>CM060908.1:95525246-96762032 GCA_030737815.1 Allium fistulosum | reverse complement strand
ATAAATGCATTCCTTTCTTCGATTTGATTAGGAGAGGGAAAATTGACTTTGAATGGACGCAGGATTGTGAAGATGCAGTCCAAGCTTTGGTGAACCACTTAGAGAGGCCTCCTATCTTGTCAAAGTCGATGGATCACGAAGACTTGTATATCTACTTGGCTATGTCGGTACACGCTATAAGTGTCGCACTACTTCGCGAGGAGAATCAGATCCAGATACCGGTCTATTATGTTAGCAAATGATTAACAGGAGCTAAAAGGAACTATTCAAAGATAGAGAAATTGGCTTACTGCTTGTTGATTGTAGGCTCATCCTATCAACGTTTACACTGATCAGCCATTACGATGGGTCCTATAGCGACCTGAGACATCTGGGAGGTTACTCAAGTGGAACATCAAACTGAGTCAATTCGACATTACTTATCTCCCTCGGAGACCCGTCTAGGGATAGGCATTAGCGGACTTTATAGCATAATTCACTGCATAAGTTGATCTCCCAAAGAGTGGTGGAGCCCCTACAATTTGGTGGAAAATATATACGGATGGAGCATCCAATGATCGTTGTTCTAGAGCCAAAATCTTGTTAGTAACTCTGGAAGATCGATCAATTTTCTATGTTTTGAAGCTTGACTTTCCTGCAATGAACAATGAAGCTGAGTATGAAGCTTTGATCGCTGGACTCAAACTTTCCAGAGAACTGAGAATAAAATCTCTTGAAATCTTTTGCGACTCATAGTTGGTAGTATACCAAGTCAGGGGAGATTACCAAGATAAGGGGCAATGGCTCGCCTCATACCTTATCCAAGTCCAAGAGCTATGGCTTTAAGTATTATGACATCATGCATGTTCCTGAGATCAAAACAAAGAGCCCGACTCACTGGCAAAGTTTGCTAGCACTGGGGATGCACAACAAACGGGCTTGGTTCCAGTCGAAGTACTAGACGCTCCAACCATAAACCAGATGAAAATTGACTGGGTACTAGAGACGGAGCCTGAGAAGGAGTCGTGGATGACTCCAATTAAACACTATTTTCTACAAGGAGTCCTTCCCGAACGAAGGAATGAAAGCCGACAAGTCCTTCGCAAAGCTTTATGTATATCATTAAGGAAGGAGTCATGTATAGAAAGGGTTTTTCCGTTCCTCTACTCCGGTGTATCGCTCATAATGAAATAACACGAGTCCTAAACAAAGTTCATGAAGGGGAATGTGGCGATCACATTAGGAGGTAGACCCTAGCAAAGAAAATACTATGTTATGGGTATTATTGGCCGACTATCAACCGAGATGCTGCTGATTACGCTAGGCGATGTGACAAGTGCCATATGTATGCAAAAGTTCCAAGCGCTCCACTGATAGAAATCACAAAGTGGTTAGTCCATGGCCGTTTACCATATGGGGCATAGATATTATTAGTTCGTTACCGATCTCTAAAGGTGGTGCGAAGTAAGCCATCATCGCAGTTGATTACTTCACCAATTGGGCCAAAGCAGAACCTTTAGCCATGATCACCACAAAGAAAGTAATCAACTTCATTGCCCAGGACATCATCTATCGTTTTGGCCTTCCACAAACCATTGTAACAGACAATGAAACCTAATTCGACAACGCTGAATTCAAAGACTTTTGCCGTCGGCATCATATTGAGAAGAGATTTGCGACAGTTGCTCACCCTCAAGCAAATGGACAAGTTGAAGCTATGAACAAAATCATAAAGTCCATTCTGAAGAAGCATTTGGAAAAGGCTAGAGGAAAGTGGGTGGATGAACTCCCAATAGCATTATGGGCTTACAGAACCACCCACAAGTCCACGACTAGCCATACTCCATTCGCCCTTGCTTACGGCTCCAAAGCCATCATTCCTATTGAACTCAAAATCCTTTCTCATAGAGTGACCTATTACGATCCCAAAACGAATAGAGATTTCCTCTTGGAATCTCTAGACTTTGAAGATGAGAAGCGCAAAGAAGCTGATTAGAGTGTAGTTGCACATCGACACCAAGTTGCCCGATACTACAACACTAAAGTCTGACTTAGAACCTTTGAAATCGGCGATCTCATCTTGAAACAGGTTTTTCTTGCCCCATCGCCATGAATCCTATTTGGGAAGGACCATATGTTAATGAACAGAGGCTCGGGGAGGGAACTTTCAAGCTAGCGACTGTTGATGGTGTCACACTCCCAAGAGCGTGGAATAACGTGCATTTACGATGCTATTTCACTTAGTATATTCTTCTTTATTTAGTTGTATTCAATTTCCAAATTTGCTTTAGCATTTGATTTTCCAGATATGTAACAAGAAAAATTATGTCATTTCTTTTCATTTGGCAAATAAAGTTTGAAATTTCCTTCATATTTGTGATTGCTATAACATTACATATTTGTCACGGCACCCGAATAACTAATATTGACATGTCCGAGCAGGTTCCCAGAGTTTGGATCTAGTCGATTACATAAGTTCACAATTAAACTAAACAAAATGAGAATGGTCTGACCGTTCATTTGATGGTTCTTGCTCACAACCTAATGGATAGACTACATAATAAGGAATGGATGTGACTCGACCATCCAATAACCAAGTTAGTCCTACCGAGTGTTGAGACAGACATAAGTCAAAAGCGATCGTGATACGACTGATCGCTCGCTAAGTCAAACCCTATAATTAAGGGCAAATCAATCGATTAAGGAAAGTACGGTCCAACTATTTTTCGAAATAACTCTAAGTCCCCAAAGTGTGGGCTAGAGTACAAACACAAGCTGGGCGCAATTCGATCACCCGCCAACTAGTTCTTATCCCCAGAGTGCCAATATGAGTCTTAACAAATAGATGAGTGTGGTTCGACCACTCATTATTAAATAAACACCGACCTGAAAGCGATAGGAAGAGTATAAACTCGCTAAGGATGGAGTTTGACCACTCACTATCTAACTCCGCTAACCCGAGACTGGGGGCAGGAGTATAATTACTCAAATCGTTGAATCCGACTGCGTAACACTAGGGCTTGAGCCTAGCGTTTGATCCAACATAAGTATACGACCACATGGCGGCCTTGAGTAAAAATTAATGGACGACTGTTCGAATTAACGAGCAACGAATTACAAGTACATTGAATGAAAAGGTAATAGCTCGACTACTTAGACGAAATTCACATAAGAGTTCGATATAAAACAAAGAACCTTTATTTGCATATTAAACTTGAAAATTATGGTACAAGTTTATTCAAGTAGGGACTGTACCCACACAGTTACGACCAACAAAAAGAGAAAAGCAGCTATACAAGCTATATACAAACTAAGCCGGAGTCACAACTATTTCCTCTACCCTTTTTCACTTTTGGATTTTTTGAGAGTGGTGCCACCTTAGCTTCTACTTGTTCTTCTTTTTGATCCTTTGCCGCCCTTGGCAGGAGAGCTTTCAGAGGTAGGAGGGAGTTCTTCGAGAACTAACCCGCTGAGTGGAATGACTTGTAGCGGGACGAGACTTGGATCGTCCATGTCCACATCAGCGGGTTCAACCTTAGCTTTTTTCTTCAACAACTCCTCTCTCTCGATGCGCTCTTTTAAGCTAAGCTCATCAATATTTTTGGTGGCACCAGTGATCACAACGTCATATGATTCATTTGGCAACGGCAGGTCATCATATTTTTCATCATCAAGTGCTCCGATGATTTGAGTGTCGGGCCTTGGAATGTTGGTGGCCCCCGGAATTTCAGTAGATGTCGATTGTTGCTCCATGGCGACACCGCTTCCTGGAGTTTGGCTAGGACCCAGAAGACCTATAGATTCGCAAAAACAAGAAGGTAAGCCCATGACTATTGGTCATGAGGAATGAATTCTCCTAAATAATGGAGAATAAAGTGGAATACCCGTGTCTGGTTAACTTTCAGTTGTCGCCAGAGTGCTCCCCTCTAGAATAGGAGTCAACACATTTGATTGATAGCCAGGTCTGTCCGGATCATTGCTCAGATTCTATCCTGGGTCAAGAGAAACCAACGCTCCGGATGTTTGAAGTGAAAGGGGACCTTTCGGATCGGACTCCGAAGACTCGGCAATGTTTTTCCTTTTACCAGAGGGTGCTAGAATATCAAAGTATCGGAGTCTCGCAACAGCAAGGTCTAAAGATTCATCCCCATGAAGAATCTCTTATACCATCTTCTCTTTGTCAAAATCAGCTTCACCAAGGGCTTCTTCTTAATTTCAATGATGTATTCCCAAGCCTTGGCGAGTGATTCAAGATAGCCTTCTCCAAGAAAACTTAGATCACAATGAATTAGGACTTTAGCATTATATTCAACAATCAAAGGATCGAACATGTTCTTAATCTCATTTCGACTAGCTTCTTTAGCATCTTCTAACTGGTCCTCGATTTGCTCTCTAACCTCGTTGCGGACCGCTTCTCTTGCCTTTTCCTTTAGGACTTCAATTTGAGTGTGTTGCTTGTTAAGCTTAATTTTCAGTCCCTGGACTTCGACTGTCACTTCGCTATATCTTTGCGACTCCTTCTATGGTTCGAGTTTCTCTTCCTACTCTTTTTTAAGGAGTTCTGCAAGTTCCTCAACGTAGTGGGCCATAATATTTTTCTTTTTATACTTTACCTTTTTCCAAAGCAAGCACACCGCTGTGGTTGAGGGTAGCATCCAGTCCTATTTTATGAGCCGCTTCTAGATGACTAACCACCTCAGATATTTCTTTGGCACTCTTTTCTGCCGCGGTTAGCTTCGCTATCAACTTCGAGATCTTATTGTCTTGATGTTTAATTATGTATTTGTCATGGATCGCCTTTAGCTTGAGACGATTGATCCAATGTTGTCTCTCGATAAACACCTCGAAGATTTTTTCAGCTAGATGCTAAAGAAGCTTAAGCCCATCGAACTCGCTTTAGCACTCCTTGGAATTATATGAATGGAAGGAAGGAACTTAAGCCCATCGAAGCACATTTTTGGGAAATTGACCTTAAGTTTGGTCAATTTTTCTACCGTAGAAGCCTCAGGAGCTGCAGTAGGCAAAGACGGATCAGAAATAATAATTGGGTGTTTGCTCGATCTATGGTCGTGGGACTATCTAGAACTAGATAAACGAGAATATTGCTCAGGCGGTATAGCAATTTGAGGAGCATGGAAAGAATTCTGATCGCTGCTATGTAGAGGAAGATTGGGCTAAACTTCCTGATAAGACGATTGAAATTAGGATTTATGTTTAGAAGATGAAGACTCCCTTGAACGATGATTTCTTTCCCGACCGTCATCTCTCTCTCTCTACGCCTACCCGATTCTGGACTATGACCAGATCTGTACTATGTCGACAAGCTTCTCAAGTGATCGAAGGTGCGAGATTGAGACATTGCACCTGCAAACCAAACGAGAGTGTATAAGTGACCATCGAACGAAAGATAGATGAAAATTGTGTAGTGAAGTGCACATGATTATGAGTGTCCTAGTGTCCCCTTGACGTACCAGTTGTTGTAGCTTTGCTTATAGGAGTTTTCTCCCCTTTACTAGTGGAAGGGATGTCGTCACCGCTCCTAGTGAGAGAATTGAGCCCCCAATACTGATGTTGGGAAAGTCATAAGTCATGATATCATTAGGGATCGGGATATTCGAGAACCCTTCCATCGAAATTTCTAAATATTGGAAAGAAAAATCTTTATCAACTGAGGTGATAATAAACTCGGGCTCTTTAGCAGTTTTTCTCCTAGGAGTTTATAAGCGAGCTTCTTTCCCCTCCTTGTTGGCATATGAGATTGTGCACCTTGTAATGGTTTGACCACTGGCGTATTGCTCGGACCTGCATCAGCATCGCCAGGCTTGTTGGTTTTGACACCTCTGATTTCACCCTCTTCGACGTCATCCTAAGTCCCCTCGACTAGGGGCGCGACATGACTAATAGCGCCACCTTCTTGTTCCGCCACATTTCTTGGTGGTGCAGCAATTCTTGGAAGCCTAATGTTGCGACCTTCTTCTAGCAGCCCAAATAGAGATAACCATTCATTAGTTACATGGGATCTGATGTCGCTGTACTCAACTGGGGTGGCACGAATTGCAGAAACCACCCTTGAAAAACTACCGCCTTCTGGGTGTGGATGGACACTTATAAAATTTAAAAGTATTATTTAGTTTAGGATATGACTTAGATAAAGAATTTGAGAATAAAGTGAAGACAACACTTTCGTCCTTCCAACCATCGCCTCGCAAAGCCAGGCGGACAACGAATGAAAAACCATTCGTGTTTAAAGATGATGAGCTTGTTCCAAGAGCTAGTTAGAACTTGACGGTTGGGCGAAGGCTCGAGGAAAGTGTAAGAAAGGCTTCCTATCTGTTGTTTGAAGTTGTAAATGAACTTGATGTCCTCAGGAGATGGCGAGTGGAACAGAACATTCATAAATAGCAAGAAAGTGCCATGGAGAAAAGCATAGCTATTCAGATGCAGTCGAACAGGAGAAATTCCTAAATAATTTAGCATTTCTCGGATGAAGGAATTGAAAAGTGGCACGCATCTAGCCCAGAACATAAATTTATTGCATGCCGTATATCCGTTCGGGGGCAAATGAGCCCTGTCATTCACTGAAGGAACTAGGACATCTCTAAATGGAATCCCATGTTTAGAGCATGGTTTACGAAGAGTGGCCTCACCAATTCTGGAGGCTTGGGAATCCATCGGGTTATCTAGAAATATAGCACCTTCTACAGCGTCAGGGGCAAGAGTTATATCTTATACCGGAAGGATGGGAACATCATAAAAAAGGTCGATCATCGAGCCGAAAACCTCCGGTTGCTCAATTTGACGGTCAGGGGAAAGACTGTCGGAAATAGTCGCAGAACTTTACTCGGCTCCGGGATTGCTAAGTTGTGAAGGTTGTCCAGAAGGCATTGCAGCTAAATCCTCTAAATGTCTAGAGCCCATATCAACTAAACTTAGTAGACAATCGAGATTAAAAAAATTTCCTGTCTCCCAATGCTAAGTGTAAACTAGTGTGGTGTTGTGTTGTGCAGTCCAGAGATAAATAGTTCAAAGTTAAAAGCAAAAGTAAATGACGGGACTTTGCATTTCGACCAATGTGATCGTCATCACTGAACGTCTTAATTGGCATTTAGATTGATCGATTGTGTAAGCTTTGGGATCGACCATTGGCTTGTCAATGTGTGAAGTTCATTATTAAAGTTTGTATGTTAAGTTTTAGTTCATGTTCCAAGTCCCAGGAGTTTGGTCATTCAATTTCGAGTTTGATATTGGATATGCAAGTCATGTTGTTCATTATCGTCATATGTTCAAGTTCATTGGGATGGGATTGTTCTAATTTTTCAAAACAAGTGAATATGGATTGGTTTTCAAGTTCAATTCAAAGCTTAGAATATGCCAAGTACAAATAGCCGATCCCTATTTATGCCGATCCCTTTCCCTTATAATGACCGATCCCTCTTCACTTCACAAATGATCGACCCTCTCCACACCAACAAAGCAACCGATCCCTCTATACTCCAAAACAATCGAACCCACTTGAAAAGGCCATGACTGATCCCTCCACTTAGTCGTTTTTACAATTCTTATAAACCCAAAGCCAATCCCTCTCGCAGGACAAATAGTCGATCTCTCCATGCTCCACAAATGACAGGTCTCTCCACTCAACAATGCCTATCCCTATGAATATACAAAAAATTGGTGATCCCTATGAAAGAAGGAGAGAAGGGATTGGCTAGAGGAATGATGATCCCCATGAACATACAAAAAAAAGAAAAAAAAAGAGGGAGATCAGTTGCGAAACCTATGTGCATGTAAGCATATACATAAAAATTATAAAATGTAATGGAATTGCATATAACTCAATGAAAATTGGTGACGACCCGTGAGCATGCAAACGCGTCCGAGAGCCAACGACACATGTACTTGAACGTGCCCGCGTATATTCTAAAAGTTCAATTTTTGACATTGAAAGAAATTGAATTCAAACCTGAAGCTTTCAAGGTCGAGACTAGATCAGATAGCCAAAGCTTGCTAGTCTCGTAGAGTCGGACATAGATATCAACTGATGGAATATAATCCTAAATTTATGCTATTGGAAATCGACCAAGCGTCATGAAGATCAAAGAGAAATACAACACTTTGGGAAAATAATTCAATGGAAGGATAGCGACTATTCAGAAAACTGGATGGATTTCTTTCCGACCACTCTAACTTGCTTTGATTCAAAGCATATCATGTTCAGCACAAGATGTACTTTGGGGGGAAAGTGTTATCTTGCATTTTGACTGGGCTATATTCGAACTGATTGGACAAGTTAGATTCGATCGTCATCAAGGTCAGTAAGTCCAGAGCGATGATTGTGGGGTCCAAAAATCAAGTACAGGTAGTAATATAAAGCCGTGGTTGAACGAAATTGAGAGATATGCAATGTAGAATGTTCAAGTTATGGAATATGGTTCAACATAGAGGAGGGATCGACTATAATCCTTTTTCACCATACAGATTGGCATATTTCAGCCAAGCGAATGCAGGTCAATGGGAAACAATCAATATTTCAAGATCCATAGGTTTAATGCATATGAAATTATATGAGTAAGATGATGGGACCCTATGAAGCCTACCTTGGGATCGCACCAAAAAAAGATGAAGCAAGAGGGCTCGGCCCTCTTCCCTCAATAAGGATCAATTAAAATTAGAAAACAACTCACATTGGAGTAAAGATCCAGCAATAACTCAAGTTTTACTAATCCAATTGGCATGAAACTTGGAGGCTAAGCATATTACAAGATGGGGAAGCTATCATAAGGATTGCATCCCCAAATTCCTCCAAAATAGGGATCAACACCGATCCTGTTCCTTGGGATTTAGTCCATATGATCCCTCTTATGGATCCATATGGTTTTAGAGATCCTTCTGCCAAATTTTTAGGGAGATATTTTGCCATCTTCATATATAAATACAGACTTGGTTTCTCATTTTCGGGACTTTTATGATGCTAGTTGCTTTGTACTCTATTGTAACTAAGGATTTTCATCCGATCCCTATTGCATTTAGTTTATAAAGTGATTAATAAAGCAATCTATTCAAAGTGAACATAGGCAAACAACGCCAAACCACTACAAATCATTGTGTCTCTATTACTTGTTTGTTTCTTATTGTTTTAATTGCTTCTTTTCTATGCTTTTATTTTGTATTCTTCATTTATTTCTCTACAAACTCTCTATTGGATGTTTGTGCCAAATTTTGGTGCAAACATCTGCCTAGGGGAGGCAATAACCCATACTTAGAATATTCCAAAGAGTCTATCTCTTGGTCTCGCGCGATCATTTCTTCATACCATTGTATGTGCTTGATCTCTGGACTTCATGGTCACCTCTCTGGGCTGCTTTCCTTGTCTATCATCGAGTCTAACTTGTTCAATCAATCTGGATATAGCTGGGTCAAAAGGCCGAATAATAGTTGTCCCTCAAAGTACGTCTTGTTTCAAACATGACGTGCTTTGAATCGAAGCAAGTTAGAGTTGCTGGAAAGGATTCAATTTAGTTTTCTGAATAGTCATTATCCTTTTGTTGAATTGTCTTTCCGAATAGTTATATCTCTCTTTGTTTATTGCGATGCTTGGTCGATATTAGTCAGTATAAATCTGGAATGTCATCCCTAGTCTTTATATATGCTCGGTTCCATTGAGCTCGTCGATCAAGTTAGTAGGTCTCAGTTACTTAAATTGGTCTTCTCCCTTAGGAATTCTCAGGTAGTAGTTTAGTTTCTGTCAATTCAAGAAATCAAATGTTGGGTGTACACACATGTCCGCACTTTCATGTACACACCATGGTAATCGGTTCCCAAACACGTTCGTATGCTTATGGATCATCGTCGATTTCCCATTGTTCAAATACAATTGCATTACTATTTTTCATTCATTTTTTTCCTTTTAAAAAAAATAGGGGTTCGGTACCAATCCCCTAGGCAGGGGGATCGGTACCGATCCCTTTGTTTGCAAATACTTAACCGCTTTGGGCTTTTAGGAAGTAGGCCACGTCTATATATAAGCTAATGCACTTGGTTCGTTCTTCTTCACTTGCTCTATTCACTATCAAACTCTACACTTTCTTTTTCTATCGCCATTAACGAGCTCAAGCTTGAGAAATCCACCAATCCCTTCAATCTTTGTCGAATCAATCCTTCCCCGTCGTCTACAATCTTCGCCATCGCCTTTAGTTGAATCCAAGCACCCCACCTTTATCGATTTAACCCCAAATAATCCATACTCGAATCTTCCATTTCAAGCCGAATTGAGTTATAGGTCTTTTATTTCAAATTAAATTGCATATTGGTGTAAAGGTGGGTTCGACTTAAGGTTTATATGAGTTGGTGGAAACAGAGATGATGAGGCAATTTGGGTGACTCGCTTTTTTGGTTGTGGATAATTGGATCGGCATGGGTCTGTTACTAACATGTAAAAGACAAAGTGGAGTGGTGTGGATGAGATCGATGGTAGATTGGATAAGATGAAGGGGACTGGCATTCGAGTTAGGATCGGTTTTGGCATGGGATCAATTATGGTAAATGGGGTTCAATATTGCATAATGCAGCGCTGCCTAGGCATGGGATCGGGTACGATCCCTTTGCCTATGGGGACTTAGGCAATTTTTTGCTTGAGTGGAAACACTTGAACTTTAATACTTGAATATGAGACCACACGAACTTGAACTTGAACGTCAGCATTTTCCTTGAGCTTGAACATGACTTGAAGACTTGCATATGACCTTGGACCTATTTGCATTCGAACACATGTGACTTGAACATTGGAACTTGAAGTTGCACACTTGTGAAGATGACTTGAACTTGAATATGCATAACATATGGGCTTGATTGTGAACACTGTACTCCAATATGCCGATAATTAATCCCGAAGCATATATGAAATCCACAACCATTGACCTGAAAGCCGGCTGGGACGGTCAGCGATGACGATCACTCCGGTCGAATCCCAGAGTCTCGTTACAGTTGTCATTTTAATTATGAATTGTTTATCACTGCAATGCACAACACTGCACCACACCTCACTAGTTTACACTTTACACGAGGGGAACAAGTTTATTTTCCTAACAATAACTATCTACTAAGTTTGATAGCTATGGGTTCCAGATGCTTGGGGCATTTAGCTGCTATGGTTACTGAACAGAATACTCCACACGACGATTCTGATGCGAGTCAAGCTCTGCAACAATATCTCCTTGTCACACTCCGGGCCATCAATCAAATCAACATGAAAGTTCTCACCGGGCTTCTGACATCTCTTTAGGTCCAAAAGCAGAAAATGAGCCTCCCTTGACACTTTAGGAGATGCCATATTTTTAGATGATCCAGAAGTTTTTATGGTTTCAAAGGTCGATAAGGTTTCTCTTCACAGACTTTACATCAAACACGGAATGCCGTATAAGGATGTACGAGTCTCGACTCACAATGATAGAGCTCACTCCCTCCGAAAGGTTATACCACTTGTAATAGATATATGTGTTGGGCAGATTATGCTCCACCTTTTAATCCATTCATTCAAAAGATGCTTCATTATTTGAGACTGGCTTCGACCCAGTTGCATCCAAACAACTATGCATTCTTGTATTGCACGTGTATGATATTTTTCGAGTTCTTATATCATGAACCGACTCCGAAGGATATTAGATTCATTTTCAATTTCAAATCGATGAAATGGGAGCATGTCGTATACTTTTCTAGAATTAATCGGTAATTTCCATGTCGTAACTAATGCTTGAAACAAGCTAAGTGCTTTTAAGAATGAATGGTTTTTCGTGCATTGCCCACCTGGTTTCATAGGACGATGGTTGGAAGGACGTAAGTACCATCTCAAACTAAAGTTTTGGTTCTTTTATCTAAGTCGTGCCTTGAACTAAGCAATCCTTTGAAACTTGTAGGTAGCTATCCACGTCCCATCGATGATAGGTATTCAGAGGCGGTCTCCGAGCTCAGGAATATATCACATAAGATAGAGATGTTAGATCCCTTATTACCAATGAGCATCTCTTTTCCTTTGGCTTATTAGAAGAGGGTCACAACATCGACTTAATGGGGAATGCTGATGAGGAAGTGAGAGGAAGAAGAGGCGCTTCTCAGTAGGGAGGTGGCGATGTTAATCCTGTCTTGCCCCCGGTCAAAGAGGCTCTGGATGATTTTAAAGAAGGTGAGATAAAGGGCAATGCTAATGAGCCTGGCCATGACGATGCAGGTTCAAACTGGAGCCCATTGTTGGGTCCTCCCAAGACACACAGCTCCCACTTAAAGAGGAGAGAAAGAAAGAGGCTCAATTACAAGCTTCGTAAAGCGCAAGTCACCAAGCAGCCTAAGCCAACCACCACTGCTGCAAATCAATCTATGTCTTTGCCTCCAAAAATTTTATTCGAGGGATTGTCAAACATCCCGATACTTGAGGATGTCGGGAGTTATGATTTTTCTAACATGAGCCTCAGAGGGTCTGATTTATTTATCTGTATTGGTCTTAACATTCATCCTACTAGCATGGGGGAGATCACTCCGGCTAGCAAAGCTCCAGTACCTGGTTAGTCGGGGTGACACTAGGACACTCATAATCACGAGCACTGCACCACATGACACCTATCCATATTTAATTCTTGTGATGCTGATAAATTTTTGTTTTATTTGTAGGTTTCATGAGACTCACTTGCAACTACGATCGCTTGAAGAAGTCATCATACTCTCAGCCATCTTATTTCGGGTCTAGTCGAGGTCCAGACTCTGGTCGATAGCCTGGCCGAGAAATAGAATGCCAGACGGAAGGGAGGACCTAGACATAAGTCATCAATTGAAGGATTCGTCATCCAGGCATAAGTTAAAGTCCCGGTCTTCTCATCATAAGGGTGTCGATCCACACCCTGCCGTCTATAGTAGTAGCAAGTCATTACCTCATGCCCCTACTTTGGCTACACTACCCTAGCAACATTCGAGCTCTTTCGACATCCGGCGATCTTCTAAACACCAAATTGATGAATGGAATCTTGATACAATTTCTCATAGGCATGGAAAATGGTCCATCTTTTCTCTAATTGCTCTTAATGCAACCGCTACAGTAAAGATAGCCGAGCTCAAGGCCACATTTCCTAAGTTAAGTTTTGATGAGTTCAAATTTATTCCTACTTTGCATCCGATTCTTCCAGAGGCCAAGGACACGGTGCTCTCTTATGTCAATGATGTCTACCTTCAGCATGGCACAATTCAACATGTGGCTGAGAGGATTTTCGAAGTGTCAATGGAAAGAAAGTATGAGATTGATCGCTTAACTCTAGAAGCGATTCACGATAAAGATACCATCAAACACATGGATGAGGAAGGCATGAGTTGAACACAAAGCCAGCTGATGCCAAGAAGAGACCTAGCAAGTCTTTTGAAGTAGTTGAGCATTTGATGAAAGTACATCAAATTGAACTGGACATCACTATTCGTCACAGTGGCACTTTAGCTCTTGAGAAAGACGTTCTACAGGAGGAGAAGGACATCTTGAAAAAAGATAATGACACCTTGGCCCTTCTCATTCGACGGCTTGAAGAGGAACTTAAGAGGAGAAAACAAGAGAAGCTTGAGGCTTAATTAGAGTCTCAAAGATATTGTAAGGAAACCATCAAGGATCACCTGACTAAGATAGAGGCTGATAAATAATTCCAGCAAATAGATGCCCTCAAAAAAGAAGCTAGGAAGGTTAGTCGGACAGAGATAAAGGAAGATTTTGATCCTTGTTGATATACTACAGTGAAAATGTCCTCATGAACTGCAACGTTCACTTCCTTGGAGAAAAATATCCCAAGTCGCTAGTCGAAGCTTGGGACTATACTGTGGACTTGAAGAAGAAGATACTCGATAACATCGAGGTTGATGAAGAGCATCTTATGCATGAAATATTGCACAATGAAGAGCTAGATGATCTCAAGGCTACTCACTTCAGTTTACTTCATGACCTGGCAACAACCGGGGAGGGGAAAGAGGGTGGTGAAGCCTTCGGGTCTGGCTCTCAAGACTCTCTCTCAAGTCAGGCAATTGGTGCCTAAGCTTCTCATGCCCTTGGAAAGGAGATAGGCTACGATTTAGATCATCCTGAAATCCACAAGTCTTTTGGACTATCTCCAATTCTTGAAGGTGACACTCCAGCCTCGATCGAAGGCCAATCTGGTGAAGGTATATCTCTCACCGACGTTTGCGAAAGTCTACAAGTCAACCTTGTGAAATTACAGGCCTGTCTGCATCTGTACATGCTCCTGGTGGTGAAGCCATCCTAGGATAGTAGGCACTGATCATGGAGTCTATAGCGGTTGCCACTTCACAGACGGTCTCGATCGTCCAATCCACTAAGACTCCTGGGCCGAATACCGAAGTCATAGAGGCTTTGAATGAAGATGATCGATAAGCCCAGGACTAAATAGATAATGTCGTGGTGACTCATGCCTCCGAGCATACGGACAAGCAGAACTTGAAGGAGCACATTGAGAAGGAAGAGCTAGACAAGCAAGTCAAGAGGGAGCATGCTAAGGTAGATGTTACTCCACTCAAAATCATACTACCCAGTGGTATCATCCTTGAAAAGGTCGACCCTTCCGTATCCTAAAGTGACACTACTTCCATTTCTGTCGCTAAAAGCATTTCACCTAAGGGTGGCAAGGGTGGAGGAAGGTCGAAGAGGAGAGTCAAGGGTGACAGCTCTAACGAGTCTACCCCGAAGAAGCCCAAGAAGGACAAGAAACAGCCATTAACTCGACTTGGGTAATTTATACCTAGGTAGCTAGTTTCTTTTTGTTGGCCGTGATTGTGCGGGTACGACCCTGCTTTTGATTTCTAGTCTTTGAAATAAACTTGTACTTAGCTTTCCAAGCTTTTTTCTTGTGAATAAAATCGTCTTTCATTTTAGTCTAATTTTTATGTGAATTCGTTTAAGTGTTCGAGCTATTACGTTTTCCATTCAATGTACTTATAATTCATTACTCGTTGTTTAAGTTGCAATTTCATTCGGTTGCTCGTTACGTCGGGCGTCGATCCGATAAATCTATCTCATTGCCTCTTCTTGGTCATGGCCTTGAGTTGCATCAAACACTAGGCACGAGCTATGGTGTTACGCTGTCGTATTCAACGGTTAAGTAATTGTACTCCTGCCTTTAGTCTTGGGTTGGCGGAGTTAATCCGTGGATGGTAATATTCAATCCATTACAAGTTTATACTCCCTTTATCAGGTTCAAGTCAGAGCGGTGAATGAGTGGTCGAATCACACTCATTCGTTTGTTTATACTCTTTTTCATACTAGCCCACACTCTGTGGACTGGAGTTATTTTGATAAGTGGTTGAATCACATTTTTCTTGATTAATTCCTTTGCCTCCAAGTCAAGGACAAAATTCGAAAAGTGGTCAGTCGTACCACATCCACTTCTACTTTATATTTCTCCTGTCGAATCGCGGGATGAAAATTATCTAACAGAAGGTCGAGTCACATCCGCTCTATGTTTTATACTCGACTCGTCGAATCGTAGGAGAGAATCAATGGATGAACGGTTGATTCACGTTCATCTTTGGTTAATTTGATTATGGACACAAGAACTTGTTTGGCACCAAACCCCGGGTATTCATTTGTTTATATTTAGTAATACGTAGATGTAAGTTGATCGCATATCACAACCATTATACTACGCACAAGCAATTCACAGTTATGGAAAAAACTTCAAGTTCTATTGCAAACTGAAAGAGAAAGCGACAAAGTTTGTCTTATTATATGGCTTCAAACTGAAATGCAAAAGAAAATTCTAAATGAAATACAAATGAATGAAACAAAATCAAGTGAAGTAGCATTGTAAATGCTCGCTATTCCATGCTCTAGGGAGTGTAATGCCATCGACAGTCATTAGCTCAAAAGTTTCATCTCCAAGCTTCTAATTGATGACATATGGTCCTTCCCATATTAGACCCATGTTGGTGGGGCTAGGAAAGATCTGATTTAGAACAAGATCGCCAATTTCAAAGGTCATAGTATCAAACGAATCAGTGTCGGTATGCAGCCGCCCTCAAGTCAGCTTCTTCCCCTTCTCATCGACCATGTCTAGAGATTTCAAAAGGAGATCTCTATTTGTTCTAGGGTCATAGTTAGTTATTTGATAAGAAGGGACTTCAAGTTCTACAGGAATCACGGCTTCAGAGCCGTAGGCAAGGGCGAATGGAGTGTGGCTAGTCGCGGACTTGTGGGTGGTTCTGTATGCCCATAGTGCTGACGGGAGTTCATCAGCCCACTTGCCTCTGGCCTTTTCCAAAGCATCTTAAAAATGGAATTTATGATTTTATTAAATACTTCGACCTATCTATTAGCTTAAGGGTGAGCAACTGCTGCAAATCTTTTCTTATTATGATGTCGGCTGTAGAAGTCTCTGAATTCAGCACTATCGAACTGGGTCCCGTTGTCGGTTATGATTGTTTGGCGGAGACCAAAACGACAGATGATAGTTCGAACAAAAAAGTTGATTACTTTCTTTGTAGTGATCATGGCTAATGGTTCAGCTTGAGCCCATTTAGTGAAGTAATCGACTGCTACGATGGCGTACTTCGTGCCACCTTTGGAAATCGGCAAGGAGCCGATGATGTTAATGCCCCATGTAGCAAACGGGTATGAACTGACCATCTAAGTAATCTCCATTGGCAGGGCTCTTGGAATCTTTGTGAATATCTGGCACTTGTCATATTGTCTAGTATAATCAACTGCATCTCGATTGACAGTTGGTTGGTAATAACCATAGCAAAGTATCTTCTTTGCTGAGGTTTGCCTCCCGCTATGATCACTACATTCTCCTTCATAGACTTATCTTAATACTCGCTTTATTTCATCATTGGCAATGTACCAAAGCAGGGGAATGGAAAAACCCTTCCTATACATAACTCCTTGAAGGATGTATCGTGAAGCTTTATGGAGGACTTGTCGTTTTTCATTCCTCCATTTGGGAAGGATTCCCCTTTGCAAATAATATTTTATCGGAGTCATCCACGACTCCTTTTCGGGCTTCGTCTCTAAGACCTAATCCATCTCCATCTGGTCAATGCTCGAAGCATTAAGTACTTCAACTGGGACCATGCCCATCTGCTGTGCATCCCCAAAACTGGCCAATTTGGCCAACGAGTCGGCTATCTCATTATGTTCTCTAAGGATATGTGTAACCGAGTAATGCTTAAAATTGGTTAGTAGCTCTTGGACCCGGTTGAGGTAAGGAGCAAGTTGCGCTCCCTTGTCCTGATATTCTCTCCTAACTTGGTAATCATAGAAAATTTGCAAAGCTTGTACTCCCAGCTCGTTAGCATGTTTGAGCCCGGTGATCAAGGCCTAAAATTCAGCTTCGTTATTTGTTGCAGGGAAGTCGAGTTTAAGGATGTAGTAGATCGAGCATTCCTCAGGAGTGACTAGTATGACTTCAGCGTCAGAACACCGATCGTTAGATGCTCCATCTGTACATCTTCCATTGGATGGTAGGTTCTTCATTACTCTCAGGAGAGTCATCTTATGCAATGAATTCAGCTATGAACTCCACCAATACTTGTCCCTGGATGGCTCTCTGAGGGAGGTAAGTGATATCGAACTGGCTCAATTCGATGTTTTGTTTTAGTAACCTTCTAGACGTCTTAGGTCGCTGTAGGACATGTCATAATGGCTGGTCGGTGAAGACCTTGATGGGGTGAGCCTGAAAATAAGGGCGAAGCTTCCTTGATGCAATCAGCAGGCAATATGCGAGCTTCTCCAATGCGAATAATTTCTTTCAGCACCTGTCAACCGCTTGATATCATAGTATATTGGACTTTAGATCCGATTCTCTTCGCGCAGCAGTGCGACACTTATGACATGTACAAGTCCTCATGATCCAATGGATTGGATAAGATGGAGGGTCTCTCTAAGTGGAGTATCAGAGCTTAAAACGCGTCAACACAATCCTATATCCATGCAAAGTTCCTCTTCCCTCTTCTGATTGAGTCGAAGAAGGGAATGCACTTATCGGTGGCTCTAGAGATGAACCGACTTAGTGCGACGACCTTCCCATTTAGGCTTTGCACCTACTTTGGATATCTCTTATCACCTGAATCTTCATGGGATTGGTTTCAATTCCATGAGAGTTAATGATGAAACCCAAGAATTTCCCCGATGCAACGCCAATAGAGCATTTCAAGGGGTTGAGTTTCATTCCAAATTTTCGGAGAACACTGAACACCTCTTCCAAATCGTCTATGTGGTCATTTGATCATCGTGACTTCATGAGCATGTCATCCACATATACTTCCATTAATCATCCGATCTGGACTTTGAACATCTGATTGACCAGTCGTTGATAAATAGCTCCAGCGTATTTAAGTCACAATAGGCATTATAATGTAGCAGTATAATCCCGGATTGGTAATGAAGTCGATGTGTTCCTGGTCTGGGACCTGCAACGGGATCTGATTGTAACCAGAGTATGCATCCATAAACGAAAGCAATTCTTGTCCAGCGGTTGAGTCTACCAGCCAGTCGATCCTTGGAAGTGGAAAGTTGTCCTTCGGGCATGCCTTATTTAGGTTTGAGTAGTCAACGCATGTCCTCCACTTTCCATTTGCCTTTCTTACGAGTACAGGATTGGATAACCATTTTTGATAGAGGGCGTTGCAGATAAAACCCATTATTCTTGAGTTTGTCCACCTCCTCCTTAAGCGCAGCAGATCTCTCTAGATCCATGCTACGTCATTTCTGTTTCACCGGGACATGCCTTGGATCGATATTCAATGCATGGCTCTTAATGGATGGTGAGATCCCACACATGTCAGGATGGGTCCAAGCAAACACATCAATATTTGCTTGGAGAAAGCCAGCTAATTCCTTCATCATCGTTGCATTGAGCGATGATCTGATCTTCAGGACTCATGATGGGTCGTCGTGGCTGATCGTGATGTCGATCGTCAGCTCAACAGGTGCAGCATTAGGTTCTTTAGGATCCTCTTCCTCATCTCTCAGATCTATATCTTTATTGAACTGACTGTGGTGCTCGAGTCAAGGCTAGGATGTTGATTGCTAGGCTTCATTTATTTTGATCCTTTCCATTTTCTTTCCGCCAAGCATCTCCCAACTCAGCAACATAGCAGGCACGGTCAGTCGCCTGATCTTCATGAATAATTTCCACGTCATTCTCTGTCGGGAATTTGAGTGTTAAGCACCAAGAGACAATAACTGCTCTGAATTCTACAAGTGCCGGCCGGCCAAAGAAAGCGTTGTACAAAGAGTTCACATCCATCATAACAAACAGTAGCACCAACACTCTCATATGGTTGCCATCTCTCAACTCCACCGATAGCTCGACATGGCCTACCGCTTTAGTAGCAATACCGTTAAAGCCATGAATACGGGCTTTGCGTGGTTTCAAGTCTTTGGCCTCCGGTAACATCTGGTTGTAGGCCTTCTTAAAAATGATATTAACCAAGCTTCCGCAGTCGATCAAAATCTTCCTCCCCAAGGCGGGGCCGATCATGCCAGAGATCACCATTGGGTCAATCGTAGTGTCTTCCACCCTGTCCACATCTCTACTTAGAAACATGATATCATCAGTCATAGTTCTTTGCTTCTTTGCCGAAGCACCATCCTCCGCGTTCGAACAACATTCAATATCAACAGTCTTATAGTATTCATGTAACGCTCCACCTCGTTCCAGCTTTTGTCAACTGGATATGGTCCTTTGACAATAGTGTCAATGGCCAATCTTCCTTCCGTCCGTTTAGGTTCCTCAGCACTAGGCCAAGCTTGTCCTCTATTGTAGTCGGATGTCCGCCATCCTGCAGAGCTTTAACGAACTATTGCAACTTTATTTCATGAATCAACTTCTCAATGACATCATGAAGATGACTGCACTCGTTTGTGGTATGACCATAACTTTCATGGAATTTACAGTACTTCCATTTTTGTCTCTGCTTCTCCATCGGTTCCTTTGGAGGTGGTTTTATGTACTGCATACTATTACAAGTCAATAGATAGATGTTTTCTAATGGCATGTTCAACGGTGCGTATGTATCAAACGTCGAGACCCTTGGCTTCCCTCTCCTAGAATCCAGTCTTCGATCACGGTTTCTATCACCGCCTCTCTTTTGTGATTTGTTCTGAACATTAACTTTAACTTTCCCGGAACTCCCTTCGGACTACTTTGCTACCACATTACTTTGTACACCCTCAGCAATCGGGCTTGCAATATCTCTCTTCCTAATATGTTTTTTCTCCTCCTTCCTTAGGTACCGAGCTGCCTTTGCAAAGAAATGCTCTAACGTAGAAGTAGGCTTTCCTACTAACAATTCGCCAAAATCAAAATAGGGTCGACTCCCTTAGTCAGTGCCATCAATATTGCATCATCTTTTGGATTACTAACTTCTATAACAGTTGTATTGAACCTTTCCAGATAATCTTTCATCGACTCTGCTGGTGCCTAGATCAGGTTGGAGAAGGACATGACGTCTTTGGGGCTAGTCGGGTGCATGCAGAACTACTCCATGAACTTCCTTGCTAACTCATCAAAAAATGAAGAAATTGACCAAGGTGGTAGTTTGGTATACCAGATGGTCGCAACCCCTTTTAGAAAAATTAGAAAACATCTACAGTTGACTCCATCAGTGGCTCATGTAGAGTCCATATGCCAGTCGTACCTCAAAAGATGCTGCCTGGGGTCGAATTTTCCTGCATAGGCAGGCATCGTAGGCATATTAAACCTCCATGGATACTATGCATGTAGGACATTATCAGTGAATAGAGTATGACTTCTTGAGAGTCCCCAATTATCATCGGTCAGGCCTTGACTCACTTTCACAAGCTATCTCACCATAGCTATTAAGTTCGATGTCTCAAGAGCTGGTGCTCAGTGATGGTCGTATTCTGCCTCATATGAACGACTCGATCCATGCCTTCGAGCCACACCATGTTGCCTTGGCTCAGCGTGCTCAAGATGTTCCTCTTAAGCAGTAGTCCTATCATTGTCTCTCAACTAGGGTTCAATCACATTCGCCTGAGCTCTGGTGCCTTAATCGACCTCGGTGCATCCAAAATTAGTTCCTCCACCAGCTTGATGGTTCCCTAAATTAGAGGGTTTAGTGTCGATCCATGAAGTCTGGCGGTAGTCAGCCATGTAGTTCCCCTTTGAGGTTTCACCTTCATATGCATCCACCTTGCGCTGTCTGCTCCTGTGATAGTCATCAGATGAGGAGGAGTTCTCTGACCCAGAATATGGAGATGGCTCCCTCAACTTGTTCTTCATGTCAATATTGGCTTGGATTTGCTGATTGAGCTGCTGATGGCTATCAAGCAGTTCCTTCATCAAGAATTTAAAGTCGGCTTTGGTGATGTAATCAGGAGGATTTAGGGCATCATCAGTTGCCAGTTGTACATTCTATTCAACCTATTGAATGCTTGTATCTTCATTGCCTTCAACAGCACGGAAGTAGTAGACTTTCATCTTGCCATTGCTAATAGCTTCCTTTTAGATTTACTTCAAATCTAAATAGAAACAGAAACTTTTCGGGAGAAATCTAGATCTATCTCACGGATATGAGGATCCACTAGAAGATGATGAGATCCAATCAAGCTGAGAATTCATTCTCAGTGACAACACCAAAAGTTGGCACAAACATCCAATATGAAGGTAAAGAAATAAAATAAAGAATTAAACATAAAACAGAGAGAAACAAGCAAAAAATAGGAATACACAAATTTATAGTGGTTCAACGTTGTTTGCCTACATCCACTTTGAAGGAATGTCTTTATTAATCACTTGGTTTTCTGAGTATAAGGGGATTGGATCGGAAGTGATCCTCAATTAGAATGGAGTTTAAGTAAAATAGTAGCATCCAGAAAAAATCCATCCAAGGAAAAATAAACTTTGTATATATAGGGTAGACGACCGAATATCTTCCAGAAAATTCACTAACAGAATCTCAAGGTGTAGACGATGTTTGCAACCAAATTTTCCACAAACACCCAAGAATAGATTTGTGTAATGAAATAAATGAAGAAACTAAATTAAAATGGAGGAATATATCAAATTAATAAGAAAATCATAGCAAAAAACAAGAACAACAAGATTTATAGTGGTTCGGCGTTGATTGCTTACGTCCAGTTTGAATATTCTCTTTATTGATTCACAATAACCTTGATTACAGTAAGAAGCAGCAAAAGACAAGAGAATAATGGAGGAAGTTGATTACAATAATGGTGTTATCAAACCAGCTGCTAAAAGATCCTCAAAATGACCCCTAAGCCTATATTTAGGTGAAGGCGACCTCTAATCTGACTGGAACTTCGGCAACATGACCTTCTCATACATATAGGCCCACCATAGGGAGAGCTAGGACCAAATCACAATAGAGAGGGATTGGTACCGATCCCTCCATATGTGGAATTTGGGGCAACGATCCCTGTGGAAGCTTCCCCATGCTCGAGTATGATGGTATCTCAAATATCAGGGTGTTTGGATATATGGAGCTCTTGTTTTCGCTTGATCTTTAGTTCAAATCCCCATTTACATCATCACCGCCGATCCTTCCAATTAGCAGTGCCGAACCCTCTGATTCAATCGTGCTTTGCCGATCCATAGTGCTTAGGACGCTATGCCAAACCCTTTGGCTTCGTAGACATATACTGATCCATCTTACTTAGAATGTTATGCCGATCCCTATGCTGTAGGATATCATGCCGAACCCTTTAGTGCCAGAGGTATATACCGATCCCTTCATATGTTGAATGCTATGTCGATCCATCCAACGTCATCAAATCATGTTGAACTAGGTACTACAACTTATACCTATCCCTCTACATTTACATCCAAGTTGACTATCCAGCCAAGTAACCATGCCGACCCTTAGCTCTTCACCTAGCTATGCCGACACCTTTGGCATTAACACATTATGTTGAACTAATTACCATTGTACATGCCAATCCCTTGAATAACCACCAAGGCCTATTCTTATTATCTTACTTCGCCTAACTGATCCCTTTGATACCTTATCTATGTTAACAAATAACTATGCCGATCCCTATTCTATCCAAGCTAATCTCCATATTTATGACATCCCACATTGTCTATCTATCAACTCTGTTCAATTCGGGCTTCATATAACTGTCTAGACTCTATTTCTAGGTCCTATAGCCATTGCCTCACGGCCATCCTTCTTGTCAACAGTCGAATTTGTCTTGCATGATTAGCCCAATATAGCCGGGTCAGCGGACCGAGTAACACTTGCCTCCCAAAGTACGTCTTGTGAGTAACATGACGTGCTTTGAATCGGAAAAAGTCCGAGTCGCCGAAAAGGAAACCATCCAACTTCCTGATTGATGTCTATTTCTTCATCGACTTATAGGCCTTCTTCTATCTGATCCAATCTCGAACTTGAAAGTTTCAGGCCTGATTTCAATCTCTGTAGATTTCAAAAAAGCTGAATTTTTAAACCATGCCCGTGCTTATTCATATGCATGGTTCTGTGGTTGGCTCTCACACGCGTTCGAATGTTCACCGGTCGTTGCCAAGTTTTGTCATACTCTGTATGCTTACGTTTGCAGTCGAACCTTCATGATGGTGGTCGTCATTTATCTTTTAGTGTCCTATCATTTTTCTTTTCCCATCTTTTATTCCATTCCTCCTCCCCCTTTTTTATATCATTCTCCTCTCTTTTTTTAGATGTGGAGGGATCAACATCCCACTTGCTGATTATTTGCTAGGGATACGTGAGTAGGGATCGACATGTCTTAGTGCCGACCCCTTTTCCTTATTCTTTGATTGGGTCACCCACTACAACCAGTCCTGCTTCCTTATACGCACATAAATATAAATACCCCTTTCTTCTTTTCTTCCCCTCACTTAACCTTTTTGCTTTACTTACCTTCGCACAAATACTCAGCCTAACCCAAATTATTGCCACTCCCTTTGCCGAACAAAAAAAGAGAAAAACTCCTTAACTTTAAAACTAAATCCAAGCATGAAACACCATCCTCAATCCAAGTTGCCTGTAGTTTGTTCTCAATCCAAGGTTCCGATCTCTCGCCTGTAGTTTAATTTGATACATATAGGTACGACTCCTCTTTTAATTGTATAATTGAGTCATGAATCCCGAGCTTGGAAGAGTTTGAGTGTCATTTAGGTTTATTGCTTAGTGGGTTCTGTTAAGTCACGTGGGAGAGGAAGAGAAGATGAAGGAGCAGGAGAAGGAGAAGGAAGAATGAGAAGAAAAAGTAAACGGAGAAGGGGACGGAAAAGGAAGGGTTCGGTAGAAGTTTTTTGAAGGGATGATGGGAAGTATAAATTTAGGATTGGGTAGGAGGAGTTTGAAGAGGGATCGGCGTAATATTATGATGTTGTTTGGCAAGGGACCGGTGAAAAGTAGCTAGAGAGAGTTCGTTGTAAGAGATGGTCTTGATGAGAGAGATCGGTAGGAATTGTTTTTTTTCGAGGGATTGGTGGGAGATGCTTTTAGGAGGGATCGGTAGGAATCAGTTGTATGAGAGATTGGTGCGAAGTCGTTAGGCAAGGGTTCGATGTTAGTAACTTAGGTGTAGGGATCAACATAGAATGGTTTGGGTAAGGGATCGACATAGGCTGAAGGGATCAGTATCGACACTAAAAAACCAACTTAGTCTAAGTAATTTGAAAACTGGACTTCATATTGCCTTGTTTGAACATATAAGATGAATATGGACAATGCGACTAGCATACTTGGACTATCGAACTCGAGCTTAAACGAACAAACTCCCGGACTTCTCAATATGGGCTAAACAAAAATCTGGCCAATAAACTCAGATAATAAACAGCATAATTTAATATGCCAATAACCGATCCTAAAGATTTCGTTGCCGATCAAATTCCTTGTCGATTGAGACGGTCAGCGATGATGGTCTCCTCGGACAAAACTCCAAGTCTTATCATTTTTTTATTTGCTTTTCTGGTTTCAGACTGTTTATTCTTGTTTCACATTGCGCTACACTTCACTAGTCCACAACTGACATGGGGGAATAGGTTATTATTTATAATTTTGATTATCTATTGAGTATAGCTGACATAAGTCCTAGACGCACAAAGAGTTCAGTCAACATGTCTTATGAGTCAGTGGCGAGACACATCGGTTCCGAAGAAAAATAAAGTTCCGCCACTATATCTAAAAGACCTTCCTTGAGCCGCCATGCAGAATAGCTCGAAGCATCTAATCCTGAAATTAATCTCTTCTTTAATATTTTAATTCTACCCACAGAAACCATAAGCCCGGCTCCTGATGCCGTTGAGGATGCCACTATTCTGGACAACCCCGTCGATTCACAAGCTTCTCGAATCGGCAACGCCGCTCTTTGTCGATTGTGCTCTGTTGACAAGAAAACTTGTCAACACCCCAAATTAGGAGTTGAAGTAGGAATTATGCTTTCGAAACTTCCTTTCAAATAGGTGAAGTTTGCTTGAGCTTTTCAGACGAGTAAAAATGATTAAATCTTGTCTTTGGAACCTTTAGACACGGTCGAAAGGATAAACTCTCTTCCAATTAGTCCTTTTGAATGAATCAACTGAGAATGCTGTCGAAAGCATCTCTCGACGTAGATAAAGACTCTTGGGTTAAGAATTTAATGGTTTCTGGAAGTGGATGAGTTGGGAAGGTAGACTTTGTCGAAAGGGGTGGTTCTGACAATTTGGTAGATCTTAGTTAAGGCTTATAGGAAATAAGGAAGCTCAGGGTTTCGACTTGGTCAAAAGGAAAACCTTTCGATTATGTAGACAGTACGATGACATATTGATAAAGAGCGAGGAAGTCTGTGTTATTAAGCAAGCACAATATCATAATCTTCTTTGTATTGAACTCAATTATACAGATTGACCAAATCCCCAATTTAATTTGAGACTTAGGGTTTACAAGTTGTAAGAAAGATACATATGAAGAAGGGAAGAAATCGACCCCCATTAACTAACCCCTGGGGTCATATTTATTGGCGCGGGTTTGGACCTTTCGACCACAAGCTTTCGACATGGTCGAAAGGTCAACCCCTTTTGCTTCCGCAAATGTTCACTGAGTCATACCTCTCATCGTAGTCGAAAGGGTTTTAACCATCCTTCTGTTGCTGTTTGAAGTTAGGGCTCTCTCTTTTGCTTTATTTCCTCTTGACCTTGTCGAAAGGGGTTGCTTGATGGCCTTTCGACCTTGTCGAAAGGTCTGTTGTTGTAATAACCCATCTTTTTAGATGGTTTAAATTGACAATAAACCACACATGTCGAATCCAAACCATTCAAAAGGAAGGATTGTTATGGGGTAAATAAGGCAAAAAAGAAGAAAAGGAAAGAAACCAAAACATAGAATCTCACAGCAGAATGACAAAATATAATAATTAAATAAATAGTTCATGAAGCTATTTTACAAATAATATTTAATTACACTTTTACAATACAGATCAGAGTTACATTCAGCAGAAATAAATAAATATTGCAGCGAAATAACATGATGTAGTGGAATAAATATAATAAATAGAATAATATACTAAATCTTCGTCTTTGTCCTCCAGAAAATAGTCTTCAATACACTGAAAAGCTCAGACTGACCCGAGCGTAATGAAAAGACAAAACACTCGAGTCAGAAATAGAAGATCTTATGTAAGTTAAATCAACAACAAATAAATATGAGTGTAACAGTGTCAGAGATGTTTACAGGGTTTTACACCTCCTATCCAATGTTTAACGTGCGTGCAATAACTTAAGAGATGTTCAGGATTCCATCTCCTAAGGATCCGTTAAACTAAACTATCTACATACATAATACAATACGCTATTATAATATGTCTACAATATAGTATTAAAATAGCATTAAGGCGTTACCCATATCCCCCTTAACACATTTTTATATATTCCCGTAGTCTATACAAATACTGTAAGCCCCACCAAACCGGTGGGATACTCAGGGAGCACTCCATAGGTACGGTACGAACCAAACTCGTAAATGGCGCGATAAGGCATGTGACATGGCACACGAGGCAATGTCAGGGTAGGATTCTACCGTTTGCTCTCCCGGATTGGTGGTAACGCATAGCAGCTACTACCGCCCACCTCGGAACACACTCTGATGTGCACATAAATGTGCATATTTTTACCACCATATTTAATCTAATTAAATTAAATAAATGATCATATTGGGTATTTTAACATGTTTAAACCAAAATTCAAATGATTTTCAAATCGTCATATATTCATCTTTATATAGGGGAAAAATGGTCATTTTTGTGCATATATTATTTTGAGAAAATTTAATTGGAAATTTCTACATTATTTTTGTAGGAATTTGAACTCAAGTACAAGTGGTTTCATGAAGATATATGCATGCACAAAGAAGATACAAAGTAATGAAGATGGAAATAATTCAAAGTCATGGATCATGGAGGATCCCACCTATCCACCTACCTTCATGTACAAATTAGAAGCTAATACACATGCTAATGGCCATTAAATCTTCATGCACATTTAAATGAAGGATCATCTTATGCTAATGATTACTTGGCCACCACACTTCCTAAGAGGGTAGTTTGGGTAGTTCCCAAAAAAGTGAATTAGGGTTTCTAACTTGTATAAATACCCTTTATGCTTCATATAACCCTCTCTCTTCACTTAGGCTCTTCCTCTCCTTCTTTAGTCTCTCTTCTCTTAGTTTTAGTTTAGGATAAAAATAAAAGAAGGCTCTCTTCTCTTTTCTTTTCATGGCTACTTAGCCATTTTCTTTTTATGTAATTTCGTTTTATGCAACTTTAAATACATGCTCTTTTCTTCTCTTGTTTATTTCCTTTCATGTTAGTAGTGTAGATTTATTTTCCATGCAAGTAGATTAATGTTTACTTCTTTTTACTTAGTGCAAGTAGATTAGTTGCATGGAAAATTAGTGTTTGTTTAAAGGGTTACATGAAGCATAAGGGGTATTTATACAAGTTAAAACGTAGATTAGTTAAACGTAAAAAGAAGTAAACACTAATCTACTTGCATGGAAAATAAATCTACACTACTAACATGAAAAGAAATAAATAAGAGAAAAAAGAGCATGTATTTAAAGTTGCATAAAACGAAAATACATAAAAAGAAAATGGCTAATTAGCCATGAAAAGAAAAGAGCATTCTTTTATTTTTAATCCTAAACTAAAACTAAGAGAAGAGAGACTAAAGAAGGAGAGGAAGAGCCTAAGAAAAGAGAGAGGGTTACATGAAGCATAAGGGGTATTTATACAAGTTAAAAACCCTAATTCACTTTTTTGGGAACTATCCAAACTACCCTCTTAGGAAGTGTGGTGGCCAAGTAATCATTAACATAAGATAATCCTTCATTTAAATGTGCATGAAGATTTAATGACCATTAGCATGCGTATTAGCTTCTAATTTGTACATGAAGGTAGGTGGATAGGTGGGGTTCTCCATTATCCATGACTTTGAATTATTTCCATCTTCATTCCTTTGTATCTTCTTTGTGCATGCATATATCTTCATGAAACCACTTGTATTTGAGTTCAAATTCCTACAAAAATAATATACAAATTTCCTATTAAATTTTCTCAAATTAATATATGCACAAAAATGACCATTTTACCCCTATATAAAGATGAATATATGACGATTTGAAAATAATTTGAATTTTTGTTTAAATATGTTAAAATACCCAATATGATCATTTATTTAATTTAATTATGGTGGTAAATATTGCACATTTACGTGCACGTCAAATACCCCCATACTTATCTTTTTATTCGTCCTCGAATAAACTAAAACTAGGATAAATCCGTTTTCGTAGGGTGCACGTTTTCATTGAGCATATGCAACAATATGCAACAAAACGTTAAACCTCTGGGTGTTCCAAATAGGACGAGTGTTGTCTCGTGAGGGTTTTCAGTGGATACTACCTGTAACGACCCGGATTTTTAGCCATCGGTTATTGGAATAATTAATAAATTTTAAATATTGAAATATTTATTTTTATAAGACGAATAAATTGATTTTTATGATATTGGAATATCTGAATATATAAATTAGATTATATAAATTTTTAAACGTTAATTTCTGAGAATAATAAAATAGATATAGATATATATGTATATAAACCTCACCGTTTCAAAAACTTATGATAATATAAAATACAAAGCTTCATGATGGAAATTTCAAACCTTGGATAAAAAAAATATGTATAAATAAAAATGTAAATGTGTATATGATAAGAAAATCTATATGTAAATATATATAAAGCTTTGTGATGTTTAGGAATATATATAAGTATATATATATGTATATGTGTTTATATAATAGTATACATGCATAGGTTAGTATGTAATTTTATATATGGTCAAAATAGTGTACATGTAAATCTATATATATATATATATATATGAGTGTATATATATACATGGGAACAACATGATGAAAAAACTTCAAGTCAAGCCACACATAAAAGATCAAATCACCTACATTAACCAAATCAAAACCCATGGAATCAAATCAAGTCTAAACAAAAACAAATCAACCAATTCAGCCCAAACATAAGATCAAATCAGCCCACGTGGCAAAAACAAAAATAAAAGAAAATAAAAAGATGAAAACTATACATGTATATATCTCGGGCTTTTTCTTGCTTGTAGCATACACTTCCTTCTCTTATATATATGCGGTCATACTTGTTCATTCACATATAAAAAAAGTAACAAAACAATAGATCTGCCATTTAAAAAAAAATCTTCTTAAGTTATTCAAAGCTTGGAAAGGATTAAAACAGAGCAGTGTTCATCCCTTTAAAAACCTATGAGTAAACATCACAAAATTTGTACTGGTAATATAGATAAATCTGTATACCTGAAATTTTGAATGAAAACTTTTATTTATGACAAGTATACGTAAGTTGATAGGTACACATGCCTCTGCATATGTGTGTTAAACATGGTAGTTCACCTTGTAACCCAAAGAATACTGTACTTCTTCTCTGACCATTTGTTTTTGGATAAAACAGTTTTAAGCCATAACTTTAAAAATCCATATCTCAATATCTGTTTGATTTTAAAGCATGATTCCAAAATGAAAATTGATTGTTTTCGAGTATAGAATATTTAAATTTGGTTTCATTCAAATTTATCAAGTATAGGAAGAGAAAATCCCTTATGATAGTGAGTAGGTCAGACATGGTTGAAAATAGAGTATCGTAATTTCATAAATGGATCATATGGATGGGATCGTAGTTAGAAATTATGATTTTTGAAGGTGGTATGGTGATTTTTAGATGCGCGTGGAAGGAGAAACGGGGAGTTGAATGGAATTGGGCGAAACACCAAATTCCGGTGATCTGGTCGAATTCGTGACTTGTTGTTCGGCGTGGAGGAGGGTTAGGGGATGGAAAATCAAGGAAAAATGTCGCGATGATTTTTAGTATCGTGTAGGTGGTAGACGAGATAAATTAAGGGTTTATGGTGGTAGGTGTGTGGTCTCGGGTTCGTGGTCGAATGCGAAGAGGAGAGAGGGGTAGGGAGTTGCGCACCAGGGAGAAAAGGGAGAGGAGGTCGAGGCGAACTTCTGGACGAAATTTGGTGATCTATGGCGGCCTGAGGTGACACGGTGAGGTGAGTTAGTGGTTGCGAGTTTGTTCCAGTTTTGGTATGAAGGTTCGAATTTAGGTTGATTCGTGGTTTTGGGTGGTGGGATACGGTGAGGAGGTCGGGAGTGACTCACGTAGGTGGTCGGCGGCATGATCGATGGTCAGTGCCTCGTGTGTACGTGCACGCGAGTGAATGAAGTAAGGAGAGGAAAAGAAAACAGAGAGGAGGAGGAAGAAAGGATAATGGTTGGGCCAGTAATTTTTTTTTTGGGCCGAGTTGTTTTTGGAAGGAATTAAAAATTGTTTATTTAAATATCTCATAAAAACTTAAAACTTTTGTTTTTCCTTCCTTTAAAAAAAAGTTGATGAGCAGATTTCTGCGTCGTGTTTCCAACGTCGAACATTTTCACTTGGACCAAAATCGGTAAGATTTCTACGATGAAAAATTTACTGATTTAAAACAGTTCAAAATATACAATTAAGTAATTTCTAAATTGATTAATTATGGGAAAATCAATCAATTAATTGTTAAATGAACTGTTTATTGAAAATAAATTATTTTATAATTTCCTTGATTGACAAGTTAAAATATTTAAAATATAACTAGACTCGGCTAAGTGAACCAGTTCAGTTCTGAATGGTGGATGGATTTGATATTGACTATAAATCGTTGATTGTGATTAATGATCTATGTTTTGGCTTTTATTTTGATATTGATTTTAGTAATCTTTTGACTGTGCCATTAACTAGCCAAATAAATATTGTTGAGTTAAATTAAATTGAATGTGATAAATGGACATCTGTTTAGCGGAATAAAACACTGTTCTGCTAATTTTGTTATTTGGACCCCTATTGGCAGAATAAGTCACCATTCTGCCATTATTACCGAATATATGTGCTTTTGGACATTGACTAGCAGAAAATAAACTCTGTTCTGCTATTATATTTGTACGGACATCTATATAGTATCCTGATAATTATATTAGGCAATATGATATTGAATTGATTGTTAAAATAGATTGATGTAAAGATCTCTATCGGTTATTCTGGATTGTTAAGGAATGAATGGTAATTTGATCAACTACCATTGAAATTAATAAGCCTTTTTCCGATTTGGAAGTGACTTTTGAACAAAAATTGTTTAAAAGATGATTATTATTTATTAATGATATTTTTAAGTTAACTAAATAATATATTGATAATGATTTAAAGTTAATTATTTTATTATTCTTAAAAATTATTTAAAAAGCATTTTATTATGTTTCAAAGCTATTTAACTATTCTAATTGTTTTAAAGCATGTAAATTATTAACAAAAGTTATTTATAATGATTTGATTAAAGTTAATTATTACTTAAAGATTAATTAATATTAAGATATTATATTTATTCTAAAGATAATTTGTTTTAAATATTAATTATGTTTTAAATGTAATATATTATATATTAAACTGTCATAAAAGGATATTTTCCCTAAGTTTAACTTGGAAATTTATATAGAAATTTTATAAATATTATTTTGAGATAATTATTAAATAAAGTTTTTGAAAAGTAATGGTATGCTTTTATGGCGTAATCGGGAGGCAGAGATTACCTACAGTTAAGTTTGGATTTCTCTGGGATAGAGACGTAATCATCGAGCTGTGAATCCATGGTTGATACCGCAGAGTACCGTCCATATTTATTTAAAAAGGGTTTTAAAATATTATTGAAGATAATAGTTTGTGAATATACTTATCCCTGTGAGGTAAGTATATACTTTTTGATTAAGAGATTTAATTTATTGAAATTAAAATTAAAATAAGGCTAGGTGATTTCAGTGGGAAATGAAACCTTTGATTGAACGATTGTTTATTTGATAGTTAAATAACCGACTATCAAATCTGGACTCAAAACATTACTTTGGAAATATCTAGAGGAAACACAAGAATTATATGGTACAGTTACCGTCGGAAGGTGCTATACTGTATGTATAAACTCGTTTCGTTCTTCTAGGACGATTATAAGGAAATCCATCCACTAACGGTTAGGGGATGATCTCCGATCTTATTTTCGTTTGTTTATTTCCTAAAGAACCGGGGTTGAGTTTACCAGAAATATCAGAAGTTGTTTCGAGGAGATCGAGATCGGATAAGTTATCCGAACACCACTACGATTTAACGAATACATTTTCAAAATGAAGACAAGAGCATCGAATCGAAGATGGAGCATTGAAGTGCAAGGGCTAATCACTACTAATCCTAAGGATGATCCCAAAATGGATGTAGTAGGAATAGTGCCTTTGATTTCGTTCAAACCTAGAACGGACTTGTATGGATGAATGCTATTAGTACATTGTCATTGGTAAAGCAATGAGCATTCCAAGTGTAAATCTTTTAAAAGGTAACCGTAGCCTCAAGCCTCATCAACCCGAAATGACTGAAAATCAGGGGAGATGCAGCAAGGCTAAGTGGGTCGCACCCCATTAGGGCATGTTTCTCACCTTACTAGATACCCTCGGATATTATTACTACGGTGCACGGAAGAACTCAAAAGGGGTGGGAACACCCAAGGTGATAGCATATTCGGTCTATCCAGGTTAGGGGTAGTCCGGTCTTGTGTTGCAGGGGATCCCGGTGTGGTCCTCGGTACATTTTTCTAGATGTGTACTGTGACGGGTGGTACCTTGGTGCCTAGTCATTTGTATGGAATCCATTCTCCAATACGCGCCTTTACGGTTTTGGTTGTAGAGCCTACTTTGCTGGAATTTAATTAATGTAACAATTTCAGCTATTTGAATAAGTATTTGTACTTAGACAGTACTATAATATCATTGGATTTTCTACAAAAGTTTTTTGGTTACATAAGGCAAAAACCCATCATGTTTATGTGTGGCGTGGTCTTACGTGATACCCTTGATTTCAAAAGGATTTTGAAAGTTAAATTGAATAAAATTCCTTGTGATTTAAATTCTCACGTTGGTTTTACCAGACTGACTCGGGCGTGGTTTTTCCTATATGCTCGGGTCAGACCGAGCATATCTCCAGGTTTAGATGGATATTTGGAGCTTCAGGAGAGGAGCTGGAGGCCCATAGACGTATTCACGTAGATGATATATTTTTCGTTGCATTTTAGTTGTGTTTATCAGCAATTGTAAGGACAAGTGTTATAACTATCCGTGCTAAATAAGTTAGTATACTCTGATTGATGTCTGTATATATATTAATTATAGTTTTGTTTTATGTAAAGATTTGTTCTATATTATATATTTTTTCGCTGTGAGATTATGTGTTGTTTTGGTTTTTTTCCATCTTCTTTCTACCTTCTTTTTCTTACTATCCACCTTTCTGTTGATAACGTTGAATGAAACCAAATTTAAAATATTCTATACTCGAAAACAATCAAATTTCGTTTTGGAATCATGCTTTAAAATTAAACAGATATTGAGATGTGGATTTTTAAAGTTAAGGCTTAAAACTGTTTTATCCAAAAACAAATGGTCAGAGAAGAAGTACAGTGTTCTTTGGGTTACAAGGTGAATTACCATGTTTAACACACATATGCAGAGGCATGTGTACCTATCAACATACGTATACTTGTCATAAATAAAAGATTTCATTCAAAATTTCAGGTATACAGATTTATCTATATGACCAGTACAAAATTTGTGATGTTTACTCACAGGTTTTTGAAGGGATGAACACTGCTCTGTTTTAATCCTTTCCCAGCTTTGAACAACTTAACCAGATTAGTTTTTAAATGGAAGTTCTGTTATTTTGTTTCTTTTTTTATATGTGAATGAACAAGTATGGCCGCATATATATATATATATATATATATATATATAGGAGAAGGAAGTGTATGCTGCAAGCAAGAAAAAGGCCGAGATATATACATGTATAGTTTTCATCATTTTATTTTATTTTTATTTTTGCCATGTGGGCTGATTTGATCTTATGTTTGGGCTAAATTGGTTGATTTGATTTTGTTTAGACTTGATTTGATTCCATGGGTTTTGATTTGATTAATGTAGGTGATTTGATCTTTTATGTGTGGCTTGACTTGAAGTTTTCCATCATGTTGTTCCCATGTATATATATACACTCATATATATATATATATATAGATTTACATATATATAGATTTACATGTACTATTTTGACCATATATAAAATTACATACTTACCTATGCATGTATACTATTATATAAACACACACACATATATACACACACACACACTTATATATTCCTAAACATCACAAAGCTTTATATATACTTACATATATATATTTTCTTATCATATACACATTTACATTTTTATTTAGACACACATACACATATATATATATATATATATATATATAATCCCAAGTTTGAAATTTCCATCGTGAAGCTTTGTATTTTTATATTATCATAAGTTTTTGAAACGGTTAGGTTCATAAACATATACATCTATATTTATTTTATTATTCTTAGAAATTGACTTTTAAAAATTTATATAATCTAATTTATATATTCAGATATTCCAATATTAGTAAAATTAATTTATTCGTCTTATAAAAATAAATATTTCAATATTTAAAATTTGTTAATTATTCCAATAACCGATGGCTAAAAATCCAGGTCGTTACACTACCCACAAAATCCAAATGTGATATGAAAATATTTACAAAATGCAAGATTTATTTACATAGAGATGAATGCAAGTTTTTGAAAATATTTACAAATGGAGGATTTACTTTTAAATTGACGCAAATAAGTTAAATATAGGTTTTGGTCATTATCTTGAAAATTTAAGTCATTTACTTATCAGAATTTCCAACAAAAATCAAGTTATCATAAAAAATAGACTATTGTTTAACTTGTTGTTTCTGTTGATAACACAGTGTAGCTATGAAACAGATCCTTAGTTGATTATCAAAGTTAATCAAAGTGGTATTTTTATTTCTTTTCAATAACAAGTTAAATCAAACAAGTTAAAATAGTGCTTGGATTTCAATTGCTTACTCTCTCTCATTTTTGAAAATTGTATTGATATTAACAATATATACATATTGTTAACTCAGGTAAACTGAGGCCAGATATACCACCCATGCACTGCCTTGCAGGCTTATATAAGGGCAATACAGAGCGTGGCAAGTGAACGCACGAGTGTGAACACCTATCGACCGTAGGCATGATTAATAAAAGAATTTTTATATACATACACATAGCTCAAATAAACTGAGGCCAGATATACCGATCATGCACTGCCTTTCGGGCTTACTGAGAAGGGTACAGAGCATGCGAGTGTACACACAAGTGTGTACACCTATCGACCGTAGGTGTTAATAAATATATACATATATACAACAAGATTTTTCTTTTCTTTTTTTTGTCTGTTTTTTCAATTTTTTTTGGAAAGAGAGAGTTTTACAATATGATCTTAGTACCACTTAACTTAAAAGATTTAAAATATTATCGCCTTTACTTCAAATCAACCACTACTTTAAACAAAGATTTTCAATTAGGATATACTTCATAATTATCACCTATGAATCTTCCTATATACTAGTTAAACCATCGTTATTTGTAATCAAACTTTATTTTTATTTTTGTAAAGACAATTTTTTTTTCTTCAAAATTTCAATTTATTTAACCAAAACCATATATTTATCCTATAGTGTTTTTTCAAAAATAAATCCAAATGCTTAATTTTTTTTTGAGATTTTTTTTTAATTTTGGAAAGAAAATGTATAAATAAACTATGAAAAACTAAAAATTACCATGAAAAAAAAGTTGAGGCTCCCCCCACACTTGATTTTGACTGTGTCCCCTCAGTCAACCCGAGTGAAAGGAGAAAAATAAAACAAAATAAAAAATAAAAAGACGACCTATATTTACATGAAAATGAACGGTATTTACACAAGATCAGAAAATATATCGTCGAAAAGTAAATGAAACGGTCTTCCAAAGACCAATTCATTTGCCTCATCAAGTATGCGAGACACAGCTTAGGCTTGAAAAACCAAACCATAAATAGTTTCAAAGTTGAATTTTGATTTGGGAAAATGAATGTCGTTTTATTAAAAATTGTACGAGTTGTTTTATTTTCAATGATTTTTGGAGTAGATATAACAATTGATTGAAGTTCAAGTTTATTTTCACCAAATTGAAATTCAAGTTTGTCATTGAAAAATTCTTCAGAATTATTGATTTCAAAATCAAAATGGTGATTTAAATCTTCCCCATCAGAATTTAACAACTTGTTTTCGAAAATTCCAAAGAAATCGTGTTTGTTAAATTCGTCTTCCTTTGTTGGATTATCAACAACTTCATTGCGTATATCATTTTCAAAATCCAAAGTTGTTGTATTTAAATTTTCAAAATCGGAAAAAGAAAGATCAAAATTTAAAACGAGTTTCTCACCCTCAAAAGAATTGAAATCCAACTCAATTACCATGTTTTCAACAACTTCATTAAGATCATCATTTTCGGTTTAAAAAGTTGTTGTTTGAAAATCGTCGGTTTGGGTAAAAGGTGGATTATCACTTGAGTCGTCACACGTTGGGATTTGATTTTGTTGTTCACGTAATTTTTTGTATGTTTTAGTCAACAAATCCATGTGATAATTATAAATTTCGTTCATTTGCTCAACAAAATCAAATTTGTAATTATTGACTTGAAATTTTTTGCTTTGAACTTGTTGAGAACAAAAATTTTCAATTTCGATAAACGGTGGATTATAATTTGATTCTTCACACGTTGGGATTTGATTTTGTTTCTCATGAAATTTTTTGTAGGTTTCATGCAACAAGTCCTTATAATATTTTTCCATTTGCTCAACTAAATCAACTTCATGATTATTAATTTGTGAATTTTAATTTGAATTTGTTGAGAACAAAAATTGTCAATTGCACCAAAATTAAAATTATTCTCATCACCAAAATCATTTGAAAAATGATTCACATTTCCGTTGTGATTTTGAAATTCATTTATGAGTTCGAAGTTGAATTGGCATGGGTTATAATCAAAATCATTAGAATTTGGAAGTGAATTCAAATTTTGATTATTTTGAAAACTTTGACTTGAGTTATTGCATAAATCGTTCATCATTTGATTTTGTTGTTCAAGTAAAGATTCAAGAGTTTCAGTACACTTTTCAAGAGTTGAGGGTTGAGCATTATTTTGAAAATTTTGTGGTGCAAAATCCGAATTGCTTGTACAATAGTTGTCATTAAAATATCCATAAGAATTTGGAGTAAAATTATATGTATTATATTGATTTTCAAAACTATCGTAAAATTCATGTAAGTAGGGAAACTCAGACATTTTTAAGAATGTTTTTGGTTTTTTTTGTATTTTTATAAAGGAAAAGTATTCACATAGAATTTTTTTTGGTTTTTGGAAAGGTTTTTTTTTTTTGGATTTTTGCTTTTCTAAACAAAAAAAAAAACTAAATAAAATTTATTTTTTGATTAAAAAAAATTCAAAGGAAAAGGATTAAAATAAAATCTAAGTTGAAGAATTTTTACAATTATTTTAGTTTTGGATTTTGATTTTTTTTTAAATATGCATGAACTAATGCAACTAAATGAATCCAAGGTTTTTAATTACAAATGATTTATCCTAAATAGCACTTAACCCAAAATTGTATAATCACACTTTGTCTTAAGCCAACAAAAATATTTCTTAGCCAGGTAACGGGCAGGATTTATCGGTGCACCACGAATCACCGTAGCAATGCAGCCGAAGGTTTAACTACCTTCAGAGTAACAACCACTATAATATTTACGAATCACCATAATATTTATAAATGGTTATTACTCTGACGTTGCTTAGACACTAAGAAATAAAATTGTTCAAAGAACACAATTGTCAAAATACAATTAAGCGTTATCGATGTCTAACCGTTATTATTAAATTCTAGGATGAAATGCAAAGCAGATATTAAACGTGTATTAACAATGCAACTACGAATGAATTTTTTTTTTGTTTTTGGTTTTTGAATTTTTTTTTGTTTTTTTAAATGCAAGCAAACAGCAATGCAAGACAAATAAAAACAATAGATAGGGTTAAAAGTAGAAAATGTTTATAAGCAAGTATGCAGTTATTTTTTGGCAAGCTAAGCGAAGCAAGCAACTCTTCCAATCTGCTTTGGCAACCTGAAAATAAAAACTAGATATATATACAATTTTTTTTAAGATGAAGAAAGAAAACAAAAGAATAAAAACAATTGAAAGCAATATAAATTCAAACTTTATTTTTTTTTTCTTTTTTTAATTAAAAAACTTAAACTAGATAATCAATGTGAAGAGAAAAAAATTTTAAAAAATAATTTTGTACACAAGTTTAACTTTCAATTCGGCCCACAAAATACACAAGCCCAAAACAATGTTCTATTTTTTTATATACTTTTTTCTTTTTTGTAATAGAGAAGATTTAAAAGGAATTATTCGCAACTTGTAAAAGACCTAAAAAAAATTGAAATGCAACACTAAGCAATACAAAGCCTGGCCCAACTTTAAAATGCACAAAACAAATTGATTATCCCTTAATCAAAGACCACAGCCACAAGATAAAACATAGCACAAATCACTATTTTTTTTTCTCAAATTTCTCAAATCTCCCAAATCTTGAATTAAGTTTATTTTCGCAATTCAGAAACTTGTCTTTTTTTTATTCGAGTAAGTTCGCGATTTGGTTGAGAAGAGGTAGCTGGTATTGGTGGTCGTGAGTAGTTTGTTCGAGGTGATTGTGGAAGAGATGTTCAGACTTTGGGTTGAGGGTGGTTGAAGTTCGAGACTGCGACTTTTGGTGTTGCGTGGTCACTGGGTTGCTCGATTTGAGTTGCAGGCGTTGCCTCGAGTCGATTGGTGTCGTAGTGTTGTGGTTTCGCTGCAAAGGTGCTCGTTTGTGTAGGTCGCGGTTGAGTGTTAGGAGATGACAGCAAGAAGGTGGAGCGAATGGTAAGAAAATTTAAGTGGTTAGAGTTTTTTGGTTTATATGAATGTGGCAGGGATGGTTATGTTAGAGGAGGTGGCTGTTCTCTGGTGGTAATAGAGGTTGTTAGTGGCAGAGACTGTAGTATGTAATAGTATGAATGGCACCGACAGTGGATTGTTGGTGAAGTTTTGGTTATGCTACAGGGAGGTTGGAGGCCACAGTGATGATGGTGGCAGTTTTGAGTAGAGGCAGAAACGATTGTCAGTGGTAGGAGGATAAATGGTTGTATTGGGATGTTGTAGTGTGGTTATAATGTTCAAGTGGTGTGAATGGAGAAATGTTGATGGAAATGTCAGTGCAGTGATGGAATTTAATGGTATTCAATGGAGAAATGTTAATGGTAGGATGATGGTTGTCAAATGGAGAAATGTTGATGGAATTTAATGGAATAGAGGAGGATGAGTGAATTGCAGGCAGTAAGTGCAGGTGTTACCAGGAGCAGATGTTTTGGTGATTTCTTTGTGGCACTGTGCAGCAGTAATAGGAGGTGAATGTGGAGATGTTTGTGGCACTGGCGATGGTGGCAATTTGTATGGTGATTGTGAATGTTTGATGGTGAAAAGGAGGACGGCAGTGATTGTTTGATAGTAAGGAGTAATGAAGAAGTGAATATTGATGGATGGTAACTGTAATCAACAATGGGTTTGTAGCAATTGAGAAGGTGTCATGGCAGTGGGGTGATTGAGCAACAGGGGTTCTTGAGCACATCAATGGGTGGTGACCAGAGATGCAACAGTTAGTTTATTTGTGGGCAGTGGTTTTGAAATGCTTGCGAGTGAATGTGGAAATGTGAAGTGTAGTTTTGTTGGCAACACTGTAGTATGGAGTAGTGATTGGGGTTGATGGTGAAGTATGAGTGTCGAGGCAGTGGAGTTGTGGTATGAAGTTATTGATGGTGACAACACAGATGTATTACTGTTAAATTGAATGGAGATAGCACTAGTATGAGGTGGTTTGATGAGCAGAAGTGTAGAGTAGTTGCAGTGTAGAAGTAGTGAAGGTGGATGAGCAGGGGTTGTGGCAAATGTTTGTAGATGTAGGAAGTTCGTATTGCAACGTTTCGTGGAGATGGTGGTGGGTCAGTGCAGGCTATATGGTGAAGTTGCAGAGTGGTCTGGAACATAGACAGTGCACTGGTAGTTGAGTTTGTGATGAAGTGATGAAGGTATTGGCGGTTTATATTGGAGAACAGTGTGTATGGTGGTAAGGTGACAGAGTTGAAGGGGATGTGCAGTTTTGATGGGTATTAGTAGATGGCTGGTTGTTCTGTGATGATCAGTGTTTTGGTGGATACAGGAGGAGTGGATGTTGTATGAGTTGAGGCAGAAATTTTTGTAAATGAAACTCCAAAATGTAACTTGAAAATTTTGTAACAATGCTGTAAAAAGAAAAAGAAAAATGAAATGAAATTTTGTTTTTTTTTCTCTGTTAAATGAAATTGTGTATTTTTTTAAATGCAAATTCAAATGCAAAAACAACTAGCAAACATCACACACAAAACCAAAATGAAATAAAAAATCACACAAACATACAAATTTTTTTTGTTAAACAACAATACACACAAAATAAAAACACAAAAAAATCAAACAACAACTAATCTGAAGAATAGAAAACTAAAATCAAAGCAATTCCCCGGCAACGGCGGCAAAAACTTGTTCGTCGATGGAAATTTTATCGGTTTAGAAAACCGTCGAATGAATTTATAATAAAAATTACCGCAAGCGCATAGCATACAATTCTAGTATGTGGCAAGTACGGGTCGATCCGCAGAGAATTATTAGATTTTAAAATTCTATTCAATCAAATTAACCAAAGATTTGAGAATTGTTTAACTACTAAAAATTGCAAAACTAACAACTACAAATGTGAATGAAAACTATGAGAATAAAATGACAATTTAGAAATAAATCCACTCTCCAAATCACATAGTTCAACAAAATATGAAATTATGATCTTTTTTTGTCATTAATGAGTTTAATTGATATGTTTATCATGAGTATGACATATTTGTGCTATTAATTAACTCAGTATAAGCCATCAAACTATAACACACCCCTTAAACCACTTACCAATTCTCATTTAAAATAAAAACAAGTTGAAAGTAAAATCTATTTTAAGCATGACCTATTAACTATTAATTAGAAATATAGACCATCAAATTTCGATTTCAACATTCACTTCATTACCATAATCATATGTAGATGAAGAGGTAATTTGTGTTTAGCGATTGTTTAAGCATAGCCTATTTGGTGTCAACAATATAGGCTATCAAATTCAAAGCAAAAACACAAGTTAAACCACTTCAAGCATTGTCATCAAGCACAAAAAGAGAGCGATAATTATCAAAATGTTGAAGCTACATGATTAGAGAGCTTCATTACCCCTAAATTGTAGGAGTTTAGCCTCTCATTTTTGTTATCATATCAACAATTGTAGCATGCAACATTAATTAAAACAAGAGAAAAAAGAGAACAAAATAAAAAGAAAAGCTAAGTAGCCATGAAAAGAACTGAGAAGAGAGCCTTCTTTTATTTTTAATCCTAAACTAAAACTAAGAGAAGAGAGACTAAAGAAGGAGAGGAAGAGCCTAAGAGAAGAGAGAGGGTTACATGAAGCATAAGGAGTATTTATATAATTAAGAACCCTAATTTAATTTTTTGAGAACTACCCAAACTACCCTCTTAGGAAGTGTGGTGGCCAAGTAATCATTAGCATAAGATAATCCTTCATTTAAATGTGCATGAAGATTTAATGGCCATTAACATGTGTATTAGCTTCTAATTTGTACATGAAGGTAGGTGGATAGGTGGGGTCCTCCATGATCCATGACTTTGAATTATTTCCATCTTCATTCCTTTGTATCTTCTTTGTGCATGCATATATTTTCATGAAAGTACTTGTATTTGAGTTCAAATTCCTACAAAAATAATATAAAAATATCTAATTAAATTTTCTCAAATTAATATATGCACAAAAATGACCATTTTGCCCCCATATAAAGATGAATAATGACGATTTAAAAATAATTTGAATTTTGGTTTAAACATGTTAAAATACCCAATATAATCATTTATTTAATTAAATTAAATATAGTGGTAAAAATATGCACATTTACGTGGACATCACACTCCCATAATCAAATCGAGTAGTGGCCACAAAATCAATAAAGTCATAATATGGTATCGAAGAAATGTGCCCGATAGGAGGAGCGACCTCACTTAGCCCGGTATAGCTCCTGTTTTAGCCACATCAAGCTGACTTGAGGAAGTCAGGGCTACGTTAATACCACATACAGAATCGTTCACCAAACCATCCTATTTCATTCTGGAATCTCCACCACGTGCACAATTGTTAAAGTGGTTTTTGGTATTGGCAGAGAGTATGACAATCTGATCCCGGTCTCTTTAACAACCAAATGCTTATTTCACACCGGATGGTTGTTTTACATTTCAAAACCAATTCATAATTGATATCAATATATCATATTTAAACTTCAAAATAAAATCACATCACTTTCGAAATCATTATTTACTTCAAAATCATATTCACTTCCAAATCATAATCCTTTCAAAATCATATTCACTTCCGAAATCATTATTTACTTCAAAATCATATTCACTTCCAAATCATAATCCTTTCAAAATATATTCACTTTCGAAATCATTATTTACTTCAAATCATATACGTTTCAAAGTCATAACCACTAAAGTAGGTTAAACCATAATATCAAAATATTGCCTTTTAAACCAATTAAATCTAAATCATAACATTTCCAACTCTAACAGATTGAATATTGAAAGTAGTTTATGTATTGGAATAGTCATACTTTTAAAAAGAGTTTATATGTTTAAAAATAGGTTATAGATTAAAATAGTTTATGTACTAGAAATAGTTTATATGTTAAAATATGTTATATATTAAAATAATATATATATATATATATATATATATATATAAGAAATAGTTTATATAATAAAATAGGTTATATATTAAAATAGGTTATATATTAAAATAGTTTATATATTAGAAATAGTTTATAATAGTTTAAAATAGTTTAAAAATAGTTTTAATAGTTTAAAGTAGTTTAATAGATTTAAAACAGTTAAAATAGTTTAATATAAAATGGTTTGATTATTGGAAAAGGTTTATATAGTAAATAGTTCAAAAATCTAAATAATCTGAATTTTAAAATAATAGATTCTTACACAGTTTATATAAAAATCATTAATTTGAAAATAATATCAAATTATCTGTTCCTTCCATTTCAACAAATCTGGATCATATTCAGATTTCAAATCAACAAACTCAATTTAAATCTTTCAATTCAAATTCTCATAAAATCCATTTCAATTATATCGATTTCAAATCCATGTTTGAACTACAAATTTAAACCACTTTAAATTCAATAGATTTAAAAGTTTAAATATTCAAACGTTTACAATAACTCAATTTGTGACGCCCCACCTCTATACTCACACTAACCAAGGACACTACCGGGTAATGCCATCAATTAGTATGAACAATAAGGCTGTTGAAGAGCGACCATCTGTGTAATTGCTTTGTGCAAGTACCGATATGTCAGATAGTATGACATGCATTTCATTTCAAGAATAAATCTAACATATCCAATACAAACTCAAAGCTACTACATAGTGGCTATGTGGCCTTCGAAAACAAATATAAAATAGGCATAACACAAATTAGTCACTGATATTCATATCACTAAGGCAAAAATAGATATGAATATAACACATAGAAGTGAACATCAAAGTAGTGGTCATACAAGATCCACTACATCACAAAAGAATAGGTATAAGTGCTAGACAAAAGAATATGTATACATCAAGGAGTCTCTATCTCGAATGTATAAAAACCAAAAACTACAAAGATGAAGTAGTTAGCCAAAAGTCAAATGACGATCCTAGATAAGAAGTCAGGTGGAAGCACCTGAAACACCTCGGTCTGACCTGAGTATTATTTAAGAAGAAAAAATAATAAATGGATCAGTCTCGCTATAAATATCATATAAGATGAGATAGGATAAGAGATATAACAAATATATATATGATAACAACAAAAATCATACAATATCTCAAATTTTCTCAAACACCAAAAAGAATGTCATATTCTTTATTTTTATTCACCAAACCACAAATATTGATAGAGCTTATCAATGCAAATCACAAAAACTAGTGAAACACAAATTCTAGAAATCAATAATTAGAAATCCAGAAAACACAAAAGAAGGGGGGAGGCCTATCACAAACGGGAGCATGAAAACTCACCAACACGTGTATCACAATCGGGACGCTATCCCATAGGTCGCTAATCCATAGAGCCGGTGCAACGACGTAGAACAACGGTACGCCCGAGGAACCTGAAACCGAAATAAGCCGGAACAACGACGTAGTACAACGGTACACCCGATGAACCGAACTCCATAAAACCCATAGGTCGCTAGCCTATAAAAAAAATGAGATGAAGCTCCATAGCACGGGGTATAGTCCCCCACGCGGACAAAGAGACATCGCATATCGATAGTCTAAACCACAAAATGATCATCATAGATCAATAAGTGTAAACTACACCAAGCTAGTAAATAAATGAGTTTAGCTTCATGTCCCATAACCACTAGCTTAACTTAAATATTTACGAACAAATTGTAGATTTCCACTCGAAAATTGCACAAAATTTCAATCGAACAAGTCTAAGAATTAACCGACGAAATAAACGCAAGCTTTTCATACCACATGTTTTGCTAAGTCGTTTAATTGGATTTCTCAAACGAATGAGGTAAAGGTTTGTATATACTAATAGATTGAAAAACAGTTTTAATATTGAGCTTTGTATTAAAAGTAATGTTGAAATCATTTTTGTGAAAGAGTTTGAGTATTTACTACTAGTATAGGAACCTTTGTATTTTAAAGTGATAAACCATCGAAACGATTGTAAAAACAATTTATCACCAAAAATTCACATACGACGACGTGAATTAAAACCATGAAAATTGATATCAAATCCATCAAATGAATATTCCCAAAAATCCAGAAAAGAAGTCATCAAAATCGATAATAAATGACAACAACTAACCGGATCAACAAAAATCGATAAAAATTGGAAATTTTCATAAAAACAGGCAAATTGGCTGATTTTAACAGCGCCATACATCAGGTGGTTCTCCTAGACGTCCGAGCTGAAGGTCTGGAATTTTTCTAGATCACTCAGATGTCTGAGCTGTAGGTCTGGAATGTTTATTCCTTTGCCTCAGACGTCTGAGTGTTTTACCTAACGTCTGAGCCGAAGCTCAGGGAAAAATTTGCCTAGGCCATTGATGGCCAATTCCACTCGGAAGCGATTGAACGAGCGACGGTGGCTAGGGATTTATTCCAAGCGACAACCCAGCTCTCTAGGCTCTTCAATACACTCCAAACAACATGTCCAAACATCCATAGTAGGATTTTCATAGATTTTGACTTCAAAATAACAAAAATTGGAAAATTCACCCAACCAATCCAATTTAAAAGCAATTGAACATGAAATAGATGTTAGAAATTCATACCTAACAACAATGAAAGCTATAGACATAGATGTGAGTTCAAGAATCACCTTTAAACTCAAATATAGAAATGAGAAGCTCTAAAACAAGCTAAGATTGATTTCTCTTCAACAACACCTCTAGAATCTTCAATCTATTATCAAATGCAATGAATTTCCTAAGTTAGGTTATAGGAAAAATCAAGAATTGAAGAGGAATTGAGATGGAGAAGATGAAGAGGATGCTTACCTAAGCTTCTCTTGGATTTTAGAACTTGAATTTGAATTTCCTAAGAAAACTAGGGCTTAGGAATTTTGATTTCCTTTCTTCTCCCTCATTTTTCCTTTAGGGCTTGAGTGTTAAGAATAATGGAATGAATGAACGAAGAGGAGTGGAGTGGGAGGTATTTGGTAGAAGGTTTGGGTTCTCTTATTGGGTTAGTGGGCTAGAACACAACCCAAAGCCCAAACAAAATACCAAAAATCCTAATCAACTCCAAACATATCAATGTTTATACTCAAAAAAGTTGTAAACATCATTTTGAACTCAATGGAAGTGGTCTCGAGTCTGGATTTGACTGTTTACAAAAAGTCACATTTCGGACTTTAAATTCAACAAATGATGCTATATTTAAACATTTTAAACTCAATGGAAGTGGTCTCGAGTCCCGATTTGACTATTTACAAAAGTCACATTTTGGACTTTAAATTCAACAAATGATGCTATATTTAAATAAAACATTTAAATATATAATCGTAAAATATGCGGGTTGTTACAAACTCCCCTCCTTAAAGAAATTGCGTCCTCACAATACTTAAGAAGAAAATAAAGAGTAACAACCACTCTAAGGCATAACAACACAAAAGAAAAATTTGAAGCGAGAAGTTCACCTTAAGGAGCACGAGAGAGTAAGTCCGGATGTGTTCGCTCGATGAATTCTCTGGACTCCCAAGAAAAATCCTTAGGATTTGAGAACAATTGAACTTTCATAAGTGGAACATTTTATTACGAAGGCGTTTAACCTCCGTAGAAATGATACGAATATGATGTTGCTCATAAGTCAAATTAGGTGAAACTTCAATTTCTTCAATAACATCGGGCTCAAGAATAGAATCGGAATCTCTAAGGCATTTCCGTAGTTGAGAAACATGGAATACGTCATGAATAGTTAGGCCGGTAATGAAAGGTGATAAGCCACGGAACCAATGCATTCGGTGATGGGAAATGGGCCAATATATCGAGGTGCTAATTTTCCCGATCGTCTGAAACGCACAACACCCTTCATAGGTGAAACACGAATGAATACCAAATCTCCCATAGAAAATTCCAAATTCCTTCTTCGGTTATCGGCATAGGATTTTTGTCTACTTTGAGCTTCTCTCATCCTGTGATGAATAAAGTCAATCTTTTCTGTGGCATCACGAATAAAATCTAGACCTAAAACCAGCTTCTCACCGGCTTCAACCCAACATGAAGGAGATCGGCATAGCCTTCCGTAGAGTGCCTCGAAAGGTGTCATACCAATACTAGATTGGAAGATGTTATTATAAGAAAACTCAACAAGAGAAATATGATCTTTCCAACTTCTACCAAAATCAAGAACATAAGCACGAAGGAGATCTTCAAGAGTTTGATTCACATGCTCTGTTTGTCCATCGGATTGAGGATGATAAGCGGTGCTAAAATTAAGCTTCGTTCCCAAAGCTTTTTGAACACCCTTCCAAAATCCACTAGTAAATAATGGATCATGATCGCTAACAATAGAAGTAGGAACTCCATGCAATTTAATAATTTCTTTAATATAGAGTTTGGCCAAAAGAGGTACGGTCCGATTGGACCGAACGGGAATAAAATGGACGGATTTTGTAAGTCTATCTACAATCACCCATAGACTGTCATGACCCAAACGAGAACAAGGAAGACCGTCAATAAAGTCCATGGAGACTTGATCCTACTTCCAAACTGGAATATCCAAAGGTTGCAATAACCCATCGGGCCTTTGATGCTCGGCCTTTACGAGCTGGCAAGTTATGAAATGCTTAATAAAGTTAGCAATATCAGATTTCATTCCATCCCAATAATAAAGTCGCTTTTTGTCCGCGTACATTTTAATACTACCGGGATGAATGGTAAATTTAGAACGATGAGAATCTTCTAAAATGTCCTTACGGAGATCACTAATATTAGGCACAATAACTCTACCAAATTTTCGAATGCCTCCACGATCATCAATATCAAAGTCTTTCAAACCATCAACCTTATTTTTATCCCTATAACTTTGGCTAAGAAAAGCCAATTCGGGATCTTGCTTTTGAGCTTCAAGGATGCGGTCTAAAAGAGATGGATGAGCCTCATGGCTACACAAAAGAAGAGATGAACATAAATCGGATTCATGATCTCGAATCACACAAGTGGACAGAGTCTCGAGATCATTCCATTCGGATATCATCATGGAAACAATCGCTTGTTGCTTACGACTATGGGCATCGACAACACGATTTCCCTTTCCGGGAGTATAAAGAATATCAAAACATAAGATGCAAGGAATTCGAGCCAACGTTTTTGACGCAAATTAAGTTCCTTTAGAGAGAACAAATACTTCAAAGATTTATGATCGGTGTAGAGAACAAATTTCTCTCCCAAAAGATAATGACGCCATATTCTAAGGGCAAAAACAATGGTCGTGAGCTCTAAATCACGAGTGGCATATGTAGTCTCGGCAGGCTCTAATTGCCTAGAAGCATAAGCGATAACACGTTCCCTTGGCATGAGAATGGCTCCCAAACCAACACGACTAACATCGGTATAAATAATCAAGTCTTGGTTCCCTTCGGGAATCACAAGAATAGGAGCATCGGAAAGGAGTTCTTTTAATTTTTGAAAAGCAGCTTCACATTTGTCTGACTAGATGTACTTAACTCCCTTCTTTGTCAAACTAGTAAGAGGTGCGGAAATTTTAGAAAAGTCTTTTATGAACCGACGATAATAGCCTTCCAATCCAAGAAAATTACGAATTTCCGTCACACTCTCCGGTCTCTTCCAATTTTGAATCGCTACAATCTTTGAAGAATCCACGGAAATTCTGGACTCAGAAATAATATGCCCTAAAAATTTCACACGGGATTGCCAAAAGTGGCACTTAGAAAATTTGGCTTTCAATTGATTGCTCATAAGAGTTTCCAACACAATCCGAAGATGTTTTTCATGCTCTTCCTCAGTTTTAGAATAAACAAGAATATCATCTATAAAGATGAGAACAAATCGATCGAGGAAGTCTTTGAAAACTCGATTCATAAGGTCAACAAAATAAGATGGAGCATTCGTTAAACCAAATGGCATAACAAGCCATTCATAAAATCCATAACGAGTACAGAACGATGTCAAATGAATTCTATCCTCTGCAATTCGAAGCTGATGAAAACTGATTGCTAAGTCTAACTGTGAAAAGACTCTAGCATCGCTAAGTTGATCGAATAGATCATCAATCCGAGGTAAGGGATATTTATTCTTAATGGTGAGATCATTAAGCTTGTAGTAGTCAATGAAAAGCCTAAGTGTACCATCAGATTTCTTTACAAAGATAGATGAAGCTTCCCAAGGAGAGGAACTTGAATGAATAAACTATTTTGCCTCCAATTCGGATAATTATTTACGCATCTTCTGCTTTTCCTTATTAGACATACAATAAGGAGGACGAGTGATAGGTAGAGCTCCAGGGATTAGATTAATTCTAAACTCAATTGCTCGCTTAGGTGGTAATCCTAAAACGGGCTCAAATATATCGGGAAATTCACAAAAAACGTGAATAAGGGAAATGACATCTTCATCATCATCATTATCGTCATCATGTGAATTTAGAGAATATAAGGATGCTACCGAATTGGAATCTGAATCTTTAAGAACAATAGAAATCTGCTTAACAGATTAGGGATGTCGAAGATGAATAGTCCTCTCGGGACATAGGATGTGGACTTCATAACGATTAAGCCAATTCATTCCCAAAATCATTCTGAAACCTAAGTAGTGCATAACATGCAAATCGGCTCGGAAAGCATAATCGCATAAAATAATCTCGACGTCTTTGCAAAATAAACTGAGTGTTGCGGATCCACCAACCGAATTCACAATTCTCAATGAAGTCATCAAGCCTATAACATTTAAAGACAAAGTATCAACAAGTTCTTTTGATATAAAAGAGTGAGATGCACCCGTATCAAAAAGAACTTGAATAGGATGATCATGAAACATAATAATGCCATCAAGGACAGAATGAGAAATACCTGGACTAAGAGAAGTGCTACTAGGGGTTTGCACAACATTTAGCTTTCCCTCTTTCTTGCTTTGAAGTTTGGGACAGAAAGATATAAGATGACCCGAACTTTTGCAATAGCGACAATAAAGGGGTTTCAGACACCTATTTGCATAATGGTCCTTAGAACCACAATTGTAGCATTCTCCACGATTAGGGGTAGGAGTCTTTGCTACCAAAGTTGCTTGCTTCCCTTTCTTGTTGGGATTAGGGCCTTTGAACTTACTGTCGAGTTGCCTCTTCTTGTTGTTGTTGAAGTGCTTCTTGGCACTCACAACCTCAACATCACTTTCTTTATCGTCCTCTTCAAATCGAAGAGCGATATCTACAAGTTGATCGAAAGAAACTTCTAGTTTCAGAAGTAAAGGCTTTCTGAGTTTCTTATTCAACCCATAGATAAACCTCTGATTTTTCTTCAATGGGGTATTAATATACTCGACCCCATATTTAGAGAGGGATTCAAAAGATGCGACATAATCTATCATAGAAGATTCACCTTGAACAAGGTCAATAAAGCGTCGGGCTAAAGTTACTTTTTCAGCTTCCGGCACAAAATTTAACTCGAACCTTTCTCGGAATTGCTCCTAAGTAAGATCCGCTTCAACAATTTCCGAAATCAAAAGCTCATACCAATCTAGTGCTCTTTCCTAGAGCATGCTAGAAGCCAATTGGACTCGATGTAGATCCGCAAGATTCATGCGAGAAAAGCTGCGGTCGCATGTTCTAAGCCAAGCTTGGATTTCTATAATGCTTTCGGAACCCTTGAATGGCCTTCCACCCAAATTGGCGAATCACTACACAAGTGTGCGAACCCAGATTTAGGGTGAGTATGCTCAGGAATGGGTCCGACAGCTTGGGCATTCTTTACAAGATCCGAAAGCTGTTGGGCAGACATGAATACGCCATCTTGAGGAGTAGCACTAGATTGACCAGTGCTGGGACGACCAGGTCTAACTATTTCTCTACTTTAAGAAAGAAAGAAGAGGAAAAATGTTATTCTCAGAATGAATATCAAACAAACTTGATTGATAAAACAAGGCATCATAAAAGAAAATAGGATAGAACAGATCCTAAGACTTGAATTAAATCCTAAGGCACGATTCCTAAGAGAGACTTAGGACAATGATCCTTGCTAGATTATTCTACATTGTTTCGAAGTTTGGCTCTGATACCAAGCTGTGACGCCCCACCTTTATACTTACACTAACCAAGGACACTACTGGGTAATGCCATCAATTAGTACGAAGAATAAGGTTGTTGAGGAGCGACCTTCTGGGTAATTGCTTTGTGTGAGTACCGATATGTCAGATAGTATGACATGCATTTCATTTTAAGAGGAAATCTGACATATCCAATACAAACTCAAAGCTACTACATAGTGGCTATGTGACCTTCGGAAACAAATATAAAATAGGCATAACACAAATCAGTCACAGATATTCATATCACTAAGGCGGAAACAGATATGAATATAACACATAGAAGTGAACATCAAAGTAGTGGTCATACAAGATCCACTACATCACAAAAGAATAGGTCAAGTGCTAGACAAAAGAATATGTATAAATCAAGGAGTCTCTATCTCGAATGTATAAAAACCAAAAACTACTAAGCTAAAGTAGTTAGTCAAAAGTCAGATGATGATCCCAGATAAGAAGTCAGGTGGAAGCACCTGAAACACCTCGGTCTGACCCGAGTATTATTCAAGAAGAAAAAATAATAAACGGATCAGTCTCGATATAAATGTCATATAAGACGAGATAGGATAAGAGATATAAAAATTATATATGATAACAACAAAAATCATACAATATCTCAAATTTCTCAAACACCAAAAAGAATGTCATATTCTTTATTTTTATTCACCAAACCACAAATATTGATAGAGCTTATCAATGCAAATCACAAAAATTGGTGAAACACAAATTCTAGATCTCAATAATTAGAAATCCAGAAAACACAAAAGAAGGGGGAGGCCTATCAAAAACGGGAGAATGAATACTCACCAACACGTGTATCACAACCGGGTCGCTATCCCATAGGTCGCTAACCCATAGAGCCGGTGCAATGACGTAGTACAACGGTACGCCCGAGGAACCTGAAACTGAAATAAGCCGGAACAACGACGTAGTACAACGGTACCCCGATGAACTGAACTCCATAAAACCCATAGATCGCTAGCCTATAAAAAATAAGACGTAGCTCCATAGAATGGGGTATAGTCCCCCACGCGGACAAAGAGACATCACATATCGATAGTCTAAGCCACAAAATGATCATCATAGATCAATAAGTGTAAACTACACCAAGCTAGTAAATAGATGAGTTAGCTTCATGTCCCATAACTACTGGCTTAACTTAAATATTTACTAACAAATTGTAGATTTCCACTCGAAAATTGTCACAAGATTTCAATTGAACAAGTCTAAGAATTAACCGATGAAGTAAACGCAATCATTTCATACCACATGTTTTGCTAAGTCGTTTAATTGGATTTCTCGTACGAACAAGGTAAAGGTTTGTATATACTAATAGATTGAAAAACAGTTTTAAAAACGAGCTTTGTATTAAAAGTAATGTTGAAATCATTGTTGTGAAAGAGTTTGAGTATTTACTACTAGTATAGGAACCTTTGTATTTTAATGTGACAAATCATCGAAACGATTGTAAAAACAATCTATCACCAAAAATTCACATACGACGACATGAATTAAAACCATGAAAATCGATATCAAATCCATCAAATGGATATTCTCAAAAATCCAGAAAAGAAGTCATCAAAGTCAATAATAAATGACAACAACAAACCAGATCAACAAAAATCGATAAAAATTAGAAATTTGCATAAAAACAGGCAAATTGGCTTTTTAACAACGTCAGATGTTTGGTGGTTCTACCAGACGTCCGTGCCGAAGGTCTGGAATTTTTCCAGATCACTCAGATGTCTGAGCTGTAGGTCTGGAATGTTTATTCCTTTGCCTCAGACGTCTGAGCTGAAGCTCCGGATAAAATTTGCCTAGATTAGTCTGGTAAACTAGTGTTAGAAACTCAAGTCATTTGAATTATTTAATATTATAAAACCTTTTATATAAAGAGTATCTCGTATGACTATACCAAAAATAAACATGGATGGGTTTTTACCTTACGATAACCAAACAATTTCTATTAGAAAATCCAATGAAATTATAATAATGTCTATGGTGTTCAATATTAATATATAACATAACTAAAATGGTTACATTGATTACATTTAACAGCATATTTAGGTGTAATCAATATATAAGTTTTATAATGAAAATAAACTCACTTTAATCAATTAATAATGATGGTAAAATCATTTTCGAAATTTGTTTACCAAATTAAATAGTTCGTAGAAAAACAAAAAATGTGACCGAAGAACGTTTTCCAAAATTTCGACCTTTCGACACCAGAAAGTTATAGTGAATGTTGTTCGTCTTTGTGCACTATATGTACATATATATATATAAGAGATAATTAACTAGATAATAATACACTTAGAAATAAACCATCTTATATTAATTTGGATTACTAAGTGATGTGACAAGACATAGTTTTAATAATATTAAACATTATATATATATATATATATTGAGTATTGTCACACCTTAGATTTGTAATCATTAACCATAATTAACTCTTATCATATCTTAGTTAATTGATAATTAAACATATATATATATATAAGAAAGTGATGTGACTAAACATAATAATTATATATATAGAAGAAAGTGATGTGACTAAACATAATACTTATATATATATAAAGAAAATGATGTGACTAAACATAATTTTATATATAAAAGAGTGATGTGATTAAACATAATTATATATATATATATATATAAATATTATAAAGGATTTGTGATGTGACTTGACAAAGTGATTAGGTGTGAAATCTTGTCTATAAATAGCCCATACGTTTCTCCATTTTTCCTTCTCTTTCCACCAATCTTTTATTCCTCATTCCAAGCACAAATGGATTTTTTCTATTTTTGAAACCATGTGAGATTTTAATGGCTACAACATTCTAGTTGACCATTTTTTAAAATTTCTATCATAGCTATGTCAAAATACCCAATCTTAGCAAAGCAATTTTTCACCTAGAATTTCAAGTCTGAAAAATTACCCTTCTTCTTTTGATCATAACTTCTTTAAAACTAATTGAAAATGAGTGATCCTTTTTTAAAATGATAGAGAAAATAAATTCCAATAACTTCCTCTTTGAGCCCTTTTAGAAATTCCATGAGTAAGTAGCCCAAAAATCGGTTGCAAAATGACCTATCTCGAGTTTATTATTGAGAATTTGATGTTTATTCGAAGTCACTCCACCTTACCAAAACAAGTCTTGCTTCCTCTTCCCTTCAAGGCTGAGCCAACCTAGTGCATTCAAGGTAATGGTCTCCATCTTTTTGCTTAGGAATGGAAGTCCTATGTCATACTCTAATTTAGTGATAGTTTGGATAGCTTTCGGTGAGTAAATTCCTAATCTTTTGGAAAGAAGTTTCCTTTATATGTTGTGTTGATCCTTAGCTATATGTATGTTATATATATGTTGGATCTTGGCATGTTTGAAATGTGATGATAAGTGTTAAAGTATGGGTTAGTGTTAGCACTAGAATGGATGTGTTATTGCAATGTTAGTAATTGTGTATATATATGTGTGTGTATATATATATTGATATATGTGTACAATTTGTTGTATGAATGTGATGTGTGAATAAAAAGGGTTGATGATGAACTTGACTATAGTCATGGTGGGTTGAAAATAAAGTTGACACTTTGTATGTAGTCACGACGGATCTCAAATCAAACTTGTTTCAAGAGTTTAAAGTTTAGATTTTGGTTAAAGTTTGCGTAATTGGTTTTCAAGTGTGAAAATTTACTAAGGTATGTTTCAATCATGAAATAGTATGGTTTTAGTAATGTGGCTTTACTTAAATGTGGGTCAGAGCAAACTGCACTCATAGCGGCAGTCACTATGGATGTAGTTCGACAAACTTTGAATTTCTATTTCAAATTTGTTTTATTTTGAAATTAGTTTACAAAGTTTTTCAAATTTAATTAGTAATGTTAAAAAGTAATTAAGTTGTAATATAATTAATTAATTAATTAATCAAAAGGTAATTAGCACTAAATTGGTAATTAAGAAGGTGATTAAAGGTTAATCATCACTTAAGTTAAGTTAATGACGATTAATTAATTAATAATTTTTTAATTAATGTTTTATATGGTTAAGAAGTAATTAAGTGATTAATAAATATTTAATTAAGATTAATGGATTATTTAATTAATATTTAATTAATTAGGGTTTAACTCTTAAACAATTTGGTTTAACATTAACCAAGTTGCATCGGGAAGTTAATTAGTACTTAATCAAGTTCATTAACCTAATTAGAGTTTAAATATGATTTAATCTTGATTTAAATTGGATTAATTAAGGTTTAGTTAGGGTTTAAGCTAATTAAATATACTTTTAACTTTTCAAAGGTGATTTTAAACTAAACAGAATGTGTTTTAATCAATTTTCTTTTTCAAAGTAAATTGATTCCATATCAGGATCTCTTGTCCGGACCCTTAAGTAACCCATATGATTAGGAGAATTAAATGACATCCGTTAGCAGAACAAAACACCATTCTGCTATAGTTTAAGTGATTTGATTGTGTGGACATGCGTTAAGCAGAATAAATCTTCTTTCTACTATAAATTGATTGAATTATTTGGACATCTATTTAGTAGGATTAATTACCATCTTGTTGTTATGTTATTTGGACTTGTATATGCCACTTAGTTATATTGACGTGCTATTCACTGATTGGATATGAACTGTATTTACAGCTTATGTAAATAATTGTTATGTTATTTGGAAATCGAATTGAAATTAAATGGTAACTTAAATTAGTATCATTGGGACTGCTAAGCCTCATTTGGAATTTATAAAGTATGGTTTGAATTTACTTTAATTCTTTAATTAATTTGAGGCTAAGGGTTTATGAATGTTTTTTCAAGTTATATAATTCTTATAAAGGTATTTATAAATGATAACTTGTTTATAGAAGGTTTTCTAACGAAAAGAGTTATTAAGCTGTTTTACAAGTGATATTTTGTAAATGATATTTATAAAGGATATTTTATAAAGGAGTATAGAAAGGTTTATATAATGAGTTTTAAAAATAGGAAAAAGTTTATAAATCATTTCAGAGATTTGGAAAGAGGTTTATAGTATAACTTAAGGGTTTATAAAAGTGGGTTATAACTTTATTTGAAAGTTATAAGTTAATTGAAAAATAAGATGAGCTTTTAAAAAAGGAATTTTTGATAAAGGATAAGCAGAATGTTTTATTTGGAAGAAATGTTTGGTTATTTAATATGGGATTTGGAAAGAAGAAAACTTTGATAAATTTGTAAATATACTTATACTGATAAGATAAGTATATGATTTTGTTTTAAAGCATTAAGAGTAAATTGTTTTGGTATTGTACTTATACCATTGAGTAAGTATATAAATATTTCCAAGTATAAAGGAAATGTGACGGGTTTGGGAATAGTGTTTTGAAAAGATCTTGTGATCAGATTTTATAAAGTGGTTTTATTAATTAAAGAGAATTAATAAAGGCATAGTGGATCCCATATGGAAATTAAACCATGATTGGATGTTTGTTTATTTGATAGTTAAATAATCGACTACCAAAGTTGGACCCAAACGTAACTTTGGAAACATATGGGAGAAACATGAGAATTATACGGTATAGTTACTGTCGAAGGTGCTATACTGTATGTATAAACTTGTTCGTTCTTCTAGGACGAATAATAAAGAAATCCGCCACAAACGGTTAAGAGGTGAACTCCACTCTTGTCATTTTTCTATTTATTTCCTAAAGAACCGGGGTGAGTTTATCGGAAAATATTGAAAGTTGTTTTGAAGAGACTGAGATCGAATATGTTATCCGGAAACCACTTCGATCCAACTTAAGTGTTTTGAAATTAAGACATCTCGAAGTATGGGATCGAAGATGGAGCCATTAAAGTACAAGGGCTGCTTGCTACTAATCCTGTGGGTGATTCGAAAATGGATGTAGTAGAAGTAGTGCCTTCAGTTTGTCCTTATCTTGGACAACTTGTATGGATGAATGTTGGCACTGCATTACTACCTGGAAGGCAGTGTTAGCATTCCAAGAGGGACTGCTATTTAGAAAGGTAAAACGTAGCCTCAAGCCTCATCAACTGGGAATGACGAAAATAGCGGATATGCAGCAGGGCTATGTGGGTCACACCCACTAGGGTATATCATCACCCTTCTAGATATATACACAATCATTAATGAATTCATGTACGTGGGAGCGCTCGGTTAAAGGTTGCAAAGCAACCGAGGTGATGAAATATTCAGTACTATTCAACAAGGGATAGGCCTGTTCTGTGTTGGCAGGGTTCGTTAGGTACAACCTTGGTACATTTTTCTAGAGGTGTATTATGGCGGGTGGTACCCCAGTACCCCAGTCATTAGTTGCAATACATTCTCCAATACGTGCCCTACGTTTTGATTGTAGAGCCTAGTATGTTGGAATGTGAGTTGCAAGCATTTCATCTATTTTATCAATTTACTTTAAACCTAGACACTATGATAATATCAATGGATTTTGATATGAAATGTTTTGGCTATTGTAAGGTAAAAACACATCCATTTTTATGTGTAATGTGGTCTTATGAGATACCCTTTGTTTGAAAGGCTTTCAAATGTAGAAATCGGTTTGGTTGTTACTTGTTATCGATTTTTTACTCACGCCGGTTTACCAGTCTGGAAAACCAGCGTGAGAAAACACACTCAATTTGAATTATTATTATATTTAAAAAAATCCTTTGAAAACAAAGGTATCTCGTAAGACCACGCCAGAAATAAACATGTCGGGTTTGTACCTTACGAAAACCAAAACATTTTTATCAAATCTGTCTGATATTATAATAGTGTCTATAGAAAGTAAATAGAAAATAGCTAAAATGCTTGCATCTCACGTTTTATTATAGTTAGGCACAATCAAAACCGTACGGCGCTTATTGGAGAATGGATTCCATACAATGGCAGGGCTACTGGGGTACCGCCCGTCATGGTACCTGGTCTAGATCAGCATACCGAGGACCACTCCCGATCCCCTACAACACAAGACCGGACTACCCCTTACTGGATAGCCCGAATAAGATCACCCCGTGGTTAGGATCAGCAACCGCCACACAGCCGAGATCAAGGGACTCTAGACAGGGATGACCTTACCCTAATTGGGTGCTACCCACTTAGGCTTGCTGCACCTCCCCTATTTTAGCCATTCCCGGTTGATGAGGCTTGAGGCTAAATGTTACCTTTTAAAGAACACATTCACTTAGAATGCTCATCGTCCTCCAATGACGATGGTCTGAAAGCATTCGTCCATACAAGTTGCCCTGGGTCTGGACAAACCGAATCACCGTCTTTATTGTCTTCACAGCATTCATTCGTTATGTTCAAACCATATCGAAGTGGTTTTCAGATAATTAAATCTGATCTCGGTCTCTTCGAAACGATCAGCGCATTGGCCAATATTGATAGTCGGTTATTTAACTATCAAATAACATCCATAAACATCCATCAGGTCTTAAATAATTTTCCAAAAATAATTTTCCAAATTATTTAAACCAAAATCTGCACAAGATATTATTCCCATACTCCAACACTTTGAAAATAGTTTTCAAATCCCTTTTTATTCTCACGGAACAAATTTCTACCCTTGCCCAATACTTAGCATGTTTTTCCCATTCCATTTGATATTCAACACTTGGAAAATATCATTTATTTCCTATTTCTTTCAAAAATCATTTACAACTTTATTAGTAAATTACCAACTCGTTTCGCACGAAAATCTATTTTTAAGAAAATCAAATATTCACTAATTAAATTCATAAATTCCTCTTGATTCGTATCACATCGACTATATCCAAATTTATCAGCATTTCTCATATTTGAAATATATTCCACTATTTATTTTCCAAAACAATTCTCATAACTCGATATAAGTCCACACCATTAATTTATATTTTCCACATATCCACTGGTATCATTTTATCTTATTTATAATCCCCGTTTATAAATTTATAAACTCCTTTGAGTTTTTCATCTATAAAAAAACAAACTCTATTTATAATTCCATTTTATAATTTTATCCCTTAATAAAATTCCATTTATTTAAAAACTATTTATCGATTTCACTATCTCTTCCAAAATCTTCAAAATACCTTTCAAGTCCTTAATATATACTTTTATTTAAAATCTCTATTTAACCCCATTTACAAATAGTTAAATATAGCCAAGTTAATTTATATATTTCTTGTTCTACTCAATTTTCTTTACAAAATAACCAAATTTTCAGTTTAAACCTTTTTCATTCAAAATATTCTTTTTATTGGCTTCAAATTAATTATTTACGGTATTTAAAAATACCAATTTAATTTCCATGACATTTCACATTTAATAATTCAATTCACACACAATCTAAATCAGTTTATCCATCATATCATATATCTATACATACATGAAAACAATCATTATTTTCTGAGGAATCCTGTTGGATCTCTCCAACCTGTTTTTCCCTGCATCCACAGATGTTAGTCAACAAATAAAATACCAATCCCACTTCGAGGGGGATATCACGGTATATAGGGTCATCCGCTATATAATGCAGTAATATCAATCAATCCAATACTAATATATATACTACTATATATATCTATAACATCCAACAGATAAGTTATAAATTTATCAATCAAGTTAGGCATCCAATAATTTAAATATAACATTTAAATTTTAATAGGTAATCCAAATGAGTGAGAAAATCTCACCTTTATTTTCGTTTGCAATCCACTTAAATTTTGGCTGGTTTCACATTTTTTGACCTTGTATAAACATTATATGGTTTATTAACATTTTGAATAATCGGACAATCAATTACCTTTTTAATAAATTTAATTAACTAATAATTTAATTTAAACTAATTTCCCTATAAATACTTTTTAGTAACTAAAATAATTAAATAATTTCATCACCAAAATCCATTATTTTAAAATAAACTAGTAAATTTAAAATGTGTACATGTATATTTATTTTATGTTCTTTTTTGAAATTACATATACTAAAAATAACCTGTATGGACTTAAAAATCTAATTTTTATATAAACTCTTCAACATATTTTTTTAAATTCCTGTATTTTCCAAAATCTTATATATATACATATTTACTGTTTTACCTATATATATTTAAATTAAATTAAGATTAACTTAAAATTTAAAAACTACTTCACAGATAAGATTTCCTTTACTGTAAAAATTTCTTCTTTAACATATATACATAAAAATATGATTCTAAAATTTCTTTTTCTTCCTTCCTCTGTATATATACATATACATTATTAAATTTAAATTGAAACAAAAATAAACCAGATGTATACCTCACTAGTTCAACGCGCGTCCCCTCTTCCTTGTCGCGCTCTACTCGATCACGCTTCGAGCTCCAAACCACCGCCTCCTTCCCTCAGAGCTCCAACAGCTCGTGCACCATTGCGTCCTCATCCGCCATCCCCCACGTGCCCATGCGAGCCACCGTGAACTTCAAATGATTACCGAGACCTACCTTCGAGTCGCCTACCCTTGGCCTTCCAACCGGCCGCGCGACCCACACCCCTCCTTCGATTGTCTGCTCGAGTCGAATGGCAGAGCAAAAATGTCGCGGTTTTGATTTACATACGTTTTTAGAACGAATGAGGAGCTTGCATCTAGTTTTTGATTTTGAATCGAAGTCGGCCCTTTTTTTTGAAAGAATGAATCGATTTCGTTTTGGTTTGATTTTCATTTAGTATATTTTTATATATCGATTTAAGGGAACAAACAGAGGAGAGAATGAGCTTCTGATATTCTTTGAAGGGGAAGGGGTACGTGAGTTATAGCTGAGGGGATGGCATGCTTTGGAAGACAAAGGGGGACGTGATTTGATTCCTTGCGTGGGAAAATAAATTACGGTTTGAAAGGATGAGAGACGGCTTGATTTGATTTTGGCCATATATATATATATTATTTTATAAATCAAAGTATCTCGTATTGGCAACTTAAAATTTTGATCTCCTATCGCCCTTAGCCTCAAATTAATTAAAGAATTAAAGTAAATTCAAACCATACTTTATAAATTCCAAATGAAGCTTAGCAGTCCCAATGATACTAATTTAAGTTACCATTTAATTTCAATTCGATTTCCAAATAACATAACAATTATTTACATAAGCTGTAAATACAGTTCATATCCAATCTGTGAATAGCACGTCAATATAACTAAGTGGCATATACAAGTCCAAATAACATAATAACAAGATGGTAATTAATCCTACTAAATAGATGTCCAAATAATTCAATCAATTTATAGTAGAACGAAGATTTATTATGCTTAACGCATGTCCACACAATCAAATCACTTAAACTATAGCAGAATGGTGTTTTGTTCTGCTAACGGATGTCATTTAATTCTCCTAATCATATGGGTTACTTAAGGGTCCGGACAAGAGATCCTTTGATATGGAATCAATTTACTTTGAAAAAGAAAATTGATTAAAACACATTCTGTTTAGTTTAAAATCACCTTTGAAAAGTTAAAAGTATATTTAATTAGCTTAAACCCTAACTAAACCTTAATTAATCCAATTTAAATCAAGATTAAATCATATTTAAACTCTAATTAGGTTAATGAACTTGATTAAGTACTAATTAACTTCCCGATGCAACTTGGTTAATGTTAAACCAAATTGTTTAAGAGTTAAACCCTAATTAATTAAATATTAATTAAATAATCCATTAATCTTAATTAAATATTTATTAATCACTTAATTACTTCTTAACCATATAAAACATTAATTAAAAATTAATTAATTAATTAATTGTCATTAACTTAACTTAAGTGATGATTAACCTTTAATCACCTTCTTAATTACCAATTTAGTGCTAATTACCTTTTGATTAATTAATTAATTAATTATATTACAACTTAATTACTTTTTAACATTACTAATTAAATTTGAAAAACTTTGTAAACTAATTTCAAAATAAAACAAATTTGAAATAGAAATTCAAAGTTTGCCGAACTACATCCATAGCGACTGCCGCTATGAGTGCAGTTTGCTCTGACCCACCTTTAAGTAAAGCCACTTTACTAAAACCATACTATTTCATGATTGAAACATACCTTAGTAAATTTTCACACTTCAAAACCAATTACGCAAACTTTAACCAAAATCTAAACTTTAAACTCTTGAAACAAGTTTGACTTCAAATTCGTCGTGATTACATACAAAGTTTCAACTTTATTTTCAACCCACCATGACTATAGTCAAGTTCATCATCAACCCTTTTTATTCACACATCACATTCATACAATAAATTGTACACATATACCAATATATACACACACACACACACACATAATTACTAACATTGCAATAACACATCCATTCTAGTGCTAACATTAACCCATACTTTAACACTTATCATCACATTTCAAACATGCCAAGATCCAACATATATATAATATACATATAGCTAAGGATCAACACAACATATAAAGGAAACTTCTTTTCAAAAGATTAGGAATTTACTCACCGAAAGCTATCCAAACTATCACTAAATTAGAGTATGACATAGGACTTCCATTCCTAAGCAAAAAGATGGAGACCATAACCCTGAATGCACTAGGTAGGCTCAGCCTTGAAGGGAAGAGGAAGCGAGACTTGTTTTGGTAAGGTGGAGCGACTTCTGATAAACATCAAATTCTCAATAATAAACTCGAGATAGGTCATTTTGCCACCATTTTTAGGCTACTTACTCATGGAATTTCTAAAAGGACTCAAAGAGGAAGCTATTGGAATTTCTTTTCTCTATCATTTTAAAAAAGGATCACTCATTTTCAATTAGTTTTAAAGAAGTTATGATCAAAAGAAGAAGGGTAATTTTTCGGACTTGAAATTCTAGGTGAAAAATTGCTTTGCGAAGATTGGGTAATTTGACATAGCTATGATAGAAATTTGAAAAAATGGTCAACTAGAATGTTGTAGCCATTGAAATCTCACATGGTTTCAAAAAGATAAAAACTCCATTTGAGCTTGGAATGAGAAAGAAAAGATTGGTGGAAAGAGAAGGAAAAATGGAGAAACATATGGGCTATTTATAGGAAAGATTTCACACCTAATCACTTTGTCAAGTCACATCACAAATCCTTTATAATATTTATATATATAATTAGCTTTAATCACATCACTCTTTTATATATATACATATAATTATGTTTAGTCACATCACTTTCTTTTATATATATATAAGTATTATGTTTAGTCACATCACTTTCTTCTATATATATAATTATTATGTTTAGTCACATCACTTTCTTATATATATATAAGTTTAATTATCAATTAACTAAGAAATGAAAAGAGATAATTATGGTTAATGATTACAAATCTAAGATGTGACAATACTCAATATATATATTTATATAAAATGTTTAATATTTTTAAAACTATGTCTTGTCACTTCACTTAGTAATCCAAATTAATATAAGATGGTTTATTTCTAAGTGTATTATTATCTAGTTAATTATCTCTTATATATATATATGTACATATAGCGCACAAAGACGAACAACATTCACTACAACTTTCTGGTGTCGAAAGGTCGAAATTTCGGAAAACGTTCTTCGATCACATTTTTTATTTATCTACGAACTATTTAATTTGGTAAACAAATTTCGAAAACGATTTTACCATCATTGTTAATCGATTAAAGTGAGTTTATTTTCATTATAAAACTTATATATTGATTATATAAAATTAATTAAATATTTACTAACCAAAGCAGTGAAATTCCAGGTCGTTACATGCTACCACATAATTTATTTTCAATGGAAGATATTATGGCATAAGAGAAATAATTTTTCCTATAATTAACTAGGATCAAATGGAATGTTGATATAATTAATTACTTGAGTATAGGTTGATTTAGCAATGACATGCAGTTTTGTGCTTAAATTTTGATTGATATAAGCATGCAAAAATGCTACTATGATAAAAAAAACAGGAAATTATTGTCAAGGACAAAATTTCTCGGCTTTTTAGCCTCAAGGACAGACCTTCAATATTTTATCCTGAAGGACAAATTTCTTTAGGTATCAGTTTTTAATCATTGATTGCAGTTTTTAGGTATCAGTTTGTAGTTATCGGTAGCAGTTTTTAGGTATCATTTTTTAGCTTGGTAGCAGTTTTGTTGTCCTTATGAATAATTTTGAAAAATGTTTGTCCTTATGAATAATTTTTAGGAGAATATTTGTCCTTGTGGTAAAAATATTGAGGTTATGTCCTTGAGGCAAAAAATATACAAATCTTTGTCCTTTAAATTAATTTCCCCTAAAAAAAACTTGCACTATCAAATTATATAAACAAAATTTTACGAGGGACCACACAACAAATTACCAAATTGCCCAAAATTTCTCCAAATACACTATTCTTACAACGATAGAATTTACTTTCTATTATAGTAGCAAAATCCATCTAGATCCATCTTTTACAAATTGAAATTAAGCATTCATGCATTTATAATGTGTACATGATAAGAAGCATTTTTGCATTGCCATCTTCCCAAATTAGCTTACTTAAATCAATTGGAGACTTTATGAAGATACAATTTGATTGTTAACAAATATAACATATCACATTTCTTTTTATTTATTTATTTTGAATTCAAAGCTTTAGTATCATCTAAACTAGGTCTATGAATGGATACTTTCGGATACGGATAGTGCCATATCCACATCCATATCCAAAATTTTTTTTGGATCGACCTATAAATCAGGAAACATAAATTGAAAATTTTGGATTAACATGATTTTTTTTTCAAATCCCATTGATTATAAAAGTATGCTAAACCAAAATATATAATGATAATAAATAGCTTTGAGAAGTTAATATGCATTAAATGTATAAAATATAAACTATTATCTTAATAAACAATAAATTTATATCTTTTATCGTACTAAAATACATATAAAATAACTTATAATCTTGATAAAAACTAGACGGATACTTTTCAGATGTGAATGTAGAAATACGTTATTCGTATCCACTTTTTTCGGAGCTTTTGGATACGATGGAGACGGATTTCATATTTTTCAAGTATTCATTGACAGTCTTACTTTAAATTTCATATAATAAGGATGATAAATTTATTAATAATGACTCTCTTAATGTTAAAGAGTTTATAATACGTGCAAATAAAATGGGCTGGAGGGTATTTTGTTTCAACTAGAGTCATTGATTACCATTTCTGAAGGAGAAGAAACTTAGTTTGGTAGACCAAAAAGAGATTATGAATTTACAGTTGAACTATTGTGGTAAAAAGAAGACATGTAACTGATAACTAATGCATTTGATGTTCTTTTATAATAAATAGATTAAAATCATAGCTCGTGCATTTGTAATGAATATATCGGATGCTTATTTTTTTATATGATAGATTTATAGTTTTTATTTTTGTCCTTCAATTCAATATTCTCATTTCTATAAAGGTTTCTGATTGAACATGTTAGGTTGAGAGTCATTAGTTATAATAATGAGATGGATTTTGTCTTAATGCCTCGTATTGAAAAGGTTAGATTTATTTGTTCTGTTTCTTTAACCAACACATGGATTAAATAGTGACAACATTTTGTTTAAATATTTGTGGTGCGAACATTATAAGAATCCATAGGTACTTGCAAAGGTTTTTCAAAGAAAAAATTGTATACAGTCCAACTTTGATTATCAAGAAGGAACAAAAGCAACAAGTTAGAACCATTATCTTATGGTTATTTAGGATTTTTATAATTGAAATTTTCTCTCTACATATATCTATTTGTACTTACTGCACTTTTTTACTTATATTACTATAGTGATATATTAGTGAAACAATGTGTTAAATGGAACATTAGCAGTACTCCTTATTGGAACTCCTATGTAGACAAATCATAGTTTTCTCGTGCATGTATGTGTTCTTAATGGCATAGGGCATAGACTTAATGATTTGAGCATTTTTTTAGTTAAAGAATAACTAAGCTAACTGAATCTAAAACAAATAGATAAAAAATGTCATGGTTTTACTATAATTGTGGATGGTTCATTATAAATAAGTGAAGTCCAATGAAAAAAATAAAGCACAAATTATCATCTTCTGGCATGGATTTGGATTTCGACTGTTAGTTTAATGGAAATAATAGAGGTACTTCAAAAATAGACAAGCTATGTACACATTCTGTAATTTCTTATGTTATATTCTGAATTGAGATGTCAATCAGAAAAGAATAACAATTTTAGGACTAATATTTATTAAGGTTAATAATAGGTAATATGTCATAATGCAATGAGTAAGATCATAAATATGTTATTGCTTTCCACGACTTGTGTGTGTATTAGTTTGCTTCATTTTATTAAACATTTGTTTAACTTACAAATCGAACGAATCTGCAAAAACAATTGTATAATGATATGTATATAAAGTTACTAATAGAATATAAATTATGCATTGAGCACCAATTATCGTCCCCCAAAAGATTATATATTATTTCACCAACAAATCATGTTCCTTCAAAATTGACTACCAAATAAGGCATGGAGAAAAGTAATTGTATACAATCCATTAATAAACTGAAAAACCATGAAAACAATTTGTATAGCTAACTGTATGCAAAGTAATTTTTGATGTATATTAGTTTGTTATATTTTATGGTGTATGTTGAGATATTATTAGTGTATGAATATATATATATATAGAAGAGTGAAATTTTTATATAAAGTTGAAATAGATAAAGAAGATTATGAAATGAAAGATAATAAATCAAATAGTGAAGTTCGTTAAGCATTTGAGACACGATTAACAATGGAAGTAAATTTGGTTGTTAATCGGAATATTTGGTTTCATGGGGCAAAATTTTTTGTGACGCCCCACCTCTATACTCACACTAGCCAAGGACACTACGAGGTAATGTCGTCGACTAGCACGAAGAATAAGGCTGTTGAGGAGTGACCATCTGTGTAATTGCTTTGTGCGAGTACTGATATGTCAGATAATATAACTTACATTTCATTTCAAGAGGAAATCCGACATATCAAATACAGAGTTAAAGCTACCACACAGTGGCTATGTGGACTTCGGAAACAAATATAGAAATAAACATAACACAAATCAATCACAGATATTCATATCACAAAGGCGGAAATAGATATGAATATAACACATAAAAGTGTACATCAAAGTAGTGGTCAAACTAGATCCACTACATCACAAAAGAATAGATACAAGTGCTAGACAAAAGAATAAGTATACAACAAGGAGTCTCTATCTCAAATGTATACTAACAAAAACTACTATGCTAAAGTAGTTAGCCAAAAGTCAGGTGACGGACCCTAATAAGAAGTCAAGCAGGAGCACCTGAAATACCTCGGCCTGACCCGAGTATTATTTAAGAAGAAAATAATAAACAGATCAGTCTAGCTATAAATATCATATAAAATGAGATAGGATAAGAGATATGACAAAAACGTATGATAACAATAATGCCATACTGTAACAAGTATACATTAGATAACCACAAAAATCATACAACATCTCAAATATTCTCAAACACTAAAAAGAATGTCATATTCTTTAAATTATTCACCAAAACACAAATTTTGACAAAACATATCAATACCAATCACAAAAATCGGTGAAACACAAATTCTAGAAATCATCAACTAGAAATCCAGAAATCACAAAAAGGGGAAGGCCTATCACAAACGGGAGCATGAAAACTCACCAACACGTGTGTCACAAACGGAATGCTATTCCATGGTCGCTAACCATAAAGCCGGTGCAACGACAAAGTGCAATAACGGTACGCCCGAGGAACCTGAAACTAAAATGAGTTGGAACAACGACGTATTGCAATAACGGTACGCCCGATGAACCTGAAACTCAAATATTTCGGAACAACGACGTAGTGCAATAACGGTACGCCCGATGAACCCGAAACTCAAATAATTCGGAACAACGACGTAGTGCAATAACGGTACGCCCGATGAACCGTATTCCATAAAGCCTGTAGGTCGCTAGCCTATAAAAGTGAGACGAAGCTCAATAGAACTGGGTATAATCCCCCACGCGGAAAAAGAGACATCGCACATCGCTAGTCTAAATCACCAAAGGATCATCATTGATCGATAAGTGTAAATTCCACTAAGCTAGTAAATAAATGAGTTTAGCTTCATGTCCCATAACCACTGGCTTAAATTAAATATTTACGAACAGATTGTAGATTTCCACTCGAAAATTGCCACAAGAGTTCAATCAAACAAGTCTAAGAATTAACCGACAAAGTAAATGCAAGCGTTTCATACCACTTGTTTTGCTAAGTCGTTTAATTGGATTTCTCGTACGAATGAGGTAAAGGTCTGTATATACTAATAGATTGGAAAACGGTTTTAAAAACGAGCTTTGTATTTAAAAGTAGTGTTGAAATCGTTTTTATGAAAGAGTTTGAGTATTTACTACTAGTATAGAAACCTTTGTATTTTAAAGTGACAAACCACATAAATGATTGTAGAAAAAATCAATCACCAAAAATTCACATACAAAGACGTGAATCAAAACCATAGAAATCGATATCAAATCCATCAAATGGATATTCCCAAAAATCCAAAGAAAGAAGTCATCAAAGTCGATAATAAGTGATGACAACTATCCGGATCAACAACAATCGATTAAAAATAGGAAATCCACTCAAAAACATAAGCAAATAGGCAAACTGCTCAATTCTAGACGTTTGGAGGTTCAATCCAGGCGTCTGAAAACTAACCAGACGTCTGGTTTAGAATCCAGACGTCTGGATTTGTTCTCTGGAAATAATCCAGAGAACCCCCAGACGTCTGAAACTTCAAGTCAAACGTCTGAGACCCATCCAGACGTCTGATCCTAAATTTCAGATGTTTGGAATTAGTCTCTGGCTTTTTTTATATTCTGCGTGCTTATATTTTTCTCTCTAGGTCCAAACTAGACGTCTGGACTTGGTCAACAGACGTTTGGTCACCTGGTCTGGGCAACAATTTGCCTAGGCCAAAGTGGCCAAAACGTATCAGGACCGATCAAACGAGCAACGACGACTAAGGATTTACGCCAAGCGACAACCTAGCCTTATAGGCTCTTTGACACACCCCAAACTACATGTCCAAACATCCATAGTAGGATTTTCATAAAATTGGACTTCAAAACCAAAAATTGGAGAATTCACAAAACTAATTAAAATCAAAGCTAATGAACAGATGTTAGGAATTCATACCTAACAACAATGAAGGTTATAGACATAGATGTGAGTTAAAGAACTCACCTTTAAAACTCAAAGACACGAATGAGAAGCTTTAAAACAAAGGAAAGGCCAATTCCTCTTCAAGTTCAACTTAAGAAGCTCCAATCTAAGATCATAGACAAATATTTCCTAAATTCGATTATAGGAAATTTCTGAAATTGGCAAGAGATTGAGATGGAGAAGATGAAGAGGATGCTTACCTAAGCTTCTCCTTGATTTTGGAGCAAGAACTTGAGTTTCCAAATCAAACTAGGGTTTGGAATTTCTATTTCCCATTCTTTTCCCCCCATTTTCTCTTGAGCTAGATGTTAGGAAATAGAATGAGTGAAATGAATGAAGTGGAGTTGAGTTAGTGTAATAAGATGGGTTAATGGGCTGAAACCCAAACCCAAATCCCAAAATAGAAAAATAGCAAAATTCTACTCAACTCCAAACATATCGATGTTTATACTCAAAAAAGTTGTAAACACCATTTTGGACTCACTGGAAGTAGTCTCGAGTCCCAATTCGACTGTTTATAAAAAGTAACATTTCGGACTTTAATTCGATTAATGATGCTATATTTAAATAAAACATTTAAATATACAATCGTAAAATATGCGGGTTGTTACAGACTCCCCTCCTTAAAGAAATTGCATCCTCGCAATACTTAAGAAGAAAAATAAAAAGTAACAACCATACTAAGGCATAACAACACAAAAGAAGAAATTTTGAAATGAGAAGTTCACCCTAAAGAGCACAAGAGAGTAAGTCCGGATGTGTTCGCTTGATGAATTCTCTGGATTCCCAAGAGCAATCCTTAGGATTTGAGGACCATTGAGCTTTCACAAGAAGAACATCTTTATTTCGAAGGCGTTTAACCTCCGAAGCAATAATACGAATAGAATGTTGCCCATAAGTCAAATTTGGTGAAACTTTAATTTCTTCAATTACACCGGGCTCAAGAATAGAATCGGAATCACTAAGGTATTTCCATACTTGAGAGACGTGGAATACGTCATGAATAGCAGAAAACTTAGCCGGTAACAAAAAACGATAAGCCACGAAACCAATATGTTCGGTGATGGGAAAGGGACCAACATATCGAGGTGCTAATTTTCCCGATCGACTGAAACGCACAACACCCATCATAGGTGAAACACGAATGAACACCAATAAAGTCTGGACCTAAAACCAGCTTCTCACCGGCTTCAAGCCAACACGAAGGAAATCGGCATGGCCTTCCATAGAGTGCCTCGAAAGGTGCCATACCAATACTAGATTGGAAGCTATTATTATAGGAAAACTCAACAATAGAAATATGAACTTCCCAACTTCCACCAAAATCAAGAACACATGCACGAAGGAGATCTTCAAGAGTTTGATTCACACGCTCCATTTGTCCATCGGATTGAAGATGATAAGCGGTGCTAAAATTAAGCTTTGTTCCCAAAGCTTTTTGAAGACCTTTTCAAAATCCACTAGTAAATAATGGATCACAACCACTAACAATAGAAGTAGGAACTCCATGCAATTTAACTTGGCATAGAGTTTAGCCAAAAGAGGTACGGTCCAAAAAAGAAGGATGAGCCTCAATGCTACACAAAACAAGAGATGAACATAAATTGGATTCATGATCTCGAATCTCACAAGTGGATAAAGTATCGAGATCATTCCATTCGGATATCATCATGAAAACAACCGCTTGTTGCTTATGACTAAGGGCATCGGCAACTCAATTACCCTTTCCGGGAGTATAAAGAATATCAAGATCATAAGATGCAAGGAACTCGAGCCAACGTTGTTGACGCAAATTAAGTTCCTTTTGAGAAAATAAATACTTCAAAGATTTATGATCGGTGTAGAAAACAAATTTCTCTCCCAAAAGATAACGATGCCAAATTCTAAAAGCGAAAATAATGGCTGCGAGCACTAGATCATGAGTGACATATCTAGTATCGACAGGTTTTAATTGCCTAGAAGCATAAGCGATAACACGTTCCCTTTTGCATGAGAACGGCACCCAAACCAATAAGACTAGTATCGGTATAAACAATAAAGTCTTGATTCCCTTCGAGAATCGCAACAATAAGAACATCGGAAAAGAGTTCTTTGAAATGATCCTCTTTCCCGAAAAGTTAAGACATTCAAAATTATAATTAACTTTATATATTCATCTTTTTAGAAAAATTAACTTATTACAAGAATTTACTATGTTTGACTGTCTCATCATAGCATTTAGGAGATTCCTATCGATAATGTTGATCAAGCGCATCAACCAGAATTCTTAAAGCACTCAATGGGCAAAACAACACAAAATCATCTTCTATATGATAAACAAGTCTCTTAAAATTTTTACAAATATTCTTTGCTCGTTTTACGAACAAAATCCAATCATACTTATAAATATCTTTTTAAAAAGATTTGCGAATTTTAAATTGTTGTTTTCATCCATAATCAATAAATACAAGGATAAATTCATCGAGATATTCGTAGAATACTCAATTCATAAGATGGATGAAATAAGGTAGAAGGTTCATCAAACTGAATGACATAACGAACCACTCACAAGAATCATAACGAGTTCAGAATGCGGTAAGTGGAATGCTACCCTCCGCAACTCATAACTGATGAAAACCGGTGGCAAGGTTGAGCTAAAATGACCTTAGCACCATTCAATAGATTGCTTAGGTGGTAATCCTAAGAAAAGCTCAAATATACCGGAAAATTCACAAACTACTTGAATGAGAGAAATAACACTTTCCTCATCAAGTAGGTTTAAAGAATAAAATAATGCCATCGAATTTGGAAATCGAAATCATTAAGAACCATAGAAATCTTCTTAACAGATTGAGGATGTCGAAGATATATAGTCCGCTCAGGACATAGGATGTGGGCTTCATAATGATCAAGCCAATCCTTTCCCAAAAAATCAATTTCGAAGCCTAAGTAACGCAAAACTTGCAAATCAGCTCGAAAAGAATAATCACATAAAATAATCTCGACATTTTCACAAAGTAAACTGAGTGTTGTGGATCCACCAACCGGATTCGCAATTCTCAGTGAAGTCATCAAGTCCATAATATTTAAAGAAAAAGAATCAACAAGTTCTTTTGATATAAAATAATGAGATGAACCCAAATAAAAAAGAACTCGAATAGGATAATCACAAAACAAATGTCATCAAGGATAGAATGAGAAATACCTTGATCAAGAGAAGGGTTACAAGGGACTTGCACAATATTTAGCTTTCCCTCCTTCTTGCTTTGAAGTATGGGACACGCAGATATATGATGACTCAAACTTTTGCAATAGCGACAAGTAAGAGGTTTCATACACTCATTTGCATAGTGGTCCGTAGAACCACAATTGTAGCATCTTCCACGACTAGAGTTAGGAGACTTTGCTACCGAAGTTGCCTATTTCCCTTTCTTGTTGGAATTAGGGCTTTTGAACTTAATATGCCTCTTCTTGTTGATGTTGTAGTTTTGTTTGGCATCCACAACTTCAACATCACTTTCTTTATCGTCCTCGTCTAGTCGAATAGTGATATCTACAAACTGGTCGAAAGGCACTTCTAATTTCAGAGGTAAAACCTTTTTGGGGTTCTTACTCAAAGCACAGATAAACCTTTGATTCTTTACAATATCCAAAAGTTGTTGGGCAGACATGAATATGCCATCAAGAGAAGGACTACTGGATTGACCAGCGCTAGGACTGCCAGATCTAACCATTTCTCTTCTTTAAGAAAGAAAGAAGAGGAAAAAGGTTATTCTTAAAATGAATATCAAACAAACTTGATTGATAAAACAAGGCATCACAAAAGAAAATAGGATAGAACGGTACGAAGACTCAAATTAAATCCTATGGCACGATTCCTAAGAAAGACTTAGGACAATGATCCTTGCTAGATTATTCTACATTGTTCCGAAGTTTGGCTTTGATACCAAGCTGCCCCACCTCTATACTCACACTATCCAAGGACACTACGGGGTAATGCCGTCGACTAGCACGAAGAATAAGGCTGTTGAGGAGCGACCATCTGTGTAATTGCTTTGTGCGAGTACCGAAATATCAGATAATATAACTTACATTTCATTTCAAGAGGAAATCCGACATATCAAATACAAACTCAAAGCTACCACACAATGGCTATATGGACTTCGGAAACAAATATAGAAATAAACATAACACAACTCAGTCACATATATTCATATCACAAAGGCAGAAATAGATATGAATATAATACATTGAAGTGTACATCAAAGTAGTGGTCAAACTAGATCCACTACATCACAAAAGAATAGATACAAGTGCTAGACAAAAGAATAAGTATACATCAAGGAGTCTCTATCTCGAATGTATACTAACAAAATCTACTATGCTAAAGTGGTTAGCCAAAGTCAGGTGAAGGACCCTAATAAGAAGTCAAGCAGGAGCACCTGAAATACCTCGGTCCGACCCGAGTATTATTTAAGAAGAAAATAACAAACGGATCAGTCTATCTATAAATATCATATAAAATGAGATAGGATAAGAGATATGACAAAAACGTATGATAACAATAATGCCATACTGTAACAAGTATACATTAGATAACCACAAAAATCATACAACATCTCAAATATTCTCAAACACTAAAAAGAATGTCATATTCTTTAAATTATTCACCAAAACACAAATATTGACAAAACATATCAATGCCAATCACAAAATTGGTGAAACGCAAATTCTAGAAATCATCAACTAGAAATCCAGAAATCACAAAAAGGGGAAGGCCTATCACAAACGGGAGCATGAAAACTCACCAACATGTGTGTCACAAATGGAACGCTATTCCATGGTCACTAACCATAAAGCCGGTGCAACGGCGTAGTGCAATAACGGTACCCCATGAGGAACCTGAAACTCAAATGAGTTGGAACAACGACGTAGTGCAATAACGGTACGCTAGATGAACCTGAAACTCAAATATTTCGGAACGACGTAGTGCAATAACGGTACGCCCAATGAACCCGAAACTCAAATAATTCGGAACAACGACGTAGTGCAATAACGGTACGCCCGATGAACCGAACTCCATAAAGCCCGTAGGTCGCTAGCCTATAAAAGTGAGACGAAGCTCAACAGTACTGGGTACAGTCCCCCACGCGGACAAAGAGACATTGCACATCGCTAGTCTAAATCACCAAAGGATCATCATTAATCGATAAGTGTAAATTACACTAAGCTAGTAAATAAATGAGTTTAGCTTCATGTCCCATAACCACTGGCTTAACTTAAATATTTATGAACAGATTGTAGATTTCCACTCGTAAATTGTCACAAGAGTTCAACTGAACAAGTCTAAGAATTAACCGACAAAGTAAACGCAAGCGTTTCATACCACTTGTTTTGCTAAGTCGTTTAATTGGATTTCTCGTACGAATGAGGTAAAGGTTTGTATATACTAATAGAAGGGAAAACGGTTTTAAAAACGAGCTTTGTAATTCAAGTAGTGTTGAAATCGTTTTTGTGAAAGAGTTTGAGTATTTACTACCAGTATAGAAACCTTTGTATTTTAAAGTGACAAACCACAGAAATGATGGTAGAAACAATCAATCACCAAAAATTCACATACGAAGACGTGAATCAAAACCATAGAAATCGATATCTAATCCAACAAATGGATATTCCCAAAAATCCAAAGAAAGAAGTCATTAAAGTCGATAATAAGTGATGACAACTATCCAGATCAACAACAATCGATTAAAAATAGGAAATCCACTCAAAAACATAAGCAAATAGGTAAACTGCTCAATTCGAGACGTCTGGAGGTTCAATCCAGGTGTCTGAAAACTTACCAGACGTCTGGTTTAGAATCCAGACGTCTGGATTTGTTCTCTGGAAATAATCCAGAGAACCCCCAGACTTCTGAAACTTCAAGTCAGACGTCTGAGACCCATCCAAACGTCTGATCCTAAATTTCAGACGTCTGGAATTAGTCTCTGCCTTTTTTTATATTCTGCGTGCTTATATTTTTCTCTCCAGGTCCAAACCAGACGTCTGGACTTGGTCACCAAACGTCTGGTCACTTGGTCTGGGCAACAATTTTCCTAGGCCAAAGTGGCCAAAATGTATCGGGAGCGATCGGACGAGCAACGACGACTAAGGATTTACGCCAAGCGTCAACCCAGCCTTATAGGCTCTTCGATACACCCCAAACAACATGTCCAAACATCCATAGTAGGATTTTCATAAAATTGGACTTCAAAACCAAAAATTGGAGAATTCACAAAACCAATTCAAATCAAAAAAATGAACACGAAATAGATGTTAGGAATTCATACCTAACAACAATGAAAGTTATAGACGTATATGTGAGTTAAAGAACTCACCTTTAAAACTCAAAGACACAAATGAGAAGCTTTAAAACAAAGGAAAGGCCAATTCCTCTTCAACTTCAACTCAAGAAGCTCCAATCTAAGATCATAGACAAATATTTCCTAAATAAGATTATAGGAAATTTCTAAAATTGGAGAGAGATTGAGATGGAGAAGATGAAGAGGATGCTTACCTATGCTTCTCCTTGATTTTGGAGCAAGAACTTGAGTTTCCAAATCAAACTAGGGTTTGGAATTTCTATTTCACATTCTTTTCCCCCATTTTCTCTTGAGCTATAGTGTTAGGAAATAAAATGATTGAAATGAATGAAGAGGAGTTGAGTTAGGGTAATAAAATGGGTTAATGGGCTGACACCCAAACCCAAAGCCCAAAATTGAAAAATAGCAAAACTCTACTCAACTCCAAACATATCGATATTTATACTCAAAAAAGTTGTAAATGCCATTTTGGACTCAATGGAAGTGGTCTCGAGTCCCAATTCGACTGTTTACAAAAAGTAACATTTTGGACTTTAATCCGATTAACGATGCTATATTTAAATAAAACATTTAAATATACAATCGTAAAATATGTGGGTTGTTACATTTTTCCTTCTGAATCAATGAGAAAAGTATTTTGACTAAAAGAGAATGAGAGATGATAACGCAAACAAATATATTTCTAAGGGGCTTTGTACACCAGGTCCTTATTTCAATGTTTTTGAATGATTCTAATTTTTAATAGCCTCGAATTCAGTGTTATGTAAAGCACCACATCTAATGGATATAAAAATGAAAGGCTGGAATAGTTGGTTTTGTTGATTTGAAATGAATTACATAAGGAAATCAATTTTCATGTCATTAGAAAACATAAAAGAATCCCTCACAATCTAATGATATGAAAAATCAAAACAAAATTTGAAATTATATATGGACATATGGATGGAAGTACTCATAGAAATCGATCAAAAACAATGGGGAAATAAAACTAGTCTTAACCCATAGGTCTTCTATAAAATAAAATTGGTGGTTTCTTCTTATATTATTTTATAATTTTAAATGTAAAGGGAATGACAAACTCTTCCCAAACGTTTGTAAAATAGAAGGAAGGATTGTAACCTAAAGTAAACTGTAACAACTCGCGATTTTTTCAATTAATTTTGAATATTTAATTAATTTTTAGTATTGAGATAATTTGTTTTTAAGGTTTAAAACTGGAATTCAAGTGTATGGATTATTTAAATAATTGAATCTTAAATTTAATTTGAATAAAATGATTTCGAAAGCTTATTTAGACTCTTGTTAAATAATAATGATAATAGTAAACTTTTAATTTATAAACTTGTTGTAACAATAATTTCTTTTAGTTTATTTGTCAAATTATCTTTCTCAGACAGTGTCCCAAATTTTGATGAAACTATTGCCATTCAATAAAGAATAATAAGGTGATGCACGCCAACGGAGTTCGTGACGATTCGATGCACCGTATGGTCGTGCGAGCTTGAAACGCATAGTGATTTAATGAGTTATAATATAATAAGTGAAAAGCTAACTTTTGTATACATTTGAATTTAGTTATGGAAATAGTTCCATTGAGTTCAGAATAGGGGTATTTGGTTAGGAACGTCCGTGAGCACATGTCGATTGGTGTTTGTGAATTTTTAGACATGAATAGTGTTGGTTAGAATTTCTATATAAGGGCTTTTCCCTCCCTTTATTCTCTTTTAATTTTTCCCCAAAACGTAGAAAACCCTAGCCGTTGAAAATAAAAATCTTCATCCATTGGCCTGGTCAATCGGGGAGTTGGAGACCAAAATGGGTGTTGGTGTCAACTAGGAAGTTGTGCGCCATGACGAGTGGAGTGTGAGACGCGGCTGTAATCTCAACATGAACGACAATGGGTTTTTGGGGTCATTCTAGGGCAATATCGGCGTTTAAGGTGATGAGTCGGATGGGCTATGGGAGCGTTGTAGGTGGCGTTACCTACTAAGGAAGTTCGGCGGTGGTTGGTCGCCTCAAGCGGCGGTGGTAGGCGAAGCGACAAAGATCGTGGTTTCGATTTTGAGCGGTTGGGTTTGTAAACGAAGGAGGATTTAGGTTAATTAGGGGATTAATGATGTAATAATTTAATTAACAATATTATTTAATTCGAAAATTTTATTATAACCATAACTTGTTTATACGAGGTCCAATCGAGACGAAGCTTTACGTTGCACTCGTAATAGAGAAGGTCACGGGATGGAACCGGTTTGGTTGAATTTGGAGCAAATTGAAATTTAAGCTAAAACTGGGCGTCATTCGATTGTAGTTCAAATCCGAAATGCTTCGGTGCCAACTAGAATTTCAGTGAGTTAAACTCACCTTTTTGGTTAATCGGTATGTTATATAGTAGATTAAATTTACTGTTTCTATTTGGTTGAAATTATTGGTTGGTTGGTTAAAATATCCGCTTTTGAAAAGCGATTGTTATTTAAAATTGAAAAACTGAAAAACTTGTTGAGAAATCCAGATTTCTCACCGTAGTTATTTTAAATTTCCATTTAATTACCTATTGATTTATTTCTATTATATTCCTATTAAATAGATTCATAAATGCTAAAATTTGACTATTTGGCCATATTGGATGTGACATCGATATATGTTAAAAAGTGAATCTTTAGAGAAAAAGTAGTAATAGCTCCGGTTAAGTGCTATAGTAACTATTGGCCTCAATATGGTATTTTGGAAATACTGTTAATTGCCGTTTGATTTTGGAAATGACTGTCGTTAAGGCAAATGATATTTAAATTTGACTTTTTGGAATTGATGAGATATTTTAATTACAAATGAGTTTTGATCTTTTCTATTTTATTTTAAGAACTTTATTTATTTATTCTTTTTAATTTATATATAAGTAAATGTTTTAATATATTATTTTGGAAGTATTTGTCTTTATAGGAAACTATTTTAATAATAAGTGTCATTTTACAAAGGGAAATTAAAAGAGTTATCTTTTATTTCAAAAGGGCGATTTTATGTTTAAAGGAAGATATTTTAGAAATGGATATTTTTGAAACCGGTTTATATAAAATGCTGAAAATAAAAGAACAGGTTTATAAATGGTATGGTATAGATTTAAAGGAGATTTATAAAAGGTATCTTATAAATAAAAAGGAAATCAATATCATTTTGATAAATTGGAACAAATAATTCCATTTGTGAATTTATGGAAATATGTGGAATGACCCAGTTAAGGGAGTGTAGGAGTTTTATAATTATACATTGGGGTTGTGGTTATAATTAGAATTTTTGTTTTATAAAAAGGGAATTTTTAATTCCATTTATAAATTTATAAATGAATTTGGAATTTGTAAAGAGTTGCAAAAAGTTTGGAAATTTATAAAAGGAGGCTTAATTATGTAATATATATTTATAAAGAAATTTATAAATGATATTTTCTGAAAGGAATTCTAAAAATAATTTAGACCTTATACTTATAAAAGGGTTTTATAAATTGTTTTAAAGGTTTATAATGTAGTCTTATAACTTGAAAAGAGATCTTGAAACTTGGGAAGAAGTTTTATAAATGATATTGGATATTTATAAAAGAAGTTTTATAAATGATTTTCGATATTTGTAAAAAGAAGTTTTATAAATGATTTTGGATATTTGGAAAAGAATTCTATAAATAAACTTGGAGATTTATTAAGAGTTTTATAGATGGATTTGGAATTTTAGTAAAGGAGATGTTCATAAATGAAAAAGATTTATTAAAAGGATTTACTAAAGAAATTTACCAACGAAATTGAGATTGGATTTCCCAAATCGACCTTCTTAATTTTGGTGGTGTGGACATTCATTCCATATTTGATACCTGACGAATAGTGTTTGGGTTTATCTGTATCTCCGTTTTTTTAAAACAATATTTGTTTTAATCCTTCTGATATAATTTTGGAATAATAAATATTTCATAACGATTTGTGAATATACTTATACCGTTGAGATAAGTATATGAATACATTTTCTAAGTAAGGAAAGTGTAGTATTTTGTGGATATACTTATACTGTTGAGATAAGTATATGGATATTTTTCCAAGCTTTGAAAGGAGTATAAAGGGTTTGTAAATATATCTTTGTAAAGTATCTTGATACAAGTATTTACAAAGTGATTTTAATTAATAAAAGGATTAATTAATGAGGTTAATAGTTGATTATGTGCTTAACTTGTGTTGGTTTCCCTTTGGAAATAAATCCCTGATTTGATTTTTGTTTTTATTCTGTAGTTAAGTTATAGACTATCAAATCTTGGCCAGTTTTGACTTAGGAAGTAAATAAAAGCTTCAGTGTTCATACGGTTTGAGATCCCTCGGGAGAACTCATTCCAATGAAACATCTCTAGCTCTAAGTGATATATTAGAGATTCACTTGGGGTCTGATATAGTCCGCTTACTTCTAAAAGAACTGGGATTTAGTCAACAACGAATTTATTGGTTGTTGTTTCGAAGAGACCTGGATCGGATATGTTATACGAAAACCACTTCAAACCGGCATAAGCGTTCGATTGGTAGGAATCTTGATGATGAAAGTTTCAAAGTCAGAGTTCTTTGAAGTGCAAGAGCTACTAATCCCGAGGGTGATTCCAAAATGGATGTAGTGGAAGTGGTGCCTTCGGTTTCGTTCAGACCCAGAGCGAACTTGTATGTATGAATGATGGTATTACATTGCTGCCTAGAGGGTAGTGTTAGCATTCCAAGTGTAATTTGCAAAGAGAATAGGTAAAAGCACTGCCTCAAGCCTCATAGCATGGGAAATTGCTAAAACGCAGTAGATGTGGCAGGGCTATGTGGATTAGGGTGTGTCATCACCATTATAGATCATTGCATGAGAGCTCTCGATTAAGGTTGGAAAGCAAACAAGGTGATGATATATTCGGTACTGTACAGTAAGAGCTAGGTCGGTCCTATATTGGTAGATGGGTAAATGCGTTTGTAGCCCTTGGTACATTTTATCTAGAGACAACTGTATGGAAGGTAGTCCCTTACCTAGCCATTGCTGGAATCCATTCTCTAATAAGCACCATGTGGACTTAGTTATATGCCTATTATGTTGAAATTCAATTAATGTAACGATTTTGTCTATATTCAATATTTATTTTAAACCCTAGACACTATGAAAATATCAGTAGATTTCCTACGAAATGTTTTGGTTATCATAAGGTAAAAACCCGTCTGTGTTTATGTTCGGCATGATCTTACAAGATACCCTTATTTTGAAAAGTTTTATAACATTAAAATTCTTTTGTGGTGTTTTTCTAAAGCTGGTTTACCAAAGTGATCCGGATGTTATTTTCTAATAATGCTCAGGTCAAACCGGCATATGTACAGATCTAGTTTGGATGCTTTAGAGCTTTAGGAGATAAGCTGGAGGCGTCGAGAAGTATTCACATATATGTTATTTTCTACTGCATTGGTTGTCTATATCTATCAGCATTTGTGAGATAAACTGTTATAACTGTCCAGGATGATGATAGATTGGTACTTTGATTGATGCGTGTGTATATATTACATTTTTTTGTAAAGATCATTGTGTATATCATAGATTGCTTGTTATGTTACGTTACGAGATTTTTCTGCCTTTTATTTCTTTGTCTCCAACAATCTGTCATTCCGGCAGTTGGATACTCGACACATGAATACCTGGGTGTATTAGAGTCGAATTTTGAGGATCGAAAAGGTGGGTCGTTACATAAATTGAGAAGTAATTTATTATTATCTTTTAAATATAAAATGGAAATTAATAAGGAAAATTCAAAATGGCTAAGGCGAGAAACCTGGAAAGGCAAAATTTTGTAAGGGAGAAATTCGTATATTTTTATTATATGATTTATATATTTTAAAAGAATGAAATTACCCTCGATTCTTCTCACCAAGCTATATCCAAATAAACCCATTCCTCTAATTTATTTCTTTTATAGTACTTCATCAAACCATTTAAAATTTCATTATTAATTTACTTAGTGTGATATCAATATTAGATATTTTACTAAAAGATACAAAGAAAATACTATATTTAAATCATCGATATATATTCAAATAGCAAATTCCAAATTGTAAATCTAAACTTCATAATTTGAAAAATATTCATATTCAATATTGATAAATGAATACCTTATAATTAATATATATTAAGGTTATATTATTGAGAATTTAATGCAACCATGTTAATTTTTTGGATGAATACATTTATTTTGTTTTTGTTGGTAAAGTTATAGTTATTACGTTAGTGCATCCACTGGTCACTTAATTAAGTGTGTTGCTAAAAGCACCCAAAAATGTGCTTCCTAATACTATAATTTTTTTAATTATGTTTGATAAATAAACATGCTACTTAATACCCCTTCTTTCTCTCCACACAGCCATTAATCACCAAATGCTTCACGCACCAAAAAAAACATCATGCCTATGTTAAAAATCTTGTCTCCTAAATTTAACAAACTTGAAACCCTAATTTTCATTATAGAAATTGATTAAAATTTTAATTTTCGATCACTATTCCATTGAGGAAGAGCACTACTCTAACGAGGAAGGTAAACATCAAAAGATGACAAATAATGTGAATAATCAATGTTCTATAGAGGGTTGATTAAAAATAAATTTGTTTGTTTTTTTAGTTTGTCAACTGATATTTTTTGGTAGGGTTATATCAATTTTTTTTTGTATTTACAAATAATGTTTAGAGTTTGCTAACGATTTTGTTAATTGATTGATAGGAGAGATTGGTCTTGAAAAATTCAAATTATGAAACGAATGTAGAGTACTTTGATGATGCAAATGAGGTAATTACCCTATGGGTTTTGGTGAAGGAGAAGAACAACGGTAGTTAGGATTTAAATGATTTGGGTGCCCTGTGTTTATGTTATTTGGTATTTAGTAGCACATAATTTAATTTTGAATGGTGCTCTTTAGTAAATGTATTAGTAAGCATATTTCCATGTGCTTTTAGCAACACATCTTGATTAACTTATATCTAAAAAACAAAATGTCAACTCTTTACTCGGCAAACATAGTTGATCTTAGATTAATCTTTGCCAATAATTGCTAAGAGAAGTAGGACTTTATCTTTGGAAAAAAATACATTCCCAATTTATTAAGTACTTCAAAATTCATATCGAAAGTTAGGTTTTCTCCTAGATAAAGATACCATAGAAGAGTGTTTACATCTATATGAAATATTTGATTACCATTTACTGATCCTCATACATTATAAAAATAAGATATGTGACTCTTCCATGTTTTTTTAACAATTTGTTGCACTATTAATCAATAAATCTCAAAATATCACTTATCCCTGATTGTCTGTACCGCCATGTCATATCCATCACACATTAATAAAATGGATGAATCAAATAAAATAGATATAATAAAATGAACGCATGAGAGAAGTATGAAGAATAAGTGGTCTTACCTTAATCCATGCAAAGATCATCTTATTAATCTTGCTTGAAATAGGATTATCAATATGCCAATTTACTATAACACTAAAAGTAAGCGATACAGTAATGAGCTTTTTCCTTCCAATGCACATCGAATAATAGAAGAAATTTACTTGTAAAACAGAAACATAAAGGAGCATATATTTAATTAAACATATCCAAACTTAGGGGAAATTCTAAAATTTGTTTTTCTATTCATTTCAAGATAAAAGACTAGGCGAAAACCAAGTACAAACATTCAAACTTGAATCCCCATTAACTTTTTCTTCCATTTTCATAAAGCTTGTTGTCTTAAAATTATAAATTCTAAGTTTTGGACTATACCTACCTCTTCATAATCATATACAGAGTAAAGTGAGTAGATATGGCTTTCTTCACAACTAGGATACTTGCTTGTAGTAAGAATAAATGTATTTCTCAAGCTTAAAAATAATGCTTTGTCGCCCAAGCTTTTTAGCTCCACTAACTTAACAAGCTTCCATCCAAACTCTACTTTGAATATCTTGAATTCGTCTAAGTGTGCACTATGAGATTGGTTAGCAAGAATAAGCAAAAGATCCCCATTTGACTCAACCAAGAAAGACTCCACATTTCTAAATTGGATGTTTCTCAATCTAGTATTGTTTGAATAGATAGAAAAAAACTTACAAATATTTGGATTCCAACCAAACCAACCAAAATCACAAATAAACACATCACCGACCGAGGCAATAAATAACATTCCATGGTAGTAGCAGAAATGGACATTTTTAAAGCCATCAAATTCAGGATATTGCAGCTGCATCCAACCGTTACATCCTACCTTACAATATAAAATCCTTTTAGCACAGTAAATCACAATAAAACAGTCATTCCAAGACTCACTGGGATCCAAAGTCAGGTAAACATTAGTTTGGTCACTATTTATATATGGAGTGAAAGTATGGTCCATCCAGTTCTCGAGATTTGGAAGGTCGATAGCGGAATTAGTTAGGGGGTTGAAAAGCAACACACAAGAATTCCAAAGATTAAATAAAACCAGCCAACCACGAGAAGAGCCAATACAAACAGTTGCTTGGTTTTTGTTTATGGATGAAGATAATATTAGAAAATCCAATAATTCTTCGATTGGGGTAACTTGGTTGGTTTCCAAAGACAGATTACAAAAGGATAAAGTGTTAAGAGATATATCTGAATATATTTGGTTGTACATTATCAACCAAGGAATTTGTGCAATCTTAGGAGCTGCAAAACGCCAAGATTTACAAACTGATCGGAATCTTATATAATCAGGAGGGAATTCTAATTTCTTTCCGATATACTCAAGTTCGTCATTTGATAGTGCCATGGTAAGACTTATATTTATTTAAGACTAGAGAATTTTATAAGAAGAGGAAATATCAAAATACAAGATGGATAAATGATGTACCAAAATTGTCATATATATAGAAAGAGGGAAAGGGTCTAAATTTTTAATGTTATTCGTTTCTATTCATTAATATTTAACCGTTAACATTGTATTGATTTAAATAACATTTATTTAATCAGTAAAAAAAATTTATGGCACTATTTTCTAAACACATGTTTCAACATAAATGTTCAAGGTACTATTAATGGGATATTAATTAAACATATGAGTTATTTTCTAAACACATGTTTGACCTAATTAATTTTATGTAAATTAGGTCCATGACCGTGTCTTTCTCTCTATACTACCTGTTATTCTCAGTCCATATTGATATTTCTCATCTTATTTTAATTTCAGTATTTAAAATTCAATATTTTTTATAGAAATACCATATCAACGTATTGTTTCACCATTAACTCGCAAATTTATTATCATTTAAATGATATGTGTTATGCATATGTAAAAATGTAGTCATTTGTGTTTTTTGAAAATTTGTAACATTTTCATATAAATAACATATTTATAACTGCATCTTTCAAACGCAACTATAACTACATCATTTATGTGACATTTATGTTTGACCTAATTAATTTAATTGCAACTATAACTACATCATTCAAATGCAACTATAACTACATCATTCAAACCTATAAGTTTAAAAGTAATAAGTATGCAATTTAAAGTCAATTTCATATTTAATACACAGTTATAATTATAGCTGCATTTCTTAACGAAGTTAAATTACAACCACGTCTATTTTATTATATAAGAAAGAGAATATAAAACTCTTAGTAATCTTTATCTCTCATTCACTATCAGACTAAATAGTACATTCTCCTTAATTTTTGTTTTAGACCCTCTATAATTTTTCAATATTCAACAAAACTACCATAATTAACATAGCAACTAATGTTATCATTATTCCTTTTGATAAAATACTCTTATGTACGTTTATTTCTTTTGATAAACCCATAATCATTATTTCTTTGTAATCTAACAGAGATCTCTCCCTCTTCTTCATGTTATCATTGCAATTTTTTCTTTCCTTATTTGTTTACTACCAGTTTTCCACATTCCTCCCATTTAATTTTTTTTCCTTGTGTTATCTCTTCCCATATATCAGTTTCATACGTATACTACACTTCAAAAAAACTTAAATATCTATTTCCAATCTAAATCAACTTAAAGATTCTATCCAAATAGCTTTTAGTCAATCTCTTTATTTTTTAATCTAACTATAATTTGGTTGAATTCATCATTAGTTCTTTAATTTCTATTCGCTTAGAAAATTATCATTTTAATCATGTTTTGCAGATATTATTTTTTTATCTGTTGCTTTCACTGTTGTAGTTTTCATGGTAAAATTGTCTAAAAGCCTCCAAAAAGCCTTGCTTACTGATCTATCAAGCTGGATTAAAGGTTTGAAATTTATTTTATTACCTTTATTGTCATTTAATTCAATGTTGAATTTTTTGGCTCTAATATATTATTGCAAATTTTACTTCAAATTTTTTTCTTGAAATTGTTTTCCTCTTAATTTTGTTAAAATCTTAATGGATAATGCATATGGTTTCCTTTATATTTTTAGAAGGTTATTGGATTTATTAATACATAAATATCATTATAATGTTTGGTTATTTTGTAAAATCTATAATACATGAAGCTTAGCTATTTTTTATCCTTAAGTTTTCTACTTACATCGTCGTTCACCTTATTCATATTCGTTTAGTACGATTATGCTTTTAATTTCATTCATTCATTTTGTAGGGAATAATTGGCTTACTAACATATAGATATAAAATACTCTTAAAATTTTTATAACACATAAGAGGTAAAATTGATCTTTTTTATTTTGAAATATACGTATATGCAAAAATCAAATTGGGAAAAATCTTTTACTTTCTTATTACTTTAGTTTAAATCTATATCATTATCAACCTCATTTCCTTCATATTCTGTAGGAAGTTATTGGATTAATTAGATATCATAGATCTTCTTTATAAAATCCATGATATGTAATGGTGAACTATTTTTTAGTTCTCAAGATTTATATTTACATCGAGGTTCATCTAATTTGGGTTCCATTAGTACGATCTTGAATTTTATTTCCTTTGTATATTTTAAATAGCATAATTAGTGTACTAACACATGTATACTAAACAAACTTAAACTATGTATAATCTGAGACAAAATTGATGTTTCTCCATTTTTAAACATATGTATTAAAGAAAATCAAGTTGGAGTAAATATCATCTATGAAGTTAAAATGCTCAAAATAATAAATTTTTATGTTGTATTTGAGAAAATAAATATAAATATATAAATATTACTTTTATTCAGTCTAGTGTAGGTAACTTTTTGTTGAAAATTTAGTTTTAAAAAGGTGCTATATGACTTAATTTTAAAAAGGTGCTATATGACTTAATTTTTAATTAAATATTTTATTTCTTATACTCGGCCTAGACTCATTTTTGAAATATGAGATATTATCCATTTTAATTGTCCTACAGTTTAATATATTTTCCTATGGTGATGGTTCATTGACCAAGAAATGTACATAAATAGCACACATTTTCCTATTTTATTCATGGTTAAAACTGAATTCTTGGAGATCTTATGGAACATATTAGCAATTATATTTTATTTTCTACAAAGATTATTCAATGTTATATTGTTTTGATTTTATTTTGCAGATTAAAGATGTTTATAAATCATTACGAATCAAAAATGTGTTATTAATAATGTTTACAAGCTAACTTCAAATGGAAACAATTGTATTTAAAAGGAATAAATTGATAATATTCATTTACTTCAAATTCAAACTAATTTGATAGTTACTACAACTAATTCTCCTTTATTGAAATTTATAGTTAGAGAACAGTTACATACTAATCTTCATTAATCAGAATCAATTAGTGTCCACTTCTAATCAATATAAAATTTTACTTTTATGATGGATTAGGACTAACTTTTAATTTACTTAATTCTATACCTCTAAAGTATACTTTTATTAACATGTTGTGTAGCTCTCATTCATATTATTTGTAGATTTTCAAACAAACTAGGATCATGTTCAAGTAGTTGGAACCATCAAAGTTATAATATGTATAGTTAACAAGTCAAGTTTCTTAAAGAGGCCCAATATAGTAAAAATAATACAATAGATAGTATATACATAATTATTAGTCAAAAAATTATTGCATGATCTATGAACCTAAATGTTACTCTGGATACAGAAGATAGAAGTCAAATGGTTAAAGGTCAACTACTAATTCCCATTTATGCTTTCAGTTTCAAAAATAATGGTAGGTTTAGTTCCTTTAATATTTTTAGTTTTAAAGCTAAATGCTTTATTTCAAAAAAATAAAAATTAAACTTAGTGTAAAGTATGCGTAGTTTAGTTAATTTGATAATTTGATAATATGTTTATTTTATAATTCGGCTGTTTGATGTTATAATAGAATCCAATAAAATTTTCTAAAAATTAATTCAACCATATTTATGCCAAATTAGTTTCTTATGCTAGCATCGAAGATAATTTAATACATAATAAATTCCCTAATCCATTTTTTGTTTGTTTAGTACGATCAGGAATTTTATTTCCTTTATAAGGCATAATTGGTTTACTAACACATGTACATCAAAGAATCTTTAACTTAGTATAATCTGAGATAAAGTTTATGTATTTTCCATTTTGAACTATAAGTATTTAAGAAAATCAAGTTGGGATCGTCTATGATGTAAAAGAATAGTCAAGTAATAAATTTCTATATTGCATTTCAAGAAAAAGTATGTTGAAAGTTTAGTTCTAAATAGGCGTTATATAAACTTAATTTTTATCTCAACATTTTATTTTGTTACACGCAACCTAGACTTATTTTTTGTAATGCATCTTAATCGACCTACGATAATATATTTTTCTATAGTAATGCTTCATTGACCATGAAATGTTCATAAGTAGCACGTATTTTACTGTTTGATGCATGGTTTACACTAAATACTTAGAGATCTTACGGAACATCTTAGCAATTATTTTTTATTTTCTACAAAGATAGTTTATGCTATATTATTTTGATTTTTTTGTAATATGGAGATATTTATAAACCATAACGAATTGAAGATGGGTTAATAATATTGTTTATGAGTAAGCTTAAAATAATGATTAATATTTGAACACAACCATATTAGATAATTCAAAAATAAATTCCCTTCACTTAGGTTTAAAATAATGATTGCATTATTATGATGTAGTTAAATATACAATATAATGATCATACAAAATAAATGTAGTCACATAAATGCAGTTGCGCAATAAGGTGAAATAAAAATAACCGCATTACGTATATGTAGTTAAAACAGCTATGTAAAATAATTATTTTCAAAACTTTACTTTTAGGTATTAACAACGAATATCATTAGAATGCTTATTAAATTTGTGCTTTAGTAGAGAAAACGATTTTTTAATTCGATTAATCTACAAAAACTAATCACATTTTGAAGATTGGAATTAGAGTTAGCGGAGGTGGTTTTGGTCCGGTGTGAGCTAAAGAAGTAGGGACTTAATTTATAAAAAATTATAAATAACCACGCGATTTACATTTAAAACAGCAAATAAGGACCCGAAGTTAATATTTTACAGTGGTTTATAAAGCAAACATCTAGAGTTCCTAGTTATTTATCACTTGCATTAAAATATTAATAAATGATATTTATTAGTTTATAACTTACTTCAATTATTCAATATCAGTGATTTTTTTTTCAAAATATTCGATTATGGTAGTTTTTTTTCGTAATAGCCCAAAAATTTGGTGAAAATTACAATTAAATATTTATAATATAATAATGTGAAAATAATAGAATTTTCTATGTTAAAAAAATAAATTAAAAATAAGGAGGGATAAAATGATCATTTTTCAAACATAGAATTTGATGATGAAACCAGCGCAATTGCCAATGTAAATTTATTTGTACATGGTTGTTGAGAATTAAGTAACTAGTACAACCGCACAATGGTGGAAAATCGACCATTTTGATTCCATGTAAAAGGAAAAATAAAATATTGTAACTTTTTGTTAACAAACAAAATAATAAGCGAAAGTATATGAAAAAATTGTATGATAACAGTTGAAACAATATGATACATAACCTATAGCTTTGGTTTAGCACTTGGCAAAAGTCACATAATACAACAGCTTATACGCATTACACAATAATCAGTTTCCAGAATAAGAACAACAAAACATAACAATTGTAAAGAAAATACCTACAAATTACTCTAATTTTAAAATCCATATCCAGCAAGACAAGCAAAGTCTATACATTTTTCGTCAGTTGGTTCTTTACAATGTAACCAAATAATACGAGCGACCTCTAATTTACAAGTGAAAAATGAGAGCACTAATTTATTGAAGTTAACAATTATAGGGGATGACAACAGTTGCAACAAAATGGAACATAGAATAAGTATCATGTCTTAAATACAGAAATTATTGAAATTACCACAAGTATTATTTGTAAGAAACATAAATTACTAAAATTACCGAAAATAAATTGCATTAAGCATTTGGCCTCAAATTTTTGAATCTGTTATATCAGCAATGCTAAGATTTCCTTTTGACCCATTGGATTGTGTATCGAACTGTGCCAAAAATTTGGTTCCTAGTGTGCTACAGTGGGATCCAAAAAAAAAGAATAAATTCAAGCAACTGTTAGGTAAAGGATTATACAAATAGTTTTCTTTGTATGACATTTTAATATAGTAAATATAGCGTATAGAACCACGATAAAATTAAAATATAGCATTTCCAGAAGCCTTTGGGATAAAAGCTAGGAGAGTGAATAAATGTTTAGCTTTGATTGATTTCGTATTAGTTGATGCACTAGTAATTTATTCACAGAAATTTGGGTTGTTGAATGAAGGATGTTATTTTTTATTACTGGGACCAATACAGACCAAAAAACAAAAACTGTCTATGGGGACTTTGGACAATATGTCCATGTTAAAAAAATTAGTTAAAAAAAATCACCCCCAAAACAGTTTATAAACAAGCTTCATTCTTCGTCAACCTCTTTGTAGGTTGCTATTCTCACATCTCTAGTTAACACTTCATAAATTAAATTAAACCTTTAGAGTCCAATAACTTTTCATAAAAACATTGCTTAATAAATCCTTTTCTCCTTTAGATACAACTTTTATGATTTTTATATTAATAAACGCTATACATACGTAATATTTAAAATTTTGACTTAATTATTGAAAAAATTAATTAAGTTGCATGGAAATCATATACACATAAAATTATCTATTAAAGTATTAAAATTTTAAAATATCTAAGTAGGTGAAAATGAGAATGCATGAAGGAGATAGTTGAATGAAGAAAAAATAATTTGCCTCAAAATTGAGTCTTTTTAGATTTGCTCATTAAATGACAATGAGAAAAAAATTTATGGAAAATAATGTGCATTATGCATTTGAGATTATCGACGGTTACCCTTTGCAAACAAGAACGAAAGAAGAAGCTTATTTTGCAATTTGAATTAGAAAAGGCAACTGTGATATACTGCTTTGGCTGTCACTGTTAACGGGCACTTTCTGTAAAATACCTAAAATATACAGGTTTCTGGACAATTTATATAAGATTTCAAAGTTTGGATCCATACTTGAATCCAGACTGTCAAAGTTCTATATGGTTGGACTAAAGATGCATTAGTGTAGCAACGCATAATCCTAAATCTTTCATTTCCAGACATAGATTAAAGATGCATTTAAAGTATATATATAATGTAGTAATGCAAGTGACAAAAAATACCTAGCACAAAGAGACCAGCCCTCATACCACTATGCTTGGATTTATAGGCTCTGCCTCTCCAATCAACAGAGACTTCTACAGGCATAGCTACAATGGAAGGTTCAGTATAGCTGTCCTTAAAATCCCTGTTATAAGTTGTTTCTCACAGTCGGTGCACTAACCTAAGTACGTGGAAATCCTTCTAACAAATTTCCAGGTTGTTTCTTCATTCAATCAAATCAAAGTAGCATTAGCCTAAAAAACATGTTAATAAATCATAACTACAATTATGTGAAACAAATAAAAAAAAGTAAGAGGTTAAGTGTAATAGAAAAGGTAAGCTCATTATACATACTTACACGACACTAACTAGTACTTATAATTAATTTGAGCTACATGTACCTCTAATGGCGCCACATGTCAAGCCATGTTCAAGGCTATAGATTTTTTGCTAGTTAATGCAAACCAGTGCATGATGGAATTATAAGACATAAGGTACGCACCATGCTTTGACATGGCATACCCCAAGTTCCTCAACTATTTAATACATAGCGTACACTTAGCCGACTAAATTTTAGCCGACTAAGTGTACATATGGGAACCGGCTATAAATTAGTCGGTTACCCATATCCTCCTCCAAACCCTCTCCTTCCTTCTTCCGCCGTCGCCATTTCCTTCTCTCCAGCAAAAAAATCCCTATCGCAAAAAAAATGAGAAGAGCTTTGAGGAGAATCCGAGGTAGTGGCAGTCGCAGTGGTGGAAATGTTCCACCGGCCGTAGAAAATGACCCTGTCAAAGAAAGCGTAGCCGCACCAATGATGGGCACTGAAGGTTGACAAAGCATGGTGACTAGGTGAAGACGTGCAAGTAGAAATACAACAAATGCGGTTCTAGACCCCTACATCGACCAAAATTTGGGACCCGATGAGGATTTGATCAATTTTTGTATACTCCCAGACGATAAAGTACACATCAGCATGTGTATTGAAAATTCTGTAAGTTATCTACCTTCAATTTATTTTATTAGTCAAAATTGTACAATAAAAATTGAATATGCAACCTGTTTTACATTAGGCTTGTTGTGAGCGCACCCATGGATCTTGGGTTAGTGTAATCCGCCTTTACAGATTGATCTGATCTTATGATGCAGACGCATTATTCATGCTTTACATGAGATATAGGATTTGGAGATTTCTTGATTACGTATTTACGTAATTACTGTTTATTTATTTAATACTTTTTAGCGTTTTCAATAACCGTAAATTGCTTTAATAGGTATCGATAATCTTTTAAATTCGTATATTCGATTATGTGGTGCTTTAGCCGCCTGTTGGTTGAAGACCATTCATACATTCCACTTTAGTTTTGGAGAGTTGGGTTTTACCCCATTAAACTTTACTATGCTTACTGGTCTAGGCATTGGAAGGGAGAGACCTTACATTATGACGAGGAGTACCAGCACTTTCACCATTTATCCAATGTACTTCCACATCTTGACTTACATAATAAGCTATCATCCAGACTGCAGATTAGATGCCCTTACATTAGATAAGCAACCAATGAATTGATACATGGTGGTAGTTCAGAGAATCATTTGGAGACTGCTCGACTTTTTATTCTGTATATGATGGGGAAATTATTCCTTACAAATGCATCGAACATGTTTCCCTTCGAATATGTTGCAAGTGTAGTGGAGTTGTCGTTTGATAGTCGAATCGCATATGATTTAGGATTCTAGTATTAGCATATTTGTACCGCTCTTTGGATCATCTACGTTGTTAGGGGTAGATCCTCGTCCATTACAGGTTTTTGGGAGCTTTTATAGTACTGGTACTATGAGTACTTTCGCAACATGACTTATCTGACGTTGGACTCCACCTTACCCATTTCCTTTCCCCGAGTTAGAGCATGGGCCTGAGATAACTGCAGAATGGTGTAAGGAGGGGAGGCACGTCATATATTTGATGTGGCCCGAAATCAGATCAAGTTACAGACCACATCAGAGAGTGTTGTTTGGCATCCTTATGATGGTTCGCCTTTTATGACCGACCATATCATAGTGCATATTGCCTTCCTATCTACTAGACGTTTTCCATTAATTTCATCCCCATTCAACTTAGGATGCTATTGGTTCCTCGGTGAGCGTAGTTGGAGACAGACATTAGATGGTGATTTTGTTCATGACGATCCACATCCGGATACACCTTTTTCGAAGGTGTTTAATAGCGCTGCTTTACAGGAGTATGCAGGGGAGTGGCGGTCCGCTAATTACTTCATCATCATGAATGTAGATTACGCATCCTTTTGGCGTTGATTTTAGACTGCATCGCATACGGGTACTTTTGCTTATGCTGCATCCGTTGACTTGGTAAGGCCCTCAGGCATCTGAAGTGGTGTTGCCCACCTATTTTAAAGGACCTTACACAGAGTACTTAGGTATATCATGATCCACAGCCCTCCTTAATAGGAGATTAAGTTTGGACAATCAGTATACGACAACGTTGGGAGTTGGTAGATTTATTGATATTCCTTAGCCTGAGATTTCACAGTATCCAGATCCAGCAGCATTTTCATATAAGGATTTGTTTCAGATGCAGATGGGACTCCGCCAGGTCGTGCACGCTGAGCATCGATGGAGCATAGATGAGTTGACTGCTCATATTAACGAGCTTATTACAGCTGATGAGCATCAATATCATCCTACACGCAGAGTAGATGGTGATGACGACGACGATGATGGTGATGCAGTCCTTCTTTTTGATGATGGGTACCAATTTGATGAGCCATAGTAGTTGTATGTACTATTACTATTTGTAATCCTATCCGTGTGTGTATTAGTGTATTATTATTGTTATGTATTACCTAGCAGAGTTTGTATCAGTGCATTTTCAGTTGTTTGTATGTACTAGTAGTGTTTGTATTAGTGTATTATCATTGTTTTGTATTTACTAGCATTGTTTGTACCCGTGTATTATCAGTATGCGTACTTACTAGTAGTGTTTGCATAACTAAATCAGCTTTGGATTTCCTATTTTGTTTGACATGTGTAAACAACTATGTGAAGGAACAAACATAGTTGTGTCTGTTTATATTCACGTTTTTGGATGCTTGCCACGTGCTTGATTAGAAGGTACTTGGTTCACGAGACTCGGATCATGAACTTTCTATTTAAAACAAAGTTCTGTACTGAAAATTCACAACATCTTCAATTATTCTCAACGTCGTCAATAACCTTGAATATCTACTGAAAATTGGACTGCCGATGATTATTTAGTGCTAATCAAATCAAACATACAAACCGACCGTAGACACATGGAAGAGGAGATGGAACAAGATATTTAGGTCCAAATGAGACTTTTAACAGTCATCCTGACTGTAGATTAATTCGAAGGATTTTGGAAACTCGAAGCACTTTTGTAATGTTTACTAGAGCTTGTCAAAGATATAGAATCATTGTAAAAATAGTAAAGGAAGAAGATCTATTTCAGTTAACACGAGCTACGTCTGATTCCCGTTATCTGTGGGAGTATCGCATTGATTTTGTTGGACATGCTGCATACAATCTTTGGATTAGATATATTAGACAATTTGAATGACGTTTAGGTAAGTTAAGTATGTTTGTTCAGTTATTCACCTTTAGCTAGTTATTTGCACTATCAGTAACTTATATGTACTTTCAAATTCAAGTAAAGTTTGTTTTTTCAGAATCTAGTACGCACTTAACATAATAATAGTATTTAACCAAAGGAAAACAAAACAATAAGTCTTAACTTACGAAGACAACAAATAACTGCTTTCATTGAAAACGAACATGACAACAAATAGTAAAACATGACAACATCATGGAAAACGAACAAGACAACAAGCAAGACAACCGATGATTACAAAAACTGCCTTCGACCACCTGATAAGTTTATTGAACTCAACGTCCTTTGAAGCATCTGAATTTGGTTTTCAAGTTCGTTAGCATAAACAACTGCACATTGAGGAAGAGGATTGTGAATTCATTGCCAATGTCCAGAACCATCAGGAGAATTATGAGATCTATAGTGCCGCCGACTGATGTCTGTTCTGCTACTTACAACAACATACAGAACAGAAACCCCACAGTTATAGTAGATCTCCGAAGAATTAACCCCTTGATCTGTGCGAGGTACTTAGTGTCGTATTTCATTCCTTCGTTCTCTAATTCCATTATGGCTACACCGCTCTTCTTTTAGACTTCTATAATTTTCCAACTGCATGTGCTCTTGCACTTCCATCTCATGCTCTCTTACATCGACATTGTGTCTTTCCTCCATTTCAATATACCACCCGGTCGGTGGTTGAGGGGAGGACGTATTCGGTGGGCTATTGTGTTGTAACGGACCTTCATATGAGTACGAGGATGGCAAAAAATATGATTATAATCGACCATTTTTATATACTACTGCTACGATAATAAAGAGAAGTATGGCAAGCAAAATGATATTTATATAGCATAATACATCGCCCGTGTAAAAAAGTGCAACATGGATATAGTTTGACCCGACATTGTTGTCATTCTCACTCCACAACCATCAGCATTAATCCCAGTAAAGCATTGCATATTGTCTACATTGACCTCACCTACTAAAATCAATCAGCACTAATCAATATGACCAGTGGGTCCATTAGCTTTAACTCTGTTTCAGACAAGACCCGACCTTTTGACATTCGTCAGCTTTAATCAATATCAACTAGCTTTAATCAATATGACCAGTGGGTCTATCGACTTTAACTTTGTTTCAGACAAGACCCGATCTCTTGACATCCGTTAGCTTTAATCAACATCAACCAGCTTTAATCAATATGACCAATGGGTCCATCGGTTTTAACTCTGTTTCAAATAAGACCCGACCTCCTGACATGCGTCAGCTTTAATCAATATGACTACTGGGTCCATTGGCTTTAACTCTGTTTCAAACAAGACCTGACCTCCTGATGTCTATCAGCTTTAATCAACATCAACCAGCTTTAATTAGTGCTATAGTGGTTGATGTGACCCAACATATTACCATTCTTTAATCCATATGACTGGATCCTGTGACATTTCAGTATCCTTTAAACATCAATAGCTTATAAATAGAAGTAAGGATGTCGAATAAAATACTCATTCAAACTTCCAAACTAATCACCACCGTTCTTCTACCTATATTAAATGAGTTCTCTAAAAAGTTTGTGGTGCTTCTCCTCCTCGTCTTCCTCATCTTCTTCCGACGATTTTGTTGAACATTGTATTGCTCAACAAAGAACGTTTTCTACCAAAATGAGGGATTTAATGGCCCATGAATTTGCTGAAAGCTCTACGTCATCCCAAGGAGGTAGCGTTGTTGGAAGAAAAGACATGCGTTATGGACGTGACTATGTTGGCGGTCATAATCAATTGATCAAGGATTATTTTAGGGCAAACCCGTATATGGGGACGTGGATTTAAGATGAAGATTCCGTATGTCGAAAAATAACTTTAATCGAGTTCTCGACAAATTAACCGAAACAAACATTTTATTCACCCATAGAAGAAATGGAATCAACGAACTTGGAATTTCTCCACTACAAAAAGTTACGGCTGCACTTCGCATGATATCATATCGAACTTCTAGTGGTTCGCAAGATGACAAATTATGGATTGGAGACTCAACGGCAATATTATGTATGAAAGAATTTTGCAAAACCATTGTTTGTATGTTTGGTGAAGAATATCTTCGATCCCCTACCCCTCAAGACATTGATAGATTGTTAGCAATGGGATCTCAACGTGGATTTCTAGGTATGTTAGGTAGCTTAGATTATATGCATTGAAGGTGGAAATAATGTCCTGTAACGACCCGGTATTTTGGACCATTCGCATCCGCACATGTCGGACTTAAATAATTCAAAATACCGAATTGTTAATTTAAATTTGGCAAAACAGAGCATATACAGTAAATAAATAATCACAGATCACAGACACAGAGTAATAAATGCAGTGGAAATAAAAGATAGTAGTTCATGAAGCTACTATATAAATATATAAGTTACATCAGAGTTAAACTAGATACAACGGAAGAGTAACACGATACATCAGATACAAATCAAAATACATCACTGGAATCATCGAATACTGAAAGCAGAATAGATGGCTGGATCTTCAAGCAAAGCTCCAACTCCAAAGGTGAGTCTCGAATACTGGTACACTCAGTCTTACCCGAGCGTAAAGCAAAACACAAACACTCGAGTCAGGATTAACATTCTTATATCAATAAATCCAACTCAAGTGAAATAGAAACTGAAATACAAGTAACTCAAATGATGTTGGAATAACCATCCTTTAAGGATCCGTTAAACTATCTACTATGTAGTAGTGTACGATAAGTAGATAATGCCTATCAGTAATATAAGATATCAAAATAGTGTTAAGGCGTTACCATTATCCCCCTTAACACATTTTATATAAGCGTTATAGTCTATACAGCACTGTAAACTCCACCGTAAACTAGTGGACTATCAGGGAGTACTCCATAGGTATAACACAAAACAAATCATAGTGGTCGCGTATATAGGGATACAAGTATGACAAGGCACATGAGGCAATACACAAGGTAGTGAAACTACCATTTGCCTGATCCGGACTAGTGAGAACGCATCACCGCAGCGATCGCAACACCGCGAAACAACACTCCCAAAATCAAGGTTGCACCAATCGACAACAAGTAATGAGTAGTTTTCGAAGAAGTGTGTTCGCTCGAGGTAACTGACCTCCATTTGGCCCGGCACGACTCCTGTTTTAGTCATTTCCAGTTTGACACAAGTGTCAAGGCTATCCATTATCGTTCTCTTTCTTCAATCATCACGTACATCATTCCAACCACTTCATTCTGGATCACACTCCGCATATAGTTATCAAAGTGGTTTTCGGTTTAGACAGTGAGTATGTCCCTAACCGATTCCGGTCTCTTTGATAACTTTCGTAATTATTACACCGATTGGTCGCTTAATATATTTCAAAACCAAATCAAATTCAATTTCAAATAGAATTTGAAAACCAACATTTCATTTGTCTTTCTAAATCAATTTCCCATAATTTACGTTTCAAAACTTTCAAATTACCATTTCAAAATCTTATAATACAATTTCGATTTCTATTTTAAAACAATTCAAATATTGATTCAAGTTCGTATATAAGTTTTATTCCGAAATCATTTAATTTAATTTAACATTCAAATCAATTTAACTTCATTTATCGATTTCATTAAATTTTCGTTAAGTTAATTTATCATTCAAAACAAATTCAATTAAATTTCCAATTCATTAAATCAATTACTTAAGTTCAACTCCATTATATCAAAACTTACAAATTTGAATTAAATTAAATTCGTCAAATCAATTCTTTCAATTACAAGTCTTACATTTATTTCAAAAATATCACATTTTCATTTCTTCTTAAAGAAATTCAATTTCACTTATTCATTTACTTAGTTACAATTTCAAAGCTTAATTAATAAAGAAACTAAATTTCACTTATTCAAGAAGTTCAATTTCACTTAATAAAGAATTCAATTTTATTTAATTATTAAATAATTCAATCTTATTTAATTACTTAATAATTTCAAAACTTAATAATTAAATAATTTCAAACTTAATTATTAATAATTCCAAATTTTAAAACAACGTTCATTCATCATCTACTATGTTAATATTTTGATTCAGATTATTAAATATTAACATTTCCTTTCATTAAAATTCAAATTCCAACTTCGTTTCAAAACATATTATTTATTCAAATAAAATCTTCATTTTATTTTTAAATCAAATTATTGACCAATCGGGTTTTATTTAATTCTCTATCCTAAGTCAAGTTCATTTGGGTATTTATCATTTCAACCCGATTCCAATTCAATTCAAAATCAAAACATAGCGAAGGGAACTTGAAGTGTGATAACTGGGATGGTGTCAAAGTAAATAAACAAGCAATAACAACAACCAATATCAATCTAATAATCAATTCAAATAATCCCGAAATAATCTATTAATTCACATTGTTATTTGTGTAAATTAATATAATTATTTCTAGAACCTACACTATCATTTCATGTAGATTAAAGATTATTACACAAATATTTATACGGTTTTTCACCTGATATCCACTATTCAATTTCATACTATATCAATTTATACAACATACATTAAATGATTCAAGGTATAGTTAACACTATTTCTACGTGTCAATTTATTTAAACATTTAAAGGGGTCATATTATACAAATTTAACTATCCTATATCAAATTCAATTGCATACTATTTATCATTTTAACATTAGCAATTTAACGTCTAATATAAACATCAACAATCAATCAATTTTCAGCCAAACTGTATTATCATCGCATAAATAATTAACAGATAAAGGTGTCAGATGTCATAGGTGAACTGATACATGTAATAGCATATATTTAACAGTGTAAATAACTAACAGCGACATATTTCAATTGTCGTTTCATTTGAAATCAAATTTAATAAATAAAAGAACATTAATCGTGAGTGATTGCTTACCTTTCGAGGATAGAGAGAATTTTGACAATAGAACAAGCTACAAATTCCAAAGCAAAGCTAGATTGGCACGACTTGATGAACAAAACTGATAACACGAATCGATATAACGAATTAGAACCATTTTGACATAACTGAAATGGATGTAAGTTATAACTTCTCTCTAAACCGAATCTAAACACATATTTAAAATAAGATATATATATATATATTATATTTATTTTCAAATCAAATAAATTTAAACATAAATTAGATTAAACATATATATAGTTTCTAAATTTAAATACTTTTACAATAACATCTCTATATGAGCTTTATAAAAACTCAAACCCAAAAAAATATATATATATATATATATATATATGTCCTGTAACTATATAATACAGTTTTTTTTATACTGAACAAATAAACCTACATATCTTAGAAATGACAAACTATATACATCTTTCTCTGTTTCTCATAAATACACACTGTCATAACCTTAAAAAAAATTCAACTGACTTATATAAAAGGACCGCAGCAGTATATATATATATTATAATGTAAACTATTATAATTTTCCACAATAGAACTTACATACTGAAACTAGAAATATGATATACCATAGTAAAATAAAATATATAAACAGACCGAAGTAATACAAAATAACTATATACATACCCATATATGAAAACTAAAGCCAATATAGATAATACACTTTCGAAACAAAAATGTAAAGAAAGGAAAGAAGCAGACAAATGTTAACGTGCAACTTCCAAAACGTAGTACTTTAAAATATATTTATGTAAAAAAAAATCAAAATCTTTAACATATATAGCTAACAACCTTATAATCTATGTAAACAAATAAAACTATATAACTTACAAATGCGATTCTATACCTATCCATGTAGTACTGCTTTATATATAAAATAGGCTCGAAACTCACTGTGACTTTATAGATAACATAAACACATATATACTTAACATAAATGTTTAAACTTTGCAAATGCACAGGCGACAGACTAAAACACGCAACTTACAAACTTTTCTATGTACTTGCTATATATATTCTTTACTATAAAACTTCAAAATCTGAACAATATATTTCAACTTATGTTATACCAGATATATGCGAACCAAATTTTATTGGAAAGCAAAGTATACATATATATGTTAAAATTACAAATTTCACCTCATAACGCCAATGCCAATATCCTTAAAAATGCTGCCAGGGGTAAGATTTTTGGAAATACAAATAGACTTTACTATAAATTCCTTTCAGCAACTTAATGAACATGGTAAAAAAATAGTAAATTATAAAACCCAAAATACAATCAATACTTTCAAACTCATTATATCTTATATAACTAATACATATAACTTACATAAAGATTATATGACTCACCAATATGATACTATTAGATATACATCACAAGTATGACAGCCGATTATATATATATAGACTTATAAAGCAAAATTCAACAGATCTCCCCTATATAACAGATATATGTACTCAAACATAATATGGACCTTTCATGTTATATATCTCAAAAGTGGAATGCAAGAATACTCAGATTTAAAATATATACCTTTTCTAATATACAGACTTATATATAACTAATATATACAACCGAAAGATACATCACCTATATTAATAAAAAGGAGACTGTGGGAACTTGGCAGACAGCAAGGAGGAGACGAGGCTGAGAAGAATGGAGATGGTGGTCGGCAAACTTCGGGTGTGTGGCAGCGAAGGGTGACGGAGCGGGCAGGCTTCTACGGCATGGGGAGGACGTGGCTATGCTTGGCTACAGAGAGGAATAGGGGGGTCACGGCAAGTAGTGAGAAGGGGACTTGGGTTAGGTATTTATCGAGTTGCAAGGCCGAGCAGGAAGGCACGATGGCGAAGTAAAGGAGATGCAGCACACTTGGAGGCTCGGGCAAATAAGGGATAATCTGGAGGGAGAGAGAGGTGGAAGGTCATAGAGCAAATTTTCTTTCTTTTTCAAAACAAAGAACAGAATGAATAAAGTGGTATTGAAAGAAACGAAAAGGAATAAATTGAACAGTGGTAATGAATGGTCACGACATTCAATTTTTTTGGGAATATAAAATTGTAAATGGCTATTGGGTTAAAAGATGTGGCATACGAAAGGCAGGGAAACTAACACATCGAATGCGGAACTGTTATGAAGTCGTCTCGTAGATTTTTGCTATTTCCCGGCTTCGTAACACACAAACAAATATACCGTAGAGATCAGCATTGCGAGACGATCAAAACGGTATACAGATATCAGTGGCATGATTGAATTATAAAAATTCGAATTTTCTACTAGCGGAAAATGCAGCAAAAATGCAGAAAAATAAGATCGACGGAGCTAAAGAAGTCCAAATTTGGAAAAATGAAAAATGGCGTTTTCCTCAAAAGATGTTTTAGAATTTTTCTATGTAAAAATATTTAGGTTTCGAAAACATTTTATTTTCATCGCTTTTTAACTGATTAAATTAAAGTAAATTTACGTGCGAAATAAACTTTCATATTTTCGGACGAAAATTTACCAGTTGCTATGTTTAACTAGATGCATTCCAAATATCAAATTTATATTTCAAAATTTTATCGTTTAAAATTTCGCAAAATTTCAATTAATAACGTTATTAAAACCAGTTAAATTTACGGGTCGTTACACTTGTATGTTTACACTAAGGTATGAGAGTAACTTTCGCACACATATATTGAATACATGGTCGAGCTGCTCTGTTGTATATATACACTAAGGTATGTATCGATGTGTTTTGGCAAGTATGTACATATATCGATTTATTTATAGGATATGTATATATATATTTCTGTAGAGTTTTTACCCGCAGGTTATATATTTAAAATATTTTGTTTATATAGGACAGTATGGTATATATATAGATAAAGTAAATTGTATGTTGACAGTGACATTTCTAATATACATAATGTTTTAAAGTATACTGTATGGAAGTTGTATATATATATATATGTTATATTCTGTATGTTTTAATCATTTGTTCATAATATATAAAAATAAAGTTGCTTAGTATATAAGTTATATAATAGATTAGTATATATGTGTTATGAAAGTTACGTATAGTTTGTGGTTGCATACTCAGAGATATATTATATTTATGTAATGTATATAGAGGTTTCCAGTATGAAATATAATGTTGTATATATAATAGCTTGCATATAAATGATCTGTTTGGGGTATTTGTATTATTATATAAGTTTATATTTTAATTTATGTAAAAGTGTTATTTTATTTTGTTGATGGTTCAGTAATATAGTTAGAGATAAAATGTTGTTAGTTTGCTGTGAATGGCTTAGTAATGTATGTATAGATTTTAATCATAAGTATTTATTTAAAATTTTATATATAAAACAAAATACTAATAGATTTTATGTGAGATTTAATTTAAAACTATGATTTAAAAAAAAAACTATATATATATTCAAGTCAATATATGTTTGACTTAGGATATGACTATATATATAGTTATATATAGTTATGTATATATATAAGTTCTCTTATATCTGTGTGCGAAATATATGTGTATGTTTGGTGAAGAACTAGAAATATATGTATAAGTTCTCTTACAGTCGGCATGTGTGTATGTTTCCTCGACCATGCATTCAATATATGTGTGCGAAATTTCAATTAATAACGTTATTAAAACCAGTTAAATTTATAAGTGCAAAACCATTGTTTGTATGTTTGGTGAAGAATATCTTCGATCCCCTACCCCTCAAGACATTGATAGATTGCTAGCAATGGGATCTCAACGTGGATTTCTAGGTATGTTAGGTAGCTTAGATTATATGCATTGAAGGTGGAAATAATGTCCAGTTGCATTGCAGGGCCAATACTCATGACATTGCAAAAAGGAAACCTTGGTCATAGAAGTTGTTGCTTCGTTCGATTTGTATATATGGAATTCTTTAGTTGGACCACCAGTTTCACTCAATGATATTAACGTTCTATGACAGTCTTATTTATTTAATGACTTATGTAATGGCATAAAACCTTCATGCAATTACAAAATAAGAAACAAAGATCATTCCATGGGTTATGATCTGGTAAATGGAATCTACCCAAAATGGAAACACTTGTGCAAGCTTACAAAAGACCAAATAATGCAAAAGAAGCCAGGTTCACCAAACAACAAGAGAGTTTGAGGAAGGATTTGGAACGAGCATTTGGAGTGCTTCAAGGTATGTTTCATATATTAAGAAAAGAGGTATACTACCATGATCCGACGGTATTATCTAATATCATTGTTTGCGCCAAAATTGATCGATCCCATAATCATTGGATCATTTCTTGATCCATACGAAGTGATTGTGGATCGATCATGGATCGATCCAAAACGACCTTGGATCGATCTGGTGGGCCCACCCGCATGCAAAAGGGGGTATTCTGAGATCTTAGTCAGATATTTCCAGATTGCACCTATAAATATCACTCCCATTGCAACAGAAAATGGATCTTTTCGGTTCTTCTAAGTTGTTACTCTATTGGAACTCCATTACAACTTGAATAATATCATTTGTTCCGTTGTAAACCAGTTGAGAATCATCAATAAAACAATGAATCTTCAAAGTGGATGTAGGCTACAATGCCGAACAACTATAAATCTTGTCTTTCTGCTGCTTCCCTTTTAATTTTGGACTGTTCTTCATATTTAATTCTACTACATACAATCTATCTGTGATCTGTGATTGTGATTTGGTACTTTCATCTACAATTGGGTGTTCGTGACCAATTTTGGTGCAAAAAATCATATACTCCTGTATAATTTTACATCATATGATTGTCGAAAAAGAACATGGTGGGTAAGAGCTTCAATTGAGAAACTATCCAGAAATTGCTGTAGCATTTTAAAAAAAAGCTTTGAAGGACCCAAATACATTTGCTGAATACTTGCAAAGAATACAAGACATTCGAGATCCGCAAGCTCATCTTGATCTAAGAGAAGAACTAGCGGAACACTACTAGGAACATATAGGAAACCATTAGTAGAAGTGATTTTTAGACGTTGCTTATGTTTCACTTATCTGTTGTAACAAGTTATTGTTAACGTTTTGTACTAATGTTTGTGTTTGAATTTGTAATATCTATTGTACTAAGTTGTTGTTGACATATTAAAAGTAATAACAACAACGAGAATGCCAAGTCAAGATGAGCTTGAAACTATAACAATAGCAATAACAACAAAATTGACAACAATGTCATAACCGATAACTCAAACTAATACAACGACAATCACATTGACAACAACACTAACAATGACATTACAACCAACACTTACGAGATCAAATAATCTATGTAATACTAAGATACATTATAGGAACCTTGTAACACCCTACATTTTTAGATAATTAAATAATCAAATAACGATGAATAGTGAAAATAAGCATTTTTGAATTGTCAGAATATGGCCTCGAAACGTATACCATTGTGTTCGTGGCAATTTTCTGATCAATTTCCATATATAACTTGTCAAAATCCGAGTTAATATGAAGAAGCACAACACTAGAAAGGCAATTTCCTCACAGTTATAAGCGTGACAAAACTAATTTGTCACGGTTATAACCGTGAAAATAGGTACCGTGGGCAAATTCAGTCACACTTTTCCTCACGGTTATAACCGTGACAAAAATAGTAATTTCTCACGCTTATAACCGTGACAGAATAGTATGTACTCACGGTTATAACCGTGACAAAATAGTAATTTCTCACACTTATAACCGTGAGAGAATAATAGTTTCTAACATTTATAACCATTACCAAAAAGGAAACTCTAACACTTATAACCGTGACAAATAGAAATTATATCACAGTTATAACCATTACGAAAGGTTATTTTCTAAAACTTATAACCGTGATAACTAAAACAATATCAAACAAACTATATAGCACCAATATTTTATTACAGCTACAAACAATCTATACAAAAAAAAATATAGTATTAACATTAAGAAAACATACGATCAATAATTAGAACAACACAAACATTTATGTTTCATTCAAACACCACAAAGGATACTTCATACCAACACCACAAATTATAGCATACAAGCATAGTATATATAACAAACTTTAAAACACAGTTTCAGAATATAACTACATAGTGTTGAGTAACTTACTAATAATGCAAACGATACTCGGGCCAAATCACAAAACCCCCTTCAACTAATTCGGATAGTGTGTAATGGCCATTTTGTGGTGCTTCATAAATTGAAGCTTCTGGATCGTAAACATTCTCCACCCAAACAACTTGCTCTCCTTCAACCACCTTTCTACCATGACATATGTTTTGCGTCCCAATGTGTCCTTTTGCTACTTCCGTCAAATCTACTGACAATAGCATTACTGGTTGTTTCTCTCTTGTAGAAGATCCCATTATTCCATTTAGTGGAGCACCTAAGCTATCTCCAGGACTATTGAGATTTTGCTCTGTATTAGAAGCAGCTTCTCCTCTTGGTGTCGACACATTTCCTCCAATATGATTTACAAGCATCTGTATACATTGTCTCATATCATTTATAGCTAAACTCATTGTTTTCATCTCTTCACGCATTTCTGTTTTCCATTGTTGATTTGCATTCTCTTTGTAATTGGTAATGGCTTTTGAAGCTTGAGAGAGTCTTACTTGCTTTACATTAGACGTAGAGCTAATAGCTCGGCAATAGCTTCGCTTTTTATCATCCCGCAACGGGATCTTTTTCAAAATCTTCTAAACTTCTTATTCCATCTTCTCCATTAACACTAGCTTCCGATTTTTGTCTTTCTTCGGCTGCTTCTATCAATTCCTACACAATTCATAATTTTGTAAAGATGTAAAATTACATAACAAAGGTTAAATATATAATTGAAACTGAAACTGAAATTAGCAGATGTCAATTTTCATTTGTAATCATATTCATAAATTACATGTACATTTGATTGTATACTATTGCTGACATTTGAAAATATTAAGTATACAAAAGCATAAATAATATAAGCGTTGGAATAATACAAACAATCTGTTGTTTAAGCGTTGCTGTTGTTAGGGAATTGGGTTGCTGCATTTTACTTTGTAGTGAATGTGTGCAGAGAAAAAAACAACTTCCTGTACATGTTATATTGCTTAAACTCAAATGGCAGCATGTTCTCTTGTTTAGATTTAAGATATGACGGTAAGTATGCAAGTTGAATTGATATAGTAATGAGTATTCATATTTGAATCATATGACAGCAAGTATGCATGTTTGAAGCAATATAGCCATAAGTATTCATAACATTTCACTGCCTGTTCATATGCTAGCTGAAACACATATACCAACATGAACAGAGTACCGAAACAATTTAAACACACAATGCAGCACATACTGATGAAGACACACATGTACTTCACTTGCACAGTGTAACAACCCGCATATCTATCGATTTTATATTTAAATATTTTATTTAAATATTTTATCGTTAGTCACATGTTAGTCCAAAAAGCTACTTTTTGCATACGGTCAAATTAGGACTCGAGACCACCCCCATTTAGTTCAAAATGACGTTTGCGATCTTTTTGAGTGTAAACTTCGATATGTTTGGAGATAGTGAAATTTTCGTCACTTTTCCCGCTTGTGACTTTGGTTTGGACTGCACCTTCCTTAGTTCAGCCCAACCCTCTTCCTCACTTCATTTCACCATTGGTTTTAACATTCAAGCTTCATCAAAAATGGTGGTGGGAAGTGGAAATTAAAACTCCAAACTCAAATTCTATTGCAAATCCGAAATTCAACTCCAAATTCATGTAGAAGATAGTGGATTCAAGCTTTGGATTGCTTCTCCTTGCTTTCAATCTCCATCTTCATCAAATTCCATGAAAAGGTGAGATTTTTGATCTCACATCTTGCCTAAAGATGTCATTGGGCTGTTGGGAATTATCCCCTATTGCATTTGCATGAATATCTGCATTTGGTTTGGATTGGATTGGCGAAAAACTCCAATTTTCAACATTTTTGGAAAATTCCTGCACTTAAGTCGTTCTGGAAGTGCTAGGTCGTTCGCGAGTTAAGCCTAAGTCGTAGGTCGTTCGTGTTGAAAAGTCACACGGAGCATAAGTCGTTCCAGGCCTTAAGTCGTTCTGGGTGCGCTAAGTCGTTCGCGAGTTAAGTGCTAAGTCATGCACGAGTTAAGAGTTAAGTCATTACCTTCTGCTACCTCGTCCTGGCTTAGGTCGTACTGGGATAAGTCGTTAGGTCGTATAGACCTTAGCTCGTAGCTCGTATTTGAGCTTAAGTCGTTAAGTCGTATCGACTTTAAGTCGTTGGGTCGTGAACCCTCTTAAGTCGTTAAGTCGTATCGACTTTAGGTCGTTGGGTCGTACACCCTGTTAAGTCGTAAGTCGTTCGCGAGTTAAACCTTAAGTCGTAGGTCGTCTCCGACCTAATATTTCCCCTGCTATTTCACTAGGTCGCTTGACCTTAAGTCGTAGGTCGTCTCCGACCTATGCCCCACTAATTCGCTCGATCACTTAGGTCGCAGGACTCTGTTAAGTCGTAGGTCGTCTCCGACCTTACCCTTGGTCTTGTTAGGTCGCGTGAACCCTTAGGTCTTATGACCTACTTTTCATTAGGTCGCTTGACCAGCCTGCCTTCATTAGGTCGTACCGTTTTGACGGGGCGCTGCCCCGCACCCCGCTGGGGGCGCTGCCCCCTAGACCCCCGCGACCTGACCGGCCCGTACAGCTCTGCGTAGGCGATCTTATCTGAAAAGCATTCAACAGAACTTCCACTTTGATACATTTTGAGCTGATTTCCTTGGATTTTGTTCACGTTTTCGAATGTGAATTTTTTGTGATAGATTGTTTCAACAATTGCTTTATGACTTGTCACTTTAAAGATATATGAAGGTTTCAATACTAGTAGTAAATATCAAAACCCTTTCATCAAAGCGATTTCAACACTATTTTAAATATCAAAAGTTCATTTTCTCAAACCGATTTCCAATCTACTAGTATATACAAGCCTTTACTTCACTCGAATGAGAAATCGACTTAAACGACTTAGTAAAACGAGTGGTATGAAACGCTTGCGTTCACTTCGTCGGTTAGCTCTTGGACTTGTTCGATTGAACCCTTTTTGTGACAATTTTCTAGTGAAGATCTACAGTTTGTTCGTAAATATTTAAGTTAAACAAGTGGTTATGGGACATGAAGCTAAACTCATATATTTACTAGCTTGGTGTGATTGACACTTCCTGATGATCATGACGATCATTTTTGTGATTTAGACTAGCTATTGAGCGATGTCTCTTTGTCTGCGAGGGAGACTATACCCCGTTTATGTGATGTTTCGCCATCACATATGTAGGGTAGCACCCTACGGTCTTCGGGCCATTCCTGTGTGAAAATTTAATGGATAGCTTCCATGAGATAGCTTCTCGTCATGTGTTTTACGCGTAGGTGAGTTTTCATGCTCCCATTCATGTGTTAGGCCTCCCCCCCTTTTTATGTGTTTTCTGGATTTCTTGTGATGATTTCTGGAATTTATGCTTCACCAATTTTCATGATTTTCATTGCTATGATATCAGTTTTTGTGCATTGGTGAATTTATGTGTTATTGACTTGTTATGAATACAAGTTTAGGGTATGATACCCTACTTTATCTTTGAGAAGATTCTTGTGATATTGATTAATCTCTTATTGATTATCATTTACATGCTTATAGTAGTATGCCATTATAGTTATTACATGTTCATGCCATGTCTATTACTTTATACCATATCATCTGATATTTATAGCTAGACTGATCCGTTTATTATTTTCTTATAAATAATACTCGGGTCAGACCGAGATGTTGCAGGTGCTTCTGCTTGACATCCCTTCAGGATTATTCTGACTTTTGGCTAACTACTTAGATTAGTAGTTTTTGGATGTACACATTTGAGATATAGACTCTATGTAGTGTACTTATTCTTTCGTATAGCATGTGATGCTATTCTTTTGTATTATCGTGGATCTTTCTGACCACTACTCTGATGTACACTTTCATGTGTTATATATATTTATTCATATCTTCTTCCGCCTTTGTGATATGGATGTCTGTGACTGATTTATGTTATGATTACTTCTATGTTTGTTTCCGAAGATTATATATAGCGACCGTGTGATAGCTTTGTGTTTGTATCCGTATGTCGGATTTCCTCCTTAAAAGATATGCATTCTATTCTATCTGACATATCGGTGCTCGCACAAAGAAGTTACATGGATGGTCGCTCCTCCACAGCCTTATTCTCCGTGCTAATTGACAGCACTTCACCGTAGTGTTCTTGGTTAGCGTGGGTATAGAGGTGGGGCGTCACACACAGGCACATAGTTGTTGCTGCATACAACTACACACTAGCAAACCCTTAGTTTATGAACAATAGCAAGGAAAATGTGTTACAGGGTCTTCAAGTTCATAAACAAACCCATCAAGTAATTTGTTTCAGGATCCTCAATGGGAGGGGTTTACTTGCACAACCACACAATTGAACTATTTGAATTATATATTAGAAAGTACAGCTAACTAGAAAATATAGCTTGGCTGTCAACTTTCGTTCCTATCATGCTTCCATTTTTTTCATGCCTATCTCAAACATAAGATAACATTTCTATTCTATTTGATAATTATTGGCACAAAATAACAAACTTACCTTAAATAAAAGACTAAGTGTAGGGTAGTTTAAACATTTTAACATTAGTTAATAAATATCTCCATCGAAATGTAGAAGAAGAATATAGAAAATAAGACTATTCACAACTGAAGCTTCCTAAATGGAGCTAATTTTATCCTTACATTAATAATTGGTATGCACAAAACAAACAATCAAGTGATATTTATAGAACAAGACATCGCTGTCAAACTCTGGCCCAAGTGAAGTTTGACTCCAATTGCAAAATTTAATAGCTTGGAAATTGGAATTCCAGTGAAGAGAGCATTACATAAAAACTAAAGCTAACCTTGGCTTAATATCTATGTTTGACCTATAAACATGAACGGAACCACGTTGTAGAATTATAAAATGTTGCAAAAACTGAGATAGCTTAATATATTATGTATGAACTGAGTTGAGCCATGACATTGTTACTGAGATAATTCTGAATAACAAAGCTACAACATACGTTACTGTGCTTATATTCAAAGTATAACACAATGCAACCAAACCACAAAATTCACAATGCTCTTCCAAAGTGGTTATTAGTAATGAATCTAATCCATTACAAATGTAAATTACATTTATAAATGAGTTATTGTTTCATTTCAATCTTCACTTCCATTGGAAATTTCTATAAATAAATTTTATAAAACTACATACTTTATTCAAATATAAATTTTAGCACTTATTTCAACACAATATAAAATGCATTATCATCAAACTATCAGGCAAAATTTTATATAACATACATCACTATAAATGAATATATAAAATTTCATAAATATCTAATAATGCATAATCATCCTAAAATTTTACTGAAATATCTTTTCAAATAATATGTTAGTTTTCTAAATAATACACTCTCATTTTAAATAATTTTATTTATTTATTTAAATATCTTATGATATCTTCTATCCAAAATATAACTTACTTTAAAATATTATTTTACCTTCTCGAGCAATTCTTAGTCTCATATCATTACTTTTTATTATTATCAAAATTTCAGATTATATTTCACTTCAAAAGAAAATATATAATCTGTAACACTTCTCAAAATATTTAAGCTATAAATCAAAGACTTACATATTTTTCAGCGGCGCAAGGAAGCACCTCTCTGGGTTTTTTACTTGTGTGCGCCACTTTCCATGCCTTTGCTCGTGTAATTTTACATTCGGGATTATCAGTTTCCTAAATAAATAAATGTAAATATATTAAACAATTATACAATATTATCGCGATTAGTTGTGAAAGACTTACTACGTACCAATTCTTCATATAGTTTACTATAAGATTTTCTTCCCAATGTATGATTTATGGTGTTCTTTCTTTTATTATCAGCATTCGTCATGCATTGTTTTTTCTTCTTATCAGCATACTCAATGTCGATGAACCCCTCCCACTGAACTTTATCAATGTCTTCGGCTCGGTTATCAATCACAAGATGCCTAGGCAATAACTCTCCTTCTTTTGTTTTAAGATATAGATTTCTCAATTTCGCTTTTGCTGTTCTGAAGTACTGTGAAAACGCCTTCTCTAAAATAGGTCAAGCTAAATCGGGGTTTATATTCAAATCAAACTCCTTCTATAGAAAGGTAAAATAAATGTTCTAATTATGATTTTGTACTTCAAATATGCACAAAAAAAATCATTCTTGTAAAAATTGTAAATTCAAATACCATGAGTGGTTTCCATAAATTATCCCTGAAAAACCCATCAACTTTCCTCCAATCATCATAGCTAATGGGAATATGCCTTCGAATTAGAGTGCCACAATGGGAACTCCACTTTGTTGCATCGTCGCCTTTAGCACCATCCATCTCAACAATTATCGAGTACTTTTTATTTGGTGGGGGAGGAGGAACTTCTTCTTCTCTGCTTTCTGTATGTCTACTGCAACTAGCCGACATACTGCCAAAATATAATGCAAGAGATATAACAACCTATCTACAAAATATAATGCCATAAATTTATATAAAGAACTATATACATTTAAAAACTGCCACTTAAAACTCACATATTTCCAAAAGTCTGCCATGCTTTCTGTTCATATTCATTAATTTTGAATTTTTACATCTCAATTCATATGAATGGAAAGCTTCATGCATTTTAAAAGCTCACACATACTTGCATACTTGCATGTCACCTGCATTTGCATTGAAATATACTATCTCTGCTGCATTTAGAAGGATGGTTTTATATGCCATGTGAAGATTTAATGAATGATAACAAATGAGTATACAGGGAAGAAAGAAATGCCTTTCTATTTTAAATTTATTGAAATTTCTAATCTATGGCAACATGATAAATGTCAAATAATGACTGAGAATACTAATAAAGTTAAAAAACAAGCAACTAATACTTCAATCAAGCTCATCTATTTGGATTCAATACATTTCAACAACGTTGTTAAGTTAGATTGCTCCTTTAAAACTAACTGGAAGTTTGTTGGCATTTCGTAATCATCCACGCTATCAGTCAAGCGTTTAGGTGAACGTCGTACAATGGACCAATCGGGATTTTGTATGTCTGGTATGTAAAAAACTTGACTTGCTTCTGATGCAAGAATTGTAGGCTCATCATACTCTCCGTCGCTGCTTTTAAGTTTTTTTAGATTCACCATCAACAAATTAGAGTCCGGACAAATCTTACAACCACGCATTTTATCAGCAATATTGACCCACTCACAATAGAATACTACATGTGAAAATTCATAATAATCAACTTCAATGATTTCCTTGATAATACCATACTAAGTGGTGTCATCATCTGTAGGATTCAAATCTTTCGCACTTGCAACAAATGTTGTTATTGCATCCATACAAACACCGCTATCTTGCGTTGAAAGGGTGTCATCATAGCGCTGCGGAGAAAATACATAACCATTTATTCTATACTTAAGATGAGTTTTGGCTTCCCACGCTGGTCCACTAACGTAATACCATAACAATGAATCCATGCATTTTTCTTCCATTAACTATTAAAATAATTTAATTAAGTTAAATAATGTTAATTTGATTATCGAATTATGATCTTTGTGGAATTTAACAAACCTTCTTATACAACCACTCAATGAATTCAGTTTGCACTACTACTTCCGTCCTTGCATGGAGCTTCCTTCTACTTCATTGAGCATCTTCTAACGACGATCGGTATTCGCTACAAACCAATATATGGTGGCATAAGTAAATATTAAAGTTACAACTTATAGCGTGTAGAAAAAAAATGCAAACTTATGATAATCATCTCGGTCTGGAATTTCCATCCAAAAAAGTATCCACCTTCGAATTTGAGTACGTTGTATGCTGGATAAATTGATAGTTTTACCCTCAATGATGGAACGTTCATAAATGTCATCTCCGTTCTCATCTAAAAATGGTGCTTGTTTAGAGCTATGATTACCAGTACGTGGATTTGGCATATATTCCATGGCATATTTAACGGATTCTAAAACAAGATATGCTTCGGAAATTGATCCCTCCACGTAGCGTTTATTGCTTGGTATGTCTTTTCATTCCTTTATAGCTCTAATATAAAAATACATCATTTACGTTACTATTGAAAAAGAATCATGTGATAATTATATTTTAAAAAATGCCGCACCTTTCAAATGGATACATCCATGTATAACTAACTGGTCCACATAGTAGTGCCTGATCAGCTAAATGCACCATTAAATGTATGCTTATGTCAAAAAATTGAAAGGGAAAATAATGCACCAACATGCATAATGCCTCGGCAATCATATCTTTGGAAGCTGGGACATGCTCTCGAATTAAAACCTTCGAACAAATAATATTGAAGTAAAGCATACTTGTAATATCGCACGTCTTAAGTCACGACACTTTGGATAAGCATGTTGAACCATGATAGGCAAAAAATACTGGATAATAACATGATAGTCATATGACTTTCTAATATTCAAACTGGGTGGTTGAATATTTACTAAGTTGCTTAACTTAGTCCAAAAGCATGATGGAAGTTTTGCATCTTTTAGAACTTGACAACATTGCATCATGTATGTTTTATCAAATGCAAATTTGGAAGATTGTTTGTATCTATCAAACTGCAAGTTAATGAAATGCTGCGATACATTCTTCTCAGTGTGCATCACGTCAATAGTATGTCGCACTCTATGACTACTCCAATACTCTAAGCCAAAAAGAATCGACTTCTTATACCATGCTGGTCTTTCATCATCGCCATTTTCGTTTACAAAATGTTCATCGTCAAGGTCAATATCATCTACTATGCGTTTTTTGTTTTTTGTTATTTTATTGGGTACATATTTGATATGAGCAAGCTTTTCTAAAAGAGTTGATCCTGTCAATCATGTTGGAGGTTCCTTATCCTCTATATTCTTATACCATCCATGTTTCAATGCCCTATATGGATGACCATTCTTTAAAAATTTTCTATACTTCGTATAAACAATCTTATTTCCAATGCGTTCTGATTCAATCTCCACAGCACAAACAGGACATGCTTTGTAACCATGTGTTACACAACCAGATAAATTTCCAAATGCAGGTAGACCATGAATTCCCCATAATAGCATTGCTCTCAAAGTGAAATGCTCTTTCTTATCCATGCCAAATGCAGGCACTCCCTCTGTCCATAGCTGCTTCAATTCATCGACAAGGGGTTCCAAATACACATCAATATCTTTACTAGGTGCTCTTGGTCCAGGAATTAACAAGCATAACATTTGAAACTCCGACTTCATACATAATGAAGGGGTAAGTTATAAGGAACCGTATACACATGCCAGCAACTATAATTACTTGATTGTGTTGCACTAGGGTTAAACCCGTCAGTAGCAATACCAAGCCAAACATTTTGCCCATTTTTACCAAACTCTAGCCACTTGTTCTTCAACGATCTCCATTCGGCTGAGTCAATAGGATGACGCATGGAATTCTAGCAAGGTTTTGCTTCACTATGCCATAACATCTTTCGAGTTATCCATGGTATAGTATACAACCTTGTTAATCTCGGAGTTATTGGAAAATATTTCAAAACTTTTCGAGGTTGTTTTTTCATTTTTACCACTTCCCCTTGATTTTTAACTTTAAATCTCGACGTATGACAACGTGGACATTCCAACGCATCATTGTATTCCTTCCAAAACAATATACAATCATTTTCACAAGCATGTATACACTCTACTTTCATTCCCAAATCCTTTAACATTTGTTTCATTGTCGAGTACTTCTTCGGTATTGTATTTTCCTTTGGAAGCCACTGCTTCAATCGTATCAACAACTCGGTCATACTGTTTCCTGACCAATTAAAATCTTTTTTAAAATTGTGAAGCTCTATAATGACACTTAATGTTGTAAGACCATCTTCACAAGAAGGGTATAATTTTTAATTTGCTTTTCTTATGTATTCCTGATGCTTTTTCCAATGGTTACCATCACCGACGCCTTCAATGCTACCATATACTCTATATGCATCATCAACAAGGTATTCAAGCGCATCTCCTACATGGTTTCTGTTCTTGAAATTGATTAGAGTTGTAAGCCTCATAGGTATTATGTCGTGTAGTATTGACCACCACATCATTGTTGCTTCTCTCACCATGGAAAAACCATTCGTCGTATGTTGGATCCATACCATGAATGATCAAGTGTTTTTCTACTAATTTAAAAGCCAATTTTTTTGAATTCCTACACTTTATACAAGGACAGCTGCATAGTACAAAGTTCGGTGGTGAATGACTCTTCGCGAATTCCATAAAATATCAAACTCCTTGTATATATTCATTGGTATTCCTATGCTGAATTCTAATCCACTCTCTCGATATAGGCTTCGACATTAGCAAGAAAATTTATTTGTTCCTACAATTTTATGTAAATACAACATTAAATGTTAATGCAACTTTTCTACAAGAAGATTACTACTCTAATTTTATTGATATTTGAGAATGGTACCTCATGAATGATTACTACTCTAATCAATTTTTTGCTGTATTATAAAGAGTGAAATTTCAGTAAAATAGCAAATAAACAGAAACTGTTACAATTACAACAAGTGTATTGGTAACAATTAACTTTAATATTAGAAAACCGCAAAATGGACTGAAATTAATATATCACACACAGAAAAGAAGAGAGTGCAGTAAAAATATTGAAGTCTCTTAGTTGATGTGGAAATGAGACATGTGAATTTTAAAGAAATGATAAGATGAAGCATGGTTAAAAATGACAAAGTTGAGTTGGACGCAGTAGTGAAAAGTAGACGCACAGCAAAACTAAAAGCATACATTCATATCCCCAATTCAATTTACGAATTTTTCCATGACCCAGAACAATCCTGCTACATTTTACCATCACACAAACTATGGAGTTGATCAAACTATAACTAAATCCTTGGGAAGAAAATAGTATAGGAAATCCAGAACTCTGTCCTCCACTTTATATTAAAAAAAAAATATGTTTTAAGGACAAATAACATGTTCATCGCTTTCCCATCTGTTAGATTTATTGAATTATGACATAGTTAAGGAGCCATACTCATCCTAATCTAAACTGATAAAACTGATACAGCGAAACGAAGTTGCTTGATGCTTAAACAAAATGAAGCCAATTCGATAGAGCATAGATGACCAAACAATAATAAACTCCAAAGTAAATAAAATGACGGTGCTAAAATAAAACTACATGTCCGAATTTTCAGTGTTGTTGAAAATAGGCTGATTTATCGGTTACAGGTTAAGGTTTGCCTTCTCATAATATCATAAAAAAGCGACAAATTTGAAAATTTTACTACAAATTTACAATTGTTGGTTGTGAAGCATGACAGTACAACGAATGTAGGACTTATGAGATGATTGAAGATACTATGGGTTATAATTCAACAATTACATTACGCAGTCATAATTTCGAACCAAAAGATACATTAAATATTTTGCTATGAAGCAATAAAAATTCAAGGCAACAAATTTGTATTATACAATAAATCCATATACCACAAAAATTGGCATGGCACAAATAATCAAGTAGAAACACCACTAACTAACAAGAAAAAAGGCAGGGAACAATTTGGTTCATGCTTTTGTTATGTATATTCATTGTAAAAACATACAAATAATACTAAGATATATTAGTCGATGTACACTTTCCATAAAATTTGACTTTGTACACTTATTTTCATTATTTTACAATTCTTACGTGTATTAAAGCATTCATACTAAAGCAATATCGGTTGCGTTTTAAACAACATTTGTGACAAAACATACTAAAGTATTCATGTTAGTGCCGACCTTTTTGTAAAAGCATCCAACACATGGATTGCAAGTTAAAAAATTAAGCATAACATCATCTTTCGTCTCACCCACTATCTAATACTAATAAACTTAGCACAAAAAATACTAGCTCATCCTAACACACAAAAAAGGACCATTAAAATATAATTTATAGATAATATATGCATAAATATTCAAAAAAAATATCGAAAAAATAAACACACGTACAATTTGACACATACAAACAAACAATTCACAGCAACAAATAAACATACATACAATTTAAAATGTCTCATATTTAACTTTATTCGAGGCATTAATAATTTATTATCTATGACTTGAACAGAGACAATACATTATTATTCCTTAAGTACCCAAACTTGCTTTCCATTGGAAAAGTGGGTGGAGACAAAACAATCTCACTTACCTCTTTATCAGAATGCAGTGTAAACATAATACCACCGCCCATTGACAAACAAACTCATAAAAATGGACTAATCAGCATCAATAATTATTTCTTAATCGACATCATCAAAGTGTTATTCGGTACTTGGACAAGTTTGTGTTCTTCAACAATGGGATCGGGGTATTACTTTGTCAAATATCATTGTGGATCGTATCTATTCCATATGGTCAAATTAGGATGATTGGTTTCCACTATCATTATTCGAGTGTGAACATAAGACTGCACTTGTATCTCAGCCTTTTATTTGGCTATAACTAATTGAAACTACATATCTAGGAAAGTAAAAAAGCAAACCACAAAAGAGACATAAGGCTGAGTCTAACCCATTTGATTCATTCCCAGCCCAATGTATTGCTTACTTTCTTTGCCGTTACAGGTTAAAAGAATCTAACCAGGGTTTACACAGCTTAGCTTTTTCCTAATTTTCCATTATTATGAAACAAAACCCACTAAAATACAATATTGATCGTTGTATTTCTTCCTCACTGTCCGTCATACAAAACCAAATGTATGCAAAAGCTTTAACAAGACAAAACCCTTAAAACATACAAAACCCTAAATAAACAATCTTAAAACATACAAAACCAAATTAAAAACGGAAATTATTACCTGACGATCGATGGGCGACTCGCAACGAAAGATAGAAGCTAATCAAAAACCAAAATATACACGGTGATAGGCGGGCGACTCGCAATGAAGGAAGGCTACGACGGCTTTAACCTAATTAGATTTAAGGAAGAAAGATAAAAGCTAGAAGCGTGACAAACATCTGAAGCAAGGATTGGAACATAAATGACAACTCTGCCCAATGTCTTCTAATTATTTACGAAAAGCCCAAATTTTGTCACAGAAATAACCGTGATAATACAATGTAACAATAATAACCGTTATAAATTTCCAACAATAATAACCGTGACAAAATGAAACGAAAAAAGTGTGACAAAATGGCCTGTTTGGTGTAGTGAAGTTACGAGAAGAACAAGAAATCGAAAAAACAAGAAAAGATTGAAAATCCTACGAGTCGACCCAAAAAGCACAATGGTCGACCCTAAGGTCGGCCCCCAACGCACACAGGTCGACCTATAGGTCGACCCGCATGTAGCCCTAGATAAGAAATTGTCCAGGGACGTGCCGAAGTTTATAATTTGATTTTATGAGCGATCTGAATCGTTGTTTTCTAGATCCAACGATTCGCAGCGAGCCTGTTATGTGTTAGCATCAGATTCAATCCAAAAATCCAATGGTCTGAGATCCCCGAATACCACTATAAATAGAACCCCAGGCCTAGCTATTTTCCCACTTTCAGATTTTCCCAATTGGGTTCATTGCATGAGGCTGAACCCTAAATAGAAAATATTTCCGAAGAGAAGACCCTTTTAATAAAAATATTAGACGCCTTAGAATTGGATACAGGAATGCCATGGAGTAAAGCTAAGGACGACAGGTGAGTGGATTTAAATTATACCTCTTTTATGTTTATGATATATATTATCGTTAGATTCCCGCTAAATATTTAATTCAGCATTTATTTCAATAATTAGTTCTACTAGTTAGTTATGTTGAAACTATAAATTATATAAGAGAAGTGTACTTATATTTAAATGTTATTTATATGGAAAAAGAAAGGAATCCAATTAAATATAAGTAATATTAGGCTTAAAAGTTGAAGAGAAAGGCATAAGCCTAAAAGTGAGAAATTTACAGTAAATTATGAAATGAATTAAAAAGGGGGAAAATCTAATAACTTGATTTGGAAGTTAGTGATAGATTAGTTGGTTGGTTTAGAAAAGGGAACACATTTCCATGGTTTAATTTTAGAATTACAATAAACGTAATTGCAAGAATAAAAGCAAGGAAAGTGGAATTAGTGCAAAATAGAGACATTACTGTATTTTGCATTACCCAACAATTAAAGTAACAATAAAAGAAATATCTTGCAGTTACGAGTTATTGTTTATAGCATTATTTAGTATTAAAATATGGAAATGGATTTTTAGCACAGTTTTTGTAACCAACCAAATAGAATAGATCTACTTCCTAAGATAAAAGAGAATAATGCGAAGCGTTAAAGAAATTAAAGGAAAGAAATAATCAAGTTAATCATGCGACAAGACTAGAAATAATAAACAGAAAATGTGACTAGATTTACATTTACTGCGCAAATAGCAGAATAAAAAGTAAAGCGATTATTATGATAAGTAAATTGTGACAGTTGGACGTAGTCCCAAGCTAAGACTGTCATATAATATAAGAGAACTAAAGGAATTTAGTATCATAATAAAAGAAGACAGACTAGAATAGAAAAGTGACACTTGCAATTACATTTATAACATGTAGGTTTTAAAAGAAAGAAAAGAATATAAAGGTGACAATTGCAAATATAATTGTAACACGAAGGTTATAATTAAAAAGAAAGAAATAGAAGAGGCTTATTATATCAAACACGGATCTTGGATTAAGTTAATAAGCAAAATAAAATAAGTAGCCTATACCGGCAGCATTCCCTTTCAGGTCTAGAACTGATGGTCTCACGCATAGGTGGGGCTGGGCTTACTGATTAGGGTAAATAAGTAGCTAATAGAATAAGAACAGTAAACTAAACGCATTGTAAAAGATTAGACGTAGGGTCTAATAAAATGGTAACGTGCGTTTGGAGCAGCCCGAAAGAGAATCTAGATAAAGAGCCTGAAACGACCCGTCTCTCAGTCCACAGAAAGACGCATCATTATTAAGAAAGGAAGGGATAGAAAAGATAGAAGATAGAAAAGAAAGAACGAAACAACATCAGAATCTCATAGCGGAACGAATAAATTATATTAATCACATAAGATATTACATAGTATCATATATATCAGAGATACACTGCTTATACATCACAAATTAGACCGTTATAAAGGCCTGTCTATCAATACAACTCAAGATACAACTCAGAGATACAAACACAAACACTAGCACAGCGGAACCATAATATATTTACACGCGGAAGCCTCCTGCTCCAAATCTCCTCCAGAATTCGTCAAAGCCAAACCTGAATCCCTTGGCTACTCGTAAAAATTTGAGTACCCAAGAGTTTAATAAAGTAGAAAATGAACTCTGGGTCAGACATGGGTCTGGTGTGAGTAAACGGGTTAAAGTTGTTTAACTTTGAAAATCATTTGGAAAGAAAAGGTATCTCGTAAGACTTCCCACACATAATCATGGAAAAGTTTTTACCTTACGATAACCAAAACATTTGATAGGAAATCTGGTTATATTATAATAGGGTCTAGGGTTTTCAAATAAATATTCACATAGCTCAAATTGTTACATGATTAAATTCCAGCATACTAGCCACAAAGTGGGTTATACAATCAAAACCGTAAAGGGCTCGTTGGAATAATAGATTCCATACAATGGCAGGGCTACTGGGGTACCGCCCGTCACAGTACGTGGCCTAGATCAACATACCGAGGATCACTCCCAACCCCCTGCAACACAAAGCCGGAACCATCCCTTACTGGATAGTCCCGAGAAAGACAACCCCACGGTTGTAGCTAGCAACCGCCCACACAGCCGAATAAAAAAAGGGACTCTAGACAGGGGAAATCTTGTCCTACTAGAGCGCGACTCACTTAGCCTTGCTGCACCTCCTCTGTTCTAGCCATTCCAGGTTGATGAGGCTTGAGGCTACGATTACCTTTATAGAACACATCTATCTTAGAATGCTGATCGTCCTCCTGACGATGTTCTGAAAGCATTCAATCCATACAAGTTCGTTCCGGGTTCGAACGAAATCGAAGGCATTATCTTGTTACACTCATTTTGGAATCACCCTCAGAGTTAACGTGTAACTTCCCGCATATTTGACGATTATGTATTTGAATATCTTATTTAAATATTTTAATCGTTAATCGGATCTTACTCCGAAAAGCTACTTTTTGCATACGGTCAAATTAGGACTCGAGACCACCTCCATTGAGTTCAAAATGATGTTTGTGATCTTTTTAAGTATAAACTTTGATATGTTTGGAGTTAGTGGAATTTTCGCCACTTTTTCGCTAATGGCTTTGGTTCGGGCTGAACTCTTTTGCCCTTACTTGCTCAGCCCAACCCCTTCTCTTCATAACTTGATTCTATTTGCTTAAAAATTCAAGCTTCATCAAAAATGGAGGAGGGAATAGGAAATTAAAACTCCAAGCTCAAGTTCTCTTGCTAATCCATCATTCAACTCCAAATTCAAAGTGAAGACATTGGATTCAAGCTTCTTCCATTACTTTTAAGCTTCTCCATCATCAATTTCGTGAAAAGGTGAGATTTTTATCTCACATTCTTGTCTATAACTATCTTGGATTGTTGGGAATGAATTCCTATCACTTTAGCATGTACATTTGCATTTGGTTTGGATTGAACTGGCGAGAAACTCCAGTTTTTAGTGTTTTGGGTGAATTCCTGGGCTTAGGTCGTTCTGCCTCGGAATTAGCTCGTTCCGCCTTAGGTCGCTATGCATATAGCTCGTTCCACCACTAGGTCGCTCGGAGTTAGGTCGTAGCCCTTAGGTCGCTCGTGTGGAAACGTCTCGGCTTGCAAATAGCTCGTTCTGGGCTTAGGTCGTTCGCCTGCATTTAGCTCGATAACCATTTAGGTCGTTCTGCATGCCATAGGTCGTTCTGTGCTTAGGTCGCTCGACCTGCTTGCGATCCGTTAGGTCGTTTACCCTTAGGTCGCTCGGCATTGAACTGCCATAGGTCGCGCCTCGTTAGCTCGTTCCACACTAGGTCGCGCCACGTGATAGGACGCTATATCTCGTGAAGGCTTAGGTCGTTAACTACTTAGGTCGTTTACCCCTAAGTCGCTCGGCCATTAGGTCGTTCCACTACTTAGGTCGCACCCTTTTAGGTCGGCCATGCTAGCTCGTTTCACCTAGGTCGCTCGGCATGCTATGCCTCTAGGTCGTTCGACCTGTTTCCAAGTTAGGTCGCTCGACCCTTTTCCTTAGCTCGACCTTGTTAGGTCGCACCCCCTGTTGCTAGCTCGACCGAGTTAGGTCGTTCACCCCCTTAGCTCGTGGCACCGTGTTAGGTCGCGCCATCTTAGGTCGCGCCTACTTCCTGTGTTGAATTTTTGTTATGTCGCAGGGAAACTTCCACTTTGATGGTTTTGGAATTGATTTCTTTGGCTTTTATTCACGTCATCGAATGTGGACATTTGTGACCTATTGTTTCTACAATCATTTTTGTGATTTGTCACTTTAAAAACATAAAGGTTTCAATACTAGTAGTAAATACCAAAACCCTTTCATCAAAACGATTTCAACTTTATTTTTCTACAAAGCTCTTTTTACTCAACCGTTTTCCAATCTATTAGTATATACAAGCCTTTACTTCACTCGGATGAGAAATCTAATTAAACGGCTTAGTAAAACAGGTGGTATGAAACGCTTGCGTTTACTTCGCCGGTTAATTCTTGGACTTGTTCGATTGAACCTCTTGTGACAATATTTTAGTGAAGATCTACAGTTTGTTCGTAAATATTTAAGTTAAGCAAGTGGTTATGGGACATGAAGCTAAACTCATATATTTACTAGCTTGGTGTGATTGACACTTCTTGATGATCATGACGATCATTTTTGTGATTTAGACTAGCAATTGTGCGATGTCTCTTTGTCTACGAGGGAGACTAAACCCCGTTTGTGTGATGTTTCTACATCACATATGTGGGGTAGCGCCCCACGGTCTTCGGGCCATTCTTGTGGAGCTTCGGCTCAAAATTAATGGTTAGCTACCATGAGATAGTGTCTCGTTTTGTGTTACACGTGTTGGTGAGTTTTCATACTCCCGTTTTGTCATAGGCCTCCCCCTTCTTGTGATTTCTGGATTTCTTGTGATGATTTCTGGAATTTTGTGCTTCACCAATTTTTGTGATTTCCATTGATAAGTTTTATCAATTTTTGTGCATTGGTGAATTTGTGTGTCATTGACTTGTTATGAATACAAGTTTAGCTATGATACCCCATTTTATCTTTGAGAAGATTCTTGTGATATTGATTAATCTCTTGTTGATTTTCAATTACATACTTATAGTAGTATGCCCTTATGGTTGTTATATGTTCATGCCATATCTTTTATTCTATACCATATCATCTGATATTTTTAGCTAGACTGATCCGTTTATTATTTTCTTATAAATAATACTCGGGTCAGACCGAGATGTTACAGGTGCTTCTGCTTGACTTCTCTTATGGGATTACTCTGACTTTTGGCTAATTTCTTAGATTAGTAGTTTTTGGATGTATACATTTGAGATATAGACTCCGTGATGTATACTTATTCTTTTGTGTATCTTGTAGCTATTCTTTTGTATTATCGTGGATCTTTCAGACCACTACTCCGATGTACACTTTCATGTGTTATATATAAATTCATATCTTTTTCCGCCTTTGTGATATGGATGTCTGTGACTGATTTGTGTTATGTTTATTTCTATGTTTGTTTCCGAAGATTATATATAGCCACTGTGTGATAGCTTTGAGTTTGTATCGGTATGTCGGATTTCCTCCTTAAATGAAATGCATGATGTACTATCTGACATATCGGTGCTCGCACAAAGATATTACACGGATGGTCGCTCCTCAACAGCCTTATTCTCCGTGCTAGTTGACAGCATTATTCCGTAGTGTTCTTGGCTAGCGTGGGTATAGAGGTGGGGCGTCACAGCTTGGTATTAAAGCCAAACTTCGGAACAATGAATAACTTAACAAGGATCATCGTCCTAAGTCCAACTTAGGAGTCGTGTCTTAGGATTTAATTCGAGTCTTCGTACCGATTTATCCTATTTCCTTTTATGTATCCTTGTTTTATCTATCAAGATTTGCTTGATATTTATTTGGAGAATAACTTTTCTTCTTCTCTCTTTCTTAAAGAAGAGAATGTCTAGACCAGGCCGTCCCAGAGCTGGACCATCTATTGTTAGTCCCCAGGATGGAGTTTTTATGACCGCTCAGCAGCTACTTGATTTAGTAAAGAATGCTCAAGCAGCTGGTCCTAATCAGGAACCTACTCATCCTAAGTCTGGATTTGCACGCTTGTGCAACGATTATACCAACTTGGGTGCGAAACCATTCAAAGGTTCCGAAACTATTATTGATGTCCAGGCTTGGTTAAGAACATGCGATCGAATCTTTTCTCGCATGAATCTTATCGATCTTCACCGTGTTCAGGTGGCCTCCAGTATGCTCCAAGAGAGAGCATTGGATTGGTACGAACTTCTTATTTCTGAAATTAATTAAGCGGATCTCACCTGGGAGCAATTCCGAGAACGCTTCGAATTAAAATTTGTACCAGAAGCAGAGAAAGTGACATTGGCTCGGCGTTTCATAGACCTTGTTCAAGGTGAATCCTCTGTGACAGATTATGTCGCATCCTTCGAGTCACTGTCTAAATATGGGGTTGAATACATCAACACCCCATTGAAGAAGAACCAGAGATTCGTCTATGGCTTAAACAAAAATCTCAAGAATCCATTACTTCTAAAATTAGAAGTTTCTTTTGATCAACTCATTGATATCGCTCTTCGTCTTGAAGAGGCTGATAGGGAAAGTGATGTTGAAGTGGTAGGGGCTAAACCAAACTTCAACAACAAGAAGAGGCCAAACAAATTCAAAGGTCCTTATCCCAACAAAAAGGGGAAACCTGCACCTCCGGCGGCAAAGACTTCTACCCCAAGTAGTGGGCAATGCTTTAACTGTGGTTCTAAGGACCATTTTGCGAACAAGTGTTCAAATCCCCGTTCTTGTCGCTATTGTAAAAGCCCGGATCATTATATACATTTATGCCCCAGACTTCAAGGCAAGAAGGAGGGAAAGCTTAATGTGGCTCAAGCCATTGGCAACACATCTCGCAGTCAAGGTATGTCTCATTCTGTCCTTGATGGCATTATTATATTTCATGATCAACCTATTCGAGTTCTTTTTGATACGGGTGCATCCCATTCTTTTATATCAAAGGAACTTGTCGATACTTTTTCCTTAAGTGTTGTTGCTTTAATGACTTCTTTAAGAATTGCGAATCCGGTTAGTGGATCCACAACTCTTAGTTTGCTTTGTAAAGATGCGGAGATTATTTTGTGTGATTTTCCTTTCCTAGCCGATTTGCATGTTATGCGTTATTTAGGCTTTGGAATGATTTTGGGTATGGATTGGCTTAACCGTTATGAAGCTCATATCCTATGTCCTGAGAGGACTATTTATCTCCGACATCCGCAATCTGTAAAGCAGATTTCTATTATTCTTAAAGATTCGGATTCCACTTTGGCTGCATCTTTATATTCTTTAAATCCTCATGATGATGATAATGATGATGAGGAAGATGTCATTTCTCTTATTCACATCGTTCGTGAATTTTCCGACATCTTTGAGCCCGTTTTAGGATTACCACCTAAGCGAGCAATTGAGTTCAAAATTAATCTTATACCTGGAGCTAAACCTATTACTCGTCCTCCTTATCGCATGTCCAATAAGGAGAATGAAGAGATGCGCAAACAATTATCCGAATTGGAGACGAAGCAATTTATTCGCTCTAGTTCCTCGCCTTGGGAAGCTTCAGCAATTTTCGTGAAGAAATCCGATGGTACACTTAGGCTTTGCGTCGACTACCGCAAGCTTAATGATCTTACTATTAAGAATAAATATCCTTTGCCTCGGATTGCTGATCTATTCGATCAGCTTAGTGGTGCTAGAGTCTTATCACAATTGGACTTGGATACCAGTTTTCATAAGCTTCGTATTGCATAGGATAGTATTCCTTTGACTTCGTTCCGTACTCGATATGGATCTTATGAATGGCTGGTTATGCCATTTGGTTTAACAAATGCTCCGGCTTATTTCGTTGACCTTATGAATCGAGTTTTCAAAGATTTCCTCGATCGGTTTGTTCTCATCTTTATTGATGATATTCTTGTGTATTCTAAAACCGAGGAGGAACATGAACAGCATCTTCGGATTGTACTGGAAACTCTTAGGAGCAATCAATTAAAAGCAAAAATTTCTAAATGCCACTTTTGGCAATCTAGTGTAAAGTTTCTCGGTCATATTATTTCCGAATCCGAAATATCAGTGGATCCTTCAAAGATTGAAGCGATTCAAAATTGGAAGAGACCGGAGAGCGTGACCGAAATCCGTAGCTTTCTCGGATTGGCTGGTTATTACCGCCGTTTCATAAAAGACTTTTCTAAAATTGCCGTGCCTCTTACTGGCTTAACAAAGAAAGGTGTTAAATACATTTGGTCGGACAAATGTGAAACTTCTTTTCAGAAATTAAAAGAACTCCTTTCTGATGCTCCTATTCTTGTTATTCCCGAAGGGAATCAAGATTTTGTTGTTTATACCGATGCTAGTCGCGTTGGTTTGGGTGCCGTTCTTATGCAAAAAGAACGCGTTATTGCTTATGCTTCTAGGCAATTGAAGCCGGTTGAGACTAGATATGCCACACATGATTTAGAACTCGCGGCTTCGTCTTCGCCCTTCGAATTTGGCGACATTATCTTTTGGGAGAGAAATTTATACTTTATACTGATCATAAGTCTTTGAAATATTTATTTTCTCAAAAGGAACTTAATTTGCGTCAATAGCGTTGGCTCGAATTCCTTGCCTCTTATGATCTTGATATTCTTTATACTCCCGGTAAGGGAAATCGAGTTGCTGATGCTCTTAGTCGTAAGCAACAAGCAGTTGTTTCTATGATGATATCCGAATGGCATGATCTCGAAGTTTTATCCACTTGTGAGATTAGAGATCGTGTATCCGATTTATGTTCATCTTTTGTTTTATGTAGCCTTGAGGCTCATCCTTCTCTTTTAGACCGCATTCTTAAAGCTCAAAGGCTAGATCCCGAATTGGCTCTTCTTGGCCAAAATATTAAGGATAAAGTTGATATTGAAGGTTTGAAAGACTTTGATATTGATTCTCGTGGCGGCATTCGAAAATTTGGTTGACTGATCGTACCAAATATTAATGATCTTCGTAAAGATGTTCTAGAAGATTCTCATCGTTCCAAATTTTCCATTCATCCCGGTAGTAGTAAAATGTACGCGGATATGAAGCGACTTTATTATTGGGAGGGAATGAAATCTGATATTGCTAACTTTGTTAAGTGTTGCATGACTTGCCAACTTGTCAAGGCTGAACATCAAAGGCCTGGTGGGTTATTGCAACCATTAGAAATTCCAATTTGGAAGTGGGATCAAATTTCAATGGATTTTATAGATGGCCTTCCCCGTTCTCGTTCGGGTCATGATAGCTTATAGGTGATCGTTGATAGACTTACTAAAACCGCCCATTTTATTCCCGTTCGGTCTAATCGGACCGTACCTCTTTTGGCCAAACTCTTTATTAAAGAAATTGTTAAATTGCATGGAGTTACTACTTCTATAGTTAGTGATCGTGATCCATTATTTACTGGTGGATTCTGGAAGAGTCTTCAAAAAGCTTTGGGAACGAAGCTTAATTTTAGCACCGCTTATCACCCCCAGTCCGATGGACAAACCGAGCGTGTGAATCAAACTCTTGAAGATCTTCTCCGTGCTTGTGTTCTTGACTTTGGTGGAAGTTGGGAGGATCATATTTCACTTGTTGAATTTTCCTATAATAACAGCTTCCAATCTAGTATTAGTATGGCACCTTTCGAGGCACTCTATGGAAGGCCATGCTGATCTCCTTCTTGTTGGCTTAAGGCCGGTGAGAAGCTGGTCTTAGGTCCAGATTTTATTCGAGATTCCACAGAAAAGGTTGATCTTATCCGTCATAGGATGAAAGAAGCCCAGAGTAGACAAAAATCCTATGCCAATAATCGAAGAAGGAAATTAGAATTTTCTGTTGGAGATCTTGTATATATTCGTGTTTCACCTATGAAGGGCGTTGTACATTTCAGTCGATCGGGAAAATTAGCACCTCGATATATTGGGCCATTTCCTATCACTGAACGTATTGGTTCCATGGCTTATCGCCTTTCATTACCGGCTCAGTTTTCTGCCATGCACGACGTGTTTCACGTTTCTCAATTACGGAAGTGCCTTCGGGATTCTGATTCTATTCTTGAGCCTGGTGTTGTGGAAGAGATTGAAGTTTCACCTAATTTAACTTATGAGCAGCATCCTATTCGAATTATTGCTTCAGAGGTCAAACGACTTCGAAATAAAGATGTTCCGCTTGTAAAAGTTCAATGGTCCTCAAATCCTAAGGATTGCTCTTGGGAATCTAGAGAATTCATCGAGTGTACACATCCGGACTTACTTTCTCATGCTCTTTAAGGTGAACTTCTTATTTCAAATTTCTTTTGTGTTAATATGCTTTTATGGTTGTTACTTTTTATATGCATCTTATATATACATTGCAAGGACGCAATTTCTTTAAGGAGGGAAGTCTGTAACAACCCGCATATTTGACGATTATGTATTTGAATATCTTATTTAAATATTTTAATCATTAATCGGATCTTAGTCTGAAAAGCTACTTTTTGCATACGGTCAAATTAGGACTCGAGACCACCTCCATTGAGTTCAAAATGACGTTTGTGATCTTTTTAAGTATAAACTTTGATATGTTTGGAGTTAATGGAATTTTCGCCACTTTTTCGCTTATGGCTTTGGTTTGGGCTGAACTCTTTTGCCCTTACTTGCTCAGCCCAACCCCTTCTCTTCATAACTTGATTCTATTTGCTTAAACATTCAAGCTTCATCAAAAATGGAGGAGGGAATGGGAAATTAAAACTCCAAGCTCAAGTTCTCTTGCAAATCCATCATTCAACTCCAAATTCAAAGTGAAGACATTGGATTCAAGCTTCTTCCATTACTTTTAAGCTTCTCCATCATCAATTTCGTGAAAAGGTGAGATTTTTATCTCACATTCTTGTCTATAACTATCTTAGATTGTTGGGAATGAATTCCTATCACTTTAGCATGTACATTTGCATTTGGTTTGGATTGAATTGGCGAGAAACTCCAGTTTTTAGTGTTTTGGGTGAATTCCTGGGCTTAGGTCGTTCTGCCTCGGAATTAGCTCGTTCCGCCTTAGGTCGCTATGCATATAGCTCGTTCCACCACTAGGTCGCTCGGAGTTAGGTCGTAGCCCTTAGGTCGCTCGTGTGGAAACGTCTCGGCCTGCAAATAGCTCGTTCTGGGCTTAGGTCATTCGCCTGCATTTAGCTCGATAACTATTTAGGTCGTTCTGCATGCCATGGGTCGTTCTGTGCTTAGGTCGCTCGACCTGCTTGCGATCCGTTAGGTCGTTTACCATTAGGTCACTCGGCATTGAACTACCATAGGTCGCGCCTCGTTAGCTCGTTCCACACTAGGTCGCGCCACGTGATAGGACGCTATATCTCGTGAAGGCTTAGGTCGTTAACTACTTAGGTCGTTTACTCCTAAGTCGCTCGGCCATTAGGTCGTTCCACTACTTAGGTCGCACCCTTTTAGGTCGGCCATGCTAGCTCGGCACTAGCTCGTTTCACCTAGGTCGCTCGGCATGCTATGCCTCTAGGTCGTTCGACCTGTTTCCAAGTTAGGTCGCTCGACCCTTTTCCTTAGCTCGACCTTGTTAGGTCGCACCCCCTGTTGCTAGCTTGACCGAGTTAGGTCGTTCACCCCCTTAGCTCGTGGCACCGTGTTAGGTCGCGCCATCTTAGGTCGCGCCTACTTCCTGTGTTGAATTTTTGTTATGTCGCAGGGAAACTTCCACTTTGATGGTTTTGGAATTGATTTCTTTGGCTTTTATTCACGTCATCGAATGTGGACTTTTGTGACCGATTGTTTCTACAATCATTTTTGTGATTTGTCACTTTAAAAACATAAAGGTTTCAATACTAGTAGTAAATACCAAAACCCTTTCATCAAAACGATTTCAACTTTATTTTTCTACAAAGCTCTTTTTACTCAACCGTTTTCCAATCTATTAGTATATACAAGCCTTTACTTCACTCGGATGAGAAATCTAATTAAACGGCTTAGTAAAACAGGTGGTATGAAACGCTTGCGTTTACTTCGCCGGTTAATTCTTGGACTTGTTCGATTGAACCTCTTGTGGCAATTTTCTAGTGAAGATCTACAGTTTGTTCGTAAATATTTAAGTTAAGCAAGTGGTTATGGCACATGAAGCTAAACTCATATATTTACTAGCTTGGTGTGATTGACACTTCTTGATGATCATGACGATCATTTTTGTGATTTAGACTAGCAATTGTGTGATGTCTCTTTGTCTACGAGGGAGACTAAACCCCGTTTGTGTGATGTTTCTACATCACATATGTGGGGTAGCGCCCCATGGTCTTCGGGCCATTCTTGTGGAGCTTCGGCCCAAAATTAATGGTTAGCTACCATGAGATAGCGTTTCGTTTTGTGTTACATGTGTTGGTGAGTTTTCATACTCCCGTTTTGTGATAGGCCTCCCCCTTCTTGTGATTTCTGGATTTCTTGTGATGATTTTTGGAATTTTGTGCTTCACCAATTTTTGTGATTTCCATTGATAAGTTTTATCAATTTTTGTGCATTGGTGAATTTGTGTGTCATTGACTTGTTATGAATACAAGTTTAGGGTATGATACCCCATTTTATCTTTGAGAAGATTCTTGTGATATTGATTAATCTCTTGTTGATTTTCAATTACATACTTATAGTAGTATGCCCTTATGGTTATTATATGTTCATGCCATATCTTTTATTCTATACCATATCATCTGATATTTATAGCTAGACTGATCCATTTATTATTTTCTTATAAATAATACTCGGGTCAGACCGAGAAGTTACAGGTGCTTCTGCTTGACTTCTCTTATGGGATTACTCTGACTTTTGGCTAACTACTTAGATTAGTAGTTTTTGGATGTATACATTTGAGATAGAGACTCCGTGATGTATACTTATTCTTTTGTGTAGCTTGTAGCTATTCTTTTGTATTATCGTTGATCTTTCAGACCACTACTCTGATGTACAATTTCATGTGTTATATATAAATTCATATCTTTTTCCGCCTTTGTGATATGGATGTCTATGACTGATTTGTGTTAGGTTTATTTCTATGTTTGTTTCCGAAGATTATATATAGCCACTATGTGATAGCTTTGAGTTTGTATCGGTATGCCGGATTTCCTCCTTAAATGAAATGCATGCTGTACTATCTGACATATCGGTGCTCGCACAAAGATATTACATGGATGGTCGCTCTTCAATAGCCTTATTCTCCGTGCTAGTTGACAGCATTACTCCGTAGTGTTCTTGGCTAGCGTGGGTAAAGAGGTGGGGCATCACATAACGACAATAACCCTTGCACCTTGAATCTTCCTCTTCACTTGAGTTCACGACCTATCGTTTAATTTGGATCGATGTGGTTTTCGGACATCCAAATTTGGAAACCCGATCCCGGTCTCATCGAAATCCAAACGTATCTTAAAGGCCAATTTGTTTTAAAGTTAAACAATTTAATTCAATTCAATACTTGAATTCACACAGCATTAACACAGATAAATATCACCCATTTATCACATATATATCCAATATCACATCACAGAATAACATAGATTATCATTCAATAGATATCAATCAATCCAGACATTCTACTCAAACAATCATCCATAAGCAAGAATTATTAATCCCTATCATAATTAATTAAATTAAATTAAATTCTTAAGAGTTAATCACCTAATCCTGGTTAATCAATCATTAATTAATTACAAACCATTTAATTAATTAATCACTCCTTAATCACCTTATAAACCAATTAATTAATCTTTAATCATAGATTAATTATTCTTTAACAATTAATTAATAGACCTTAATTATTAATTAATATTCCTTAATAACAAATTAATCAATCCTTAATTACCAGTTGATCAATCCTTAATTGGTAGTTAACCAATCCTTAATTAATCTTTAATTTTAGATTAATTATCCCTTAATTATTAATTAATTAATAAAACCTAATTATTAATTAATAAAACTGAATTACAAATTAAGTACTTCTTAATCACCAATTAATTAACCTCTAATTACTAATTAATTAATCTTTAATTACTAAATTAATTAATCTCTAATTACAAAATTAATTAATCTCTAATCATTAATCAATCAATCTTAATTACTCAATTAAAAATCTTTAATTACAATTAATTAAGCTTTAATTAATTAATTATAACCCTCAATTTTAAATTAATTAATTATACTTAAATTTTCTTAATTAACTTAATTAATCTCAAATCATTAAAACCTTAACTATCTGAAGATAAAACATTATCTTATTGCCTTAATTATCATTAAAACATCTTATCTTAAAAATTAACTTTACTTTCTTAATTAGATCATTTGATTAAATTTTGTTATAAAATAAACCTTTAACTTTTATCATCACTTAATTATATTTATGAAAAATTAAGTTTAAAATATCTTGTAGTTTAACTTAACAAACTTAAGTTAACAAACATATAATTTCATAATCCAAGGTTTAAGTAAACATTTAAAAAGAAAAGGAATTTATTTAAGAAAAGATTTAAAACAAATTCCATTTTAAATTTTCAAAACTTTGCTTTTAAAACATGATCTTAATTTTTGCTTCGGGTCAAACACGATCCTTACTCGAGACTGGCTTCAAGTTTTCTCATCTTCTTCTTATAGTTTTTTTTAAAAACAGTATTTAGTTTAAAATTTTAAAACTGTTAAAACCTTTAACAGTTAACACTCACGTACACGAGAAAAGACTCGAGCCCAACATCCATTTTCCCGAGTCTCCATTCGAGTCACCCCACAACCCAAAACTGACATCCCTAACACCTGTGCACCCTGCACCATCCACGGCGAAGCTCCGACCATCGCCAATACCTCCCACATTTCGACGATCGCTTGCACTTCCAATCCCGACCCCCCAAACTCTATTACCAACCCTTAATCAAAAATTAAGACATTTGGATGAACTGGAACTGGCAACTTCGACCAAAATCCTACTCGTCCTCCCTGCTTCGACCACCATAAGTCACGAGCCCTTGACCTCCAGCTCCGTTGAAGACTCACGCTACCATCCCCCAACCTCCGATCAACCCCGATGCACCAGAGACGATGCAGCGACCAAGTTTCCAGCCTCGACCAAACTTGGTATAAAACCCTATTTCCATGTCGTCCGACCACCGCATGCCTCGAGAACCCCTCCGACCATTTTTGCCGAGACCACCCATCATCACTCTATCTCCAGCCAAGTTCCCGACCACCTCAAACATTTTGATCACCAGAAAAACCCAAGAAACCAATTTCCGGTCATCAAAGAACTGCTCTCTCCATACCATATTAAAAATTGTGATTTTCTTCTTAAAAATCATATTTTTCAAGATCGATTCAAGTTAAATACTTGAATCAGCAATTTAAGATGTTTGGTTTTTAACATGTTTTAAAAATCTACTGTATTCTCTTGATTCCAGGGTCTTTCAAACTTATTATACTTGAATTTATTTTTAAAATCTAGATGATGTTTAAACTAAACTACTTTGTTGGAAATCCAAAGTTTAATAGTGAACAGATAAAAAGATTTGCAATTTTTTATCAAAACTCAACTCTGTAATATGAACAGAGGTATACTTTGATATATCAGACATGCATGCTTAAATACATTCGTATACACAAAGATATCACTATATATATATATACACACAAACAAACATCATTCATCTCAAAAATTCCACAAGCAACAAACAATTATTTACTTAAGTTTTTAATTTAAAATGTTTACCACCTGTTTTTAAGACAGAAAGCTTGATTTTTGAAAACTGAATTGCAGAAGAAAATGCTGAGATCTTTTGAAACTGGAATGCTTAGTTGAACTGAAACTTGATGATGATATGATTCAAGACTTGATTGATGCAGATTGAAGCTTGTTGATCTTTGTTACAGGCTTTGAAAAGATTACATGTTTTGGCTAAGATTTGAGAATTGGTTACAGGGTTTGGATTTGTTTTGAGAATGTTTACAAGTTTGTTTCTTTGTTTTAGAAATGAGAATAGAAAAAGAATTGGAAGAGGGAAGATGTTTTTTTATAAAGAGTTTATTAGGATTTATTAAAATCTAAAGAAAATGAAAAATAAAAAGTGATACTTGCCCAATTTGTTAACATTTGTCAATTTCATTTACTAATTATCTTACACATGTTATTAAGGAGATTTATAAGCCAACACATGTAATTTGCATGAATTAATTAGATTTTAAATGGTTTTCAAGCTTTTATAATTAATTTCTTAATAAATAAATAAATACATATCTTAATTTATATAAATAAAATCTTTTAAAAGAAAAGAAAATAAAACAAACTATATTCATACATTTTATCCAAAATATTTTTAAGATATATATCCTTTAAATTCAAAATTTAAATCAAATACAAATTCAAATCAAATTTAAAATCCAATTTAAAATCAATTCAAATATATATATACATTTAAACAAACACAAATGCAATTTGAAAATAATAATGCTATTTAAAGTCTATTTATATCTATATATGAAAACAACACATTATTATTATTGTTTGAAAATAAAGATTTTGCCAATTTTAAATAATTAATAAAAGGAGATTATCACATTTTAAATTGCTTGAAATTCCGGGATATCGCATTCCTCCCCCCTTAAAAGAATTTCGACCCCGAAATTTTAAACAAAAGATAATCCAATTTTTTTTATTTCAACAATTTCAAACATATATATCAGCCATATACTATCAACCAACAACCAATTTCATCCAAACAAACAATTCTGCTATCCGGTCACAATTCCGGATAAGCTTCCCTAAAACTATCCAGAGTTTCCCAGGTACAAATACTGGAATACTCACTCTACAGTACCTTAACTAGCTATACCAATACAAATGGGTCACCAGAAAACTATGAGACAGATAAGAAAGCCTTAAGTCTCTACAGATCTTTATCTAACTTGGTTACCTCGCCTATAGGATTAGATACAAAGATAGGGAGGTCAACCTAATCAAAGGGAAAGATGAAACTTCTCTAGAACTCATGTTGGAAACCCAAATAGGCAACCCAACAAATTTAGATAGGTATATAGTTATATAAAAATTACAAATACGCGCTCTCAAGATAGACAATACTCCAGAGCCTAGGTATTATCTCAACCTATGCTCTGATACCAAATGAAACGACCCATCTCTTAGTCCACAGAAAGACGCATCATTATTAAGAAAGGAAGGGATAGAAAAGATAGAAAAGAAAGAACGAAACAACATCAGAATCTCACAGCGGAACGAATAAATTATATTAATCACATAAGATATTACATAGTATCTTATATATCAGAGATACACAGCTTATACATCACAAATTAGACCGTTATAAAGGCCTGTCTATCAATACAACTCAAGATACAACTCAGAGATACAGACACAAAAACTAGCACAGCGGAACCATAATATATCTACATGCGGAAGCCTCCTGCTCCAAATCTCCTCCAGAATTCGTCAAAGCCAAACCTGAATCCCTTGGCTACTCGTAAAAATTTGAGTACCCAAGAGTTTAATAAAACAGAAAATAAACTCTGGGTCAGACATGGGTCTGGTATGAGTAAACGGGTTAAAGTTGTTTAACTTTGAAAATCATTTGGAAAGAAAAGGTATCTCGTAAGACTTCCCACACATAAACATGGAAAAGTTTTTACCTTACGATAACCAAAACATTTGATAGGAAATCTGGTTATATTATAATCGGGTCTAGGGTTTTCAAATAAATATTCACAAAGCTGAAATTGTTACATGATTAAATTCCAGCATACTAGCCACAAAGTGGGTTATACAATCAAAACCGTAAAGGGCTCGTAGGAATAATGGATTCCATACAATGGCAGGGCTACTGGGGTACCACCTGTCACAGTACGTGGCCTAGATCAACGTACCGAGGATCACTCCCAACCCCCTGCAACACAAAGCCGGAACCATCCCTTACTGGATAGTCCCGAACAAGACAACCCCATGGTTGTAGCTAGCAACCGCCCACACAGCCGAATAAAAAAAGGGACTCTAGACTGGGGAAATCTTGTCCTACTTGAGCGCGACTCACTTAGCCTTGCTGCACCTCCCCTGTGTTAGCCATTCCCGGTTGATGAGGCTTGAGGCTACAATTACCTTTATAGAACACATCTATCTTATAATGCTCACCGTCCTCCTGATGATGTTATGAAAGCATTCAATCCATACAAGTTCGTTCCGGGTTCGAACGAAACCGAAGGCATTATCTCGTTACACTCATTTTGGAATCACCCTCAGAGTTAACGACAATAACCCTTGCATTCTTAATCTTCCTCTTCACTTGAGATTCACGACCTATCGTTTAATTTGGATCGATGTGGTTTTCGAACATCCAAATTTGGAAACCCGATCCCGGTCTCATCGAAATCCAAACGTATCTTAAAGGCCAAGTTGTTTTAAAGTTAAACAATTTAATTCAATTCAATACTTGAATTCACACAGCATTAACATAGATAAATATCACCCATTTATCATATATATATATATATCCTATATCACATCACAGAATAACATAGATTATCATTCAATAGATATCAATCAATCCAGACATTCTACTCAAACAATCATCCATAAGCAAGAATTATTAATCCCTATCTTAATTAATTAAATTAAATTAAATTCTTAAGAGTTAATCACCTAATCCTGGTTAATCAATCATTAATTAATTACAAACCATTTAATTAATTAATCACTCCTTAATCACCTTATAAACCAATTAATTAATCTTTAATCATAGATTAATTATTCTTTAACAATTAATTAATAGACCTTAAATATTAATTAATATTCCTTAATAACAAATTAATCAATCCTTAATTACCAGTTGATCAATCCTTAATTGACAGTTAACCAATCCTTAATTAATCTTTAATTACAGATTAATTATCCCTTAATTATTAATTAATAAATAAAACCTAATTTTTAATTAATAAAACTTAATTACAAATTAAGTACTTCTTAATTACCAATTAATTAACCTCTAATTACTAATTAATTAATCTTTAATTACTAAATTAATTAATCTCTAATTACTAAATTAATTAATCTATAATAATTAATTAATCAATCTTAATTACTTAATTAAAAATCTTTAATTACAATTAATTAACCTTTAATTAATTATAACCCTCAATTTTAAATTAATTAATTATAATTAAATTTTCTTAATTAACTTAATTAATCTCAAATCATTAAAACCTTAATTATCTTAAGATAAAACATTATCTTGTTGCCTTAATTATCATTAAAACATCTTATCTTAATAATTAACTTTACTTTCTTAATTAGATAATTTGATTAAGTTTTGAAATAAAATAAACCTTTAACTTTTATCATCACTTAATTATATTATTGAAAAATTAAGTTTAAAATATCTTGTAGTTTAACTTAACAAACTTAAGTTAACAAACATATAATTTCATAGTCCAAGGTTTAAGTAAACATTTAAAAAGAAAAGGAATTTATTTAAGAAAAGATTTAAAACAAATTCCATTTTAAATTTTCAAAACTTTGCTTTTAAAACATGATCATAATCTTTGCTTCGGGTCAAACCCGATCCTTACTCGAGACTGGCTTCGAGTTTTCTTCATCTTCTTCTTATATTTTAAAAAAAAAACAGTATTTAGTTTAAAATTTTAAAATTGTTAAAACCTTTAACAGTTAACACTCACGTACACGAGAAAAGACTCGAGCCCAACATCCATTTTCCCGAGTCTCCCTTCGAGTCACCCCACAACCCAAAACTGACATCCCTAACACCTGTGCACCCTGCACCATCCACGGCGAAGCTCCGACCATTGCCAATACCTCCCACACTTCGACGATCGCCTGAACTTCCAATCCCGACCCCCCAAACTCTATCACCAACCCTTAATCAAAAATCAAGACATTAGGATGAACTGGAACTGGCAACTTCGACCAAAATCCTCCTCGTCCTCCCTGCTCCGACCACCATAAGTCACGAGCCCTTGACCTCCATCTCCGCCGAAGACTCACGCTACCATCCCCAACCTCCGATCAACCCCAATGCACCAGAGACGATGCAGCGACCAAGTTTCCAGCCTCGACCAAACTTGGTTTTAAACCCTATTTCCATGTCGTCCGGCCACCGCATGCATCGAGAACCCCTCCGACCATTTTTACCGAGACCACCCATCATCACTCTATCTCCAGCCAAGTTCCCGACCACCTCAAACATTTTGATCACCAGAAAAACCCAAGAAACCAATTTCCGGTCATCAAAGAACTGCTCTCTCCATACCATATTAAAAATTGTGATTTTCTTCTTAAAAATCATATTTTTCAAGATCGATTCAAGTTAAATACTTGAATCAGCAATATAAGATGTTTGGTTTTTAACATGTTTTAAAAATCTACTGTATTCTCTTGATTCCAGGGTCTTTCAAACTTATTATACTTGAATTTATTTTTAAAATCTAGATGATGTTTAAACTAAACTACTTTGTTTGAAATCCAAAGTTTAATAGTGAACAGATAAAAAGATTTGCAATTTTTTATCAAAACTCAACTCTGTAATATGAATAGAAGTATACGCTGATATATTAGACATGCATGCTTAAATACATTCATATACACAAAGATATCACTATATATATATACACAAACAAACATCATTCATCTCAAAAATTCCACAAGCAACAAACAATTATTTACTTAAGTTTTTAATTTAAAATGTTTACTCACCTGTTTTTAAGACAGAAAGCTTGATTTTTGAAAACTGAATTGCAGAAGAAAATGTTGAGATCTTTTGAAACTGGAATGCTTAGTTGAACTGAAACTTGATGATGAGATGATTCAAGAATTGATTGATGCAGATTATAGCTTGTTGATCTTTGTTACAGCCTTTGAAAAGATTACATGTTTTGGCTGTGATTTGAGAATTGGTTACAGGGTTTTGATCTGTTTTGAGAATGTTTACAGGTTTGTTTCTTTTTTTTAGGAATGAGAATAGATGTATGTTTATAAAGAGTTTATTAGGATTTATTATAATCTAAAGAAAATGAAAAATAAAAAGTGACACTTGCCCAATTTGTTAATATTTGTCAATTTCATTTACTAATTATCTTACACATGTTATTAAGGAGATTTATAAGCCAACAAATGGAATTTGCATGAATTAATTAGATTTTAAATGGTTTAAAGCTTTTATAATTAATTTCCTAATAAATAAATAAATACATATCTTAATTTATATAAATAAAATCTTTTAAAAGAAAAGAAAATAAAACAAACTATATTCATACATTTTATCCAAAATATTTTTAAGATATATATCCTTTAAATTCAAAATTTAAATCAAATACAAATTCAAATCAAATTTAAAATCCAATTTCATATCAATTCAAATATATATATACACATTTAAACAAACACAAATGCAATTTGAAAATAATAATGCTATTTAAAGTCTATTTATATCTATATATGAAAACAACACATTATTATTATTGTTTGAAAATAACAATTTTGCCAATTTTAAATAATTAATAAAAGGAGATTATCACATTTTAAATTGCTTGAAATTCCGGGATATCACATTCCTCCCCCCTTAAAAGAATTTCGTCCCCGAAATTTAAAACAAAAGATAATCCAAATTTTTTTTATTTCAACAATTTCAAACATACATATCAGCCATATATTATCAACCAACAACCAATTTCATCCAAACAAACAATTCTGCTATCCGGTCACAATTCCGGATAAACTTCTCTAAAACTATCCAGAGTTTCCCTGGTACAAATACTGGTATACTCACTCTACAGAACCTTAACTAGCTATACCAATTGTTAACGCTGTAAATTGAACGCTAACACCTCGGTGTGTGTAGTAATGTTGTGAAAGCACCACCCGTGATACGGGAACAAGAAATAAGCAGTAAAATAGCTGAAAACAGTAAAAGACAGCGATTTTATAGTGGTTCGGCCTAAGATCAAGCCTACGTCCACTTTGAATTCCTTTATTGCTGATTTTGGTTACAAGTTGTTACAATACACTTCAAAATACGATACACTTTGATCACCAAAAACACTCTAGACTAGTAGCTCAAACTTCGATGATGAAACTCGTTGAATCTGTGTCGGATGTGCAAGATTTCTTTCGAAGCTTGTTGTAGTGTCTTGAATGTTTGAAGTTCTTCAAGTGTTGGAAGAGTTAAGAATTCTGCAGAGTAATGGCGCTTCAGAGAATGATCGGCAAAAAGTCCCCCAAATGTTGGAGCTAGGGCTGTATTTATAGGGTGGAATCTGGATAGGAATTTTCCCCCAAGTCCTAGGTCGCGTACGACTCAAGGTAGATCGTAGGTCGGTGACGACCTAGGGGATCACTCGAAAATGTTGCTTTTGAACTTGACTTGAACGAGTTATTAAGTCGTAAGTCGGCAGCGACCTAGGGGATGTAACTTGGGTCATCTCGATTGCATTTGGTTTCTTCTGAACGAGTTAATAGGTCGCGTGCGACTTAGTATAAGTCGTAGGTCGGCAGTGACCTAGGAGATGCGGCATGGAACATAACTTCATTTTGCTTTAGCTCGTTAAGTCGTTCATTCACTTAGGTCGTTAGCTTCTTAGGTCGGTAGGTCGTAACCTGTTAAGTCGTTAGGTCGTTAGACTTCTTAAGTCGGTCCACATCTTAAGTCGGTAACTGCCTTAAGTCGCTATGCTCCTTAAGTCGGTAACTGCCTTAAGTCGCTATGCTCCTTAAGTCGGTCCACATCTTAAGTCGGTAACTGCCTTAAGTCGCTATGCTCCTTAAGTCGGTCCACATCTAAAGTCGGTAACTGCCTTAAGTCGCTATGCTCCTTAAGTCGCGTACATCTCTTAGGTCGTTAATGAAGAGGGGTTAACATTTGCCCCTCGAATTACACGCCTAGGTCGTAGGTCGTGTGCTTTGATCTCCTTAACTCGTGCTCTGATGAGTTGTTAGGTCGTAAGCGACCTATCGAGGGAACTAGATCATACGTGCTGATTCGCATTTTACTGCCGCGGGGTATAAATAGCTTAGTCATTCCTCCTTCACCTCATCTGTTCTTCTGTTTGAATCCGCCATTAACGAATTCTCAAGCTTCCCAAAGACGATTTAAATCAGCCGGTTGCCGATCATCCTCATTTTCTTATCACGTAAGTGGATTCGCTTGTTATCCATTCCTCGATTATCATTGATTCACGAACTCGATTTCCCATTTCTGACCTACCTCCTTACACCATGTTTCATCTCGGATCTCGTTACATCGATTGTTGACGGACTTGAGATGGTTCGATGTAGCTTTAGATGATTTGAGAGAAGGCGATGGGTTACAGTGCCTCAGGTTAACTGATTCGTGGTTTGTGATGGAATGGCAGTGCATTGGATTTGTGGTGATTTCGGGGTGATTCAATGGCATGGGAAGATGAGGGCTTTTGTTGATGGAGAGGCTAACGGATTAACGGGTTAGGAGTTAGGAGTTAGGCGAACTGATGCATCAGGGAAAAACGAACGACCTAAGGCCTTGGCAATTTGAACAAGAACCACGAGACTTTACTCTAAACGACATAGGTGCTAAGTCGTGAATGACCTAAAGTAGGTCGTAGGTCGGCAGCGACCTAGGACTTGGCCGGTTGTATCATTCTGACTTGAGACCTTTTCTCCTTACTATGCCTCACGACTTAAAGAATCAATGACTTAGAGAACCAACAATTTAACTTAACTTGCAGCATACTCTTTAGGTTGTGGATGAGCTAGCGCATTGAACTGCCTAAATTTTGAATTGTTTGAACTTTGAACTGTCTGGACTTTTCTACATATCACATTAACTTGTAAGCTAACAACCTGTTAAACATAACATTTGCAGAAAACTGGGACGAATATACTGCCATTGACTGCCCACATCAAATGACAGATTAGTCGATAAAGAAAAATCAACTTAAATGAACTGCATGAACGAAATGCTGTAAACTAACCAATTCAAGTGAACTATTAAAGCAAAACTATAACATTTAATTGAAGCTGATTTGTTTGCATTTGAATTTTAGATTAACAAGTCCTGAAATCTAGCAATCGACCAATTGTCAACTAGTTTAATTCCAATTATGTTTTCTTTCTATTTTAATTAGTTCTACACAACACTTTACACTTTTTAGGAAACGTGCACCTTCACATTTGAACATCCAGTTGATTGTGTAGAATGTCTTCTCAACAAGAAGAAGTAACAGTTCAAGCTGGAGAGGCGGTTCCTATTCCTGCTCCATTAACTAATCCTCCAGAAAGAATTTCGACCACACTATCATATAAAGCCTTCCGCCAACTGTGTACTCAGTTCGGGATTGCTGAAGCTGATGCCATACTGCCTGAGAAAAACGACACCGTTGACATACCACCCCACGGTTTTGTTGCCGTTAATCGCCAAATGTGCACGAACGGAGCCATTCCTCCATTTAACGATTTCCTTCAGCAGCTTCTTCTTCGACTGTCTATTTCTCCCTTTCAGCTGCATCCCAATGGCTACGCCATCCTGATGGGACTATGTGTGCTATTTAGAAGGACGCTGGATCGTCTTCCGAGCTTTGACGAAGTTTGTTATCTGTGCTCGTTTGCCAAAATTAAAGACCATCCTTCCATCACACTTGTGAGAAGTGCTAGGAACCGCAAACTGATCATTGGTCTTCCTGACAGTGTTCATGGGTTTCTGAGTCAGTTTTTCTATGTTCGCTGTCCTCCGGGATTTTACGCTATCTGGAGAGTAGGAAGTAAGATCATTTATCTCTATTTCTTATGTTTTCGAACTTTTCGAAGCTCGAGTTGTCAAGCGTTAACTTTGCTCTTTTCTTTTCAGAGCTTCCTCCTCCTTCTAGGGATCCCGGTCACAAACCAACTTTTGAGAGGCTCATGGCCGTGCCAGTTGAGGAGAGGAATATCCAATTTCTGTTGACAGACGAGTTCTTACATCGATTCGGACTTCTACACTTTTCCCGTTCTACTCAGCCTCATGAAGTCTCTGATTCTCCAGCACAGACATCAGATGCCCCAGCTCTTGCTGAAGAACTTACATCGAAAGAAACTACCACTGAGGCTTTACTGGTGAAGTGTTCTACTTCTATTGACATTGCAGGGTCGTCTGGCAAATTTGCACTTGCCCCGGTTGTTGAAGAAGAAGAAGGAGAAGAATCTCCTCATCATTCCAGAGAGGCTACCGACGTAAAAGCTGCAAAAGAAAATCCTGCCGGGCATAACGGCGATGACATTTTTGAAGGGTTGAGTGATTTGATGATAACCTCACATGAACTATTTAAAGATGATGCTTCGAAAGTTATCTCTCCTGCTGTCGAGGCTACTTCCTCTTTACAACAAGTCTCGGCACCTTCTACACAAGTCGTCGCCATTCCCACACCAAAGAGTGGTTTGTAATTCGACGCGCGTAGTTTGCACATCACACACACTTAGGATTTTTTACGTTTAAATGCACTCAGCTTCTTTCCTTTGAAGATTTTTAACACTTGACTCTTTTTCATTTTCAGATTTTTCGATGGGGCGGAGCGGTTCATATTATGATAACTTCCGGCGTTATGGAGGGCGCGATACTTATGATTTCAAACACTACCTCCCTTCCTGCAAGGAAACTGACGAAGAAAGAGCCGCCAGAAAATCTCGAGAAAGAAGAGCTCATGAACTGCAATACGGGAGTAGGGATGAACGATACGACTCTTCTCACAGGAGCGATGATTCTCATAAAAGGAAATCTCATGATGATAAGGGAAAGAGTCACCTTATCAACGATCCGAGCAAGCGGATCAAACATAGCGACGCGTCTGTAATTTCTGAAAAGACCCTTGCTTCAATTCCTCTTGATATTCCCTCTGATTCTCCTGCTCTTCAGAAATCCGACATTCAAACAATTATCAACAAGCCTCAGTATCAAGTAAAGGATGCTGCTCTCATACTTCAGAACCGATTTCCAAATTGGTGTTTAAAAGGAGTTCGCTTTGACTTAGACTTGGTTCCTATTGACAAGCAGGCCATGCTAAAGAATCTCAATGCTGTTAAGCTTGACATTGAGAGAATGTCTGGATGGCAGAAACTGGTTGATGAGCTTTAAAGAGTTAATCGCATGAACCTTGAAGCCATGCTGACTATGGAGAATGATAAGTCAGAATGGGATAAAATTTGTAAGCAGCACGATGCTGAAATGAAGAGCATCGCTGATGACTATGGGAAACTTGAAGTAGAAGTTGAAAGACTAAAGAACGAGCTTGTCACTTCTTCCACTTCTTATTCACAAAAATAAGAAATGCTCCAAAAGCAAGTTCGAGATGCCCATGCTGCTCAGCGAGATGTTGAAGCGAAACTTGAAGCAGAGCAGCACGTTACTGGGAAATATCGCGATGATGCCGCTCAGCTTCGGGAGAAAGTTAGCTCCCAAGACTTGGAAATTACATGGCTGCAGTCTCAGTTGTTAAAGGCTGAAAGAGAGCGCGACGATGCTATCGCCGGCACAGCTGCAGCCGAAGAATCTCATAAGGCAACCAAAGCCACCATTAACACCACTTTATTCGACTTTTACGTCCACAGCGTCTTAGGGCACGGAAGTCTCTCGTTTTTGGGGCCGGAATATGAAGTCACCTTGGTTGAAGTATGGGAGGCAATAATCGATATGTTTGGTGGTGCCGGTTATGCCGAAGCAGATCTTGAAGCAACTTATTTAGATGAAAATGCCCGTGCTGCACTTGTTAAGGGAAAGGAGCAACTTGCCCAAGCGTGAGCCGAAGCGACGGGAGAGAAGCATTCCGAAGAAGAAGTACTTCCTACTGCCCCTGTTCGTACTTCGGTTTCAGCTGATGTCGATATTATTGGCTCCAGTTCACACTCTTCGCCTCCTGCTAAAGTCGACAAAGAAATTGTGACCACTCCCACCGAGGAAGAGGCCCATGAAGATATTGAGGCTCAGAAATTCGAGATTGATCTTTCAAAGCCGACTTCTCCAGGTAACTTTGATGTCGACCCAAGTCAAGTAGGTTGCTCATTTGATTTGACTGAGATCGATGAACTTCTTACTTACTACTTAAGCCCTGATGAGCCACTATCTTATCTTTTTTCGGAGAATACTGATTTTAACTTATTTTCTTCTGTAGCGGAAGTATCGAAAGCTGCGCTTACTTCTCCTTCTCCGGCTGCTGTTCCTCCTCCTTCTCAAGTCACTCCTCTTTCTGCTTCTCAACCAGGATCACAAGAAGAGAAAATAGAAGCCCTCAAAGACTTGGACGATCTGGTTGTTTCGCAAGAGCAAAAGACTGGGGAACTTGAAGAAGGCGAAAAGACCCCGGAGCAAACTTATGATGACGACACAAAGCTTTCTGAGTTTTTTACTCCAAGCAGTGAGTCTTCTTCGAAAAAGAAGGGGAAACGCGCGGTTTCAAAGAAAGGGAAGAAAAGCACTTCTGCTACTGGAGAAGAAGCGGAAGTTGACCCAGCTGTGCCTCTTTCTCCTTTCTCCCCGACCCGTCCACAGCGGCCTCATAAACTAATCATTAAGCCGGGTAAAAGCTCCAAAGGTGGGAAGAAGGAGAAATGAGCTTGATTTTATTTTCTCCATTTTGCTTTTTACTTTTGCATGTATTGACCAGAGATTGTGTGAGTACCGGTCCTCGCTTTCTTAAACCTGCACATGTATCAAATTTTATAATATGGAATAGAATGATTCTTTTTGCTTATACAATTTCTTGTTAGTATATGTGTGAACGCATTTATTCCTTGTTTTTGCACAAGTTTCTGTATTTACTTTATATGATGTTGCAGTGAGCTCGTGGTATGATGTTCGAGCGTTATTTTTATTAATATAGCTATTTGCCCCCATACCACGGCTTACTGCAATATTCTGAAAAGACTTGTATTCTTATTTTTTAGAGAATAGTTCTTCCGTTTTGAGGAAATATTATTCTGCTTTTAATAGAATACGCTTTGTATCGGAGAAGTTTCTCTTTCTCTTTCTTTTAAAAGAACACTTCAACTTTCGGGGATGATCACTTTTATGTGTTGAAAAGTGGATTCCCCTATGCAGTGAAGCGAACTCCTAAAGAATGTTTTGATATTCTTAAAGAGAGTTATATTTCATCGTTGAATAGATCCACGGGACAGACATCAGCTGTTTTACCGGATACTTGTTTGTACAAATAATGATAAGTATTCAGCTGAAGATGCCCCTTTAGTGGTTCCATCAATGACGTTTTTGGATGTGCCTTGTTAAAGGGCTTTGTTTAGCATTTCACTATCAAGAGTGAAAGTGTGCCTCTGAAGAGGGCTTGTTTGATATGCCTTTGTGAAGGGCTTTTTGGTTATGCCTCGGGAGAGGGCTCCTCCGAAGAGGGCTTGTGCCTTCGAAGAGGGCTTTTTGGCATTTCAGCTCTGGTGAAGTGGGCCTCCGAAGAGAGATTTTTTCACCTCAACTCTGGTGAAATGTGCCCCCGAAGAGGTCTTTTTGGCATTTCAGCTCTGGTGAAGTGGGCCTCCGAAGAGAGATTTTTACACTTCAACTCCGGTGAAATGTGCCCCCGAAGAGGTCTTTTTGGCATTTCAGCTCTGGTGAAGTGGGCCTCCGAAGAGAGATTTTTACACTTCAACTCCGGTGAAATGTGCCCCCGAAGAGGTCTTTTTGGCATTTCAGCTCTGGTGAAGTGGGCCTCCGAAGAGAGATTTTTACACTTCAACTCCGGTGAAATGTGCCCCCGAAGAGGTCTTTTTGACATTTCAGCTCTGGTGAAGTGGGCCTCCGAAGAGAGATTTTTACACTTCAACTCCGGTGAAATGTGCCCCCAAAGAGGTCTTTTTGGCATTTCAGCTCTTGTGAAGTGGGCCTCTGAAGAGAGATTTTTACACTTCAACTCCGGTGAAATGTGCCCCCGAAGAGGTCTTTTTGGCATTTTAGCTCTGGTGAAGTGGGCCTCCGAAGAGAGATTTTTACACTTCAACTCCGGTGAAATGTGCCCCCGAAGAGGTCTTGTTGGACTCCGAAGAGTAGCAATTGTTGCTTGTGTCCTTTCATCATCTGCTCCTTAGCGATTCCTTGTTATCGCTTCAAGTACATGCCCCATTCTTTTGCAAGTTGCTTGCTTTCTGCTAGAGAAATGTACTTTGTTGTTGAGTGATTTATGGGAATCGCTGAGTCTTGTGATGTGTTGAATAAGTAAGCTTTGCTTTGATAGCCTGCAATATTAAATCGACATTTTAGCAATATATTTAAGATATTTGCATATCGAAATAAAACAGGCATTATACAGCAGTAGAACACAAGATTTAAAATTCTTTATTATTAATCTGCACTGATTTCTCAGCGGTTTACAATACAGGAGTTATACATCCATCATCATTTTACAAATTTAAGAAATGCTGTTAAGTAAAAAATTGGATGCAAGTGATTGTTGTTCCAGAATCTGGGGATTGAATCTCCATCTCCGCTGGAATCATTGTTTCTGATCCATATGCCAATCAGAATGGAATGTGGTCAGATGCTATGTGGGGACCCCCTGTGACAACATTAATGACAAGCCTCCCTGATTCCTGCTCTGCAATTTTGTTGACTAAGCCGTATTGATGGTCGGGAAGTTGTTGCCCCTGAGTGGATGAGGATGGGTCATTCTTGTTTTTCTTGACATATTATTGAAGTTTATTTTCTTTCAACAGCTCTTCAATCAAATCCTTCAAGTGGCGGCACTCATTAGTGTCATGGCCAGGCTGATTGTGGAACTTACAGAATCTTCCACTCTCCATTGCATTTTTCCCAAGTCTCAACTTATGTGGTTTAGGATATTCGATAGCATCCTTAGTCGCAAAGAAAATATTCTCTGGAGTATCAGTTAAGGGGGTGAAATTCGAAGATTCGAAGTGGCGAGTTTTCTTCGCATTTCCCTGCTTCTTCTCGTCATCATTTCCCCTCTTCTGTCCTCCAAATTCTCTTCTATTAGAAGCAACACTGTTATTCTGGATTTCGGCGACCACTACTTTTGCTGGTGCAGAAAGGCTTTCTAAGCACATGAATTCGTCGGTTTTTTTATAAAACTTCTCAAGTGAGTTTGGCTCCTTCATTTTTAACCATCTCCCGAATTCACTTGATTTGTTGATGGCTCGCATCAGGTAAGTCAGGATCATACGGGGTTCTGCATTATCCACTTCGGCTAGGGCTATATTAAAACGGTTCAAGAAAGATCTGATAGATTCTCCGGGCATTTGTTCAAGACTGGACAGTGACATTATATCCATAGCTTTTGAAGCATACAACCTGAACTGATCCTTGAATTTTTGAGTCAAATCAGAGAATTGATCTACGGACCGAACTGGTAGCTTTGTGAACCAAAGTAGAGCCACTCCTTCAAAGTACGCTGGAAAGTATCGGCATTTAATCTCATCCGATGCCCTTGCACCGGTCATATGCCAATCGTACTTGTATAGGAAATGATTAGGGTCACTTGTCCCTCTATAAGCCGGGATAGTAGGAGGTACAAATTTTCTTGGAAACTCTGCTTTCAGGATCCTTTCAGTAAAAGGAGTTCTGCTTGGTGCAAATCCCCAATCACTCTCATTTTCTTTCCTCTGCATGCTCTCTTTCATGATTCGGCGAACCATCCCTGATAGGTATTCCTCATTGTTCTGAGGCATCGCTGGACAGATATCAACCATTCTTTCAGAAGTTTGCCTGGGAAAACGTTCGCGAAAAGTTGGCTACGGCCTTGGACCTTCAGCTTGGAAAGGTGGCATTTCGGCGGTGCCAGCTGCTCTTTGAGGAATATCTTTTTCTTGTGAATTATGAGCATTTTCAGCGAAGACTGTTTCATTGTTTTCTGGTTGTCGATTTGCCCCAAGTAGAACATTTAATCTGTCCATCATCAAAGCATTTTGAGTTTCAATTTGTTGGTATAATCTAGATACAACATCGTCTAATTCAGCCCTTGTGACTCCAACGGTGGGAGTTGCTTGATCTGCTGTTGGGGAAGCGGAGGTTCCCTCATGAGCATTTCCGGATCTGGTAGATCTACCCTTTCTTCCAGGAGCCATGATCTCTGATAAACTTCTGGTTTTTAGAGAAACTTTTTCCACAAACTCTTGTGAAGCAATGATGTCAATATCCCTGAGTTCAATTCTCAGTGAAAGCACCAAAATGTTAACGCTGAAAATTGAACGCTAACACCCTGGTGTGTGTAGTAATGTTGTGAAAGCACCACCCGTGATACGGGAACAAGAAATAAGCAGTAAAATAGCTGAAAACAGTAAAAGACAACGATTTTATAGTGGTTCGGCCTAAGATCAAGCCTACGTCCACTTTGAATTCCTTTATTGCTGATTTTGGTTACAAGTTGTTACAATACACTTCAAAATACGATACACTTTGATCACCAAAAACACTCTAGACTAGTAGCTCAAACTTCGATGATGAAACTCGTTGAATCCATGTCAGATGTGTAAGATTTCTTTCGAAGCTTGTTGTAGTGTCTTGAATGTTTGAAGTTCTTCAAGTGTTGGATGAGTTAAGAATTCTGCAGAGTAATGGCATTTCAAAGAATGATCGGCAAAAAGTCCCTCAAATGTTGGAGCTAGGGCTGTATTTATAGGGTGGAATCCGGACAGGAATTCCCCCCCAAGTCCTAGGTCGCGTATGACTCAAGGTAGATCGTAGGTCGCTGACGACCTAGGGGATCACTCGAAAATGTTGCTTTTGAACTTGACTTGAACGAGTTATTAAGTCGAAAGTCGGCAGCGACCTAGGGGATGTAACTTGGGTCATCTCGATTGCATTTGGTTTCTTCTGAACGAGTTAATAGGTCGCGTGCGACTTAGTATAAGTCATAGGTCGGCAGCGACCTAGGAGATGCGGCATGGAACATAACTTCATTTTGCTTTAGCTCGTTAAGTCGTTCATTCACTTAGGTCGTTAGCTTCTTAGGTCGGTAGGTCGTAACCTGTTAAGTCGTTAGGTCGTTAGACTTCTTAAGTCGGTCCACATCTTAAGTCGGTAACTGCCTTAAGTCGCTATGCTCCTTAAGCTGGTCCACATCTTAAGTCGGTAACTGCCTTAAGTCGCCATGCTCCTTAAGTCGGTCCACATCTTAAGTCGGTAACTGCCTTAAGTCGCTATGCTCCTTAAGTCGGTCCACATCTAAAGTCGGTAACTGCCTTAAGTCGCTATGCTCCTTAAGTCGCGTACATCTCTTAGGTTGTTAACGAAGAGGGGTTAACACCAATACAAATGGGTCACCTGAAAACTATGAGATAGATAAGAAAGCCTTAAGCCTCTACAGATCTTTATCTAACTTGGTTACCTCGCCTATAGGATTAGATCCAAAGATTGGGCGGTCAACCTAATCAAAGGGAAAGATGAAACTTCTCTAGAACTCATGTTGGAAACCCGAACAGGCAACCCAACAAATTTAGATAGGTGTATAGTTATATAAAAATTACAAATATGCGCTCTCAAGACAGACACTACTCTAGAGCCTAGGTATTATCTCAACCTATGCTCTGATACCAAATGAAACGACCCATCTCCCAGTCCACAGAAAGACGCATCATTATTAAGAAAGAAAGGGATAGAAAAGATAGAAAAGAAAGAACGAAACAACATTAGAATCTCACATCAAAATGAATAAATTATATTAATCACATAAGATATTGCATAGTATCATATATATCAGAGATACACAGCTTATACATCACAAATTAGACCGTTATAAAGGCCTGTCTATCAATACAACTCAAGATACAACTCAGAGAAACAGACACAAACACTAGCACAGCGGAACCATAATATATCTACATGCGGAAGCCTCCTGCTCCAAATCTCCTCCAGATTTCGTCAAAGCCAAACCTGAAGCCCTTGGCTACTCGTAAAAATTTGAGTACCCAAGAGTTTAATAAAACAGAAAATAAACTCTGGGTCAGACATGGGTCTGGTGTGAGTAAACGGGTTAAAGTTGTTTAACTTTGAAAATCATTTGGACAGAAAAGGTATCTCGTAAGACTTCCCACACATAAACATGGAAAAGTTTTTACCTTACGATAACCAAAACATTTGATAGGAAATCTGGTTATATTATAATAGAGTCTAGGGTTTTCAAATAAATATTCACATAGCTGAAATTGTTACATGATTAAATTCCAGCATACTAGCCACAAAGTGGGTTATACAATCAAAACCGTAAAGGGCTCGTAGGAATAATGGATTCCATACAATGGCAGGGCTACTGGGGTACCGCCCGTCATAGTACGTGGCCTAGATCAACGTACCGAGGATCGCTCCCAACCCCCTGCAACACAAAGCCGGAACCATCACTTACTGGATAGTCCCGAACAAGACAACCCCACGGTTGTAGCTAGCAACCGCCCACACAGCCGAATAAAAAAAGGGACTTTAGACGGGGGAAATCTTGTCCTACTTGAGCGCGACTCACTTAGCCTTACTGCACCTCCCCTGTTTTATCCATTCCCGCTTGATGAGGCTTGAGGCTACGATTACCTTTATAGAACACATCTATCTTAGAATGCTCATCGTCCTCCTGATGATGTAATGAAAGCATTCAATCCATACAAGCTCGTTCCGGGTTCGAACGAAACCGAAGGCATTATCTCGTTACACTCATTTTGGAATCACCCTCAGAGTTAATGACAATAACCCTTGCACTCTGAATCTTCCTCTTCACTTGAGATTCATGACCTATCGTTTAATTTGGATCGATGTGGTTTTCGGACATCCAAATTTGGAAACCCGATCCCGGTCTAATCGAAATCCAAACGTATCTTAAAGGCCAAGTTGTTTTAAAGTTAAACAATTTAATTCAATTCAATACTTGAATTCACACAGCATTAACACAGATAAATATCACCCATTTATCATATATATATATCCAATATCACATCACAGAATAACATAGATTATCATTCAATAGATATCAATCAATCCAGACATTCTACTCAAACAATCATCCATAAGCAAGAATTATTAATCCCTATCATAATTAATTAAATTAAATTAAATTCTTAAGAGTTAATCACCTAATCCTGGTTAATCAATCATTAATTAATTACAAACCATTTAATTAATTAATCACTCCTTAATCAACTTATAAACCAATTAATTAATCTTTAATCATAGATTAATTATTCTTTAACAATTAATTAATAGACCTTAAATATTAATTAATATTCCTTAATAACAAAATCCTTAATTACTAGTTGATCAATCCTTAATTGACAGTTAACCAATGCTTAATTAATCTTTAATTATAGATTAATTATCCCTTAATTATTAATTAATTAATAAAACCTAATTATTAATTAATAAAACTTAATTACAAATTAAGTACTTCTTAATTACCAATTAATTAACCTCTAATTACTAATTAATTAATCTTTAATGACTAAATTAATTAATCTCTAATTACTAAATTAATTAATCTTTAATCATTAATTAATCAATCTTAATTACTTAATTAAAAATCTTTAATTACAATTAATTAACCTTTAATTAATTAATTATAACCCTCAATTTTAAAGTAATTAATTATAATTAAATTTTCTAAATTAACTTAATTAATCTCAAATCATTAAAACCTTAATTATCTTAAGATAAAACATTATCTTATTGCCTTAATTATAATTAAAACATCTTATCTTAATAATTAACTTTACTTTCTTAATTAGATCATTTGATTAAGTTTTGAAATAAAATAAACCTTTAACTTTTATCATCACTTAATTATATTTATGAAAAATTAAGTTTAAAGTATCTTGTAGTTTAACTTTACAAACTTAAGTTAACAAACATATAATTTCATAGTCCAAGGTTTAAGTAAACATTTAAAAAGAAAAGGAATTTATTTAAGAAAAGATTTAAAACAAATTCCATTTTAAATTTTCAAAACTTTGCTTTTAAAACATGATCTTAATCTTTGCTTCGGGTCAAACCCGATCCTTACTCGAGACAGGCTTCGAGTTTTCTTCATCTTCTTCTTATTTTTTTTAAAAACAGTATTTAGTTTAAAATTTTAAAACTGTTAAAACCCTTAACAGTTAACACTCACGTACACGAGAAAAGACTCGAGCCCAACTTCCATTTTCCCGAGTCTCCCTTCGAGTCACCCCACAACCCAAAACTGACATCCCTGACACCTGTGCACCCTACACCATCCACGGCGAAGCTCCGACCATCGCCAATACCTCCCACACTTCGACGATCGCCTGCACTTCTAATCCCGATCCCCCAGACTCTATCACCAACCCTTAATCAAAAATCAAGACATTAGGATGAACTGGAACTGGCAACTTCGACCAAAATCCTCCTTGTTCTCCCTGCTCCGACCACCAGAAGTCACGAGCCCTTGACCACCAGCTCCGCCGAAGACCCACGCTACCATCCCCCAACCTCCGATAAACCCCGATGCACCAGAGACGATGCAGCGACCAATTTTCCAGCCTCGACCAAACTTGGTGTTAAACCCTATTTCCATGTCGTCCGTCCACCACATGCCTCGAGAACCCCTCCGACCATTTTTGCCGAGACCACCCATCATCACTCTATCTCCAGCCAAGTTCCCGACCACCTCAAACATTTTGATCACCAGAAAAACCCAAGAAACCAATTTCCATTCATCAAAGAACTGCTCTCTCCATACCATATTAAAAATTGTGATTTTCTTCTTAAAAATCATATTTTTGAAGATCGATTCAAGTTAAATACTTGAATTAGCAATTTAAGATGTTTGGTTTTTAACATGTTTTAAAAATCTACTGTATTCTCTTGATTCCAAGGTCTTTCAAACTTATTATACTTGAATTTATTTTTAAAATCTAGATGATGTTTAAACTAAACTACTTTGTTTGAAATCAAAAGTTTAATAGTGAACAGATAAAAAGATTTGCAATTTTTTATCAAAACTCAACTCTGTAATATGAACAGAGGTATACTCTGATATATTAGACATGCATGCTTAAATACATTCATATACACAAAGATATCACTATATATATATACACAAACAAACATCATTCATCTCAGAAATTCCACTAGCAACAAACAATTATTTACTTAAGTTTTTAATTTAAAATGTTTACTCACCTGTTTTTATGACATAAAGCTTGATTTTTGAAAACTGAATTGCAGAAGAAAATGCTAAGATCTTTTGAAACTGGAATACTTAGTTGAACTGAAACTTGATGATGAGATGATTCAAGACTTGATTGATGCAGATTGAAGCTTGTTGATCTTTGTTACAGGCTTTGAAAAGATTACATGTTTTGGCTGTGATTTGAGAATTGGTTACAGGGTTTTGATCTGTTTTGAGAATGTTTACAGGTTTGTTTCTTTGTTTTAGGAATGAGAATAGAAAAAGAACTGGAAGAGGGAAGATGTATGTTTATAAAGAGTTTATTAGGATTTATTAAAATCTAAAGAAAATGAAAAATAAAAAGTGACACTTGCCTAATTTGTTAACATTTGTCAATTTCATTTACTAATTATCTTACACATGTTATTAAGGAGATTTATAAGCCAACACATGTAATTTGCATGAATTAATTAGATTTTAAATGGTTTAAAGCTTTTATAATTAATTTCCTAATAAATAAATAAATACATATCTTAATTTATATAAATAAAATCTTTTAAAAGAAAAGAAAATAAAACAAACTATATTCATACATTTTATCCAAAATATTTTTAAGATATATATCCTTTAAATTCAAAATTTAAATCAAATACAAATCAAATCAAATTTAAAATCCAATTTAAAATCAATTCAAATATATATATATATATATATATATACATTAAACAAACACAAATGCAATTTGAAAATAATAATGCTATTTATAGTCTATTTATATATATATATATATATATGAAAACAACACATTATTATTATTGTTTGAAAATATCAATTTTTCCAATTTTAAATAATTAATAAAAAGAGATTATCACATTTTAAATTGCTTGAAATTCCGGGATATCACATTCCTCCCCCCTTAAAAGAATTTCGTCCCCGAAATTTAAAACAAAAGATAATCCAATTTTTTTTATTTCAACAATTTCAAACATACATATCAGCCATATACTATCAACCAACAACCAATTTCATCCAAACAAATAATTCTGCTATCCGGTCACAATTCCGGATAAGCTTCCCTAAAACTATCCAGAGTTTCCCTGGTACAAATACTGGAATACTCACTCTACAGAACCTTAACTAGCTATACCAATACAAATGGGTCACCAGAAAACTATGAGACAGATAAGAAAGCCTTAAGTCTCTACAGATCTATATCTAACTTGGTTACCTCGTGATGCAGCCCAAGCCAGAGATGAAGGCCTAAGTTGTCCATGACTTAAGGAAAAGGGGCTACGACTTAAAAGCTTAAGTCGTCCACGGCTTAATAAAGCGGAAGTAGAAGTTTTACGTCGTCCACGAGCTAACAAAGGAGATATAAGTCGGCTACGACTTAAAGGAAATGTTTTGAGTCTTCCACGACTCAACTGGAAACCAGAGGGAGAAGTTACTTTGAGTTCACGACTTAACGAAGCTGAAGGTATAAGTCGTCCACGACTTAACAAAAAGCAAGAAGAATAAGTGGGTTACGACTTAGTTAAGTCGTCTGAGATCCTTAAGTCGTGAACTGGGCTAACTCGTTGAAGTCACTATTCACTAAGTCGTCTAAGCATAAGTCGCGTAAAGATTACTTGAAGCCGTTTTCTTAAGTCGCTGAAGGGATAAGTCGGTTGTTGTTTAAGTCGTAACTCGCGTGGTGTTGAGTCGTCATGTACTAATTCATGTACTTTGTAAATAAGGAGTATTGTATTTTTTTTAGGTCGTACCAGGTTAGGTCGGCCATGTTTGTTGAGTCGTTGTATGGTGTTGTAACCTGTTTCTTGAGTCGTTTGTACATAATTCGTATTTGTTAAGCCGGTTGAGGCGGGTTGTGTGTTGTAATCAGATAAGTCGTGAACGACTTGTAGTAAGTCATCTCTTTGAGTCGTCTATGTTAAGTCGCAGGTTATAAGTCGGCAACGACTTAAGAGTTGTACAATTTTCAGCGTTGAGTTGTAATTTCTATAAATAGGCCGGTGGGGCCATTTGTAATAGTTTAGTTGATTTGAAATAAAACTCTTGTTTTGTTAGCTTTATACTTTCACCAAATTGGTAGTTGAGTGTAATCTCCTATCTCCTCTTTCGGTTAATCGAGTGCGCTCGATTCAACGACTGCAGAAGCCGATTCACGGAATCTAGTGCGCTAGATCAACGTGCGAAGAAACGCAGATCTCTCCTCACGGTATCGTGCGCGATCAACGTGTCAGAGATAGCTAGAATTCGGTATCTTTGGATCAACGAATTTGGGCACTTCAGTATTCATCAATCCACCGATTACTACATTCATCGATCTACATTGTTTTGACCAATCCGCTGCGTCAGTTTGGTATCAAAGCTTGTTTTAGCCAATCATAGCTAAATCGAGTCTTGGAGCCGATTTGTTTGAAGAGTTTTGTGAAGATTTCAAGTATGCCACCGAGAAGAGCTAATCGTCACCAAAACGTAGAAGCTTTGTATCGAAGAGAAGAAGCCGATGAGATGGAGCAAAGAATTAACGAAAACTTTAATGAGAAGATTAATGAAGGAATTGGACGATTAGAGAAGATGATGTTAGAGATGAATCAGAATCGGAGAAGGGTATCACCTGAATCTAACCATGGAGGAAGTAGAGTCTCACCACAATACAATCGAGAAAGAAGTGTTGATGATGATCAAAGACGTGGGAGGAATGTGAATGATCGAGAACGGAGGAATGTAGATAGAAGGGATGATGATGGAAGACGCGAAGGGAGTAGAGATGTTGGTGGTCAGGATCGACGTCGATATACATCTGATTTTGAAGAGGAATATGATGGTGGTAGTGTTCAAGGACAAGGACGAGGACAAGAAAGAAATCACTCTGAGTATGATCACAAGTGGGAGTCGGGAATGAAGACTGAAATTCCTGAATTCAATGGTGGTATGCAAGCGGAGGAGTTTTTAGATTGGGTGGCTAATGTTGAAGAGATTTTTGAATTCAAAGAAGTTCCAGAACATCGTAAAGTGAAGTTGGTTGCTACGAGGTTGAGGGGTAGAGCTTTGGCATGGTGGCAGCAAACCAAACTTACATGTGAACGGATGGGGAAGTCAAAAGTTGAGTCTTGGGAAAAGATGAAGAAATTGATGAAAGCAACGTTCTTACCTTACAATTATCAATCTTTGATGTATCAACGTTTGCAGAATTTGAGGCAGGGCACAAAGAATGTTAATGATTACGCGGATGAGTTTTATCAGCTTATTGCGAGGAATGATATTATGGAAACGGAAGAACAACTGATGTCTAGATTTGTTGGAGGGTTGCGAATGCAGATTCAGGATATGGTTAACATGTTTGATCCTAGATCTGTAGCGGAAGCACACCAGAAAGCGTTAGCCTGGGAGAAACAGGGAAGACGAGGAGGTGGTATGTTTACAAATTCCAACAATCCAGTGAAGGGTGTTAGTGGGAGTTCTAATGTTTCAAAAGCTGATGCGAAACCAGTTGTGAATGAGGTTGGAAAGATGAAAGTCAGTAATGGTTTCAAGTGTTATAATTGCCAAGAAATGGGCCACAAAAGTAGCGAATGTCCAAAGCCGAAGAAGAGAGCTATGATAGCGGAGGTTGAGGATGAGGATGAAGAAGCTGAATGTTCCAATTCACCACCTGATGAGGAGGAAGAAGAAGTGTCGGGAGACGAAGGTTATAATCTAATGATGAAGAGGTCCTGTTTAACACCAAAGCAAGAGGAGGATTGTAGTTGGTTAAGGAGCAATATTTTTCAGTCAACCTGTACCATTCCGGGGAAGGTTTGCAAATTTGTTATTGATGCTGGAAGTTGTGATAATATAATTTCTTCAGAAGCTGTGAGGAAGTTGGCGTTGAAGACTGAGAAACATCTGAAACCGTACAAGCTAGCTTGGTTGAGGAAAGGCGGGGAGGTGAAGGTTGGACGAAGGGCTTGTGTGAAGTTTTCAATTGGAAAGAAATACAAGGATGAAATCTGGTGCGATGTGGTAGATATAGATGTCTGTCATTTGTTGCTGGGGAGACCGTGGCAGTATGATAGGGCGGTGCAACATGATGGGCGTACCAACAGTTACAGTTTCATGTTTGAAGGCACAAAGATTACTCTATTTCCAAAGAAGCGACAACAGGAGGAAAACAAGTTGGAGGAGATTGAAGAGCTTAAAACTTTGTTATCTTTGAAGGAGTTTGTGAAGGAAGTAGAGGAGGAGCCTGAAGTGTTTTTGTTGATTGGGCGAGAGAGCAGTGAAGAGGTTGAAATTCCGGAAGAAGCGAAGCCAGTTTTGAAAGAATTTGACGATGTATTTCCAAAGGAGTTACCAACGGAGTTGCCACCGTTGAGGGATATACAACATCAGATAGATCTTGTTCCAGGTGCTGTGTTGCCACACAGACCACATTATCGAATGAGTCCAAAGGAACATGAAGAATTGAGGAGGCAAGTGGAAGAATTGCTTGAACAGGGGCGTGTGCAGGAGAGTTTAAGTCCTTGTGCTGTACCAGCTTTATTGGTACCCAAAAAGGATGGAACGTGGAGGATGTGCACAGATAGTAGAGCATTGAATAAGATCACAGTCAGATACAGATTTCCGATGCCGAGGCTTGATGATCTATTGGATCAAATCAGTGGGTCCGTAATATTTTCAAAGATTGACTTGAAGAGCGGTTATCATCAGATTCGCATTAGACCAGAGGACGAATGGAAGATAGCGTTCAAGACGAGGGAAGGATTGTATGAATGGCTGGTAATGCCGTTTGGTCTATCAAATGCACCAAGTACATTCATGAGGGTGATGAACCAAATTTTCAGGCCATACATTGGGAAATTTGTGGTGGTTTACTTTGATGATATTCTGATCTACAGTGCTAGTACAGAAGAGCATGTTCAACATTTGAAGAAAGTGTTAATTATTCTTCGTGAAGAACAATTATATGTTGCTACAAAGAAGTGTGTTTTTATGGCAAGGAGTGTTTTATTTCTGGGGTATGTTGTGTCGGAAGAAGGAATACAGGTTGACCAAAGTAAAGTCGAAGCTATTAGAGATTGGCCACAGCCCAAGGCGATAATAGAGGTTCGGAGTTTTCATGGGTTGGCTTCATTCTATCGAAGATTTATTCCACACTTTAGTAGTGTGATGGCGCCTGTTACAGATTGTATGAAAGGCAAACAGTTTGCATGGACGGAGGAAGCAGGAGTTTCTTTTGATCGAATCAAAGGACTCTTGACGTCTGCACCAATTCTAATATTACCAGATTTTCAGCTAGTGTTTGAACTACAGACTGATGCATCCAAGGTTGGGATTGGAGGAGTGTTGAGTCAGAGGGGACGTCCGATTGCATACTTTACCAAGAAGTTGTCAGGAGCGAAGATGAGATACAGTACATATGATGTGGAATTTTATGCTGTTGTACAAGCTATTAAACACTGGAGACACTATCTATTTCAGAAAGAGTTTGTTCTTTACACTGATCATGAGGCGTTAAAACATTTACAAGGGCACGATAAGATTTCTGCAAGACATGCATCGTGGATTGCATATCTGCAACAGTTTACTTTTGTTGTTAAACACAAGTCAGGGGTGACGAATCGTGTGGCTGATGCTTTGAGTAGGAGGAGTCATTTGTTGACTACACTGAAAGTTGAAGTGACATGATTTGATGTGCTACCAGAGTTATTTGTTGAAGATCCTTACTTTATGAAGTTTGTTGATAAAGTCAAGAATGGGGAGACGAATGAGTTTGTGATGGTAGATGGTTTTCTGTTCAAGGGAAATCGATTATGCATACCTGATTGTAGTTTGAGAATGAAGATTGTAAAGGAGCTACATGAAGAAGGCCACGTGGGTAGAGACCGTACATTACAGTTGATCTCTCAATCCTATTTTTGGCCGTCAATGATAAAAGAAGTGGAAAGATTTGTGGAACGATGTCATATCTGCCGGGTTTCGAAAGGAACTGCGACCAATGCTGGATTATATATGCCGTTACCTGTACCAACTAAACCATGGGTTGATGTGAGCATGGATTTTTTTTTGGGTTTGCTTCGAACTCAAAGGGGAAACGATTCCATTTATGTGGTGGTTGATCGATTTTCGAAAATGGCACATTTTATTGCTTGTAAGAAAACGGCGGATGCTGTGCATGTTGCTCAGTTATTTTTCAAAGAAATCTATCGATTGCGTGGACTGCCTGAATCGATTGTTTCGGACCGGGATACTAGATTTCTGAGTCATTTTTGGCTAAGTCTGTGGAAGATGGTCGGTACGAAATTGAATTTTAGTAGCGCTTACCATCCGCAGACTGATGGGCAAACGGAGGTGGTTAACAGATCATTGGGAAATGTGTTACGATGTCTGGTGAAAGACAATTTGAAAAGCTAGGATGTGAAGTTATGCCAAGCAGAGTTCGCTCATAATCATGCAGTGAATCGAAGTACGGATTTCAGTCCATTTCAAATTGTGTATTCGAGTATGCCAAAAGGACCGATGGATTTAACGGTAATACCACAACCGAAGGGGACGGTAAAACGAGTTGTAGATTTTGTTGAAGGGTTGACTGAATGTCGTAAAACCGTTCAGGAGCGATTAGAGAAGGCGAATGAGAAGTATAAACGCTCTGCAAATTTGAAGCGAAGAAATGTTGAGTTTAATGAAGGAGAGTTGGTATATGCTGTGTTAACAAAGGACCGTTTTCCAGTGGGCACTTATAACAAGTTGAAAGCCAGAAAAATTGGTCCTGTAAAAGTTGTAAAACGGGTTAATGAAAATGCTTATAAATTGAAACTGCCGGAGGATGTGTACACGTCTGACGTATTCAATGTTAAGCATCTCATACCATATCATGGGAATGAGTTTGTTGTGGAAGAAGAGGGTGCAAATTCGAGGACGATTTTTTCTCAACCTGGGGAGGATGATGCAGCCCAGGCCAGAGATGAAGGCCTAAGTCGTCCACGACTTAAGGAAAACTGGCTACGACTTAAAAGCTTAAGTCGTCCACGGCTTAATAAAGCGGAAGTAGAAGTTTTACGTCGTCCACGAGCTAACAAAGGAGATATAAGTCGGCTATGACTTAAAGGAAATGTTTTGAGTCTTCCACGACTCAACTGGAAACCAGAGGGAGAAGTTACTTTGAGTTCACGACTTAACGAAGCTGAAGGTATAAGTCGTCCACGACTTAACAAAAAGCAAGAAGAAGAAGCGGGTTATGACTTAGTTAAGTCGTCTGAGATCCTTAAGTCGTGAACTGGGCTAACTCGTTGAAGTCACTATTCACTAAGTCGTCTAAGCATAAGTCGCGTAAAGATTACTTGAAGCTGTTTTCTTAAGTCGCTGAAGGGATAAGTCGGTTGTTGTTTAAGTCGTAACTCGCGTGGTGTTGAGTCATCATGTACTAAGTCGTGTACTTTGTAAATAAGGAGTATTGTATTTTTTTTAGGTCGTACCAAGTTAGGTCGGCCATGTTTGTTGAGTCGTTGTATGGTGTTGTAACCTGTTTCTTGAGTCGTTTGTACATAAGTCGTATTTGTTAAGCCGGCTGAGGCGGGTTGTGTGTTGTAATCAGATAAGTCGTGAACGACTTATAGTAAGTCATCTCTTTGAGTCGTCTATGTTAAGTCGCAGGTTATAAGTCGGCAACGACTTAAGAGTTGTACAATTTTCAGCGTTGAGTTGTAATTTCTATAAATAGGCCGGTGGTGCCAGTTGTAATAGTTTAGTTGATTTGAAATAAAACTCTTGTTTTGTTAGCTTTGTGCTTTCACCAAATTGGTAGTTGAGTGTAATCTCCTATCTCCTCTTTCGGTTAATCGAGTGCGCTCGATTCAACGACTGCAGAAGCCGATTCACGGAATCTAGTGCGCTAGATCAACGTGCAAAGAATCGCAGATCTCTCCTCACGGTATCGTGCGCGATCAACGTGTCAGAGATAGCTAGAATTCGGTATCTTCGGATCAACGAATTTGGGCATTTCAGTATTCATCAATCCACCGATTACTACATTCATCGATCTACATTGTTTTGACCAATCCGCTACGTCACCTCACCTATAGGATTAGATACAAAGATTGGGAAGTCAACCTAATCAAAGGGAAAGATGAAACTTCTGTAGAACTCATGTTGGAAACCGGAACAGGCAACCCAACAAATTTAGATAGGTATATAGTTATATAAAAATTACAAATACGCGCTCTCAAGATAGACACTACTCCAGAGCCTAGGTATTATCTCAACCTATGCTCTGATACCAAATGAAACGACCCATCTCTCAGTCCATAGAAAGACGCATCATTATTAATAAAGAAAGGGATAGAAAAGAGAAAAGATAGAAAAGAAAGAACGAAACAACATCAGAATCTCACAGCGGAACGAATAAATTATATTAATCACATAAGATATAACATAGTATCATATATATCAGAGATACACAGCTTATACATCACAAATTAGACCGTTATAAAGGTCTGTCTATCAATACAACTCAAGATACAACTCAGAGATACAGACACAAACACTAGCACAGCGGAACCATAATATATATACATGCGGAAGCCTCCTGCTCCAAATCTCCTCCAGAATTCGTCAAAGCCAAACCTGAATCCCTTGGCTACTCGTAAAAATTTGAGTACCCAAGAGTTTAATAAAACAGAAAATAAACTTTGGGTCAGACATGGGTCTGGTGTGAGTAAGCGGGTTAAAGTTATTTAACTTTGAAAATCATTTGGAAAGAAAAGGTATCTCGTAAGACTTCCCACACATAAACATGGAAAAGTTTTTACCTTACGATAACCAAAACATTTGATAGGAAATCTGGTTATATTATAATAGGGTCTAGGGTTTTCAAATAAATATTCACATAGCTGAAATTGTTACATGATTAAATTCCAGCATACTAGCCACAAAGTGGGTTATACAATCAAAACCGTAAAGGGCTCATAGGAATAATGGATTCCATACAATGGCAGGGCTACTGGGGTACCGCCCGTCACAGTACGTGGCCTAGATCAACGTACCAAGGATCACTACCAACCCCCTGCAACACAAAGCCGAAACCATCCCTTACTGGATAGTCCCAAACAAGACAACCCCGCGATTGTAGCTAGCAACCGCCTACACAGCCGAATAAAAAAAGGGACTCTAGACAGGGGAAATCTTGTCCTACTTGAGTGCGACTAACTTAGCCTTACTGCACCTCCCTTGTTTTAGCCATTCCCGGTTGATGAGGCTTGAGGCTACGAATACCTTTATAGAACACATCTATCTTAGAATGCTCATCATCTTCCTGACGATGTTCTGAAAGCATTCAATCCATACAAGTTCGTTCCGGGTTCGAACGAAACCGAAGGCATTATCTCATTACACTCATTTTGGAATCACCCTCAGAGTTAACGATAATAACCCTTGCACTCTGAATCTTCCACTTCACTTGAGATTCACGACCTATCATTTAATTTGGATCGATGTGGTTTTCGGACATCCAAATTTGGAAACCCGATCCCGGTCTCATCGAAATCCAAACGTATCTTAAAGGCCAAGTTATTTTAAAGTTAAACAATTTAATTCAATTCAATACTTGAATTCACACAGCATTAACTTAGATAAATATCAACCATTTATCACATATATATCCAATATCACATCACATAATAACATAGATTATCATTCAATATATATCAATCAATCCAGACATTCTACTCAAACAATCATCATAAGCAAGAATTATTAATCCCTATCATAATTAATTAAATTAAATTAAATTCTTAAGAGTTAATCACCTAATCCTGCTTAATCAATCATTAATTAATTACAAACCATTTAATTAATTAATCACTCCTTAATCACCTTATAAACCAATTAATTAATCTTTAATCATAGATTAATTATTCTTTAACAATTAATTAATAGACCTTAATTATTAATTAATAGACCTTAATTATTAATTAATATTCCTTAATAACAAATTAATCAATCCTTAATTCCTAATTGATCAATCCTTAATTGGTAGTTAACCAATCCTTAATTAATCTTTAATTATAGATTAATTATCCCTTAATTATTAATTAATTAATAAAACATAATTACAAATTAAGTACTTCTTAATTACCAATTAATTAACCTCTAATTACTAATTAATTAATCTTTAATTACTAAATTAATTAATCTCTAATTACTAAATTAATTAATCTTTAATCATTAATTAATATCAATCTTAATTACTTAATTAAAAATCTTTAATTACAATTAATTAACCTTTAATTAATTAATTATAACCCTCAATTTTAAATTAATTAATTATACTTAAATTTTCTTAATTAACTTAATTAATCTCAGATCATTAATACCTTAATTATCTTAAGATAAAACATTATCTTATTGCCTTAATTATCATTAAAACATCTTATCTTAATAATTAACTTTAATTTCTTAATTAGATCATTTAATTAAGTTTTGAAATAAAATAAACCTTTAAATTTTATCATCACTTAATTATATTTATGAAAAATTAAGTTTAAAATATCTTGTAATTTAACTTAACAATCTTAAGTTAACAAACATATAATTTCTTAATCCAAGGTTTAAGTAAACATTTAAAAAGAAAAGGAATTTATTTAAGAAAAGATTTGAAACAAATTCCATTTTAAATTTTCAAAACTTTGCTTTTAAAACATGATCTTAATCTTTGCTTGAGGTCAAACCCGATCCTTACTCGAGACTGGCTTCGAGTTTTCTTCATCTTCTTCTTATATATTTTTTAAAATAGTATTTAGTTTAAAATTTTAAAACTGTTAAAACCCTTAACAGTTAACACTCACATACACGAGAAAAGACTCGAGCCCAACATCCATTTTCCTGAGTCTCCCTTCGAGTCACCCCACAACCCAAAACTGACATCCCTGACACCTGTGCACCCTACACCATCCACGGCAAAGCTCCGACCATCGCCAATACCTCCCACACTTCGACGATCGACTGCACTTCCAATCCCGATCCCCCAGACTCTATCACCAACCCTTAATCAAAAATCAAGACATTAGGATGAACTGGAACTGGCAACTTCGACCAAAATCCTCCTCGTTCTCCCTGCTCCGACCACCAGAAGTCACGAGCCCTTGACCACCAGCTCCGCCGAAGACCCACACTACCATCCCCCAACCTCTGATCAACCCCGATGCACCAGAGACGATGCAGCGACCAATTTTCCAGCCTCGACCAAACTTGGTGTTAAACCCTATTTCCATGTCGTCCGGCCACCACATGCTTCGAGAACCCCTCCGATCATTTTTGCCGAGACCACCCATCATCACTCTATCTCCAGCCAAGTTCCCGACCACCTCAAACATTTTGATCACCAGAAAAACCCAAGAAACCAATTTCCGTTCATCAAAGAACTGCTCTCTCCATACCATATTAAAAATTGTGATTTTCTTCTTAAAAATCATATTTTTCAAGATCGATTCAAGTTAAATACTTGAATTAGCAATTTAAGATGTTTGATTTTTAACATGTTTTAAAAATCTACTGTATTCTCTTGATTCCAGGGTCTTTCAAACTTATTATACTTGAATTTATTTTTAAAATCTAGATGATGTTTAAACTAAACTACTTTGTTTGAAATCCAAAGTTTAATAGTGAACAGGTAAAAAGATTTGCAATTTTTTATCAAAACTCAACTCTGTAATATGAACAGAGGTATACTCTGATATATTAGACATGCATGCTTAAATACATTCATATACACAAAGATATCACTATATATATACACAAACAAACATCATTCATCTCAGAAATTCCACAAGCAACAAACAATTATTTACTTAAGTTTTTAATTTAAAATGTTTACTCACCTGTTTTTAAGACAGAAAGCTTGATTTTTGAAAACTGAATTGCAGAAGAAAATGCTGAGATCTTTTGAAACTGGAATGCTTAGTTGAACTGAAACTTGATGATGAGATGATTCAAGACTTGATTGATGCAGATTGAAGCTTGTTGATCTTTGTTATAGGCTTTGAAAAGATTACATGTTTTGGCTGTGATTTGAGAATTGGTTACAGGGTTTTGATCTGTTTTGAGAATGTTTACAGGTTTGTTTCTTTGTTTTAGGAATGAGAATAGAAAAAGAATTGGAAGAGGGAAGATGTATGTTTATAAAGAGTTTATTAGGATTTATTAAATTCTAAAGAAAATGAAAAATAAAAAGTGACACTTGCCCAATTTGTTAACATTTGTCAATTTCATTTACTAATTATCTTACACATGTTATTAAGGAGATTTATAAGCCAACACATGTAATTTGCATGCATTAATTAGATTTTAAATGGTTTAAAGCTTTTATAATTAATTTCCTAATAAATAAATACATATCTTAATTTATATAAATAAATTCTTTTAAAAGAAAATAAAATAAAACAAACTATATTCATACATTTTATCCAAAATATTTTTAAGATATATATCCTTTAAATTCAAAATTTAAATCAAATACAAATTCAAATCAAATTTAAAATCCAATTTAAAATCAATTCAAATATATATATATATATATATACATTTAAACAAACACAAATTCAATTTAAAAATAATAATGCTATTTAAAGTCTATTTATATCTATATATGAAAACAACACATTATTATTATTGTTTGAAAATTACAATTTTGCCAATTTTAAATAATTAATATAAGGTGATTATCACATTTTAAATTGCTTGAAATTCCGGGATATCACATTCCTCCCCCCTTAAAAGAATTTCGTCCCCGAAATTAAAATAAAAGATAATCCAATTTTTTTTTCAACAATTTCAAACATACATATCAGCCATACACTATCAACCAACAACCAATTTCATCCAAACAAACAATTCTACTATCTGGTCACAATTCCGGATAAGCTTCCCTAAAACTATCCAGAGTTTCCCTGGTACAAATACTGGAATACTCACTCTACATAACCTTAACTAGCTATACTAATACATATGGGTCACCAGAAAACTATGAGACAGATAAGAAAGCCTTAAGTCTCTACAGATCTTTATCTAACTTGGTTACCTCGCCTATAGGATTAGATACAAAGATAGGGCGGTCAACCTAATCAAAGGGAAAGATGAAACTTCTCTAGAACTCATGTTGGAAACCCAAACAGACAACCCAACAAATTTAGATAGGTATATAGTTATATAAAAATTACAAATATGCGCTCTCAAGATAAACACTACTCCAGAGCCTAGGTATTATCTCAACATATGCTCTGATACCAAATGAAACGACCCGTCTCTCAGTCCATATAAAGACGCATCATTATTAAGAAAGAATGGGATAGAAAAGAGAAAAGATAGTAAAGAAAGAACGAAACAACATCAGAATCTCACAGCGGAACGAATAAATTATATTAATCACATAAGATATTACATAGTATCATATATATCAGAGATACACAGCTTATACATCACAAATTAGACCGTTATAAAGGCCTATCTATCAATACAACTCAAGATACAACTCAGAGATACATGTAGAACTACGCTTAGAAGTGTATATAGAACTATATATGGCAGAAAATGGAAATAGAACGATATATGTAGAACTACGCTTAGAAATGTATAATTTGTCCATTCACCAGAACTTTAGTTCTGAACCCCACCTCATAACATCCCACCGGTTAGATAGATGGCATAGATTTTCCAGCTTTAAGACACTTGCTTAGAAAGTGTTATTACCTTAGTGAGTATTTACTTACTATTATATTTTAGTCAGTCCCGATGTGAGATATTTAATTAAGCTCTGATATATTTGTTTGCCTATTTGCAGGATACTAGATACCCAACTCGGGCTTCAGTGGGCTTGGATTTTAGCATTTATGCGAAAAATCCAGACCCACTGGAATTCAGGCAGTTACATTTGGTATCAGAGCTTAGGTTAGTAGGTCCTAAGTAAATTAGGAAATATGAGTGAACGCATTTGTATAAATATAAATATATTATGTACTAAAATCCGACTAGTCCCCAATTATAGGTTTTAACATATGAAAAGTTTCTAGGAGTATATTTGGGCATAGTTTGCTAGTTGGGTTTGGGATGGCCCAAGGATGTTGAGCCCTATGTTATTGCCGATTTATAGAGTACAATAAGCTATGTTTTGAGAAAAGATTGGGATAGTAGGGGGTATTTTTATTTTGGAAGGAATAAGAGATTTTATTAAGGAAATGAGATTTCCAAGGTTTAGGAAGGGTATTCCTAGGGTAGTAAGAAGAAATCCACTTTATGTCTAGCCCAATAAAATGAAACTTTTGGAATTGAAAAGTTGAAAATATAATTGTTAATATGTTTGAGGAAGTAAATATTGGGTTTTTTTGGAAATAAAAGTGGTATGGAATTTAAATTTGTTTCTATATGTTGTAAATTTTTGTTAAAAGTGAAATTCTTTTTGAAGAATTATAGAGCATGTATAGCTCGCTAGTTTCTTTGAAGGTAAACAAATATTTTAAATATTGAAACCTAGAGTGTGTTAAGTACTGAAAACGTAGGCTACAACATTTATTGTTGTGATAGATGTTTTCGTGAAAAATAAAGGAAGCTTAGACTATGACACTATTGTTATAGTAGGTGACTTCCAAAGGAAATGTTTTTACATATCATATGAGATTTGTTAATATTTATTTTAATTGAATCCATAAACTAGTATTTTGGGTTGTAGTAACGGTGTTTTACGCAACATCTATTTTAACCAAAATAAAAAAGGTGTGTTGAAGATAATTTCTAGGTATACAAATAAAGTGGTTTGTAAGTACACTTGTTATTTAAATAAGTAAATGGAAATGTTTTCTAGTTATGAAAATATTAAAATAGTTTTGAAATTGAGTTTTTCTAAAAAAAAATATTTTAAGGACAAACAAGGCATGTTTTAAAGAAAAATGGTTTGGTGAAAAGTAAATAAGTTTTTGGAATAGAAAACTTAGTAAACAGTTAAATTTTTAAAAAAAAATTCCAATTTTTTTATGGAAAGCTGTAAAGGTCTTTAAAATTAAAAGAGGAATAAGTTTTGAACTTAGAGTTTATAAGTTTTCCCCTCTAGGTTTGGGGAATAATTTAAATTCAAAGAGCTGTAAAGATGAAAGTCTAGAAAGATAAAATGTTAAGTAACCAAGTACCTTTGAATTTAATAGAAACTTCAAAGTAACACTTTTAGAGGCAAGAATTTTGGGATTTGATGTTTCAAAATTTTAGAAGCTTTAAATTTTGAAATGAAATGATAAATACCAAACCAAACTTTTAAATATGGAGTAGATAGGAATCATTTTCTAGGTGTGACGGGAAAAGTGTAAGGCTATGAAGGAGAAAGCAGTAATTACTTTTAGTAGTAATAATAGAAGTTCCCGTAAAGTGTGTAGGACACTAGTGAGAACCTAGGAATGTTGCTTCATGTGTGTAGACTATAGAAGAATAGTGAAGTGATATTAGTAAGATAGTAAGACACACGTGGTTGGGATAGGTAGACCTTAGTTGGGGAAAAATGAAAGGTAAAGGTAAAGGTAAAGAGAAATTTCCCCAAGCTTAGTTGCCCTTTTAAATAGAGACTACATAGATTGAAATCCTTATTCGTTGCAGTAAATGAGACTTGGTTATTACATTTAGAGTATGGAATGGAAGAGATGAATAGATCTTATTCATCATGAGTAATACAGCATAAGTTAGTAACGAGTAATAGGCGGCAGGAGGAGCATATGAGTTACTTGGATTCCTAGAGTAGGACCTTCCTGTGTCAGAGTGGGCATGGTCCTAGGCCTCCTAGCCCTAGATGATAGCTGTGTTTAGCTGCTATATTAAAAGAAAAGTAAAAGCAGATAAAAGCAACTAAAAGAAAAACAGTAAGATCTAAAGAAAGCAATAGAAACGTCAATAGAAATAAATAAGAATTGCAAAACAAAAATACATTTTTTTTCCAAAAATTAAGCTTGGGAAAAATTTTGAAAAGAAAAAATTTCTTATGTGAATTGTGCTTGGGAAAGAAAATAGAGATTTTTATAAAACAGTGGCATAAGTTCCAAGTACAGAGAAAGAGGTGCGCAAAAGTAAAACGGGGAAATGTTAGGTTTTCCGTTTTCTACCTTCTTTCTGACATAAGAAATCGAGTTAAGAAAATTAGATTTTTCTAAAATTTGAAAATTAAAAGTTGTGTTGTAGGATTTGGATGTAAAATTCGTTGAACTACACCCCTATTCAGTAGGAGTGTGAGAAAAATTGGATGAAAACTATTTTGAGTTTTCAAAAGATTGCATTCATATAAAAATTGCAAGTATATTTAGGATGTGTGCATCATATTGTAAAAAGGAGTTTTTTAAGAAGAAAAGCATTCATATATGAGGTACCGCTTAGAAATTCATGTACATGCATATAATTTTTGTTGAATGACACTTTGCACAAGGATATGGATGGTCGCAAAATTGGATGTACACAAAATGGATGTGATTGATGCGAGGAATTAGATAGTTTTATCCTGGTCGAATTTCGGGGACAAAATTTCCTAAAGGGTGGGAGAATGTAACACCCTGCATTTTTAGATAATTAAATAATCAAATAACAATGAACTGTGAAAATAAGCATTTTTGGAATTTTCAGAATATGGCCTCAAAACTTATATCATTGTGTACGTGGCAATTTTCTGATCAATTTCCATTCATAACTTGTCGAAATTCGAGTTAATATGAAGAAGTTACGAGAAGAACAAGAAATCAGAAAAACGAAGAAAAAAAAGACCCTATGGGTCGACCCGCAAAGCACAAGGGTCGACCCGCAAAGCACACAGGTCGACCTATAGGTCGACCCCCGTGTAGCCCTGGACAAGAAATCATCCAGGGACGTCTCGAAGTTTATAATTTGATTTTATGAGCGATCTGAAGTGTTGTTTTCTGGATCCAATGATTCACAGCGAGCCTGTGACATGGTTGCACCAGATTAAATCCAAAAATACGACGGTTTGAGATCACCAAACTCCACTATAAATAGAACCCTAGGCCTAGCTATTTTCCCACATTTAGATTTTCCCAACCGGGTTCATTGCCTAAGGCTGAACCCTAAAGAGAATATATTTCTGAAGAGAAGACCTTTTTAATAAAAATATTAGACGCCGTAGAAGGGGATACAAGAATGCCATGGAGTAAAGCTAAGGACGACATGTGAGTGGATATAAATTATACCTCTTTTACGTTTATGATATATATTATCGTTAGATTCCCGCTAAATATTTAATTCAGCATTTATTTCAATAATTAGTTCTACTAGTTAGTTATGTTGAAACTGTAAATTTTATAAGAGAGGTGTACTTATATTTAAATGTAATTTATATGGAAAAAGAAAGGAATCCAATTAAATATAAGTAATATTAGGCTTAAAAGTTGAAGAGAAAGGCATAAGCCTAAAGTGAGAAATTTACAGTAAATTATGAAATGAATTAAAAATGGAAAAATCTAATAACTTGATTTGGAAGTTAGTGATAGATTAGTTGGTTGGTTTAGAAAAGGGAATACATTTCCATGGTTTAATATTAGAATTAGCATATGTTAGTCCATAGGATAGTGGTTTTGATGACAACAACTATAGAAGTGTTATAAAATATATATGTGTAGGAAATCTATATGCAGGTATCAACAGAAGAAGACTGTACAGTAAAGAAAACAAAACTGATGAAGACAAAGATCAAGAGTTCAAGATTGAAGACTCATGAGATTCAAGATATTCAAGAGTTCAAGACAAATAATATAGTTAGGTTAGATATTTGTTAAAACTCCTTGAAAGCACTATCATTCTTTTTTATCCAATTTACTCGTGGAATGGAATCCACTTCGTTCTTGTTAAAGGGATCGAACCCTAGTGAGATGGAACTCACGAAATATCTAGTGGAACAGATAGTAGCCCTATTTTGTTATCCACTAATTTTGATTCAAAATGATTTTCAAAATTATCTCTTGTTTTATAAAATGATTTTCAAATATTCCTTTTCAAAAGAAAAACCTTCGTTCACATTTCCAAAAATGTTTTAGCCTCAAAATCATATTTATCATTTTGTTATATTTTGATTTCAAAATTGTCCTTGATATTTTAGCCTCAAAATCTATTTTAATACTATATTTACTTTAGTTTATTTACTTTGATTTTAAATATATTTTAGTATATATACATATATACATTCATAAGTATTTCTACTTCTAAATACCTTCTACAAATACATAGAGTCCATTTGAATAAAGTTGCATATGTTTTAAATCATCATTTTCAAAGTAAAGCAAATCATCACTTTTTACTAGCCCATGTCGACATCCTATTTACCTGTCATGTCGACATGCTTCCCGTTACAGCAAAGGTTGTTTTCAAAAGAAGTGTCTATTCGTTTAAACCTCTTCGAATGGACACATCCATTCATTCTCTATAAATAGAGACTGTTATGGACGTTTTCCAGTAACTACTTTCTTTATTTTCTCTCCTCTTTACTCTCTTATCTTATTTTCTAATCATCCTATCCATATTTTGCCGAAATCTTAAGTGAATCAAACCAGAATATCTCTAGTTTGATTCTCTGCCACTCTCTCCAAAGAATCTCAGTGCTTATCAGAGTTATAGATACATTTGTACTCAAAGAAACTTGTGTGGGGTTATAAAGGTGTGATCGTGTCCTTGGAAATCGATCGGGTGAACTTGTGTCCTATGAATTAAGTGGTTCTACCCAGAGACCTGAGAATCTAGAGGGTGTACCTCGTTGCCTTGGAATCGAGGGATTGTAATCTAGATTATTGTTGAATAGAAAGCCGTACGGGTTGTGCGGGACTGGATGTAGGGTAACACCGAACCAGTATCAAATTCCTGGTGTGTTCTTTCCTTTACTTGCTTTTTATTTATATTTGCATTTGTTTGTGATTCTGTGATTTGATCTGTGATTGTGTATTTGCATTAAGTTAGTTAATTCAATTTAAATCAAAGAAGTTTTAAAGAAATTCTTAAAACACTATTCACCCCCCCTCTAGTGTTAAATAGCCTTAAGATCATCTTCCGCGTCCCTTTCATTTGGTATCAGAGCCAGGTTTTTCAAAGTATTCATAACCTGATTTTTGAAAAGTAACAATGGCTACCAACACTGGTATTTCTAGTTCATTTGTAGAGGGTCAGTCCACTGCCAGACCACCACTTTTCAATGGCAGTAACTATGCATATTGGGCATGTAGAATGAAGATATATTTACAATCCATTAGTTTAGAAACATGGAATATGACACAAACTGAATACACTGAGTCCACAACTGATTTTGCTCAATGGACGACCGTTCAAAGAGAAGTGGCTCAAAACAATTCAAAAGCCATGAATATTTTATTTTGTTCACTAGATAGAAATGAATTTAATAGGGTATCTGTTTGTAAAACTGCATATGAAATCTGGAAAACTCTGCAAGTTACTCATGAAGGAACAAGCAAAGTTAAACAGACCAAAATTTCTATTCTTACTAATCAATTTCAATTATTTAAGATGTTGCCTAGTGAATCTATTCCAGATATGTATAGTCGTTTTCAGGATATTGTTCATTCACTAATATCTCTGGGAAAAGCAATCTCCGAAGAAGATCAAGTCAGGAAAATTCTGAATTCACTCACTCCAGAATGGGATTTGAAGACACTGGCGATTGAAGAATCAAATAACATCAGTACCTTGAAGATTGATGAATTAATTGGAAATCTGATGTCATATGAAGTTCAAATTCAGGGAAGAAGGGAGAATAAGTCATCAGAAAAAAAGTCCATTGCCTTCAATGCACTAACTGGTGAATCAGACTCTAGTGATGATGATGAAGAAATAGCCTACATGACAAGAAACTTTCAAAAATTCTTGAAGTATAGAAAAATGAATAATCACAAGAGAAAAAGTTTTGGAAATAACACTGAATCACTCAACAACATCAAATGCTTCAATTGCAATGAGTTTGGTCATTATCAAAGAGACTGTCCACATCTAGAAAAGCAAACTCCTCAATCAAACAAAGAATATTCAAAGAAAAGAAAGCATTTGCAGCAACACTGGATGATTCAGATACGTCCTCAAGTGATGATGAACAGAAAACAGAATTGGCAAATATGTGTTTTATGACAACTCAGAATTCAGATAATCAGGATGATATGGAACTCAAACAAGGTACACGTTTACTATTTTAATTGGTTGAAAATTGGTTGCTTAGAATAGTTTATTAGTTAAGTATATAATTGATTTTATTAACTTAAAATTTTTTAAATATCTTTTAAAATTTTTATAAAATATTATTTTTATATATTTTCTGTATAATATATTTTCAAAATATATTCAGACAATAATCATAATATATATATAAGTATATATATATATATATCTTGTACATGCTTGAAATCATTTTTGCAAAATCTGATGTGCATGTCGACATGGCACTTATTGGTAATGTCGACATACCTGTAGCAAATCAGATATCTAAATTTGAATTCAAAATTCAAATTTCCCTCCACCTTTTCACTAACTCCTATGTTCTGAATAGTTATGACTCTTTGACCAGAGAATCCACCTATTCAACCTCTTTATATCTATCTTCTATCAACACTTATCTCCATCTTCAATTCAAATTCAAAACAACTTTTATCTTCAAACACTCTTATCTCTTCAAAAATGGCATCCACTAACAACGTAGCCGGAATGAGGCTGTCAAGAGCCACCTAAGATCATCTCTACAATAATAGAGATGCCATACTTGCATACATTAATTATGCAACTTGTGGAAAATTTCATTCGGGTAATTTTGCTATTTTTAATGACTTCGCTTCTTATGAAATTGATGCTCTCTTTTAAAACAATGGTATTCTAAGCTTGGTTGACAATAACCAAAATGATTTTGTTTGCTATCCAAACCTTGTCAAAATGTTTTATGCAAATTTAAATCGTGGTTTTTATAATGGAAGGGATGATGAAGTGTGGAGTAGTGTCAAGGGGACACAAATTGTTTTGGATACCAATGTTTTAGGAACCATACTTGAGTGTAAAAGTACCGGTTCCAATCTTTCTTCTTTTGAAATCGAGGAAACCGATCGTGAAACTTTTCACAATATTTTTGGGAAAGAAATGGATTTCAAAAACAATTTTTTTTCGACCAAAAGCTCGTATTGTTAATCTTCTCCTTCAACGCACTATTACTCCGAGATCGGGAAATTACAATAACCCGACTCAAAAAGTGTGCAAGGCTCTTTTTGCAATTTTTGGAAATTATGATATTAATTGGGCACAAGTTATCTTGGATGAATTTCGACACAAAAACTTGGATTCGGGAGAGAATGCATTATATCATGGAATATACCTCACTAGAATTTTTAATTACTTTGGAGTGGATATGAGAGGTGAAGAATTCTTTCCACGAAAGGTTTTTAATCATTCCAATATTTCACTTATGAAAATTCCGCACGTGTTTCAACCATACGAAACACTAACGGAAAAAGAAGCACGATTGGGGTATGAGGAAATGCAAGAAGATGAGGAGGAAGAAGAAGAAGAGGAAGAGGAGGAAGAAGAAGGTGAGGAAGAAGAAGGTGAGGAAGAAGAAGAGGAAGAAAGTGAAGAAACTTCCTTAGAAAGTATTGATTTTCCCACACGACCATCAAACAAGACTCTCCTTCACAATCAACGAGTGATTGTGAAAAATCAAAAAGCTCTCAAACACTCCGTAAACAAAAAATTGGACAAAATGTCCAATACTATGAACAAGTTCTTCTCCAAAGTCAGCAAGAAGCTAAATATCTCATCATCTTCATCCTCATCTACTAGTTTCTAGAGTTTACTTTTTGTATATCAATGAAATTTGGTGTATTGAAAGTTGTATCTTTATGGTTTCTTTATGAAATGAAGCTTATTCTCTGTTTATCTTACTGTTACTCTTATTTATATCAAGTAATATATATAAATCATATGTATATACACTGAAAATTCAAAAATAAGATGTGCAAAATCTGCTATGTATGTCGACATACTGTATAGAGGTCATGTCGACATATACTGGTAATATTCTGAATGGACATTTCAAATTGAAATTCAAAATAACTCCTTATGTCTATTCATTTCAAACGACTTTCCTGTCTATTTAAGTCCTATTTTCTTCCAGAAAACTTCTCATAACTTCTCTCTACTCTTATCTACTTATTTCCTTCTTACTTATCATCAAAATAGCTTCATCCTCTTCAAATCTAAGTGATAATCTTGAAGAGACTCTCAAATCCTTCAAAAATATTCTTACTTTTATTCTACGAAATCAGAGGCACTTAGAACTGAGTCAAATGCAGATGATAAAGGAACAAGAAAGGCATTTCGATGTACTACGATGGATGATCTCCGCTCTCAACAAAGAGGATCTCCAAGTAAATCCACCGAAGACATTGCTCCACGACGATGAAGATTGGGAAGTAATCAAAGCGGATCCCATCTTTGGAAAAGAGGGATGGGTTGAAGTTCCACGTAACATTTAACTTGTTTGATTTGGTTTAAAATTGATTTGATTTTAAATACTTGATTTGGTTTGGTTTTAAACATGGTTGATTTATGATAACTTACTATATTGATTATGTAATAAGACATAAATAGGTGTGCTTATGTTTGATTGATTTGTCTACTTATTGTATGCATTTTCTTTTCATTTAACAGTTATGAATATAGTGATATGAATAAAATAATTTGTGGTTACACTTATTATTCTCATTCTTATATTACTCATATATATCATTCTGAGTATACAATATTTAGCATTGTTATATCTAGTTTCAGTATTATTAATGATAACATATCATTTATATCATAGATTTAGGGGGAGTTAGTGTCATTTTTTTGTTGATGACAAAGGGGGAGAAGTATAAAATAGGTTAGTTAGGCATAGATTAAGGGGGAGTTATTAGATTTAGGGGGAGTTATAAGGAGAATATAAATATTTTATAAACAAAGGTTGTCATCATCAAAAAGGGGGAGAATGTTAGTCCATAGGATAGTGGTTTTGATGACAACAACTATAGAAGTGTTATAAAATATATATGTGCAGGAAATCTATATGCAGGTATCAACAGAAGAAGACTGTACAGTAAAGAAAACAAAATTGATGAAGACAAAGATCAAGAGTTCAAGATTGAAGACTCATGAGATTCAAGATATTCAAGAGTTCAAGACAAATAATATAGTTAGGTTAGATATTTGTTAAAACTCCTTGAAAGCACTATCATTCTTTTTTATCCAATTTACTCGTGGAATGGAATCCACTTCGTTCTTGTTAAAGGGATGGAACCCTAGTGAGATGGAACTCACGAAATATCTAGTGGAACGGATAGTAGCCCTATTTTGTTATCCACTAATTTTGATTCAAAATGATTTTCAAAATTATCTCTTGTTTTATAAAATGATTTTCAAATATTCCTTTTCAAAAGAAAAACCTTCGTTCACATTTCCAAAAATGTTTTAGCCTCAAAATCATATTTATCATTTTGTTATATTTTGATTTCAAAATTGTCCTTGATATTTTAGCCTCAAAATCTATTTTAATACTATATTTACTTTAGTTTATTTACTTTGATTTTAAATATATTTTAGTATATATACATATATACATTCATAAGTATTTCTACTTCTAAATACCTTCTACAAATACATAGAGTCCATTTGAATAAAGTTGCATATGTTTTAAATCATCATTTTCAAAGTAAAGCAAATCATCACTTTTTACTAGACCATGTCGACATCCTATTTACCTGTCATGTCGACATGCTTCCCGTTACAGCAAAGGTTGTTTTCAAAAGAAGTGTCTATTCGTTTAAACCTCTTCGAATGGACACATCCATTCATTCTCTATAAATAGAGACTGTTATGGACGTTTTCCAGTAACTACTTTCTTTATTTTCTCTCCTCTTTACTCTCTTATCTTATTTTCTAATCATCCTATCCATATTTTGTCGAAATCTTAAGTGAATCAAACCAGAATATCTCTAGTTTGATTCTCTGCCACTCTCTCCAAAGAATCTCAGTGCTTATCAGAGTTATAGATACATTTGTACTCAAAGAAACTTGTGTGGGGTTATAAAGGTGTGATCGTGTCCTTGGAAATCGATCGGGTGAACTTGTGTCCTGTGAATTAAGTGGTTCTACCCAGAGACCTGAGAATCTGGAAGGTGTACCTCGTTGCCTTGGAATCGAGGGATTGTAATCTAGATTATTGTTGAATAGAAAGCCGTACGGGTTGTGCGGGACTGGATGTAGGGTAACACCGAACCAGTATAAAATTCCTGGTGTGCTCTTTCCTTTACTTGCTTTTTATTTATATTTGCATTTGTTTGTGATTCTGTGATTTGATCTGTGATTGTGTATTTGCATTAAGTTAGTTAATTCAATTTAAATCAAAGAAGTTTTAAAGAAATTCTTAAAACACTATTCACCCCCCCTCTAGTGTTAAATAGCCTTAAGATCTTCTTCCGCGTCCCATTCAGCATAAATGTAATTGCAAGAATAAAAGCAAGGAAAGTGGAATTAGTGCAAAACAGAGACATTACTGTATTTTGCATTACCCAATAATTAAAGAAACAATAAAAGAAATATCTTGCAGTTACGAGTTATTTTTTATAGCATTATTTAGTATTAAAATATGGAAATGGATTTTTAGCACAGTTTTTGTAACCAACCAAATAAAATAGAACTACTTCCTAGAATAAAAGAGAATAACGCGAAGCGTTGAAGAAATTAAAGAAGGGAAATAATCAAGTTAATTATGTGACAAGACTAGAAATAGTAAACAGAAAATGTGACTAGATCTGCATTTACTGTGCAGATAGCAGAATAAAATGTAAAGCAGATATTATGATAAGTAAATTGTGATAGTTGGACGTAGTCCCAAGCTAAGACTGTCATATATAATATAAGAGAACTAAAGAGAATTTAGTATCATAATAAAAGAAGGCAGACTAGAATAGAAAAGAGACACTTGCAATTACATTTATAACATGTAGGTTATAAAAGAAAGAAAAGAATATAAATCGACAATTGCAAATATAATTGTAAGATGAAGGTTATAATTAAAAAGAAAGAAATAGAAGAGGCTTATTTTATCAAACTTAGATCTTGGATTAATTTAATAAGAAAAATAATAGAAGTGGCCCGTACCGATAGCATTCCCTTTCAAGTCTAGAACCGATGGTCTCACACATATGTGGGGCTGGGCTTGCTGATTAGGTTAAATAAGTAGCCAACAGAATAAGAAAAGTAAAGTAAATGCATAGTAAAATAGTAGACGTAGGGTCTAATAAAATGGTAAGGTGCATTTGGAGCAGCCCGAAAGAGAATCTGGATAAAGAGCCTAACGAAGCAGTTCATCACAGATTTTTGTACAGAAAAAGCACGTCCAACTTGGTTAGTTTAGGCTAGAAGGAAGAATGAGACTTCAACGAGACGTGAGGATACTATAGGATGGCCCTTTGGGGTTGGCCTAATGAAGCTACACCCTCGGAGGTAGGTCTGTAGGTAATCCATCAAAAGAGTATGCCTTGACTACTTTTGCATTACAGGCCCAACGAAGCAGACCTTTGTAGGTAGTCAAAAGGTTGATGATGGAGTAGGATAATCGTATGACACTATACCCTAGTTTGCGATTAGGTTATAGTGGGGGGACCCAAAAGGATAGTCGCAAATGGAGATCAAGCCATCATCAGTCAGAGCGTGTTCGGGAAAGACTAGAGTTAAACCAACATGCCAATGATTCTTTCACTACCGAGACATTGGATGAGGGGCACATCCAGTTGGATGTTTAGATTGTTTGTAGTAAAGAACATCCACTTAGCTCTTGAAAGGTCTTTCGATTAGTTGAGTGGGGCCTGCGTGGGGCCATAGCCACGATGAGAAAAGAGACAGAACAAATAGAATATCTATATTGTAGGCCTAACGAAGTGGACCTTTACAGATATAGAAAATCCCCGACTGAGTTCCATACAAGGTAGACCTTGTTGGCGGAATTTAGGGAGTAGGCAGAATGATTACGTGTAGTCCTCAAGGTATGCACTGGGTGGTACATTGTGGATGTCCAAGCACTAGTATAAGCTGGTGCGGAACCAGTTTCACGTTTTCATAGTATACGAAGGAACATCTGTATTGTAGGCCTCGCAAAGCTGTCCTTTATAGATGTAGTTACAGTGCGTTTTCGTAGCGAGATGATGCAGTCCTTTTCGAGCAGGATACGGAAGGTACTATGGGTAGTACCTAGGACCAATGCGGTCTTTGGGCATGTAGCTATATATATTAGTTATTAGGTCTTAATCTACTAGGGAGTAGATGGGTACGATTCACGCGCAGAGGCGAGAGTATTATAAACCCAATAAACCTAATATAGCAGAAAATGGAAATATAAGGATATATATAGAACTATGCTTAGAAGTGTATAATTTGTCCATTCACCAAAACTTTAGTTCTGACCCCTCCTCATAACATCCCACGGGTTAGATAGATGGCAAAGGTTTTCCCGCTTTGAGACACTTGCTTAGAAAGTGTTATTACCTTGGTGAGTATTTACTTACTATTATATTTTAGTCAGTCCCACTGTGAGATATTTAATTGAGCTCTGATATATTTGTCTTTGCCTATTTGCAGGATACAAGATACCCAACTCGGGCTTCAGTGGGCTTGGACTTTATCATTTATGCGAAAAATTCGAACCCATTAGAATTCAAGTTGTTACAAACCTAGTTTCCTACAACCCCCCTTGACATCTATGGTACTCCTCAAGTTGCTTCTCCATATACATCCTCTGCAACGGATTGAGGTCGTTTAAGTTGCAAGTTAAAAAAGCCATATCATTAGCACTTTGTTGTCTAGCTAATTCTTGTTTTCTTAACTCTAGCTCATCATTTCTTAACTTTTATTTTTCATCGTGTCGCCGTTGTTTTTCCATTGCCCTTTAAAGTCTCTTCGTTTCTTTTGTTTCTAGGTATAATTTGTTTCGATCTTCAGTAGCCTCCATATGCTCTCTAATATGTTCATAATGTGTACTGTAATCGGGGGCGGATTTTTCTTACCCTTGAACCTTCTCGGTGGCTACAACCTATAGTAGTGGTGAAGGGGGTGTCTTCATGTGGATCAAAACTGCCAGGGCTGAATTCATCGCTCATCTTTCTAGGAAGAAAGCGCATTATTGAATGTTCATGTCGCACGCGACTCCATTTTTCCTCTTTTGTGAGTATGTCATAGCAATGATGCAAGTTGAATGGTCGATTATTATGTTCTTACATATACACTGCATTTGCTTGATTGAGTTGTAGATGATGAAGTACTATAAGAAGAATATAACATAATACTCGATAACATGAACTCCAAATTTAAAATCATTACCAGGTCCATGTCGTTAGCCCCATTTTGTTGTCTTGAATGCAGGTCAGCAATTATTTCTTTCCAACATTGACAAGCGGCCTTTATTCTTTTCCAAGACTGCTTCAATATTGTTGATTCTCATTGGGTGATTTCCCCAAGTTTGAGAAGAAGACAAATTAGAATTCCTATAAACATATTCTTCTTCGGTTATTTCATTACCATCGAATTCGGTTTCTGGATTTTCAAATCTGTTGTCCCCAAATTGATTATTGAGATTTTTTGATAAATTTTGTGAACGATAAGGCAATACTGACCGTTGTTGGCTATTGGAGATACGTAGTTTTGATCATAGTTAAAGTTTTGTTGAAACGAACTACTCTGCGAATAATTCACATTTTGAGAATTTTGGTAATGGTTTGAATCTTGTTGAGAATGAAAGAAAATTTTATTTTGTTGTGGCTGATACGAATTTGGCGCTTGTTGAGATTGAAATTGATTCTCACCGTGTTGAGAATTATATATATGCTGATTGAATTGAGCTGGATTCTGATTATCTAATCCTAGTTGAGATAGAAATCTAGAAGATGAAGATTTCTGAGAATTTTCTTCAGAAATTTTCGACATTACTGATATTGTTTGAAGAAGAGTGTTGATGAGAGTAAAAAATGTAATTGAAATGGTATAAATAAAATTTTGAAATTTGGAAGTTATGTAGAGGGGGTTGGAGAGGGAAAGGCAATGGTCGTGTGGTAATGGGTGTGTAGCCGTTGGCACTTAGCCAGCTATATAATTGCCGGCTAAGTGGCAATAGTCTAGTATGTAGTCGTTGGCACTTAGTCGGCTATTATATAGTCGGCTAAGTGTCAATGGCAATATAATAGCCGTTGCCTTAGCCGAACAAAATGAAGCTGGCTAAGCTTAGCCGACTTTATTTTGGCCAGCTAAGAAGCAACCCCTTGGGTTGGTTTAGCAACCTTTCTGGTTGCCAAAGAAACCAAGAAGAGCACAACCGACCCCTTGTTGGGGGTCGGTTGCTTCCCAACCGACACTCGGTTGGGAATGCTCTAAAGTGATAGGCAACCAACTAATGTTCTATCATTAAATTTAGTTATCCTATAATTTAGCTATTCTATAAATTTTGCTATACAATGAAACTAATATTTTTTCTTTGTCGGTATCCTATTAATTTAGTTTATATATCTCAATTTTAAAAAATATATGCCAATACTCGGTTTTCTTTACATGGCAATAAGAGCAGGAATTAAAGCAACCACGTAAATCAAGGAGATGAATACAAATTACATGAATCATTAAAATAATAAAGAGAGAAATAATGATTAGTGTGACGACCCACCTTTTTGGACAGTTTAAATCGACAATCAAACACACATGCCAACTCAAACCATTCAAAAGGGAGGATTGTAAATGGGGTAAATAAGAAAAGAAGAGAAAAGGAACAAGAAACAACCACAAAATACTTTTGATTATCATTTATACATCATTTATTAGAGTTATACATGTACAACAGAACAAATAAAATAATGCAGCAGACAGCATGATGCAAGGATAATAATAGTAATAGTATACCAAATCTTCGTCTTCGTCCTCCAGAATTGATCTTCAATAAGCTGAAAAACTCAGGACCGACCCGAGCGTAATGAAAGAACAAAACACTCGAGTCAGGACTAAAATATCCTTATGTAAGTTAAATCAATCGTAAGTAAAAAAATGAGTGTAACGGCGTTAGATATGTTTACAGGGTTTTACATCTCCTATCCAGTGTCAACGTGCGTGCGATAACTCAAGAGATGTTACGGGATTTTCCATCTCTTAAGGATCCGTTAAACTATCTACTATGTAGTAGAATACGCTATTATAATATGTCTACAGTAAAGTAAAAGTATCAAAATAGTGTTAAGGCATTACCCATATCCCCCTTAACACATTTTTATATATATTCCCATAGTCTATACAGTACCGTAATTCCTCCGTAAACTGGAGGGCTATCAAAGGGCACTCCATAGGTATGGTACAAAACAAACTCGTAGAAGGCGCTCTAGGGCATGTGAACACGGCACACGAGGAGATGCCAGGGTAGATATACCAATTGCACTCTCGGACTGGTGCTGACGCATAGCAGCTACTACCGCCCACCTCGAACACACTCCCAACAATCGAGGGGTGGCCACCAAATCAAATCACAAAAGCAATAGAATGGTATCGAAGAAATATGCCCGATAAGAGGAATGACCTCACTTGGTCCGGTATAGCTCCTGATTTTAGTCACATCTAAGCTGACTCACGGGATTCAGGATCACGTCATACCATATAGAATCGTCGCCAAACCATCCTACTTCATTTCTGGAATCTCCACCACGTACACAGTTGTTAAAGTGGTTTTCGGTATCAACAGAAAGTATGCCCATATACGATCCCGGTCTCTTTAACAACCAAATGCATATTTCACACCGGATGGTTCTTTTACATTTTCAAAATCAATTCATAATTGATATCAAAATATCATATTCGATTCGAAATCAAATCCATTCCAAAATCATCATATCTACTCAAAATATACTATTCCAGTTCAAAATCGTTTCGTCCCAATATCTCATTTCAAATTCAAAAAAAATCGTTTCAAATTTCAATTTAGGTTGTAACTTTATTTAGCCCAATTTGTATTTAAATCCAAGATTTAAATATAAACATTTCACCTTATTGACCAGCTGGAAATTTTTGAAAATAGTTTGAATAGTTTAAAAATAGCTTATATAATTAAAAATAGTTAAAATACTCCAAAATATTAAAGATAGATTTCAAAATAGTTTTAAATTGATTTAATTTAGTTAAATAGATTTAAAATAGATTAAATATAATTAAATAGGTTAAATATCTTTAAAATAAATTAAATATAATTAAAATAAATTAAAATAAGTTAATTAGTTTAAAATAATTAAATTAGGTTAAGTAGATTTAAAAATAGATTAAAATAAGTTAACCTGGTTTAAGATAGGTTGAAATAATTTAATATAATTAATATAGGTTAAAATAGTTTAACAAAAAAAATAGTTTAAGTATTTAAAATAGTTTATATAGCAGAATAACTTAGGAAAACCAAATTTTGAAATAGCTTCAAAGTCAAACCATTTCAATCCCAACTTCCCAATCCAAACCAATTCCAATTTCCATTCAGTTAATTCAATGTCGATTTCAACTCAAATCAATTTCGATTTCAAATTAATCCAATTCTATTTTTTTTCAAATCCAATTGCTTCAATTTCAATTTATAATGATGTCGAGCTCGATCTTTTCTAAAATATCAATTCAAACATTTGAATCGAATTACCCTTCCATATTCAGTTTTAAACCCCAATCTTCAATATAATTCAATTCTGAGCTCAATTTCAAAATGTCGTCTTTATATCACTATTACTTAGTAATGTTCAAAGTTCGAATAAAGGTTCAATCTTTTAAACACAAATCAATTCACGAAATTCAATCATATCCCGATTTTTAAATTTCCAAGTCTCAACTTCAATTATTTAACAATTTTTAACCAAAATTTATTCCAACATTTCAAACTCAAATTCGCGATAAATTCGAATTCTATAAATTGATTTTATTTCTTTTAAATCCAAACTACTTAAATAATTTCAAATCAAAGATTTTAAAATCATTTAATTTAACCAATCCGGTGTCCGCATACAATTTTCTATCCTATGGTCAAGTGATCGGTTATTTCAATTAAATTTCAGGGATAGACATATATCATTTCAATTCAAATCATAGTGTCATAGGTATATATCATTTCAACCTATTTCTCAATTTGTTCAATATGATTCAATTTACATCTGTAATTAATACAAAGGGTGATGACAGGATATATACAAACAAATAAACATCCAAACATTTCAAATATCAATCAGTAGCATCCATCGCTACCAATCATCCAAACAGACAATATAATTTACGGAAATTTCGTAGTTATAATTGTTCGGTAATTTAATTGCGATTAAATTCCAATTCAAATTTGACTGTCAATTTTTACTTTCTAACATTAAATTCATTGACAATCTAGATGACAGTTAAATTTATCAACAACGACTAATCAAAATCTTATCACTTCATAATATCAAATTCAACCAGCATCAAGATATTCTAGTACGTTGTGAGCGTTATAAAACACTCACCTTGGGTTTACGTTGCCAATCGTTCAAATTTTAAATTAAATCGAGCATGTTCGATTTAACCTAACATTTTAGCGAGCTCCAAACACTCCCGGATCAGTGCTTCAGCGTAGCTCTCGTCGCTGCGATTCCAATGTCACTAGTTTCGTCCAATTCTGATAACGTATGAAGGAGATATGTGATTTCAAACTTTGTATAATAGTTTAAAACAAAATTCTTTTCTTTTTTTTTATTACCAAAAAAAAATCAAGGCCGTTCAAACAAGCCTCTGGAATCAGGGCCGCAACTCCCTTCTTCCTCATGTAATCGTGCTCCAGGAAAGCACGAACAACAGAACCCATCGTCACATCCAAAAAATCGAACGCGAGCTCCAATGCCTCACCTTGACTTCGATCGGAGACCACCACCAGTCGCGTCTCCACCCACTCCACCTTCAACCTCGACCCCATTAAGCTCGGCCACCCCATTGCTGCAAACCTCGAGCTCGAACGTACGCTATATGAACACGATTTTCCACCAATCCCATGCCTTATCTCCGATCATAACCGTTGGATACCAAGATCTTGGAGAGTTCTACGATATCCTAGTTGGAAGTTCTTGAAATCAGTGAGTGGATGGGAAGAAAATTAGGGAAGAAAGGGAGAGTATTTCGGCCATTGGAGCAAGAAATGGCGGCCACTAACAAAATAGGGTTTGCTGTGCTATACGCGAATACATATACCCGTATACCATATTAGTTTAATATTATTTTTAAATTTTAACAGCTTTTTCAAACGAACTCCAAACGAAACATGCCGACAGGCGTTCGTAATGTTTTACCGGCATTCCAAACACAATGGAACGTGTTTCAGAGGCTAATTCGATTGTATGCGGAAGATAGCCTTTTGAATCGAATTAAAATATTAAATTTTCGATATTTAGTTCAACGCGTTTCTTACCCGTACGACCAACTGGTAACTCCAAACGCTATGAAATTTGAAACCAGATAATAATACACTATTACGGATCCAATGGAACCGGTTTTGTCGAATTCCGAGACTGTGCCTCGGAAGGCTATTTTTACTCGTCGATTATAATATAAAATTTTCAATTTCCAATTTTTCACTTTTATAATCCAATTTTAAATGTTAGCAAATTTCATTGTTGTTTAAATAAACTTTACATCAATTTCCGGTTTCATTTTCAATCATATTATATTCAGAATTCCATTGTTCAAATATTTGCAATATTAAATTTCAACGATTTTGATTATTCAAAAATTACTAAAATTTGCCTATTTGAAAATGAACTTATAAGACTTAGCATTTAAGACAAATTCAAATTATAGAACAACTATTTTCATTATATAGTTATTCAATTCCCGTTATTCAATTTATTCAATTAATTTCCAATATCAAATTTAAACAATTTAATTGTTCAATATTCAACAAATTCCAATATTAGATTTTTAATTGAATTGTACTTACCAATCAATTACTCTATTTACATCTAATGAATTCAGCATTATTATCAAATCCAACTATTGATTGTTAAGACATTCACTTAGTAGCATTTATATTTCAATACTTATTACTACTCAAATCTTTGAAATCAATCTATTAAAATTTTATTTCTAAATAATTCACAATTATTATTCAACTTCAGTTATTGATTATACACCCAGTTAATATATAAAATTTCATTCGACTGACTAAATAAACAAGTAAGTTATAATAATTATCACCCTTTTACTTTTAATCACACTTATAAGATTATTATTTACAAACGAGTGTCACAATTACCTATATAATACTAATTTGATTCCATTACCGATAACTATATATTATTTCATTAGTTAACCCAATATTTACATTTGTTTTCTTATATTCCCTTTATAACCAAGTTATAATATTTAAGTCATTTTAATTGATTGGAATTTCATTCAATTCATTAATAATTAACTTAGATAAATATTGTTGCAAATCATTCTAGTTATTATTATCATAAATAAATTACAAATTTTTAATTCTTCGAACATTAAACCATGAAAGCTTATTAAATTTACTATTTTAATTATCGAAAATTTACGGGTCGTTACACCCTCCCCCACTCAAAACTTTTCGTCCTCGAAAAGGAAAAGAAGGGAAAAGGAACTAAGTAAAGAATTCAACATTTGATATATTTTATTCAAAATTATCAACTTATAAAACAGTGAAATTTCATTTATAAAGTCGTTACTACACTTCCACTACGCTACTCCGATAAGCTTACGAAATTTACAAGTTGGTTATCCAAACGAGTTATAAAATTTTAAAACTTGAAAATTTTCTAACACTCGGATTTACGAAAAATTTCGGCAGAGTCTCCTTTGCGCGGCTCGAACGGCACAACTACAAAACGCCTCTACGGGCCCCAAACCAACAAAAGAAAACAAAATCCAAGTGGCTCCATCATAAAACCATCAAATCAAATGACAAAATAAACACATACCTTTTTGTCGGGCAACCAAGTTTTCCTTGATTTTAAATACCTACATCTTATCTATAATGATATCCAATCACATAACTTAAAATCAATTTATAATTTGCATTTTCAATTTTCAATATTAGCTTTACTTAAACATGTACGAGGTACATATATCATCTGTACGCAATATCAAATCTGATCACTCATTCGATCACACAATTTCACTTCCAAACTAGTATTGTTCACATGACTCTCTAGTGCGGACCCAAATTTAGTTCCTTGACCGGAAACTGTTACCCTCCTTGCATAGCCATATACTATGATAGAGAATTCAAGAATCAAATCAAAAATCCATATCCAGGGTTCGCCGTCGGGAATCGAGTGAAAAATCCTAACTCGGATCGATATAAATTATCTCGAAATTCTGTGCTCGAATCCGGATCAAATCGTTATGCAAATAAAATAATATACGTACAACTTACGTATTAACTTTCAATAGATTTCTATACAATTTGTCTATATTAAACTATTTTACCTACCTTCATTTCATTTACAATTTATTATTCACAATGCAACGTTCATATCCCTTATTTACTTAGTATACCCATTTCTTTACATAGCATACTCTTTAATACTATCATTTCTTAAACATCATCCTATAGAATTTACTTAAGTTCATTTTAAATGTTCTATATAATTTTATTAAATTCAGTTTCCTTTTCAATTGATTCTTAGCTATACCAAATTCCCTTATTTACATTTTCTTCATTTTCATAATTTCAGTTAAATATAGATTTATTGGTGGAACATTTTATTAATCATCACTTTAGTTTATAATCATTCTATAAAAAGGCGTATATAAGAAGTTAGATTTTATCTCAGTTTATAATTATCTCAAAAGTCATAATTCAATTCAACAATTTCTTTGCAAATTTATATTAAATTCTATAACCAGTTGACAAAGATATTATTTGATTCATTTGTCTGATTTCTTAAGTTCACTTACTTATTCCATTTAGCCACTCATCATTTCACATTATACTTAAGTATATATAGCATTTTTATCATAACCAAATTTCCATTTATATACATTTTAATTACTTTTAATTTTTGCTTACTTGTATAATATCTCATTACATCCCTCAATCATTCGTTAACTTTTTAACATTTGGTAAGTCATATTATATGTTATTAGGATGCAATTTGATCCCATACAAATTTATAGGATTCATTTTACTTAATTGGAATGTTCACAATTTTTAACTTGTTTAAATTTTCTTTACTTTTCAATTTTAAGAGTTACACTTCAACTCTGAGGTTTTTCTCAAAACATTAAGCTTAGAATTCTAAATCATCTTATTTATAAGTTCTGGTTATTCACATTTCATTCAATTAATTGGAAAATTATTAATCAACAGAACTTAGAAATTTAAATGTCCGGTTCATTCAAATCATTTGAAATAAATATATACATTTTCTTATATATATCAAATCATACTTTTGGAGTTTAAACCAAAATGCATTTTTCAAAACAGTTTCGAAGCAAAGCTTCGCAGAAGTCTCCCCCACTTTGAGACTCGAAAATGAACGTCGATGATGCTGCGCAGTCATCACCGAAATTATTTTACAACGACAGAAGAGGAGAGTACTGAATTCATTTCTTTTTTTAAAAAAAAATCCTTCCAAAATATTTCCATAAATATTTTTCAACTCATATCACTATACATTTTTCTTCAAAGCTTTGAAAACCATTTCAAAATCCTTGGGTCTTAAATTCAATATTTTTCAATTTAAATCTATCTTGAGTTATAAGTCACATTTATAAATTATTCTTACAAAAATTTACTTCCTTAAAACATTCCATAAGTTGTTTTATCATTATTTATTTTGTAATAAAACTTATTTATTAAAATACAAAATCTAATTAATGATAACCATCAATATTATCATTCCTAACAACCAAACAAGTTACAGAAACCATAATAATTTTATGATAATTATTTCTTTATATAAAAATATAATTAGGGCAAAATTACTTCATTTACCCAATTCCAAAAGGATACTATGTCGAATTGTGCTGTTGAAGTGTTTAGAGATCCCTATCAATGACGTTAATTACTCGTATTGACCAGAATCCATAAGCCACTCAACAAATCAACCAACACAGTATAAAACAATTTTATACCACTAACAAATACGCTCTCTCATATATATACACTCAATGACTCATCATAGGGTATTACTACCCTATTTATAAAGAGTCAGACCCCACAAAGCTAAGGTTATCGCTAAACCAAAGCTCTGATACCAACTGTGACGACCCACCTTTTTGGATAGTTTAAATCGACAATCAAACACACATGCCAACTCAAACCATTCAAAAGGGAGGATTGTAAATGGGGTAAATAAGAAAAGAAGAGAAAAGGAACAAGAAACAACCATAGAATCTCGCAGCGGAAAGATAAAATATAATAATCAAATAAACAGTTCATGAAGTTGTTTAATATACTTTTGATTATCATTTATACATCATTTATCAGAGTTATACATATAAAACAGAACAAATAAAATAATGCAGCAGAAAGCATGACGCGAGGATAATAATAGTAATAGTATACCAAATCTTCGTCTTCGTCCTCCAGAATAGATCTTCAATAAGCTGAAAAACTCAAGACTGACCCGAGTGTAATGAAAGAACAAAACACTCGAATCAGGACTAAAATATACTTATGTAAGTTAAATCAATCGTAAGTAAAAAATGAGTGTAACGGCGTTAGAGATGTTTACGGGGTTTGACATCTCCTATCCAGTGTCAACGTGTGTGCAATAACTCAAGAGATGTTACGGGATTTTCTATCTCTTAAGGATCCGTTAAACTATCTACTATGTAGTAGAATACGCTATTATAATATGTCTACAGTAAAGTAAAAGTATTAAAATAGCATTAAGGCGTTACCCATATCCCCCTTAACACATTTTTATATATATTCCCATAGTCTATACAGTACCGTAATTCCTCCGTAAACTGGAGGGCTATCAGAAGGCACTCCATAGGTATGGTACAAAACAAACTCGTAGAAGGCGCTCTAGGGCATGTGAACACGGCACACGAGGATATCCCAGGGTAGATATACCAATTGCACTCCCGGACTGGTGGTGACGCATAGCAGCTACTACCGCCCACCTCGGACACACTCCCAACAATCGAGGGGTGGCCACCAAATCAAATCACAAAAGCAATAGAATGGTATCGAAGAAATATGCCCGATAAGAGGAATAACCTCACTTGGCCCGGTATTGCTCCTGATTTTAGTCGCATCTAAGCTGACTCACGAGAGTAAGAGTCACGTCATACCATATAGAATCGTCGCCAAACCATCCTACTTCATTTCTGGAATCTCCACCACGTACACAGTTGTTAAAGTGGTTTTCGGTATCGACAGAAAGTATGCCCATATCCGATCCCGGTCTCTTTAACAACCAAACGCTTATTTCACACCGGATGGTTCTTTTACATTTTCAAAATCAATTCATAATTGATATCAAAATATCATATTCGCATCGAAATAAAATCCATTCCAAAATCATCATATCTACTCAAAATATACTATTCCAGTTCAAAATCCTTTCGTCCCAATATCTCATTTCAAATTCATAAAAAATCGTTTCAAATTTCAATTTAGGTTGTAACTTCATTTAGCCCAATTTGTATTTAAATCCAAGATTTAAATATAAACATTTCACCTTATTGACCAGCTGGAAAATTTTGAAATTAGTTTGAATAGTTTAAAAATAGCTTATATAATTAAAAATAGTTAAAATACTCCAAAATATTAAAGATAGATTTAAAAATAGTTTTAAATTGATTTAATATAGTTAAATAGATTTAAAATAGATTAAATATAATTAAATTGGTTAAATAGCTTTAAAATAGATTAAATATAATTAAAATAAATTAGAATAAGTTAATTAGTTTAAAATAATTAATTGGGTTAAGTAGATTTAAAAATAGATTAAAATAAGGTAACCTGGTTTAAGATAGGTTGAAATAATTTAATATAATTAATATAGGTTAAAATAGTTTAACAAAAAAAATAGTTTAAGTATTTAAAATAGTTTATATAGCAGAATAACTTAGGAAAACCAAATTTTGAAATAACTTCAAAGTCAAACCATTTCAATTCCAACTTCCCAATCCAAACCAATTCCAATTTCCATTAAGTTAATTCAATGTCGATTTCAACTCAAATCAATTTCAATTTCAATTTCAAATTAATCCAATTCCATTTTTTTTTCAAATCCAATTGCTTCAATTTCAATTTATAATGATGCCGAGCTCGATCTTTTTTAAAATATCAATTCAAACATTTAAATCGAATTACCCTTCCATATTCAGTTTTAAACCCCAATCTTCAATATAATTCAATTCTGAGCTCAATTTCAAAATGTCGTCATTATATCACTATTACTTAGTAATGTTCAAAGTTCGAATAAAGGTTTAATATTTTAAAAACAACTCAATTCACGAAATTCAATCATATCCCGATTTTTAAATTTCCATGTCTCAACTTCAATTATTTTACAATTTTTAACCAAAATTTATTCCAACATTTCAAACTCAAATTCGAGATAAATTCGATTTCTATAAATTGATTTTATTTCTTTTAAATCCAAACTACTTAAATAATTTCAAATCAAAGATTTTAAAATCATTTAATTTAACCAATCCGGTGTCTGTATACAATTTTCTATCCTATGGTCAAGTGATCGGTTATTTCAATTAAATTTCAGGGATAGACATATATCATTTCCATTCAAATCATATAGTGTCATAGGTATATATCATTTCAACCTATTTCTCAATTTATTCAAAATGATTCAATTTACATCTGTAATTAATACAAAGGGTGATGACAGGATATATACAAACAAATAAACATCCAAACATTTCAAATATCAATCAATAGCATCCATCGCAACCAATCATCCAAACAGACAATATAATTCACGGAAATTTCATAGTTTTAATTGTTCGGTAATTTAATTGCGATTAAATTCCAATTCAAATTTGACTGTCAATTTTTACTTTCTAACATTAAATTCAATAACAATCTAGATGACAGTTAAATTTATCAACAACGACTAATTAAAATCATATCACTTCATAATATCAAATTCAACCAGCATCAAGATATTCTAGTACGTTGTGAGCGTTATAAAACACTCACCTTGGGTTTACGTTGCCAATCGTTCAAATTTTAAATTAAATCGAGCATGTTCGATTTAACCTAACATTTTAGTGAGCTCCAAACACTCCCGGATCAGTGCTGCAGCGTAGTTCACGTCGCTGCGATTCCAATGTCGCCAGTTTCGTCCAATTCTGATAAAGTATAAAGGAGATATGTGATTTCAAAGTTTGTATAATATTTTAAAACAAAATTCTTTTCTTTTTTTTTTATTACCAAAAACAAACATCGAGGCCGTTCAAACAAGCCTCTGGAATCAGGGCCGCAACTCCCTTCTTCTTCATGTAATCGTGCTCCAGGAAAGCACGAACAATAGAACCCATCGTCACATCCAAAAAATCGAACGCGAGCTCCAATGCCTCACCTTGACTTCGATCGGAGACCACCACCAATCGCGTCTCCGCCCACTCCACCTTCGACCTCGACCCCATTAAGCTCAGCCACCCCATTGCTGCAAACCTCGAGCTCGAACGTATGCTATATGAACACGATTTCCACCAATCCCACGCCTTATCTCCGACCATAACCGTTGGATACCAAGATCTTGGAGAGTTCTACGATATCCTAGTTGGAAGTTCTTGAAATCAGTGAGTGGATGGGAAGAAAATTAAGGAAGAAAGGGAGAGCATTTCGGCCATTGGAGCAAGAAACGGCGGCCACGAACAAAATAGGGTTTGATGTGCTATACGCGAATACATATACACGTATACCATATTATTTTTAAATTTTAACAGCTATTTCAAACGAACTCCAAACGAAGCATGCCGACAGGCGTTCGCAATGTTTTACCCGCATTTCGAACACAATGGAACGTGTTTCGGAGGCTAATTCGATCGTATGCGGAAGATAAATTTTTGAATCGAATTAAAATATTAATTTTTAGATATTTAGTTCAACGCATTTCTAACCCGTACGACCAACTCGTAACTCCAAACGCTACGAAATTTGAAATCCGATAATAATACACTATTACGCATCCAATGGAACTAGTTTCGTCGAATTCCGAGACTATGCCTCGGAAGGCTATTTTTACTCGTCGATTATAATATAAAATTTTCAATTTCCAATTTTTCACTTTTAAAATCCAATTTTAAATGTTAGCATATTTCATTATTGTTTAAATAAACTTTACATCAATTTCCGGTTTCATTTTCAATCATATTATATTCAGAATTCCATTGTTCAAATATTTGCAATATTAAATTTCAACGATTTTGATTTTTCAAAAATTACTGAAATTTTCCTATTTGAAAATGAACTTATAAGACTTAGCATTTAAGACAAATTCAAATTATAGAACAACTATTTTCATTATATAGTTATTCAATTCCCGTTATTCAATTTATTCGATTAATTTCCAACATCAAATTTAAAAAATTTAATTGTTCAATATTCAACAAATTCCAATATTAGATTTTTAATTGAATTGTACTTATCAATCAATTACTCCATTTACATCTAATGAATTCAGCATTATTATCAAATCCAACTATTGATTGTAAAGACATTCACTAAGTATCATTTATATTTCAATACTTATTACTACTCAAATCTTTGAAATTAATCTATTAAAATTTTATTTCTAAATAATTCACAATTATTATTCAACTTCAGTTATTGATTATACACCTAGTTAATATATAAAATTTCATTCGACTGACTAAATAAACAAGTAAGTTATAATAATTATCACCCTTTACTTTTAATCACACTTATAAGTTTATTATTTACAAACAAGTGTCACAATTACCTATATAATACTAATTTGATTCCATTACCGATGACTATATATTATTTCATTAGTTAACCCAATATTTACATTTGTTTTCTTATATTCCCTTTATTACCAAGTTATAATATTTAAGTCATTTCAATTGATTGGAATTTCATTCATTAATAATTAACTTAGATAAATATTGTTGCAATTCATTCTAGTTATTATTATCATAAATAAATTACAAATTTTTAATTCTTTCAACATTAAACCATGAAAGCCTATTAAATTAACTATTTTAATTATCGAAAATTCACGGGTCATTACAATTAGATTGCCTGTTGATGGTGTGGTAAAAAAGGATAGCAGATTGTTGATTAGGGCAAGATCGGTGAATGATTAATTGATTGATTATTGTAAGTTACATCGATGGAGGCAATCAGGTTAGTGGAAAAAGAGGACGTACAAGCTCTTTTTTTCCAGACTATTTTATTTTGGCTCCGTATAGGAAAACTTAATTGGTTTGATTAAACATTTGAATAAAGGCATTGGCTTCAAGAATATATATATATATATGGAAAATAACAATTAATTTATTTATTCATAGAATAGAAGTTCACCACAAAGATGATTAGCAAAATAACAAAGCACTGCCATTAAGTACTTAAACTCTTGAATATAATGAAAAGTTGCTAATCAACTGTAAATGGTCATATGAGAGGGTTGATGCATCTTTGATAGTGAGATGAAGCATGGACTTGCACTCTAGTTGGTGCTTTACTAATGGGCCAAGGAATGATAACGACAACCAGAAAATCTTCTGTAGTGATGAATGACCACAGCTCAGACTGGACTTGATAAAGTGAAAGAGCTGATTGAAAGAATGAGCATAGATTGGACATGCAGATTGAAGTAGTTTGTTGTAACATGGCCTGGACATGCAGAAAAAGAGCACCTTAAAACTACTGGAAGCATGGACTAATGTGGCTGAAATCAAATTGAACAAGGATAAAATTATATACAAAACATCTTAACATGCTAAAGCACAAAACTACACGTCCCATTGAAACAAACTTACGTACTTAGCAGAACATGCTAGTATTAGGACATGCAAGAACTAAGGTCAAAGCTTGCATGAACTTAAACCCAATAACAACACTTCCTACATAACTGAACAGGCTGAAACGAGCTGGAACATGCAGATACTAGAACATGCACGACCGAGCGTGATAAGACTAGCTGAAGCACTCTCTAACAGCTCCAATGTAGGCTAAGAGCAAAAAATGAATAGGACGCACGAGTGTTGATGATGAAGTTGTAATTACCGATATAATATTGATGGTTGCTGATATAAAGAAATAAGTGGACATGAACATCGTTCATGAGCGGGATTATATTTCAAGTAGACGTGAGCGTGAGAAAAACTACAGTTAAATGTGAGTCATGTAGACTGGGGGAGCAACACATGAAAGCATCTTAACTATTTTATGTGGATATATGCACTACCTCATGTTATTGAGAGGATAACATAGGTATAAGCAGGCAAGGGAGCATAGTTTGTAGTGCGATAGGCCAAAAATTGAAAACTACAAGGCTATGTGGGGTACTGTTGATAACTGCTGAAATGCTGAAGTTTGTACTAGGCAAACATAAGCAGGCACAAGTAAACTATGGGCTAAATCATGTTAAGATAGTGGAAGAGTGCACAAACCATAGTTATAGCAGTGTAGAGCTAACGCCACTCGATAACTGAAGCTGCAATAAGGCATAAATGGTAGCAATGCTTGGTCGTGTTAGGCATAAATAGTCGTTAAAGGAGTGTGATGATGAATTATGTGCTATTGCAAAGACTTTTGTTTGATACAGAGTGACGATGAGAAACAGAAGAATCTACATTGATCGGGAGCAAAGTTGTTATCTGGTGTAGGTGGGGAGCATAGTGAATTATAGGGAGCATGGCGTTTGAATTACAACAGCATGTTGAAAGATGGACGTAGGTGCTCTAAGTGAATGAGACTGTCTTCATATGGGAAGGTTAGATAGTTAGGGTGAAGCTAGAGCAGAGCTAATGTAGACAGTAACAAACAAAGGACATGTGGAACATAAACAAAACCAGGTGTTGTTGCGGCATACCGTGGAGAGGTAAGGAGATCTGAGCAAGGAGCAAGGATGCGAATCTGATAGCTCATGGCGGCCTTAAATAGTGGGCATGGCTAGGTAGAGGGATGTCCGTTAGTACCTGAGATATTGATTTTGATGACAACAACTTTAGGAAATCATATAAATATAAATACTAATGTTTTATCCAGGTATATAATAAATAGTGCAAGATATTAGACATGTAATGATTTAAGAAGATTGTACAATATCAATTAAAGGCTGAGGAGATTTAAGATGTTGATATAGAGACTCAAAAGCTAGAGAATGATGACTCATGATTATTGAGGAGTTCAAGATTACAAGATATCTAGATAATTTATAGAGTGGTAGATTTATGTTAAAATTCTGATAGCACTTGATCTATCTCTCATCTCTCTCTCTTTTTCTAAATATGTTTTTAAATATTCTTTTCAAAACAACTTTTAAATAGTTTCTAATTTCTCATACTTATAAATATTATTTTAAGATTTTGATATTTTAGTAAATTATTATTTTTATTAAATTTTGATTTATATTGGTTTATTTTCCAAAAATCTTATCATATAATTTTATTTAAATTCAATTATGATTTAAAAGTATATAAATTATATTTAAGCATATTCACAAAGTATCAAGTTATTTTACAAAGCACTACATTTTCAAAATAATATTTTAAAGTTTTTTTCAAAACTACAAAGAGTAGGTCGACATGCTCTACCCCTATATGTCGACATAATAGCTGTGATTTTCAAAAATCAAATTTCAAAAGAAGGGTCTATTCATCGTATCTCGTGACAAACGGATATGACCGTTATTCCTCTATAACTACATGTCTTCCCACTGAATTTTATCATAAATTTTCTTTCTTTTTCTCTCCTCTTTATCCTCTTTCATTTTCTAAACAAAAACATAACCATGCTCTACCGAATTTCAACCAGAATCAAAATCAATCACCATTAGTTTGATTCCCTATCATTAGCTCTCTGCTTTCTATCATCTCTCTCACTCCAATCATGATTGAAGTGCTATTCAAGAGTTATGGGATCATTTCTAATCAAGATTGAAGATCTGAGTCTGTAAAACTTTATCAAATCAAACCGCTATACTTGTGGGTGAGATTGTAGCCCGTAAATCAATCGAGTGTCCTTAGTAGCCCGTAAATCTAGCGGTTGTGCTTGTAGCCAGGAAATCAAGTGACTCTACCCAGAGATCGGGATTCTGGAGGGTGTGTTTCGTGGCCCTGAAATCGAGCTTGTATTTGCATTTACTAGTTAAAAAGAAATTCGTACAAGGAAATATGTGGGACTGGATGTATGGTAACTCCGAACTAGTATAAAATCCTGTTGTGTGTTCTTTTCTTTTACTTTTATTGCATTTACTTTTATTTGTGTTTAGATTATGTGATTGTTTATATGATTAATGATTCCATATTTCTAAGTATAATTTCAAAAGATTTCAAAATATTCATATAAATTAGAAAACTCTGTTCAACCCCCTTCAAGTGTTAATTTAGCTTTAAGATCCCTATTCCATAATCTTACATTTGGTATCAAAGCATTAGTTGTCAAAGTGTTCATTTCTGATTTTTGAAAAGTTTAAATGGACACCAACACTAGTAATAGTACTATTAGTAATATAATTAATACACATGTTAGTAATTCATTTGTTGAAGGACAATCTACTAATAGACCACCACTTTTAATGGCGATAACTACACATATTGGTCATGTAGAATGAAATCTAATTACAATCAATTAGATTAGGCACTTGGGATTTCACATAAACAAAGTACACTAAATCCAAGACTAATTTTGCATAATGGGCTGCTGTACAAAAGGTGGTTACACAAAGTAACTCTAAGGCCATGAATATACTATTCAGTTCACTAAATAGAAATGAATTTAATAGATTATCTATCTGTAGGTCTGCATTCGAAATTTGAAGAACTTTGCAATTTACACATGAAGGCACAAGTAAGATTCAACAGACCTAGATTTCCATGTTAACAAACCAGTTTCAATTATTTAAAATTAGCCCAAATGACGGATAATCTGGATTGACATAGTGATAATGATGAAGAAATTGCTTTCATGACAAGGAATTTTAGAAAATCCCTAAAATATAGGAAGTTGAACAATTTTAAAGGAAATAACAAAAAATACTAAAAACGAAAGTGGAAGCGGGAATGGCATCAGATGTTATAACTGTGATGAACCTAGTCACTTAAAACAAATCTGTCAGCGTCGCGAGAAACTGAATACCACACCAAACACTGATTCATCTTGAAAATGGAGAAGTGCCTATACTGTAACTAGATGACTCAAACACATCATCAAGTGAAAATGAATCAGATATGAAAATAGCCAACATGTGCTTCACAGCAATACAGAACTCAGAAATAGGATCTAAAAAAGGCACGCATTTAATATATTAAAAGCTCAATATCATTTGAATTTTTGATTGTTAGGAGATCCTATAGATTAATAATAACATTGGTTGAATATTGTGTGATTTTTGTATTTTTATATTTTTTTATAATATAATAATAATATTAAAAAAAATAAAACAATTTTAAACTATTTTTAAACTATTTTTATGTAAATAGAGTAACTATAAATAGTTATATATAAAATAAAGTAGGATATAGTTAAATATAAATCACTTTTGAAAAATCCAATGCATTTGTCGATATACGTGTGCAGAATTTGAATTTAAATTTCCAATTCAAAATTTCAGTTTTACCTTTTCACTTACCCAATGTTCTAAAAAGGTGTCTCTTGACCAGAGAATATGTCATTTGATTCTCTATTTATTATCTCCATCTCTTTTCATTCAATTCACCTTTCATTTCAAAATTCAAACCTTCATCAACTCTTTTATCTCCTCAAAACATTCATTAATGGCTTTCTCAAGCATTTCAACCTCCCTAGCTGAGACTCTCTAAAACTATCAAAAAATTTCTCTTCCATGATCAAGAAGCAATGAAAGCTTATTGTTTGTGCCAAAATTGATCACAAACACCCAATTGCTAGTGAAAGCACCAATATCCAGCCACAGATCATAGATACAGTATATGTAGAGAGTATAATATGAAGAATAACCAAAAATTTAAATTAAAGCAGTATGTAACAACCCGCAAATTTTGAAAATATTTTAAATGAAAATTCATTTGAAACTTTGAATATAATTATTTTAAAATTTGATAAATTTGGAAATTTAATGTAATATTTCGGGATTTGATGTGAAATGTTCTTATAAATTTAATAAAATAAAGATTTTTCTTAAAATGCAAATTTTGGTCAACTTTGGTCAAAGTTTGACTTTCTGTGAAAATTTTAAATTTTGAATTTTGAACTTTTACTTTTTTTATGAAGATGGATTTAATTCAAACATTTTATTTGTTTTTCGTTTTGTTAATTTTTGATTCCTACTTCTTAAAATTTACAACTTTTGGCGTATTACACGTAGTTATTTTCCCTATAACTTTTATCTTATTTATATTTTGATTTGTTTGGGCTTATACTAGTGGGCTAGGAAATGCTTTAGTTAGATGGGAAGCCACCTGTTGAGATGACTACATAATATCCTAGGGTTTTCTAGACTCCTCATTTTTCATTTGTGCCTCCGCAGAAAGAAATCAATGTAAGTTTTCTTCTTCATCTTCCTCCTCAAAACCCTAGACTTTCTTCCACTTTTCCTCTACAAATTTTCCTCCTCCTCCCCTCAAAAATTTTGGCCACACCTATCTTTCTCCCTCCAACCACAAACCCTAGCCAAAAACCACTTCTCCTCTTTCCTTTTTCCCTTCCCTCTTCACAAATTTCGGCCTCCACTCCTCTTCTTCCCACCACAAACCCCATAGCCGAACTTCCTCAAACCCTTCCCCTTGCTTTGCCTTGGCCGTGACCATCTCCTCCACCACCAAAACCCTAGGCCGAGCCTCCACTAACAAAACCCTAACCCTAGGCCGAGCCTTCTCCATCAAAACCCAACCCTAACCTAGTCCAAACCCATACGGCCGAACCCCAACCTAGTCCAAACCCCTATGGTCGAACCCAAACCCAAACCAAACCCTATGGCCGAACCTAAATAAACCCTAGACCAAACCTATGTGTTCCCTTGACAAGCCCTCTTCACATGTTTACAAATATATAATTTTTCTACTTTTATTTTTCTTTGTGAATTATTTGTTTACATATGGAATTTATTTTATTTTTCAAAGCATCGGATTTGGATTCTCCCCTCACTCAAGCTTGTCCGTAATTTGTTGTGCTTGTCGTAGTCGTTGTGTTGCGTTTTGAATCACTTCTCTAACCAATGAAAGGTGAGTAATCACTCTTGACAACATACTTATATTTTGGTGAATTGATGACAATTGAATTGTATGGATATGTATATGCAAGTAAGAAATTTCACCTATGTTTTATTTTGTTATTTCCTATGATATTAAACCTGTTGTGATCATATGCCATGATACGTTATTTATTGTTCTGTTTATTTCATATTATGTTCTCACACTGCTAGTTCCTTTATTATGGGTTGAAATGATATATACCCGAATGATCTTTAGATTAAGGAAACTTGTTATGGGCTGAAATGATAGGCCCGAGCAATTTTATTTGACTTGGGATAACGGGTTTAAAATGATATAAAACCCGAAAAATTAATAAATTGCGGATTGAAATGATATATGTCCGTATTTACTTGACCCTAGGGTAGAGAATTTTATACAGACTCCGTGGTTGATTTAAAATGATTTTCTAAAAATTATTAAGTATTTTGGATTTCTATACATGAATCTCAACTAAAAGTTAATGTAATAATTTCTGTGAATTTGTTTACATGAGTTAAATTTTTTATAAGAAATAAATAGTTGGAAATGTAAATTTTGGAATCTAATTTACAGAATGAAGGTTAATTGAAATTTAATAACCCGATTTGACTTAATAATGGCATTTTATTCTAACCTATAAATTGTAAGTTTTAATTCATGTAACAGTGATTAAAATGGTAAGTGGTTTTTTTTGTGGAAAAAAATGTAAGTTAAAACGTACACTTGACATGTAAGTTTTAACTAATGTAAATGGTATAACTTGGGTAATAAAAATGGTAAATGTTATTTACTGAAAGGAAAATATAGTGTAAGTTAATAACATACTTTTAACTTAGCATAAGGATTCAGCTTTAAATTTTGACATTATAGTAACAAAGTTATTTAACTAAAGGTGTGGTTTCTTTAATGACCAAATAGCTAAAATTAGATTAATATAATAGGAATGATATAATGACTATGATAAAAACTGTAAATATATATATATATATATATATATATATTATCTGATTTTATAAACTATTGTAGTAGGAAGTATTACAGTAACATTTCTGCACTGCTGCGAATTCTTATAGTAACAATTTTGCACTTCTGTGATTCTTACAGTAACAATTCTGCACTGCTGCGATTTCTTACAGTAACAATTTTGCACCGCTGCGATTTCTTACTGTAAAAATTCTGCACTGCTGCTAATGCTTACAGTAACATTTCTATACTGCTGCGTTTTCTTAAAAGTGACATTTCCAAAATGCTACAAAATTTTCTAAAGGCTTATAGTTCCGAATGTTATGGTTCTTAAGGTTACATTTTTAAAGTGCTATGATCTCTAAATTTTTACGTTTTCAAGGGGTTATAATTAAATGAAATTTGGAAGTGTTACCACTTTGGAAAAAATTAATAATATTTTAAAGAATAATGACATTGGATTTATGAGATTTTGAAATGAATATGTTTGATATGTAATATAAACCATTTGAAATTGAAAAAACCACGGGTTATAATAACGTTTAGTTGTTAAAGAGACCAAGATCGGATATGGGCATACTCTTTGTCGATACCGAAAACCACTTTATCAACTATGTATGCGGTAGAGATTCCAGAATGAAGTAGGATGGTGGCGACGATCCTAAAGGTATACATAAGTGGACCTAACTCCCGTGAGTTAGCATAAGGTGGTAAAACAGGAGCAATTGACGGGCCAAGTGAGGTAGCTCCTCCGATCGGACACACTTCATCGTTAGCCATTCTATTACATTGTGATTCATTTGGTGCACACCTTTGATTCGGGAGTGTGGATCGAGTTGGGCGGTAGTTGCGGCCATGCGTTACCAACAGTCCGGAAGTGTAATTGGTATATCTACCTTAGCATTGCCTAGTTGTGTCGTGTCACTTACCCTAGCGCGCCTTCTATGAGTTTGTTTTATGTCGTACCTATGGGGTATCCTCTGGCGGCCCCAGTTTATGGGGACTTACGGTACTGTATAGATTATTGGCATTATAAAATGTGTTAAGGGGGAAATGGGTAACGCCTTAACGCTATTTTAATAGTTTACTTTACTTTAGACATTATTATAATAGCGTATATTACTACATAGTAGATAGTTTAGCGGATCCTTAAAGGATGGGCGATCCCAAGCATCCTTTAAGTTACTGATGCATTTCTTTTACAGTTCACTTGAGTTGATTTACATTTCATAAGTATGTATGTCCTGACTCGAGTGTTTTGTGTTTTTGCTTTACGCTCGAGTCAGCATGAGTTTCACAACTTTGGTTTCATCCTTTGTGGAGCTATAGATCCGCCGAAGATTTAGCTGTCTACCTGATATTTCCTTTCCAGTTATTTCCACTCAGCTTTTTCTTTTGTATTAGACAACTTAGTATTCATTGGAATTCATTTGAAGTCATTTGAAACATTTCTTATTTGGAAAATACTTTTAAATCATATTATTATATATTTTCAAAATCTTAAAACCAATTTTCAGAATACCGGAGTTCAATCTCTCAAATTTCAAATTCAAAACCTTTTAGTTATTAATCATTTTTATATAAATCAATTTCTTATAAAATTTTCAAAATTAAAATCCTTTCGAAACTTCAAATTCTCGTTTTTTTAAGGTGTATAATTCTTATCGAAAACATTTTCACTTATATATATATAGTATAATCATACTTATCAAAGTAATACTTTTGATATATAAAACAATTTCTAAAAAACAAACAAGCCCGAATTTTTTCAAAGGATGATTCAAAAATGGATTTCAAAACAAAGATAGAGATTCAAATTAGAGGACTCTAATCAAATAGAATTCTGATTCGAAGATAGGCTCGAACGAAGATGAGATAATTAAATTTCAAAATAGAAGATGGATATACTTATATAAATCGCGGGCGACCTTAACCGGGTCAACCGTGACTTCATGAATATGATCGATGCGAAAATCTAAGGCAAATCGACATTCGATCGCCAGAGATAGAATTCAGGCATAATAGGGGGTAGATAGCATCGTAAACCGAGGATACAGAAATCTCCGGTGAATCAATGCCAATTGTAAAGGAGTTTCACCCCTTTAAAATCATTCTAAGATTGGCGGAATCGCCGATTTTTATAGAGATCATTCAAAGTGGAGTTATGGGATGCTCCAGAATCAAAAGAATACAAATAGGGGGAGACAAGAATGGATTTCAGAACAAGTGGGAGCGTTCCAAAATTCAAAGGAAACCGAATCAAAGAGAAAAATGTTTTTTTCTAGTTATATAATTCTTATAAAGGTATTTATAAATGATAACTTGTTTATGGAAGGTTTTCTAACGAAAAGAGTTATTAAGCTGTTTTACAAGTGATATTTTGTAAATGTTATTTGTAAAGGATATTTTATAAAGGAGTATAGAAAGGTTTATATAAAGAGTTTTTAAAATAGGAAATTTTTTATAAATCATTTCAGAGATTTGGAAAGAGGTTTATAGTTTAACTTAAGGGTTTATAAAAGTGGGTTATAACTTTATTTGAAAGTTATAAGTTGATTGAAAAATAAGATGAGCTTTTAAAAAAGGAATTTTTGATAAAAGATAAGCTGAATGTTTTATTTGGAAGAAATGTTTGGTTATTTAATATGGGATTTGGAAAGAAGAAAACTTTGATAAATTTGTAAATATACTTATACTGATAAGATAAGTATATGATTTTGTTTTAAAGCATTAAGAGTAAATTGTTTTGGTATTGTACTTATACCATTGAGATAAGTATATAAATATTTCCAAGTATAAAGGAAATGTAAGGGGTTTGGGAATAGTGTTTTGAAAAGATCATGTGATCAGATTTTATAAAGTGGTTTTATTAATTAAAGAGAATTAATAAAGGCATAGTAGATCCCATATGGAAATTAAACCATGATTAGATGTTTGTTTATTTGATAGTTTAATAATCGACTATCAAAGTTGGACCCAAACGTAACTTTGGAAACATATGGGAGAAACATGAGAATTATATGGTATAGTTATTGTCGAAGGTGCTATACTGTATGTATAAACTTGTTCATTCTTCTAGGACGAATAATAAGGAAATCCGTCCACAAATGGTTAAGAGGTGAACTTCAATCTTGTAATTTTTCTATTTATTTCCTAAAGAACCGGGGTGAGTTTATCGGAAAATATTGAAAGTTTTTTTTAAGAGACTGAGATCGGATATGTTATCCGGAAACCACTTCGATCCAACTCAAGCGTTTTGAAATTAAGACATCTTGAAGTATGGGATCAAGACAGAGCCATTAAAGTACAAGGGCTGCTTGCTACTAATCCTGTGGGTGATTCGAAAATGGATGTAGTAGAAGTAGTGCCTTCAGTTTGTCCTTATCCTGGACAACTTGTATGGATGAATGTTGGCACTACATTACTGCCTGGAAGGCAGTGTTAGCATTCCAAGAGGGACTGCTATTTAGAAAGGTAAAACGTAGCCTCAAGCCTCATCAACTAGGAATGACTAAAATAGGGGATATGCAGTAGGGCTATGTGGGTCACACCCATTAGGGTATATGATCACCCTTCTAGATATATACACAATCATTAATGAATTCGTGTACGTGGGTGCGCTCGGTTAAAGGTTGCAAAGAAAACAGGATGATGAAATATTCGGTACTCTTCAACAAGGGATAGGCCAGTTCTGTGTTGACAGGGTTTGTTAGGTACAACCTTGATACATTTTTCTAGAGGTGTACTATGGCGGGCGGTACCCCAGTACCCCAGTCATTAGTTGCAATCCATTCTCCAATACGTGCCCTACGTTTTTGATTGTACAGCCTAGTATGTTGGAATGGGAGTTGTAAGCATTTCAGCTATTTTATCTATTTACTTTAAACCTAGACACTATGATAATATCAATGGATTTTGATATAAAATGATTTGGCTATTGTAAGGTAAAAACACATCCATTTTTATGTGTAATGTGGTCTTACGAGGTACCCTTTGTTTGAAAGGCTTTCAAATGTAGAAATCGGTTTGATTGTTACTTGTTATCGATTTTTTACTCATGTCGGTTTACCAGACTGACCCATGTGTTATTCCCTGTAATGCTCGGGTCAGACCGAGCATTTTTGCCAGGTTAGCTTTAGATGCTTTTGAGCTATGGATTCGAGTTGGAGGCCCAGGACGTACTCTCGTATTTTGGATATTTTTCGTTGTGTATGCGTTATGTGCAGTTTGTCTACTATTGAAAGGACATGTGTCATAACCGTCCAACACTAATATGTATATGTTGAAAAAATAGAGGGTCTCGGATTTTATAAAGACTTGATTATATTATATATTATTCCGTTGCATTGTGAGATTCCATGTTTGTAGCGACCCACCGTTCCATACCCTTTGAGTTGATAATAATTCACTCTTGTTCAACCCAAATTGTACGAAAGGGCGAATAACTATGATAAATAAGAAGAATAGATAGAAGAAATAAGAGCAACAATACACAGAATCTCACAATCGCAGCGGAACAAAATATAATATATAATAACATATTTTTATACAAAAGAATCTGTAACTGTTTTATACTTACAAACATCAGAGTACAACAATCATTACATCAATTTGGACAGTTACAATAACTTGTCCACATACAGCGGAATATAAATCAAGTACGGAAATACGTCTATGTCATCCAGCTTGTCTCCTAAGCTCCATAGAATCCTTTCCTGAATCTTTAATACTCGGTCTGACCCAAGTATTATAATAAATAACACCTGAGTCAGCCTGGAAACCAACGTGATAAAACACACTCAATTTGAATTATTAGAGTCATCAAAATCCTTTGAAAAACAAAGGTATCTCGTAAGACCATGTCACACATAAACACGACGGGTTTTTCCCTTACGATAACCAAAACATTTTATAGAAAATCCAGTGATATTATAAAAATTAATTAAATATTCACTATTCAAAGTAGTGAAATTCCGGGTCGTTACATGCTACCATATAATTTATTTTCAATGGAAGATATTATGGCATAAGAGAAATAAATTTTCCTATAATTAACTAGGATCAAATGGAACGTTGATATAATTAATTACTTGAGTATAGGTTGATTTGGCAATGACATGCAGTTTTGTGCTTAAATTTTGATTGGTATAAGCATGCAAAAACGCTACTATGATAAAAAAAACTTGCACTATCAAATTATATAAACAAAATTTTAGGAGGGACCACACAACAAATTACCAAATTGCCCAAAATTTCTCCAAATACACTATTCTTACAACGATAGAATTTACTTGCTATTATAGTAGCAAAATCCATCTAGATCCATCTTTTACAAACTAAAATTAAGCATTCATGCATTTATAATGTGTACATGATAAGAAGCATTTTTGCATTGCCATCTTCCCAAATTAGCTTACTTAAATCAATTGGAGACTTTATGAAGATACAATTTGATTGTTACAAATATAACATATAACATTTCTTTTTATTTATTTATTTTGAATTCAAAGCTTTAGTATCATCTAAACTAGGTCTGTGAATGGATACTTTCGGATACGGATTGTGCCATATCCACATCCATATCCAAAATCATTTTTGGATCGACCTATAAATCAGGATACATAAATTAAAATTTTTGGTTTAACATGATTTTTTTCAAATCCCATTGATTATAAAAGTATGAAAAACCAACAAATATAATGATAATAAATAGTTTGAGAAGTTAATATGCATTAAATGTATAAAATATAAACTATAATCTTAATAAACAATAAATTTATATTTTTTATTGTACTAAAATACATATAAAATAACTTATAATCTTGATAAAAAATAGACAGATACTTTTCGGATGCGAATGCAGAAATACGTTATTCGTATCCATTTTTTGGATATCGGATATTTTTCGCTTTTGGATACGATGCAGACGGATTTCATATTTTTCAAGTATTTATTGACAGTCTTACACTAAATTTCATATAATAAGGATGATAAATTTATTAAAAATGACTCTCTTAATGTTAAAGAGTTTATAGTACGTGCAAATAAAATGGGCTGGAGGGTATTTTGTTTCAACTAGACTCATCGATTACCATTTCTAGTGGAGAAGAAACTTAGTTTGATAGACCAAAAAGAGATTATGAATTTACAGTTGAACTATTGTGGTAAAAAGAAGATAGGTAACTGATAACTAATGCATTTGATGTTCTTTTAGAATAAATAGATTAAAATCGTTGCTTGCACATTTGTAATGAATATATTGAATGCATATTTTTTTGTTTTTATATGATAGATTTATAATTTTTATTTTTGTCCTTTAATTCAATATTCTCATTTCTATAAAGGTTTCTGATTGAACATATTAGGTTGTAGAGTCATTAGTTATAATAATGAGATGGATTTTGTCTTAATGCCTCGTATTGAAAAGGTTAGATTTATTTGTTCTCTTTCTTTAACCAACACATGGACTAAATAGTGACAGTGTTTTGTTTAAATATTTGGTGTGTGAACATTATAAGAATCCATAGGTACTTTCAAAGGTTTTTCAAAGAAAAAATTGTATACGGTCAAACTTTGATTGTCAAGAAGGAACAAAAGCAACAAGTTAGAACCATTATCTTATGGTTATTTAGGATTTTTATAATTGCAATTTTCTCTCTACATATATCTATTTGTACTTACTGCACTTTTTTACATATATTACTGTAGTGATATATTAGTGAAACAATGTGTTAAATGGAACATTAGCAGTACTCCTTATTGGAACTCCTATGTAGACAATTCATAGTTTTCCCGTGCATGTATGTGTTCTTAATGGCATAGGGCATAGACAGGGCCGGCCCAGGGGCAAGCCCACCCAGCCCCTGGGATGGGGCAGCCCACTGAGCCGGGCAACAGAAAAATCTGTTTTACTTCAAAGTTACAGCTCAATAGCAATCTCCATGTTTGCGATGCTTAAACCCAAAAAACTAGGGTTTCAAAAATCAACGCCTTCTTAATAATCATCGCTGCATACTCGGCTGTTCCATCAGCCATCGTCGGCTCATCCTTGCCTCCTACGCGATATTTTCTACTGCTGATTTGAAGTCCTGCTACAGTCTCTTTATACTGCCATTGCTAATTAAGTATGTGAATTTCTTGTTTTGAGTTGTCTAATTTTCTAAAATTGAGTCGCCTTTTTACTGCTTTAGATTTCATTAACATTGAAAACGCCTGAAGCTAATAACTTATTAGTATTTAGTTATAAACAACTAGTTTTCTGCAAATAATCGTTTAGGAATTGAAATTTGAAAGCCGAAGCTAAAAAACTAATAATTATTTAGGAACTGATACTTACATCGATGTACTATTTTTCCTGTAGTGTGTGTATGTCTACCCGCAAACATTTAGGCAGAACCCAATATGATTTGCCTGTACACTTAACTAGATACACTAGTTTGTAAACTTGATACATTTAGTTAAAAATTAAATACACTGTTTTGTAAACTATTTGAGACTATAAGTATTGCAGCCCACTTAATGTGGCAACTTTTGTATAAAAAGTTGGTACTTTGTTATGTTATAGTTTTATATGTGATTTTATGCTTATATATAAAAAAGAAAATTTAAAAAAATTGACATGTTATATAGTAAGGGGCAAAAAAATTCACATTGGGCTTGGGCAACCGATTCTTTGGGCCGCCCCTGGGCTTAGACTTAATGATTTGCGCATTTTTTAGTTAAAGAATAACTAAGCTAATTGAATCTAAGACAAATAGATAAAAAATGTCATGGTTTTACTAGAATTGTGGATGGTTCATTATAAATAAGTGAAGTCCAATGACAAAAATAAAGCGCAAATTATCATCTTCTAGCATGGATTTGGATTTCGACTGTTAGTTTAATGGAAGTAATAGAGGTACTTCAAAAATAGACAAGCTATGTACACATTCTTCTGTAATTTCTTATGTTATGTTCTGAATTGAGATGTCAATCAGAAAAGAATAATAATTTTGGGACCAATATTTATTAAGGTTAATAATAGGGAATATGTCATAATGCAATGAGTAAGGTCATAAATATGTTATTGCTTTCCACGACTTGTGTGTGGTTTAGTTTGCTTCATTTTATGAAACATTTGTTTAACTTACAAATCAAACGAATCTGCAAAAACAATTGTATAATGATATGTATATAAAGTTACTATTAGATTATAAATTATGCATTGAGCACCAATTATCGTCCCCCAAAAGTCTATATATTATTTCACCAACAAATCATGTTCTATCAAAATTGACTACCAAATAAGGCATGGAAAAAAGTAATTGTATACAATCCATTAATAAATTGGAAAACCATGAAAACAATTTGTATAGCTAACTGTAAGCAAAGTATTTTTTGATGTATATTAGTTTGTTATATTTTATGGTGTATGTTGAGATATTATTAGTGTATGAGTATAATAAACCACAAATGAAATATATATATTTATATATATATATATAAGAGTGAAATTTTTATATAAAGTTGAAATAGATAAAGAAGATTATAAAATGAAAGATAATAAATCAAATAGTGACGTTCATTAAGCATTTGAGACACGATTAACAATGGAAGCAAATTTTGTTATTAATCGCAATATTTGATTTCATGGGGCGAAAATTTTCCTTCTGAATCAATGAGAAAAGTATTTTGACTAAGAGAGAATGAAAGATGATAACACAAATAGATATATTTCTAAGGGGCTTTGTACACCAGGTCCTTATTTTAATGTTTTTGAATGATTCTAATTTTTAATAGCCTCGAATTCAGTGTTATGTATAGCACCACATTTAATGGATATAAAAATGTAAGGCTGGAGTAGTTGGTTTTGTTGATTTAAAATCAATCACATAAGAAAAACAATTTTCATGTCATTAGAAAACATAAAAGAATCCCTCACAATCTAATGATATGAAAAATCGAAACAAAATTTGAAATTATATATGGACATATGGATGGAAGTACTCATAGAAATCGATCAAAAAAATGGGGAAATAAAACTAGTCTTAACCTATAGGTCTTCTATAAAATAAAATTGGTGGTTTCTTCTTATATTATTTTATAGTTTTAAAAGTAAAGGGAATGACAAACTCTTCCCAATTGTAAAATAGAAGGAAGGATTGTAACCTAAAGTAAACTGTAACAACTCGCGATTTTTTCATTTAGTTTTGAATATTTAATTAATTTTTAGTATTTAGATAATTTGTATTTAAGGTTTAAAACTGGAATTCAAGTGTAGGGATTATTTAAATAATTGAATCTTGAATTTAATTTGAATAAAATGATTTCGAAAGCTTATTTAGACTCTTGTTAAATAATAATGACAATAGTAAACTTTTAATTTATAAACTTGTTGTAACAATAATTTCTTTTTGTTTATGTGTCAAATTATCATTCTTAGACACTGTCCCAAATTTTGATGAAACTATTGCCATTGGATAAAGAATAATAAGGTGACGCACACCAACGGAGTTCGTGATGATTCGATGCACCGTATGGTCATGTGAGCTTGAAACATATAGTGATTTAATTAAATGAGTTAAAATATAATAAGTGAAAAGCTAACTTTTGTATACGTTTGAATTAGGTTGTGGAAATAGTTCCGTTGAGTTCAGAATAGGGGCATTTGGTTAGGAACGTCCGTGAGCAAACATCGATTGGTGTTTGTGAATTTTTGGACATGAATAGTGTCGGTTAGAATTTCTATATAAGGGCTTGGCCCTCCTTTTATTCTCTTTTAATTTTTCCCTAAAACGTAGAAAACCCTAGCCGTTGAAAATAAAACTCTTCATAGAATGGCCTAGTCGATCGGGGAGTTGGAGACCGAAATGGGTGTTGGTGTCAACTAGGAAGTTGTGCGCCTTGACGAGTGGAGTGTGAGAGGCGGCTGTAATCTCAACATGAACGACAATGGGTTTTTGGGGTCGTTCTCGGCAATATCGGCGTTTACGGTGACGAGCCGGATGGGCTACGAGAGCGTCGTAGGTGGGGTTACCTACTAAGGAAGTTCGCCGGTGGTGTGTTGCCTCAAGCGGCGGTGGTAGGCGAAGCGACGGAGATCATGGTTTCGATTTTGAGCGGTTGGGTTTGTAAACGAAGGAGGATTTAGGTTATGAAACGACCCGCCTTTCTCTCCACAGAAAGACGCATCATTATTAAGAAAGAAAGGGATAGAAAGAGAAAAGATAGAGAAGAAAGAAGAAACAACATTAGAATCTCAATAGCGGAACGAATAAATTATATTAATAACATAAGTATTACACAGTATTATATACAACAACTATCACAACTTATACATCACATACTAGACAGTTATAAACACCTGTCTAGTTATTACAACTTCAAATACAACTCAAACAAATGACTCAGAGATCAACACAGCGGAACCACTGATATATCTACAAACGCTGAAGCCTCCTGCTCCATTGCTCCTTCAGAATTCGTCAAAGCAAACCTGAATCCCTTGGCTACTCGTAAAAATTTGAGTACCTAAGAGTTTATAAAACAAAAAATAAACACTTGGGTCAGACATGGGTCTGGTGTGAGTAAACGGGTTAAAGTTGTTTAACTTTAAAAATCATTTGGAAAGAAAAGGTATCTCGTAAGACTTCCCACACATAAACATGGAAAAGTTTTTACCTTACGATAACCAAAACATTTGAAAGGAAATCTGGTTATATAATAATAGGTTCTAGGGTTCTCAAATAAATATTCACATAGCCGAAATTGTTACATTCATTAAATTCCAGCATACATAGGTATACAATCAAGTCCGATGGCACTTATTGGAAGTTGAATTTCCATACAATGGCAGGGCTACTGGGGTACCGCCCGTCACAGTACGTGGCCTAGATCAACGTACCGAGGAGTACGCCCGCTCCCCTGCAACACAAGGCCGGAACCATCCCTTACTAGATAATTCCGGAATAAGAAACCCCGCGGTTGGAGCCAGCAACCGCCCACACAGCCGAAATAAAAAGGGACTCTAGACAGGGGAAATCTTATCCTACTTGGGTGCTACCCACTAACCTTGCTGCACCTCCCCTGTTTTAGCCATTCCTGGTTGATGAGGCTTGAGGCTACGATTACCTTTAATAGAACACATCTATCTTAGAATGCTCACCTGACAATGTTCTGAAAGCATTCAATCCATACAAGTTCGTTCCGGGTTCGAACGAAACCGAAGGCATTATTTCGTTACACTCATTTTGGAATCACCCTCAGAGTTAACGACAATAACCCTTGCACTTTGAATCTTCATCTCGATCTTCACTTTGAGATGTCACGACCTAACGTTTAACTTGGATCGATGTGGTTTTCGGATAATCAAATTTGATTCCCGATCCCGGTCTCATCAAAATCCAAACGTATCTTAAAGGCCAAGTTGTTTAAGGTTTAAACAATTTAATTCAATTCAATACTGGAATTCACACAGCATTTAACACAGATAAATATCACACATTTATCACAGATATATCAAATATCATATCATAGAATATCATAGCATATCATCCAATAGATATCAACCAAATCAGATATTCTACACAACAATCATCCATAAGCAACAATTATTAACCCTATGTTATAATTAATTTAATTAACTTAAATTAAATTAATTACTTAAGAATTAATTATCTAACCTTGCTTAATCAATCATTAATTAATTACAAACCTTTAATTAATTACTTACTCATTAAATATTAATCATCCTTGATTAATTATTCATTAATTACATAAAGTAATTATTCTTTAATTAATTTCACAAATTAATTATTCTTAACCATTAACAGTAAATAACCCTTTATTTACTCTCATTAATTACATTAATTAATTATCCTTAATTAATTACTTCCATTAATTAATTAACTATAATTAACTACATTAATCCTTAATTAATTACATTAATTAATTAAACTTTAATTAATCACTTCTATTAATCCACCTTAATTAATCATAAATAGTAATTATCATCCAGTGATTACTTACCTTAATTTATTAACTTCTTAATTAATTATATTAATCATTTAATTAATTACACCAAATAATTAATCCTTAATTACTTTTATAAAGCAATTATACTTCAATTACTTCCCATTAAGTAATTTCCCTTATATCAATTACATCCAGTAATTCATTTATCAATTACTTACACTAAGTAATTACACTTATCAAATCTCATTAAGTAATTATACTTGATCAATTACCAAGTGACTATCTTTAATTAATTAACAAATTAATTAACTTAACTTAATCACATTCATCTCATAAATCATAGCTGAGTAATTCATCCCTTAATCACTCTTTAAACCAATTAATTAATCTTTAATTATAGATTAATTATTCTTTTAATTATTAATTAATAAACCTTAATTGTCAATTAATAAAACTTAATAACAAATTAATTAATCCTTAATTATCAGTTAACCAATCCTTAATTAATCTTTAATTACAGATTAATTATTCCTTAATTATTAATTAATTAATAAAACCTAATTATTAATTAATAAAACTTAATTACACATTAAGTACTTCTTAATTACCAATTAATTTACCTCTAATTACTTAATTAATTAATCTCTAATTACTAAATTAATTAATCTCTAATCATTAATTAATCAATCTTAATCACTTAATTAATTTATCTCTAATCATTAATTAATCAATCCTTAATTACCAGTTGATTAATCCTTAACTACCATTTGATTAATCCTTAATTACTATTTATAATCAATTAAATAATCTTTAATTAACTAATTATAACCCTTAATTAATAAATTAATTAATCCTTAATCATTAATTAATTTAATTAATTAATTATACTTAAATTACTTTATTAACTTTATTAACCTCAAATTATTAAAACCTTAATTATCCTTTTTAAGGTAAACCATTATCTTAATTAATGACTTAATTATTATTAAAAACATTTTTTTATCTTTATAATTAACTTCCTTAATTAAATCATTTAATTAAGTTTTGAAATAAAATAAACATTTAACTTAACAAATTAAAGTTAACAAATTATATTACTTCCTTAAATAAATTACTTAAAACCATTTATTTTATAAAGAATAGATTTAAGAAATAGTTTAAAACTAGATTTTATTTTTGCTTTAAAACTTACTTTTATTTAAATTTAAAAACTTAGATTTAGTTTAAGTTAAATCTGAAACATACAAACACTCACATTCTACTCGAATACGAACCCGAGTTCAAACTCGAGCCAACATCCCAAATCCCCGATCCTTCCTTCGAGACCAACCCACAACCAAAATCTACTGACACAAACATCACTTGTGCACGTGCACATCCGCTCCGACCACCAAAGATCAACGCTCCGACCTTCGTCAAGTCGCCGAACATCTCCTCAGACGAACTGACCACCCAGATCATCCAATCCAACCGGAAATCGAAATCGAACAAAACTGGAACAACTGGAACCAAAAATGATCGATCAGAACCACTTCGTCTCGACGCTGCCGACCACCAGCAACCACGAAACCCCGTCTACACATCCGCCGGCCATCCACGCTTCACTTCCCAAAGTTTCGAGCAACTCGAATCACCAGAGGCTCCGCGGTGACCACAATTCCGTCCACCACATAAACTAGGGTTTAAAACCCATTCGACCCACCGCCGACGCCACGAAGAACAGTCGTCACTTGCACTATTTTTCCCAAGCACACCGAACATCCCTCTATCTCCAGAAGTAGTCCCGGCTCTCCACGTCACTCTGATCACCCACAATAGCTCAAAACCCACTTTCTGGTCATCTACGAATTATAGACTCAATCCAAATCTAAAAATCATGATTTTCATTTTAAAAATCATATTTCACAAATTCGATTCATGTTATAATCCTGAAACAGCAATTTACAATTTTTGATTTTAACATGTTTAAAAGAAATTTCATTGTCTTCCCATTTTTCAGATAAACTTCCAGAATTTTTACTTAAATTTATTTTTTAGGACTTAGTTTATGACTAAACAAACCTTTCTTGTTTGGAAACTAAACCCTATCTAAGATTAGAAGAAAAGATAATGAATTTTTGATCTAAACTTTAAAATCCCATAACAAGAACAAGGAAGACAAACATAATACAGACATGCACACTTCCTATATACACAGAGACTTTACTTATATACATACATACAAAGCAATCATCATCACAAAAATTTCACAAGCAATTATTATTTATCTACTTAAGCTTTTTAATTAAATGTTTACTCACAGTTTTGAAAAGATGAACAAAGCTAACAGTTTATATAACATGCACATTTCAATATTCAGACATATAATTCATCATCATGCAAACAATATATATATCAAACATTGATGATTTATTTAAGCAACCAGATTTAAGACAAAATACAGTTGGGTTTACTCACATTTGAAAATGCAGATAGTTTGAAAAGAAATGGTAAGCTTTTGAAACAGTTTTGGATTCCTGAAGCTTGTATTGCTTTGATTGAAAACAAAATTGCTTTGTTGACTGAGATGATTCAAGACTTGATTGGTTTTACTGGAAAATGCTTGATGTTGCTTTGAGAAGGTTGAAGCTTGTTTGCTGATCTTTGGTTACAGGCTTTTATTTGTTTGAAAAATGCATTACAGGTTTGGCTTTGATTTGAGAATTGGTTACAGGGTTTAGATTTTGTTTTTGAGGAATGTTTTCAGGTTTTGATGTTGAGTTTCTTGCTTTAGAAAGAGAGGATAAGAAAAGAATTTAAGAAAGAAGGTAGGAGTTTATATAGTGTTAATTTAGGATTTATTAAAATTAAAGAAAATAAAACAAATGGTTGACACTTGTCTTCAACCTTATTTAATATGCTAACACATGTTATCAACATGCTTAATAATGAAACACTTGTAATTATCTACTTTGTATATTATTTTTAAATGATTTTAAAAGCTTTTATAATAAATTTCCTAAATAGATAAATACATATCTTATATATAAATGAATCCTTTAAAAGAAAATAAAATAAAAACTAATTATATCTTAAATAAAATTATATATAGTATATTTAATCCATTTTTAAATGATAATATAAAACTTTTGTATTTATTACTATTTAATAAATACTTCCCAAATTTATATAAATAAAATTCTTTTAAGGAAAAACAATATAAAACAAATCTTATTTCAAATAAAACTTATTTCATATAATTTTAAATCCAAAATATTTAAAATCATTATCTTTAAAGATTCAAATTTAAATTCAATTTAAAAAATCCAATTTAAAATCAATCCAAATAAATATAGATATTAATTTTAAACAAACACATTATTAAAACAACTTAAATACATATATATATATATATATATATATTTAAATAGACACCTTATTAACTTGAAAATAATAATTCTATTTTAAAACCCACTTATATCTATATTTATAAACATCACATTATTATTATTATTGTTTGAAAACAAAAACCTTTACCAATTTAAATAATTAATTAAGAGATTATCACATTTTAAATTCCTTGAAATTTTGGGATATCACAGGTTAATTAGAGGATTAATGATGTAATAATTTAATTAATAATATTATTTAATTCAAAAATTTTATCAAAACCGTAACTTGTTCAAACGAGGTCCAATCAAGACGAAGCTTTTTACGTTGAGCTCGTAATAGAGAAGGTCACGAGATGGAATCGGTTTGGTTCAATTTGGAGCAAATTGACATTTAAGCTAAAACCGGGCGTCATTCGATTGTAGTTCAAATCTGAAATGCTTCGGTGCCAACTAGAATTTCAGTTAATTAAACTAACCTTTTTGGTCAATCGGTATGTTATATAGTAGATTAAATTTACTATTTCTGTTTGGTTGAAATTATTGGTTGGTTGGTTAAAATATCCGCTTTTGAAAAGCGATTGTTATTTAAAATTGAAATACTGAAAAACTTGTTGAGAAATCCAGATTTCTCACCGTAGTTATTTTAAATTTCCATTTAATTACCTATTGATTTATTTCTATTATATTCCTATTAAATAGATTCCTAAATGTTGAAATTTGACTGTTTGGCTATATTGGATGTGACATCGATATATGTTAAAAAGTGAATCTTTAGAGAAAAAGTAGTAATAGCTCCGGTTAAGTGCTATTGTAACTATTGGCCTCAATATGGTATTTTGGAAATACTGTTAATTGCTGTTTGATTTTGGAAATGGCTGTCGTTTTGGCAAATGATATTTAAATTTGACTTTTTTGGAATGGATGAGATATTTTAATTACAAATGAGTTTTGATCTTTTCTATTTTATTTCAAGAACATTATTTATTTATTCTTTTTAATTTATATATAAGTAAATGTTTTAATATATTATTTTCGAAGTATTTGTCTTTATAGGAAACTATTTTAATAATAAGTGTCATTTTACAAAGGGAAACTAAAAGAGTTATCTTTTATTTTAAAAGGGTGATTTTATGTTTAAAGGAAGGTGAAGATATTTTAGAAATGGATATTTGTGAAACCAGTTTATAAAATGCTGAAAATAAAAGAACAGGTTCATAAATGGTATGGTATAGATTTAAAGGAGATTTATAAAAGGTATCTTATAAATAAAAAGGAAATCAATATCATTTTGATAAATTGGAACAAATAATTCAATTTGTGAATTTATGGAAATATGTGGAATGATCCAGTTATGGGAGTGTAGGAGTTTTATAATTATATATTGGGGTTGTGGTTATATTTAGAATTTTTTTTTTATAAAAAGGGAATTTTTAATTCCATTTATAAATTTATAAATGAATTTGGAATTTTTAAAGAGTTGCAAAAAGTTTGGAAATTTATAAAAGGAGGCTTAATTATGTTATATATATTTATAAAGGAATTTATAAATGATATTTTCTGAAAGGAATTCTAAAAAGAATTTAGACATTATACTTATAAAAGGGTTTTATAAATTGTTTTAAAGTTTTATAATGTAGTCTTATAACTTGAAAAGAGATCTTGGAACTTGGGAAGAAGTTTTATAAATGATACTGGATATTTATAAAAGAAGTATTATAAATGATTTTCGATATTTGTAAAAGAAGTTTTATAAATGATTTTGGATATTTGGAAAAGAATTCTATAAATAAACTGGGAGATTTATTAAGAGTTTTATAGATGGATTTGGAATTTTAGTAAAGGAGATGTTCATAAATGAAAAAGATTTATTAAAAGGATTTACTGAAGAAATTTATCAACGAAATTGAGATTGGATTTCCGCAATCGACCTTCTTAATTTTGGTGGTGTGGACATTCATTCCGTACTTAATACGTAAGGAATAGTGTTTGGGTTTATCCTTATCTCCTTTTTTTTAAAACAATATTTGTTTTAATCCCTTTGATATAATTTTGAAATAAGAAATATTTCATAATGATTTGTGAATATACTTATACCATTGAGATACGTATATGAATACATTTTCTAAGTAGGGAAAGTGTAGTATTTTGTGGATATACTTATACTGTTGAGATAAGTATATGGATATTTTTACAAGCATTGAAAGGAATATAAAAGGTTTGTAAATATATCTTTGTAAAGTATCTTGATACAAGTATTTACAAAGTGAATTTATTTAATAAAAGGATTTATTAATGAGGTTAATAGTTGATTATGTGCTTAACTAGTGTTGGTTTCCCTATGGAAATAAATCCCTGATTTGATTTTTGTTTTTATTCGATAGTTAAATAACAGACTATCAAATCTTGGCCAGTTTTGACTTAGGAAGTAAATAAAAGCTTCACTGTTCATACGGTTTGAGATCACTCGGGAGAACTCATTCCAATGAAACATCTCTAGCTTTAAATGGTATATTAGAGATTCACTTGGGGTCTGATATAGTCCGCTTACTTTTGAAAGAACTGGGATTTAGTCAACAACGAATTTATTGGTTGTTGTTTCGAAGAGACCTGGATCAGATATGTTATACGAAAACCACTTCAAACCGGCATAAACGTTCGATTGGTAGGAATCTTGATGATGAAAGTTTCAAAGTCAGAGTTCTTTGAAGTGCAAGAGCTACTTGCTACTAATCCTTAGGGTGATTCCAAAATGGATGTAGTGGAAGTGGTGCCTTCGGTTTCGTTCAAACCCAGAGTGAACTTGTATGTATAAATGATGGTATTACATTGCTACCTAGAGGGTAGTGTTAGCATTCCAAGTGTAATTTGCTAAGAGAACAGGTAAAAGCATTGCCTCAAGCCTCATAGCCTGGGAAATGGCTAAAATAGAGTAGATGTGGCAGAGCTATGTGGATTAGGGTGTGTCATCACCTTTATAGATCATTGCATGAGAGCTCTCGATTAAGGTTGGAAAGCAAATAAGGTAAAAACCTGTCTGTGTTTATGTTCGGCATGATCTTACGAGATACCCTTATTTTAAAAACTTTTATAACATTAAAATTCTTTTGAGGTGTTTTTCTAAAGCTGGTTTACCAAAGTGATCCGGGTGTTATTTTTTAATAATGCTCAGGTGAGACCGAGCATATGTACATATATGTTGGAGCTTTAGAAGATAAGCTGGAGGCCTCGAGACATATTCACATATATGTTATTTTCTGCTGCATTGGTTGTCTATATCTACCAGCATTTGTGAGGTTGACTGTTATAACTATCCCGGATGATGATAGATTGGTACTTTGATTGATGCGTGTGTATATATTACATTTTTTGTAAAGATCATTGTGTATATCATAGGTTACTCGTTACGTTACGAGATTTTTCTGCCTTTTATTTCTTTTTCTCCAACAATCTTTCATTCCGGCACTTGGATACTCGACACATGAATACCTGGGTGTATTAGAGTCGAATTTTGAGGATCGAAAAGGTGGGTCGTTACATAAATTGAGAAGTAATTTATTATTATCTTTTAAATATAAAATAGAAATTGATAAGGAAAATTCAAAATGGCTAAGGCAAGAAACCTGGAAAGTGCAAAATTTTGTAAGCGAGAAATTCATATATTTTTATTATATGATTTATATATTTTAAAAGAATGAAATTACCCTCGATTCTTCTCACCAAGCTATATCCAAATAAACCCATTCCTCTAATTTATATCTTTTATAGTACTTCATCAAACCATTTAAAATTACCAAATCTTAAAATTTCATTATTAATTTACTTAATGTGATATCAATATCAGATATTTTACTAAAAGATACAAAGAAAATCACTATATTTAAATCATCGATATATATTCAAATATCAAATTCCAAATTGTAAATCTAAACTTCATAATTTGAAAAATATTCATATTCAATATTGATAAATGAATACCTTATAATTAGTATAGATTAAGGTTATTATTAAGAATTTAATGCAACCATGTTAATTTTTTGGATGAATACATTTATTTTGTTTTTGTTGGTAAAGTTATAGTTATTACGTTAGTGCATCCACTGGTCACTTGATTAAGTGTGCTGCTAAAAGCAACCAAAAATGTGCTTCCTAATACTATAATAAATTTTAATTATGTTTGATAAATAAACATGCTACTTAATACCCCTTCTTTCTCTCCACATAGCCATTACTCACCAAATGCTTCACGCACCAAAAAAACATCATACCTATGTTAAAAATCTTGTATCCTAAATTTAACAACCTTGAAACCCTAATTTTTATTATAGAAATTGATTAAAATTTTAATTTTATATCACTTATCCATTGAGGAAGAGCGCTACTCTAACGAGGAAGGTAAACATTAAAAGATGACAAATAATGTGAATAATCAATGCTCTATAGAGGGTTGATTAAAAATAAATTTGTTTTTTTGTTTGTCAACTGATATTTTTTGGTGGGGTTATATCAATTTTTTTTTATTTACAAATAATTTTTAGAGTTTGCTAACGATTTTGTTAGTTGATTGGTAGGATAGAATGGTCTTGAAAAATTCAAATTATGAAACGAATGTAGAGTAGTACTTTGATGATGCAAATGAGGTAATTACCTTATGGGTTTTGGTGAAGGAGAAGAACAACAGTAGTTAGGATTTAAATGATTTGGGTGCCCTGTGTTTATGTTATTTGGTATTTAGTAGCACATAATTTAATTTTGAATGCTACTCTTTAGTAATTGTATTAGTAAGCATATTTCTGTGTGCTTTTAGCAACACATCTTGATTAATTTATATCTAGAAAACAAAATGTCAACTCTTTACTCGGCAAACATAGTTGATCTTAGATTAATCTTTGCCAATAACTGCTAAGAGAAGTAGGTCTTTATCTTTGGAAAAAAATACATTCCCAATTTCTTAAGTAGTTCAAAATTCATATCGAAAGTTAGGTTTTCTCCTAGATAAAGATACCATAGAAGAGTGTTTACATCTATATGAAATATTTGATTACCATTTACTGATCCTCATACATTATAAAAATAAGATATGTGACTCTCCCATGTTTTTTAACAATTTGTTGCACTATTAATCAATAAATCTCTACATATCACTTATCCTTGATTGTCTATACCGCCATGCCATATCCATCACACAATAATTAAATGGATGAATCAAATAAAATAGATATGGCAAAATGAACGCATGAGAGAAGTATGAAGAATAAGTGGTCTTATCTTAATCCATGCAAAGATCATCTAATTAATCTTGCTTGAAATAGGATTATCAATATGCCTATTTAATATAACACTAAAAGTAAGCAATACAGTAATGAGCTTTTTCCTTCAAATGCACATCGAATAATAAAAGAAATTTACTTGTTAAACAGAAACATAAAGGAGCATATATTTAATTAAACATATCCAAACTTAGGGGAAATTCTAAAATTTGATTTTCTATTCATTTCAAGATAAAAGACTAGGCGAAAACCAAGTACAAACATTCAAACTTGAATCCCCACTAACTTTTTCTTCCATTTTCATAAAGCTTGTTGTCTTATAATTATAAATTCTAAGCTTTTGGACTATACCTCCCTCTTCATAATCATATCCAGAGTAAAGTGAGTAGATATGGCTTTCTTCACAACTAGGATACTTGCTTACAGTAAGAATAAATGTATTTCTCAGGCTTAAAAATAATGCTTTGTCGCCCAAGCTTTTTAGCTCCACTAACTTAACAAGCTTCCATCCAAACTCTACTTTGAATATCTTGAATTCTTCTAAGTGTGCACTATGAGATTGGTTAGCAAGAATAAGCAAAAGATCCTAATTTGACTCAACCAAGAAAGACTCCACATGTAGCGATCCTGACTTGGCCTTTGAAAATCGGCACCCGTACTTCACTTGTACTCGAAATGCCGCAGATTCAAACGCCAAATCTGGCTCACCGGAGCTTATAACACAGTAAGTATAACAACACAGTGGAAGAAAGAAATGAATGATATCATATACAACTCCAATGAATACAATATCCAAAATGATATACAACAATGATATCAATATGATACAACAATGTCAGAGACAAATAATAATGTTACAGTGGAAACAACAGAAGTGATACTCCAAATGATCTGAAAAAGAGAATGAATCCAACAACTCCAACATCAAGCTCGAACCACCATCACGTTGCACCAAGATAAGCAACGTCAGTCGTGAGCTCCAAAAACTGAACTAGCTCCAACTAGTCTACTAAACCTGATTATCTGAAAAACTCAACTCTAGACTACCCGTGTGGAAAATTGTGGGCACCCAGAGTTTAGGAAGGGAACAATAAACTCCGAGTTAATCATGGGACTGGTGTGAGTAACAAAAACAGTTTATCTTTAAAACAAACATAAAAGAATTTTAAACATTGAAACCCGCAATGCTTTTTGGAAAATGAAACTACCATAAGACCTTCCACCACACACACAATGCAATCGTAGACTTGGAGGAGATTTCTTCTTATGATAGTCAAATATGCTTACTATGCAAAATTCTTTTGATATTATTATTAGTGCATAGTGTACAAAACCATTTCGAAAATACAATATTAATCTTAGCGAGCATAGGTACCATTATATTATGCCTGTTATAGCTGCCGCTTGAGGAGACAGGTTATACAAATTGCAATCGTAAAGGGCTCGTATTGTTTCTTTGGATTTTCCAACAAATGGTCAGGCTAAGGAACTTTCTATGCCACATGGGAACGCCTCTGGAGGGATGCCCTGAGAACCTACCAGGATCTCTGCCAACACAAGGCCGGTTACCCCCTTCCCGGGTAGTAAAACTGAGATATGCCACCCCCGGTCGTTTGCGACCTTTATCCAAGGCCTCGATCACACAGCAACAATCACACAGTAAATGAGATTGGAGCAACGACACAGGTAAATATCTGGGCTCCATACCATGATACCACCTTTTTCCAGAAGGAATGGACATACCCTAGGAGAGCTACCCTTGAAACCTTGCCTCATCTTTCCTGTTTCGACCATTTCCGGGGTGTGTGGTCCTGATGCAGTCTCGTCCACAAAGCTACGCTTTTTCACAAATCCATGCTTTGATCAACAAATGATCAGCAACACATAGCAACACTTAGTATGCCACACTACCAAATTGGGAGTATATCACTGATAACCTTCAACTACATAACCTCTGAGCTCGTACGTCTCAGAGAAGGGTGTTAAACTAAGAGAATAAATTCTCCGCCACCAAACAGAAATGTATTTGAAAGAAATCAGCTTTATATCTCAAAGTGTAATGTCAGACATACAACCATACAAGTCTGTTCCGGGTTCGAACAGAACCGAAGGCACTTCCGAAGAAGCCCTTGCAATTCCGGATAATTTTTAATCACGTCCAGACTTCCCATCACAAAGGGTGCTAAAATCTCTATACCGGGGATCAGCCGATGCAGAGACAATCGATGGTAATCCTTTCATTTTCAAAAGTATCAGGTTTTCACCACCGGTCTTCAAATGCTATCCATATACATCGTATCATTATTCGGAATGGGTTATATGACACAAAGTCCTCTCCCGGCTAAACCGAATAATGAGCGCAATATTTTAAAACATATGGATATTAGGATTTCAATTAAGTCACAACTTATTACCCAAAACTTTTCTCCAAATGGTTTTAACACATTACCATTCTAATCTTTTACACAAAAAGATTCAATTCACAAAATTCACCCAGTTTCACAAAGATCTTTTCTTAGATTTTCCAAATCAATTTCCATTTCAATTGGATTAACTCGTCCAATCTTTAAAACAAAGATTTAACTGATAGCTTTCAAAACAATTCCATTTCGACCCTTTATACAAAAGGTACACCTTTCCAATTTCAAATAAAGTTCAACAATCTTTCACAAAGGTTTATTCATAATTCGGAAAACTATTTTCATTTCAAACTTGAAATTCTTTAACACAATTTGGAAATTCATTCCTTATATGAAACCTTCTATTATTTGAAAACAAATAGTTTTCATTTTGGAAAATCTAATTCTTTTATACGAGTTAAAGTCCTTGGGTTAAATTCAAATTCTCAAAACCATACTTTTAAAATGGTTTAAATTCATATAAACACATTTATAACATCTTACCATAATTTCCAAACATGGAATTCAATTTCAAATTTTGAATTCAAATTCAAATTAAATTATTTAAATTAACTTTATATTAAAACTCCTTTTCAAAAGCTTTAACATTTAACCCAAATCCATTTCCAAAATCAATTGAAATTAAATTTTCAATTTCAAAAACATTAAATTTAAATCATCTGTGACTTAACCGATTTCCTCGTGAAATCCATATTTGTGTGTGTAAGAGTGTGGTCCAGGGGTTTCACACAGTAGTGCAACATCATTCAATCATCACAGATTCAAATACAAAAATATATTTGATAAGCGGTATAAACTATAACGCTTATCGTTCATTTATAGATTCACAGATAATATACAAATGTATCACAAATAAATGAATAAATTATACCCAGCTCAATCCACAGAACAAAATATCACAGATCAGATAGGGCAATCAATTCAAGGCATCTCATATAATACAATCATTCATAAGTAAGGTCAAACATTCAATAATCATTTGTAAGCAGGATTAATTAATTGTTTAATTCTAATTAATTCAATTTATTTCCAATTAAATTAGTTACTTATGAATTAGTTATCCAATTCTGATTAATTAATTACAAGTCGTTTGATATAAATTAATTAATCAATCACCTTAATTAATTAAATTATTCTTAATTAATCTCATTTATTAATTAATCCTTAATTAATCTCCATGTTTGCACCAAAAATGTCCACAAACCCCAAGTGTAGTGAAAGCACCAGCGTATGAATACAAATCAACAGTATTCACACACAAATCACAGACCTAAGCAAATAGCAAGCGACAATCCAGAAATAATGAACAGTGACGCGCAATTTATAGTGGTTCGGCTATCTCCAGCCTACATCCACTTCAAAGTTTTTATCTTTTTATTGCTCGATGCTTGAAGATTACAATTTCGTGTGTTGTATTACAACTGATTTGCTGAGCTAAGTCTGAATCTAAGGCAGCAATGGTGATCTGGAGTAAATCTGGCAGAGTCTGGGCGTTCTTTATCTCTCAAAATTGTCCGACCCCTTTTCTGAATGACCAGGGGCTCTATTTATAGGTGTAGGAGGCTGATATTTTGCCTAAATTGAGGGGAGACCAGTTCTGGCATGTGAGGGGGCCCGCACGGCCGAAATCTGGAGATCCGGACCCACTTTGGGATCGATTCGACCCTTGGTTCGAATCGATCAAGAAATTGTCCAATCGAGCTGAAATTTGGCGTGAACATTCTTCATCATGTGCCTAAGCTTTTGTGAAAATGTTATAGCATTTGGATGTGTAGATCTCAAGTTATGATTGATTCAAGATTGCATTTCTGGTTGACTGGCTTGGTTCGAATCGATCTGGTTCGAATCGATTCATTCGAATCGATCCTCTTGCACGCGAAGACAATGGCGTGGTGCGCATGCTTCGGGTCAACCCTCTTTTATCTCCGAGTTTTACTGAATCGTACCCAGGGTTTTAGCTAGGCGGACTTGGCAGATTCAAGGCAATCGATTCGAAGGCATGTTTCTTCCAATCGATGGAATTGGTGCTTGGTCGAATCGATCCAGATATGCCACTGTGGATCGATTCGAAGTTATCTCAATGTGGGGGTTCGAAGATGCTGGAGTCGAAGTTCCTATCACTACATGGATTCGGAGGTAATGGAGTCGAAGTAAAGGTGCCCTCCATCGATTCGAAGCAACGTAGGCCTGATGGATTCGAACTTGACGGAGGCGAAGCTTTGCTCCTTTTGATAGATACGGAGGTCGTGCTCTGTTGATTCGAAGGTCTTCATGGTGATGGATTCGAATCTTGGTCGATTCGAATACAATGAACAACATATTTCCTTAATCTTGCAACGTTCGTATTTTGAGCATACGTACTCGGATCGACTCAAAATTTGGAACGTTGGTTTCTACGGCTTCGCTTGACGCGTCTTATCAATTGCAGCCCGATCCGGACTCGGACAAAATTCATCGATATCCATGGTGAACCTGCGATGCACAATCGATGTTTATGACTAATAATCATTGATTTTCAGTTAATCTTTGGGTATCTCGGCTTTGCCAAAAGTTGGGATAACATTTTGCCCCCCAAAACATGCCTTTTGGTAAAAGGCGTGTTTTGATCAGTCTCAAATTAAATGCAGTGAGTTCATGTGTATCTCATAGCTTATAGCCTTTTCAATCAAGTCCATGGCTGTTCGAAGCCGAATTGTTATCAATTTCTTCCAGTGGAAGTTAAGAATGAAATTCTGAAGCCCCTCCGGACTGTCGATGGTCACTCCGGACCCTGTTAAACCCATTCTAGATTTAGCGATTGAATAGAAAGATCCTATTGCATTCCGGCGTTGCTTTCTATCCCTTGCACTCTGGCCCCAGGTAGGGCGCATAGCGATGTCTTGGTCATTCTGGACCGATCGTAGCCTTTCTGGGCTCTTACTGGATCCCATCCTGTCACTCTCCGGTGAAGGGGAAACAACGTTAAGCGAGTCAATCCTGTCGCTCTCCGGCGAAGCGAATCGCCTCCTGCACTCCGGTTCAGTGTATCTGAACTTTAAGCGATGTCATGGCCTAAATTGTGGGCCGATCATAGCCTCTCCGGGCTCTTATCGAATCCTGATTCAATCACTCTCCGGTGAATAGGAAAAGATGCTTAAGTGAGTTGATCCTGTCGCTCTCCGGCGAAGCAACTCACTTCTTGCACTCCGGACCCTGCCTCTACGGGTAGGATCATAAAGCGATCATGTATATATTGATGTTTAATGTTTATCCTTTAACTCTCCGGTCAAAGGTAAATTCATGTTTATTTACTGAATTCAAGTTCCAGTGTTCAATCTCAAACAAAGGAAAAAAACTAGATAAAGCCTCTCCGGGCGGAGCGGTCTATTACCATCTCAGAGCATGCCTATGGATCTCTCCGGTTCCCGTACATGAGTAAGTGGAATAGGCGTTTTATTTTGAAATCAAATCTAAGGAAACTAAGTGACCAAAGCTCATATCCTGAACTTGGCCCTTGCCATCGTGATCAGTTGATGACGAGTCGTGATCCCGATCCAGGATCATTCCTGTTAGGTTGAGGCGGTAGTTGTTCGGGCCTAAACGTCGTTGTACGTTCTCTGACATACTGTGGCAATCTACCACTCCTGGCATGTTCTTCCACCTCATTCTTCAGGTGGCGGCATTCATCGGTAGTGTGCCCATCTAGCTCATGGAATAGGCAGTATTTTCCAGTCCTGTGTTCCCGCTCCGTGGGATCTCTCCTTGGTGGCTTTCGATAGGGGAGTTGCCCCCGAGTTTCGGTGTAAATTCGTTCCAGTCCTGCCACCAAATCTGTGTATTGCCTGAATCTAGGCTCTCGGAATTTCTTCCGTTTGTCAGGACCATCATGTGCGTCATCCTGCTTTCTCTTTCCTTTGTCCGCCCTGGACTGTTCCCTGGCGGTTCCTTCGCCTTGTGCAACATTTATTTCCTGCCTCTCAGCCCATGATTCTTCTAACCGAATGAATTTTTCATCTTCATGGAAAAACTCTCCAAGATCTCGCGGTGGATCTTTAGTGAAAGAGTCTTTGAATTCGGTGCCTTCCCCAACTCCTGCCACTACCGCCATCAGAATCATTGATGGATCCGGGTGATCTACAGAAGCCACCGTTGCATTGAATCGTAGTAGAAAATCTTTTATGGACTCTCCGGTCCTTTGCTTTATTGAAGCTAGAGTCATCACACTTTTGGGCCGTGTTACGTGGACCCTGAACTGTCTCATGAAGCAACCCACAAGCTCGCCCCATGTCCTGATTGATCCAGTCTCTAATTGTCTGAACCAAAGTGCAGCCAAATCTGATAAAAATAAAGGGAAACATCGTGCCATCACTTCCTCGGATGCTCCAAGTACTTCCATGTGTCTAATGTATTTTGTAATATGCATGGTTGAATCTGACTTCCCGTCATACAAATCCAGCATTGGTAGTTTGAACTTTGGAGGGTTCCGTGCATTCCTGATATTCAGAGCGAACGGACTCCGACTAACTTCTTCCAATCCTCCTCCTGACAACCCTCCTCTCATGAGCCGCCTCACTAGGCCAATCATTCTTTCATCTCCATCTAGGGGTTGCCCCCTTGTCATGTCTCTGTCTTGCCCTCCGTGTCTTGTAGGGAATTCTGGTACGTACTCTTCGGGCGGCTCGATAGCATTTGTGTTGGCCCTAGCCGGTTGAGCTCCTTCCAAAGGTCCTTCTGCATTGGATCCTGCGGGCCTGCCCCCAAGCCCTTGTTGATTGCCTTCTGGTTCTGTATTCTGTCCTACGTTGGGTTCCATAGCCCTAGCTCCTTGTTCCACATTCACAGCCGCCGTAGCTGGTCCAGGGTTTTGTGTTCCTGTAGCTCTCATTTGTTCAAAGAAATTCTGTAGCATCTCTTGTTGGCTTTTCATCATTCTTTCCTGCATTTGGTTATTCATAGCCTCCATCTCATCTCTAGTAATGTAGATCGAAGCTTGTCCTTCTCCAGCGCCAGAGGATGCCTCTTGACTTCCTCCCTGTTGGCTCCTTTCAGCTCTTTGTCTTGTTTGTCGAGTCATTGTAGAGTCAAATCTGAATCCTTAAAATTTCAAATCTAAACTTTGAATCTGGTCTAGCGGGTGCTAGTTCTTCTCAGTGAAAGCACCAAAGTGTTTGCACCAAAAATGGTCACAAACCCCAAGTGTAGTGAAAGCACCAGCGTATGAATACAAATCAACAGTATTCACACACAAATCACAGACCTAAGCAAATAGCAAGCGACAATCCAGAAATAATGAACAGTGACGCACAATTTATAGTGGTTCGGCTATCTCCGGCCTACGTCCACTTCAAAGTTTTTATCTTTTTATTGCTCGATGCTTGAAGATTACAATTTCGTGTGTTGTATTACAACTGATTTGCTGAGCTAAGTCTGAATCTAAGGCAGCAATGGTGATCTGGAGTAAATCTGGCAGAGTCTGGGCGTTCTTTATCTCTCAAAATTGTCCGACCCCTTTTCTGAATGACCAGGGGCTCTATTTATAGGTGTAGGAGGCTGATATTTCGCCTAAATTGAGGGGAGACCAGTTCTGGCATGTGAGGGGGCCCGCACGGCCGAAATCTGGAGATCCGGACCCACTTTGGGATCGATTCGACCCTTGGTTCGAATCGATCAAGAAATTGTCCAATCGAGCTGAAATTTGGCGTGAACATTCTTCATCATGTGCCTAAGCTTCTGTGAAAATTTTATAGCATTTGGATGTGTAGATCTCAAGTTATGATTGATTCAAGATTGCATTTCTGGTTGACTGGCTTGGTTCGAATCGATCTGGTTCGAATCGATTCGTTCGAATCGATCCTCTTGCACGCGAAGACAATGGCGTGGTGCGCATGCTTCGGGTCAACCCTCTTTTATCTCCGAGTTTTACCGAGTCGTACCCGGGGTTTTAGCTAGGCGGACTTGGCAGATTCAAGGCAATCGATTCGAAGGCATGTTTCTTCGAATCGATGGAATTGGTGCTTGGTCGAATCGATCCAGATATGCCACTGTGGATCGATTCGAAGTTATCTCAATGTGGGGGTTCGAAGATGCTGGAGTCGAAGTTCTTATCACTGCATGGATTCGGAGGTAATGGAGTCGAAGTAAAGGTGCCCTCCATCGATTCGAAGCAACGTAGGCCTGATGGATTCGAACTTGACGGAGGCGAAGCTTTGCTCCTTCTGATAGATACGGAGGTCGTGCTCTGTTGATTCGAAGGTCTTCATGGTGATGGATTCGAATCTTGGTCGATTCGAATACAATAAACAACATATTTCCTTAATCTTGCAACGTTCGTATTTTGAGCATACGTACTCGGATCGACTCAAAATTTGGAACGTTGGTTTCTACGGCTTCGCTTGACGCGTCTTATCAATTGCAGCCCGATCCGGACTTGGACAAAATTCATCGATATCCATGGTGAACCTACGATGCACAATCGATGTTTATAACTAATAATCATTGATTTTCAGTTAATCTTTGGGTATCTCGGCTTTGCCAAAAGTTGAGATAACACTCCATTTGATTAATTATCCTTAATTAATCATAATAAGTAATTATCCCTAATTACTTAATTAACTCTAACCATTAATTAATTTCTTTTAACTAAGTAATTATCTTAATCATTTTCATTAGTTAATTAACCTTTAACTTAAATTAATCAAATTAAACTCAATTAATTACAATGAGCAATTAGTTTCTTAATTTCTTACATAAAGTAATTACACTTACACAATTTTATAAATGATTATCATTAATTGATCAATCTAATTAATTGTTAAAATTAATCACGTTAATTAATTATTTAGATAATCTTAGTTAATGACCTTCATTAACTAATAATAATTCTTTAATCACTAATAATTTAGACACTTAATTAATTAATCAATCTTTAATTTCAAATTTATAAATCTCAACTCACTTAGTTAATTACAATTATCAATTAATTAACATTCTTAATTACCTTTTCTAACAATTAATTAATTAATAATTATTTATCTTAATTAACATTTAAAAATCTTCCTTAATAACTTTGAAATCAAATTATTACTAACTTGAAAACATTAAATTTTAATTAAATTTAAAACTTATCTTAGATTAACTACTTAATTACAATATTAACTAAGATTAAAAAAAAACATTCTTAAGTGTTAACTTAAATAATTAAAACTTATAATAAGTTTTTAACTTAAATTTGTCAAACGCCAACTAAAACATCAATATTTAAAATTTGATTAAGATGATATAACTTAAATTTCCATTATACCAAGCACTTGTAAGCCCGGCCCGAGAATATCCCCAGGTTACTCGAGTGAACACTCGAGTCTCTCCTCCTATTTCCCGAGTCCCCTCTCTTCCTCACATACGTTTCTTCTTCTTCTTCTTCTTTTTTCCAGTTAAGTTAAAGTTTAAGTTTAACTATAATACAGGTAAACATGCTCATGTACTCGAGTTCCAAACCGAAGCAATCACCTCGTTTACTCAAGTAACAACTCGAGATTGCTTACCAACAACAACACTGACACCATAATTATGCCATACACGTGCACGGCATCGCGCCACCGCCCCGGCAAACCCCACTATCTCAAGCAAGTCGCAAATCAACCGAACATACGAAATCGAAACTTGATTCAACACCAAAACATTAAGATCGAGATTTAGCATTTCGCTCGAAAAACTGTAACTCAGCTATCCCATGAAACCACTTCGCCGCAGTTACTCAGACCACCGGAGCTGCCTCAACTTCGTCCACCCCACGACAACACCCAACTCTTCCATCCTCCTGAGTTTCGAGAAGCTCGATCAATCAGAGGAGATGAACTCGTCTCGTTACTTAACCACATCAAATTCGAACCGGAAACCCTAAATTGATCTCGACCGATCAATTCGTGCAATAGAAAAAATTATCGAACATTTTTCCTGACATTGCCGATCACCTAACCAGCTTTGACAAAAACCCCGACCCATAAAAGTTCATCGATCACCAGAAAAATGTCGAAATCCATTTCCTGTTCATTTTCAAATTTCTCCTTCAATTCCTAGCTAAAAATCGAGATTTTTGTTTTTGAAAATCCTAATTTTCTTAGGGGATTCAGATTATATACTTGAATTTACAAATCATTGGGTTTGAATTCAACCCATTTCTAAGTTTTCACTATTATCATCCATTTTCCAGAAAATTTCTAACTTAATTCATATAATTAAAATTTTAAAAACTTAATTATGTTTAAACAAATAACTTTTGTTTGAATACCTCAATCTAATGGAGATTACACAAAGAGAAATTAATTTTTTCTTCAATACTGGCCTGTTAGAAAATAAACAGAGCAGATTTCACACATGCATTCCAATATACACTCATATAGACATGATTTCAGATTTTATCAGGCATGCATACATAGATAAAACATGCATCACAAGATTCACATCAAACACTTCACATACATCAATTTAAACTTGATTTATAGTTTGAGTTTACTCATCGTGCTTAAAGAATGAACAGAGCTTCCATTTATGTTGAACAGGCTTGAGTTCTTTGCTTGCTGAAACCATTTTGAGCTCTTGTTTTTATTGATTTGTTTTGTTGTTTGATGTTATTTAGGTTGAAGCTTTGAGTGATATTTACTTTAGTTTTTTCTCAGTTTAGAATGATCGAAACTGAGATGAAGATTGATACATATAAAAAGAAATGTGTACATGCTATATTATTATTTGTTGTACAGGGTAATGTATAATCTAGTACAAGATACTTTGTATTTGGTCAGAGATTTTCTTGCTTTGGGCGGTTGATATGAAAATATGGTGTACTAGAGATATTTGCATAAATTAGGCTTGTCTTCCTTTGCAAGCTTTTACATATCTTTTTTTCTTATTTACTTGTTTTTATGTTTACTTGTTTCATTACTTTATAATGTAAATGAACTTCTATTTTATTTTATTTTTCTTTTATTATTTTATTTCAATTCCTAACTTAATTAAATTTTTCCAACTTATGTTTAATATCATTCTCTTACTTACTAATTTTTCTTGTATACATTTCTTATTTATGTTGTTAGTACTTTTGTTTGTATTATATTTTACTTCTCATATTTATTTCTATTTCCAGTTTAAATATTTATAATTATTATATATTTTTATAAACTCGAATATTTATTAAACCATCAATTCTAATATTTATTATTATCATTTATTATCAAACCATTTACTTGAAATTTAAATACCGATTTAACACATTTTTATTTTTATTTAAATTGGGGAAACTCAAATCAATTTACCAATGAATTTCACACATTTTTATTCTAAAATTAAATTAATTATCAATTTAAATTTATATAAAATCCGGGATCGTTACACCACATTTCTAAATTGGATGTTTCTCAATCTAGTAGGCAATAAATAACATTCCATGGTAGTAGCAGAAATGGACATTTTTAAAGCCATCAAATTCAGGATGTTGCAGCTGCATCCAACCATTACATCCTACCTTACAATATAAAATCCTTTTAGCACACTAAATCACAATAAAACAGTCATTCCAAGACTCATCGGGATCCGAAGTCAGGTAAACATTAGTTTGGTCACTATTTATATATGGAGTGAAAGTACGGTCCATCCAGTTCTCGAGATTTGGAAGGTCGATAGCGGAATTAGTGAGGGGGTTGAAAAGCAACACACAATAATTCCAAAGATTAAATAAAACCAGCCAACCACGAGAAGAGCCAATACAAACTGTTCCTTGGTTTTTGTTTATGGATGAAGATAATATTGGAAAATCCAATAATTCTTGGATAGGGGTAATTGTTGGAATATAAACTTAATTTATTAGTTTTTAGAGAATTCTTGTTTAAAGGGGGGTGAGAGTTCTAGAATTATGTTTTTTTGTAATCAAGTAAAAGTCTTTCTAGAATTATGTTTTCTTTGTAACCAAGTAAAAGTATTTCTAGAATTATGTTTTCTTTGTAATCAAGAAAAAGTAATTCTAGAATGATCTATTAGGGACTATAAATAGAGGAGCTCTCCCCTCATTTGTAATCAAGCAATTAAGCAAAGGAAAAATAATAATAAAGCATTATTTGTGAGAACAAGTTTCTTCTCTTTGTGTGTGAGTTATGTGGATTAGTGAGAACAAGTTTCTTCTCTCTAGTCTCCAACCTCTTTTTTAATATATATTCCAACAAAGTGGTATCAGAGCAAGGTTTAGGGATGACTTCCAACAATATGTTGCAAGCTCAACTTCCTCGTTTGACGGGAAAGAATTACAATCAATGGAGCATTCAAATGAAGGTCTTGTATGGCTCTCAAGATCTTTGGGAGATTGTTGAAAATGGATATGAAGAACCGGAGAATCAAGAAACACTTTCAACACAACAATTGAATACTTTGAAAGAGATTCGAAAGAAGGACAAGAAGGCTCTTTATTTTATCTATCAAGCGGTGGATGAAGCAATTTTTGAAAAGATCTCTTCAGCATCAACATCAAAGGAGGCATGGGACATCCTCAACAAGGCGTACAAAGGTGAAGAAAAGGTAAATATGGTAAGACTTCAAGCTCTAAGAGGTGAGTTTGATTTACTCAAAATGAAAGAAAGTGAATCGGTGGAGGAATTTTATAATACAACTATTTCTATTGCCAATCAACTTCGAGTCAATGGTGAAGAAATTTCGGATAAAAGAATTATTGAAAAAATTCTTCGAAGTATGACAAGGAAATTTGAGCATGTTATTTTTGCTATTGAAGAATCAAAAGATTTGAATACTTTCTCTCTTGAAGAATTGTTGGGCTCACTACAATCTCATGAGCTTCGCATCAAACGATTTGATTCCTCTCCTTCCGAGCAAGCTTTTCAAATTCGAGACACCAACCGTGGTGGTTTTAGAGGAAGAGGTGGAAGATCAGCCCGTGGTAGAGGACAAGGAAGATGCCAAATTAAAAGTGAAAATTCAAGCCCATCTCAAGGAGGAAGAGGAAGAGGTCGTGGAGGATACAGTGGAAGAGGAAGAGGTAACTCTTATAATATTCAATGTCATTATTGTCATAAATATGGGCATATGAGAAAGGATTGTTTTAAAAGAATTAATGATGAAAAAGATAATTCTAATTTTCTACATGAGAATTTGGAGACACAAGATGAAAGTATGCTTATTGCTTGTAATGTTCAAGAAGCTTCTTTTGATGATATATGGTATATTGATAGTGGTTGTAGTAACCACATGACCGGAAATAAAAGTTGCTTTGTGAATTTTGATGAAAGTGTCCAACGAGAAGTCAAGACAGGTGATAACAAAAGGCTCATTGTCAAAGGCAGTGGTGATATTCCGATACAGACAAAGCAAGGTACAAATTATATTTCTAATGTTTATTATGTTCCCGATCTTAAACACAATCTTTTGAGTGTTGGGCAACTTTTAAAGAAGGGACATAATGTGAATTTCAAAAATGATTTATGTGAGATCAAAGACAAAACTGGTGTTCTTATTGCAAAAGTGAAGATGACACCAACAAAAATGTTTCCGTTGCAAATTAAAAATGAAGCATTCCCATGTTTTGCTAATACTGTTAATGACAAGTCATGGCTTTGGCATCTTCGTTATAATCACTTGAGTTTTAGCACTCTATCCAAGATTTGCAAAGATCATATGGTGAGAGGCATCCCAAATTTTAGCAAACAAGATCAAGTATGTGAAAGTTGTGTTTTTAGCAAGCACCATCGAGATCCATTTCCAAAAGAAAAGGCATGGCGAGCAAAGAATCCTTTAGAGCTAGTGCATTCGGATTTATGTGGACCTATGCGCACAAACTCTCTTGGAGGTAATCGGTATTTTCTCACTTTTATTGATGACTATAGTAGCAAGATGTGGATTTACTTTCTCAAAGAAAAATCTCAAGTATTTGAAGTGTTCAAGAATTTTAAAGCACTTGTGGAGAAGCAAAGTGGTTTTTCTATAAAGACACTCCGATCCGATCGTGGTGGAGAATATATGGCGGAAGAATTCGGAAATTTATTAAAGGATCATGGCATTCATCATCAACTAACGGTCCGCTCAACCCCTCAACAAAATGGGGTGGCCGAAAGAAAGAACCGTATCATCATTGAACTTGTTCGAAGTATGTTGAAGACAAAAGGATTGCTAAAAATATTTTGGGCCGAAGCTGTAGCATGTGCATGCTATGTTCTCAACCGTGCGGCAACTAAAAGTGTTCAAGGAAAGAATCCACAAGAAGCATGGACTGGTCACAAGCCATGTGTCTCCCACTTCCGAATTTTTGGAAGCATTTGTTACTCTCATGTGCTGGATGAAAAAAGAGGAAAACTTGATGACAAATCTGAAAAGTGCATCTTTGTTGGCTATAGTGAAAGATCCAAGGCATATAAATTATATAACCCCATCACAAAGAAGACTAGTATTAGTCGTGATGTAATTTTCAATGAGGAAGAAGCATGGGAATGGAAAAATGAGAAAAAGAGTACAAGTATCTTGCTTGATAATGATGCATTTGAGCCAATTGAAGAAGAAGGATCGACTCCACCTACTCCACCATCTAATTCTCCTCTAAGCTCATCATCTTCAAGTTCAGAATCAACACCTAGAAGGACAAGACCTCTTGCGGAGATTTATGGAGAAACAAGAAGAATTTTAGAAGATGAATTTGTTGATTTTGCTTTATATGCAACTGGGGATCCGGTTGATTTTGAAGAAGCCGCCAAGGAAGAAAAATGGAGACAAGCCATGTATCAAGAAATTGATGCAATTGAAAGGAACCAAACATGGGAGTTGGTTGAAGTACCTGAAGGGAAGAAAATCATTGGAGTCAAATGGGTTTACAAGACAAAGTTGAATGCACAAGGTGAAGTTGAAAAACATAAGGCACGATTAGTTGTGAAAGGCTAAAAGCAAAAGTATGGTGTTGATTACAAAGAAGTTTTTGCTCCCGTGGCACGTCTTGAAACAATTCGTTTGATAATTTCATTGGCCGCTCAAAATAAGTGGCAAGTTTATCAAATGGATGTTAAATCTGCTTTCTTGAATGGAGTACTACAAGAAGAGGTGTACATTGATCATCCTTCCGACTATGTGATAAAGGATGAAGAGCATAAAGTCTATCGGTTGAAAAAGGCATTGTATAGCCTTAAGCAAGACCCTCGTGCATGGTATAGTCGCATAGATGACTATTTTGTGAAGATGGGATTCAAGAGGTGTCCATTTGAGCATACTTTTTACATCAAGGAGAACAAAGGCAACATTCTCATCATTGGTTTATATGTGGATGATTTGATTTTTACGGGAAATAGTCTTAATAATATTGAAGAATTTAAGAGAAGTATGATGTAAGAATTTGAGATGGCCGACTTGGGTCTACTTCATTACTTTCTTGGTATTGAAGTAAAGCAAGATAATGATGGTATATTTATCTCTCAAGAAAAGTATGCAAAAGATTTGATGAAGAAGTTTAGAATGGAAGAGGCAAAGCCAATTAGCACTCCAGTTGAAGTTGGCTTGAAACTAAGTAAGGATGACAACTCTAAATATGTTGATCCAACATTGTTTAGAAGTCTTGTTGGGAGTTTGATGTATTTGACAGCCACTCGGCCGGACATTACATATGGTGTGAGCTTGATTAGTAGGTTCATGGAGCAACCAAAGAAGACACATTGGGATGCCGGAAAAAGAATTTTGAGATATGTGCGTGGAACACTTGGGGATGGAATTTATTATAAAAAGATAAATGATCCTAAGGTGCTTGGATATTGTGATAGTGATTGGGCCGGAAGTGTTGATGATAGTAAAAGTACTTCGGGAAATGTTTTCTACTTTGGATCAAGTGCAATCACGTGGATGTCAAAGAAACAACAAGTTGTGGCTCTCTCAAACGCCGAGGCAGAATATATTTCACTATCTTTAGCTAGTTGTCAAGCTTTATGGATTAAATGGGTGCTAGAAGAACTTAAGCATATTCCAAAAGAAAGTCCACTTATATATTGTGATAGCAATTCTGCTATAACACTCACCGAAAATCCAATTTTTCATGGGAGGAGCAAGCATATAAGAATCAAGTATCATTTCATTCGAGACTTGGTTGGAAAAGGAGAAGTAGTTGTCAAGCATTGCAAGACGCAAGATCAAATTGCCGATATTTTAACGAAGCCTTTGAAGTTGGAGATTTTCATGGAGTTAAAGAAGAAACTTGGTATGCGTAAAAGTTTAGCTCAAAGGGGGGCAAATCAAGTTTAAAGTGGGTGTTGGAATATAAACTTGATTTATTAGTTTCTAGAGAATTCTTGTTTAAAGGGGGGTGAGAGTTCTAGAATTATGTTTTCTTTGTAATCAAGTAAAAGTCTTTCTAGAATTATGTTTTCTTTGTAACCAAGTAAAAGTATTTCTAGAATTATGTTTTCTTTGTAATCAAGCAAAAGTAATTCTAGAATGATCTATTAGGGACTATAAATAGAGGAGCTCTCCCCTCATTTGTAATCAAGCAATCAAGCAAAGGAAAAATAATAATAAAGCATTATTTGTGAGAACAAGTTTCTTCTCTTTGTGTGTGAGTTGTGTGGATTAGTGAGAACAAGTTTCTTCTCTCTAGTCTCCAACCTCTTTTTTTAATATATATTCCAACAGTAACTTGGTTGGTTTCCAAAGAGAGATAACGAAAGGATAAAGAGTTAAGAGATATATCTGAATATATTTGGTTGTACATTATCAACCAAGGAATTTTTGGACTCTTAGGAGCTGCAAAACGCCAAGATTTACAAACTGATCGGAATCTTATGTAATTAGGAGGGAATTCTAATTCCTTTCCAATATACTCAAGTTCGTCATTTTATAGTGCCATGGTAAGTATTATATTTATTTAAGACTAGAGAATTTTATAAGAAGAGGAAATCTCAAAATACAAGATGGATAAATGATGTACCGAAATTGTCATATATATAAAAAGAGGGAAAGGGTCTAAATACTTAATGTTATTCGTTTCTATTCATTAATATTTAACCGTTAACATTGTATTGATTTAAATAACATTTACTTAATGAGTAAAAAAATTTATGGCACTATTTTCTAAACACATGTTTCCACATAAATGTTCAAGGTACTTTTGATGGGATATTAATTAAACATACGAATTATTTTCTAAACACATGTTTGACCTAATTAATTTTATGTAAATTAGGTCCATGACCGTGTCTTTCTCTCTATACTACCTGTTATTCTTAGCCCATATTGATATTTCTCATCTTATTTTAATTTTAGTATTTAAAATTCAATATTTTTTTATAGAAATACCTTATCAACGTATTGTTTCACCATTAAATTGCAAATTTATTATCATTTAAATGATATGTGTTCGGCATATGTAAATATGTAGTCATTTATGTTTTTTGAAAAATTGTAACATTTTCATATAAATAACATATTTATAACTGCATCTATCAAACGCAACTATAACTACATCATTTATGTGACATTTATGTTTGACCTAATTAATTTAAATGCAACTATAACTACATCATTCAAACGCAACTATAACAACATCATTCAAACCTATAGGTTTAAAAGTAATAAGTATGCAATTTAAAGTCAATTTCATATTTAATACATAGTTATAATTATAACTGCATTTCTTAACGAAGTTAAATTACAACCATATCTATTTTATTATATAAGAAAGAGAATATAAAACTCTTAGTAATCTTATCTCTCATTCAGTATCAGACCGAATAGTGCATTCTCCTTAATTTTTGATATAATTTTTGTTTTAGACCCTCTAGAATTTTTCAATATTCAACAACACTTCCATAATTAACATAGCAATTAATGTTATCATTATTCCTTTTGATAAAATACTCTTATGTACATTTATTTCTTTTGATAAACCCATAATCATTATTTCTTTGTAATCTAACAGAGATCTCTCCCTCTTCTCCATGTTATCATTGCAATTTTTTCTTTCCTTATTTGTTTCCTACCATTTTTTCATTGTGTTATCTCTTCCCATATATCAGTTTCATACGTATACCACACTTCAAAAAAACTAAAATATCTATTTCCAATCTAAACCAACTTAAAGATTCTATCCAAATAGCTTTTAGTCAATCTCTTTATTTTTTTAATCTAACTATAATTTGGTTGAATTCATCATTAGTTCTTTAATTTCTATTCGCTTAAAAATTATCATTTTATAAATTGTCTAAAAGCCTCCAAAAAACCTTGCTTACTGATCTATCAAGCTGGATTAAAGGTTTGAATTTTATTTTATTACCTTTATTGTCATTTAATTCAATGTTGAAATTTTTTGGCTCTAGTATATTATTGCGAATTTTACTTCAAATTTTTTTCTCAAAAATTGTTTTCCTCTTATTTTTGTTACAATTTTTATGGATAATGAATATGGTTTCCTTTATATTTTTAGAAGGTTATTGGATTTATTAATAAATAAATATCATTATAATGTTTGGTTATTTTGTTAAATCTATAATACATGAAGCTTAACTATTTTTTATTCTTAAGTTTTCTACTTACATCGTCGTTCACCTTATTCGTATTCGTTTAGTACGATTATGATTTTCATTTCATTCATTCATTCATTTTGTAGGGAGTAATTGGCTTACTAACATATAGATATAAAATACTCTTAAACTTTTTATAATACATAAGAGGTAAAATTGATCTTTTTTATTTTGAAATATACGTATATGCAAAAATCAAGTTGGGAAAAATCTTTTACTTTCTTATTATTTTAGTTTCAATCTGTATCATTATCAACCTGATTTCCTTCATATTCTGTAGGAAGTTATTGGATTAATTAGATATCATAGATCATCTTTATAAAATCCATGATAAGTAATGGTGAACTATTTTTTAGTTCTCAAGATTTATATTTACATCGACGTTCATCTAATTTGGGTTCCATTAGTACGATCATGAATTTTATTTCCTTTGTAAATTTTAAATAGCATAATTAGTGTACTAACACATGTATACTAAACAAACTTAAACTATGTATAATCTGAGACAAAATTGACGTTTCTCCATTTTTAAACATATGTATTAAAGAAAATCAAGTTGGTGTAAATACCATCTATGAAGTAAAAATGCTCAAAATAATAAATTTTTATATTGTATTTGAGAAAAGAAATATAAATATATAAATATTACTTTTATTCAGTCTAGTGTGGGTAACTTTTTGTTGAAAATTTAGTTTTAAAAAGGTGCTATATGAACTTAATTTTTAATTAAATATTTTATGTTTTATACTCTGCCTAGACTCATTTTTGTAATATGAGATATTATCCATTTTAATTGTCCTACAGTTTAATATATTTTCCTACGGTGATGCTTCATTGACCAAGAAATGTACATAAATAACACACATTTTCCTATTTAATGCATGGTTAAAACTGAATTCTTGGAGATCTTATGGAACATATTAGCAATTATATTTTATTTTCTACAAAGATTATTCAATGCTATATTGTTTTGATTTTATTTTGCAGATTAAAGATGTTTATAAATCATTACGAATCAAAAATGTGTTATTAATAACGTTTACAAGTAAAGTAACTTCAAATGGAAACAATTGTATTTAAAAGGAATAAATTGATAATATTCATTTACTTCAAATTCAAACTAATTTGATAGTTACTACAACTAATTCTCTTTTATTGAAATTTATAGTTAGAGAACAGTTACATACTAATCTTCATTAATCCTAATCAATTAGTGTCCACTTTTAATCAATATAAAATTTTAATTTTATGATGGATTAAGACTAACTTTTAATTTACTTAATTCTATACCTCTAAAGTATACTTTTATTAACATGTTGTGTAGCTCTCATTCATATTATTTGTACATTTTCAAACAAACTAGGATCATGTTCAAGTAGTTGGAACCATCAAAGTTATAATATGCATAGTTAACAAGTCAAGTTTTTTAAAAAGGCCTATGTAACGACCCCCTATTTTGAACCATTCAAATCGACAATAATCCACACATGTCAAACTTGAATAATGCAAAATAACAGATTGTAATAAAATTTGGAGCAAATAAAATCATTCACAGAATCACAGACACAGAAATACCAGAATAACTCGCAGCGGAATTTAAAATACCATAGTGGTTCATGAAGCCACTAAATACATAGTCTAAAATCAAATACAAAATACATAGTCTGAAACCCAAATATAGTTCTGAAACAAGTACAGTAGAAATCCCAAATACACGAGTCTCTAAAACAAAAGCTGAAATAAAACAACTGAAACTGAAATAGGAAGATAACTAGATAGGCAGAATCTCCAGTGATTCCGAGCTCCAGAAAGGTGAATCCAAAGCTGTGAATACTCAGGCTGACCCGAGCGTAAAATAAAACATAACACTCGAGTCAGGATATACATACTTATACAATGTAAACCAACTCAAATGAACTGTAGTAAAGGTACAAGTAACTTAGAAGATGCTTGGGACCGCCCATCCTCTAAGGATCCGTTAAACTATCTACTATGTAGTAATATTCGCTATTATAATAGTGTCTACATAAGTAAAGTATAATCATATCGGAAAATAGCGTTAAGGGGATGGAGAACCTTAACGCGGTCGGATCTTAAAATCATAATCGTACTAAAGCTCGATATGGTAGGTGACACGGCACAACTAGGCAATGCCAGGGTAGATATACCAATTACGCACACGGACTGATGGATACGCATAGCAGCCACTACCGTTCCACCTCGAACAACATTCCCAAATCGGAGGATGGCCATCTAGTCAAATCAGTAAGAGTATAATGTCGAAGGAATGTGTCCGAGAAGAGGTGCTACCTCACTGGTCCGAGATCGCTCCTGTTTTAGCCACCTTATGCCAACTCACGGGAGTTGGGTCCACGTAATACCTTAAGGACGTCGCCACCATCCTACTTCATTCTGGAATCTCCACCGCGTACACGGTTGTCAAAGTGGTTTTCGGTATCGACAGAGAGTATGTCCATATCCGATCCCGGTCTCTTTGCCAACCAATCGTTATTATAACCCGTGGTTATAGATTTAAAACAATTTATCAAATATACTTCGAATTAAAATCATTTAAAAACGAAGACATTATTCCTTTTAAAAATATTAAATTTCTGAAATCTAGCCTTTCGGAGTTCACTTATTCACTTAAAAACAATAACGTTAAAAATTTCAGCTTTCACGGCATTTAAGAAAATGCGACGGTAAGTTATATTCGAAAACCATTTTATTTCAACAAAACAATATTTAAAATTATATCAGTTCAGTTTTAAACAAAATCATATTTCAGTCTACTGCAGTCCTTAACAAGTGCTACAGTAGCTTTTCATTAGTTCAAGTTCAATTTTAGTTTCTGCTACAACAGCACTTACCAAGTACTATCATAGCTTTAGTCCATTTTAGTCTTTTGGTTCATTTATAAAAACCACAACACTAAAAAAAGTGCTACAGATTCTACCTAGTTAAAACTTATAAAATCATACATTAAAAATGTTCATTTCAATCCTTTAACAAATTTTATTCCAAAGAAATTTTACAAGTTAAAACCAACTTACCAATTTGCTTATTACATTCATTTCAACACTTAAGCTTAAACTTCATTTTTCCACAAATTTAAAACTAAATTTTCAATTTCAATTAAATTAACTTAAGTTTCCATCTTTCCCTTTTTTCTTTTTTCCAAAATTTTAAAAATTAAGTTTCGCTTTAAAATCAATATTCCTCCACTTATTTATTTATCACATAGAAAAATCATTTCTATTTTAAATAAATCATTTAAAAATTCGGTTTAAATCAAATTAAATATTATTACAATTTTTAAATTATCTAAAAATATTTATAAAAATACATAAAAATAACCACGGGTCTGTATAATATTTTCTAGCCCAATTCAAGTGATACGGATACTATATCATTTCAATCCGTAATTTACAAAGAAAAATCCGGGTTTTATCATTTCAAACCCGCAATCCCAAGTAAATAAAATTAAATTGAAAATCGCTCAGGCCTATCATTTCAGCCCATAACGACCTTCCCTTATTCTAAAGTCCGTTCGGGTATGTATCATTTCAACCCATAGTGATTCTATTCTACAGGGAACTTGTAGTGTGATTTAACAGAATAGAATAACAGTAAAATAAGAACAGATATAACAGATGATACGATATGCAGTTTTAACAATTAACATCAACTATAAATAAATCACAGGTAGTTATAACATCATTTATTTATGTATTTATTTCTACACATTCAGTTGCGGTCGTTTCACAATTATATAAGTATGGATATTCGTGTGAGATTTACTCACCTCTACGGAGCTGGAGATTCGGAAAGAAAGAAGTACGATGTCAATCGAAAGCACGCGGATAGCATGATCAGTCGTTAGCGGATGCGCCAACTAGATTCAAACCAAAACACAGTAAATAATCAAATCTAAGATTGCACGAATAACGAATTTTTCAATGAAGCGAACAACGAAAAAAAATAACAGGTTAAAAATCAAAAACAATAGCACGCCTACTTTTGAAAATCGATTATAACTTTAAAAATTTTCAAAGTGACAAAACAAAATTTTTCAAAACCATGTTCAGTAAATAGCCTAAGATACCAACCGTGACCAAAACTTTTAAATCTAAACAATGCTAGTAGAAAAAGAATAGGCTCGGTTACCAACTAAAACAAAACAATATCATTTCACTTCTCTTGTTCAAACAAGGACAAAGACACAAAAATAAACTAAGGCAAAGGTCAGGAAGCAACAAACAAGGTTACCAGAACACGTGACAACCAATTTCCTCCCTTTTAACAAACTCAAAAGAATATATGCCAAGGTACAAGTGACAGTAAGGTTTTTTTCACTTTTTTTTTTCACAAAACCGAAAGTACACTGATAAAAGAAACAGCGGTCTACAAATTTTTTGAATACCAGGCTCGGTCGCAAGGGTGTCTCGGCATGGGGCCAATGAACACGGTTCGGTCTGGGGTTTCGCGGGGTGATGGTGGAGTTCCGGTGGTGGCTCGGCATGGTGGCCTGGGGGACGAACTGGGCTTGGGTCTGGTTGTGTGGTGGAGGGACTGTTGCTCGGTGGAGGACTGGAAAGTGATGGCAGGCGAGGGGTTCTCGGTCTGGGACGAATAGGTGGTTCAAGCGAGGGTTCTCGGTCTGGGCGAATAGGTGGGTCAGGCGAGGGTTCTCGGCCTGGGTGGAGTTTTGATCTCGTGGTGGGTGTTAGGTGACTGCCGTGGTGTCGGCATGGAGGCAAATGGCAGTGGTTAGGCTGGAGAAGAACGTGGGTGGTGGAATGTGTAGGGCTGACGAAGGGGGTTGGGTTCGTTCTGGTGGCTTGGGTTCTCGGCTGGTGGCGTGGTTGCAGCATGGGTCAGTGGAACGTGGGGATGATCTGGGTAGGGTCGGTGGTGGGTTGGATCTAGGGTCGGTGGTGGGTTGGATCTAGGGTCGGTGGTGGGTTTGGGTCGGTGGTGGGTTTGGGTCGGCGATGGGTGGTTGCAGTGGTGACGTGGGTGTGGGTTGGACTCGGTTGGTGTTGTGGCCGGTGAATTGGCGTGGTGGTATGGGAGGGTGATAGCAATAATAAAGTAACAAACAGGGTACAGGCAAAAGAAAAATAAAGTGAACAAAAGAGAGGACCACTACCTTTTGTAAAGACTCACGAGATTTCCCAAGAGAAATTGCAGAGGAAGATGATTTGTGGTTTTGAATTATATTTTTTTTTTTTGAACGAGGACTGTCAAAGCTATCCACTGATTTGTAGAGAAGGTAAAAGGAAAGGGTCTTGAACGGTTAGAGAAATTTAGGCAAAAATAAAAGGTTTTTGAAACGGTAGAGGAATCTAAGGGAAATTAATTATATTAAATATTGGACACGAATGGAAGGCCAAAGGAATGAAATGATTTAATGCACGCTTTTGGGTAAGAATTTGAACGGCTGAAACTTTGAATTTTCAACGCATACAAAATCAATTTTAACAAGGGAAACAAACAAGAGAGATTATAAAACGCCCAAAGTAACGTCCAAATTTGTTTTATTTCTTTTCTTTATTTAATAAATTTAAAATGCTAACGGTTTCAAAAAATATAACGTATCTTTTTAAACCGAATTTAAAAGAACTATTATCATCATTAATAAAATTTGATTCTAATGTAAAGTTAAGAACGGACAAAACGTAACGAAATGTAACGCTTTAAATTTTGTTTTATACGAATTTTTACAATTTATATTTAAATTAATATTTCAAAATGTTTTGTTTTTAATTAAAAATTTCGCTTAAAATATCGGGCTGTTACAGCCTAATACAGTAAAAATAATACAATAGATAGTATATACATAATTATTAGTCAAAAAATTATTGCATGATCTATGAACCTAAATGTTACTCTGGACACAGAAGATAGAAGTTAAATGGTTAAAGGTCAACTACTAATTCCCATTTATGCTTTCAGTTTCAAAAATAATGGTAGGTTTAGTTCCTTTAATATTTTTAGTTTTAAAGCTAAATGCTTTATTTCAAAATAAAATTAAACTTAGTGTAAAGTATGTGTAGTTTAGTTAATTTGATAATTTGATAATATGTTTATTTTATAATTCGGCTGTTTGATGTTATAATAGAATCCAATAAAATTTTCTAAAAATTAATTCGACCATATTTATGCCAAATTAGTTTCTTAGGTTAGCATCGAAGATAATTTAATACATAATAAACTCCCTAATCCATTTTTTTGTTTGTTTAGTACGACCAGGAATTTTATTTCCTTTACAAGGCATAATTGGTTTACTAACAAATGTACATTAAAGAATCTTTAACTGAGTATTATCTGAGATAAAGTTTATGTATTTTCCATTTTGAACTATAAGTATTTAAGAAAATCAAGTTGGGAAAATATCATCTATGAAGTAAAAGAATAGTCAAGTAATAAATTTCTATATTGCATTTCAAGAAAAAGTAGGTTGAAAGTTTAGTTCTAAATAGGTGTTATATAAACTTAATTTTTATCTAAATATTTTATTTTGTTATACGCAACCTAGACTTATTTTTTGTAACGCATCTTAATCGACCTACGATAATACATTTTTCTATAGTAATGCTTCATTGACCATGAAATGTTCATAAGCAACACATATTTTCCTGTTTGATGCATGGTTTACACTGAATACTTAGAGATCTTATGGAACATCTTAGCAGTTATTTTTTATTTTCTACAAAGATTGTTTATGCTATATTATTTTGATTTTTTTGTAATATGGAGATAGTTATAAACCATAACGAATTGAAGATGGGTTAATAATATTCTTTATGAGTAGGCTAACTTTAAATGGAAAGAATTATGTTAAAAAGGAATAACCTGTTAATTTCATTTGGTTCCAATTCAAGCTAATTTGAGAATTAGTACAGTTAATTCTCTTTTATTATTATTTAATCTAATCTCTCCACTCTAGGTTTACCATAGTATTCTCAAACAAAATTATGTACATATTTAAATTTATATGTTAAAAATAAGACAGAACTTTTTGAACCAATGTGAATTACATTTGAAAATTAATTGAATGACAGGCTTAGTAATATAGTTCTTACCAAGTTAAGAACAATAGATAGTTGATGTAATATTTTCTATATAAAGACATTGTGCTCTAAAATATTAATTAAACTCTATATGCTTCAAGACTATTTAATTAGATTTATCAACACATTTTTGTTATTAGTATTCATGAAACAATTAATCTAAAAATTTACATCCCATAAATATGTGCTTTCATCTTCATATACTATAAAATCTAAAAAATACACCATCCACAAAATTATATACTAACCCATGTATGCGTAGCATGGCTACACACTTGGTAAGATAGAATAAAAGTATGGAAGGCAACCAAAATTATTACTTCATTACATTAATGTAGTTAAAATATTCAAATGCAACCATAATTGCATAGTTCAAAGGATATAGTTAAATAACAACTGCATTCACTTAGCGCAGTTAAACTAAAACTACATTAAGTTTGAATAAATCATCAAATATACAAGCAAAATTCTTATTGCAACACATAAAGCACTTAAAACATTCAAATGCAACCAAGCATAATTCAAAAAAGGCTATTAAATTATATTTGTTTTTTTAATGCGGTTAAATTATAATTGCATTAAGACTGAAAAAATCATCAACTGTAGCAAAAATTATTACTACATCGCATAGATTTAGTTAAAATCTTCAAATCTAATTAAGTTAATTCAAAACAAGCTATTAAATTATAAATTTATTTTCTTACTGCAGTTAATTTATGATCGCACTAAGATTGAATAAAATTATCAACGGTAGCCAAATTATTAATACATCACATAGATGTACTTAAAAGATTTAATTGCAAGTAAATAAATTCAAAAAATGTTGTTAAATTATAACTATGTCTTCTTAATGCCGTTTAATTATAACGGCATTAAGTTTAAACAAATTATCAAATACAACTTATTATCACATAAAAAACATGATTAATATTTAAACACAACCTTATTACATAATTCAAAAAAAAATTCCCTTCACTTAGGTTTAAAATAATGATTGCATCATTATGATGCAGTTAAAAATACTATATAAAGTTTATGACCATCCAAAATAAATGCAGTCACATAAATGCAGTTGCACAATAAGGTGAAATAAAATAACCACATTACGTATATGTAGTTAAAACAGCTATGTAAAATAATTATTTTCAAAACTTTACTTTTAGGTATTAACAACGAATATCATTAGAATGCTTATTAAATTTGTGCTTTAGTAGAGAAAAGATTTTTTAATTCGATTAATCTACAAAAAGTAATCACATTTTGAAGATTGGAATTAGTGTTAGCGGAGGTGGTTTTGGTCGGGTGTGAGCTAAAGAAGTAGGGACTTAATTTACAAAAAATTATAAATAACCACGCGATTTACATTTAAAACAGCAAATAAGGACGCGAAGTTAATATTTTACAGTGGTTTATAAAGCAAACATCTAGAATTGCTAGTTATTTATCACTTGCATTAAAATATTAATAAATGATACTTATTAGTTTATAACTTCTATTATTCAATATCAGTAATTTTTTTTCAAAATATTCGATTATGGTAGTTTTTTTTGTAATAGCCCAAAAACTTGGTGAAAATTATAATTAAATATTTATAATATAATAATGTGAAAATAATTGAATTTTCTATTTTAAAAAAATAAATTAAAAATAAGAAGGGATAAAATGATCATTTTTCAAACATAGAATTTGATGATGAAACTAGCGCAATTGCCAATGTAAATTTATTTGTACATGGTTGTTGAGAATTAAGTAACTAGTGCAACCGCACAATGGTGGAAAATCAACCATTTTGATTCCATATAAATGGAAAAATAAAATATTGTAACCTTTTGTTAACAAACAAAATAATAAGCGAAAGTATATTAAAAAAATTGTATGATAACAGTTGAAACAATATGATACAGAACCTATAGCTTTGGTTCAACACTTGGCAAAAGTCACATTATACAACAGCTTATACGCGTTACACAATAATCAGTTTCCAGAATAAGAACAACAAAACATAACAATTGTAAAGAAAATACCTACAAATTACTCCAATTTTAAAATCCATATCCAACAGGACAAGCAAAGTCTATACATTTTTCGTCAGTTGGTTCTTTACAATGTAACCAAATAATACCAGCGACCTCTAATTTACAAGTGAAAAATGAGAGTACTAATTTATTGAAGTTAAGAATTATAGGGGATGACAACAGTTGCAACAAAATGGAACATAGAATAAGTATCATGTGTTAAATATAGAAATTATTGAAATTACCACAAGTATTATGTGTAAGAAACAGAAATTACTAAAATTACCGAAAATAAATTGCATTAAGCATTTGGCCTTAAATTTTTGAATTTGTTATATCAGCAATGCTAAGATTTCCTTTTGACCCATTGGATTGTGTATCGAACTGTGCCAAAAATTTGGTTCCTGGTGTGCTACAGTGGGATCCAAAAAAAAGAATAAATTCAAGCAACTGTTAGGTAAAGGATTATACAAATAGTTTTCTTTGTATGACATTATAATATAGTAAAAATAGCATATAGAACCACGATAAAATTAAAATATAGCATTTCCAGAAGCCTTTGGAGTGAATAAATGTTTAGCTTTGATTGATTTCGTACTAGTTGATGCACTAGTAATTTATTCACAGAAATTTGGGTTGTTGAATGAAGGATGTTATTTTTTATTACTGGGAATAATACAGACCAAAAAAAACAAAAATTGTCTATGGGGACTTTGGACAATCGGTCCATGTTAAAAAAATTAGTAAAAAAAATCACCCCCATAACAGTTTATAAACAAGCTTCATTCTTCTTCAACCTCTTTGTAGGTTGCTATTCTCACATCTCTAGTTAACACTTCATAAATTAAATCAAACCTTTATAGTCCAATAACTTTTCATAAAAACATTGCTTAATAAATCCTTTTCTCCTTTAGATACAACTTTTATGATTTTTATATTAATAAACTCTATACATACGTAATATTTAAAATTTTGACTTAATTATTGAAAAAATTAATTAAGTTGCATGGAAATCATATACACATAAAATTATCTATTAAAGTATTAAAATTTTAATATATCTAAGTAAGTGAAAATGAGAATGCATGAAGGAGATAGTAAAATGAAGAAAAAATAATTTTCCTCAAAATTGAGTCTTTTTAGATTTGCTCATTAAATGACAATGAGAAAAAAATTATGGAAAATAATGTGCATTATGCATTTGAGATTATCGAAGGTTAGCCTTTGCAAACAAGAACGAAAAAAGAAGCTTATTTTGCAATTTCAATTAGAAAAGGCAACTGTGATATACTGCTTTGGCTGTTACTGTTAACGGGCACTTTCTGTAAAATACCTAAAATATACAGGTTTCTGGACAAATTATATAAGATTTCAAAGTTTGGATCCTTACTTGAATCCAGACCGTCAACGTTCTATTTGGTTGGACTAAAGATGCATTAGTGTAGCAACGCATAATCCTAAATCTTTCATTTCCAGACATAGATTAAAGATGCATTTAAAGTATATATATATAATGTAGTAATGCAAGTGACAAAAAAATACCTAGCGCAAAGACACCAGCCCTCATACCACTATGTTTGGATTTATAGGCTCTGGCTCTCCAATCAACAGAGACTTCTACAGGCATAGCTATAATGGAAGGTTCAGTATAGCTGTCCTTGAAATCCCTGTTATAAGTTGTTTCTCACAGTCGGTGAACTAACCTAAGTACGTGGAAATCCTTCTAACAAATTTCCAGGTTGTTTCTTCATTCAATCAAATCAAAGTAGCATTAGCCTAAAAAACATGTTAATAAATCATAACTACAATTATGTGAAACAAATCAAAAAAAGTAAGAGGTTAAGTGTAATAGGAAAGGTAAGCTCATTATACTTACACGACACTAACTAGTACTTATAATTAATTTGAGCTACATGTACCTCTAATGGCGCCACATGTCAAGTCATGTTCAAGGCTATAGATTTTTTGCTAGTTAATGCAAACCAGTGCACGATGGAATTATAAGACATAAGGTATGCACCATGCTTTTACATGGCATACCCCAAGTTCCTCAACTATTTGATACAATGGGAAAAAAGGACAATAAGAGCATTCCCAACTGATGGGGGTGGGATGCTCGATTCTAGGCGATCAACGATGGGCCATAGAAAATGCCTCTTCTGAAGAAAGCGTAGCCGCACCAACGATGGGCACTGAAGGTTGACATAGCATGGTGACTAGGTGAAGACGTGCAAGTAGAAATACAACAAATGCAGTTCTAGACCCCTACATCGACCAAAATTTGGGACCCGACGAGGATTTGATCAATTTTCGTATACTCCCAGACGATAAAGTACACGTCAACACGTGTATTGAAAGTTTTGTAAGTTATCTACCTTCAATTTATTTTATTAGTCAAAATTGTACAATAAAAATTGAATATGCAACCTGTTTTACATTAGGCTCGTTGTGAGCGCATCCGTGGATCTTGGGTTAGTGTAATCCGCCTTTACAGATTGATCTGATCATATGATGCTGATGACATTATTCATGCTTTACACGAGATATAGGATTTTGAGATTTCTTGATTACGTATTTACGTAATTACTGTTTATTTATTTAATACTTTTTAGCATTTTCAATAATTGTAAATTTCTTTAATAGGTATCGATAATCTTTTAAATTCGGATATTCAGTTATGTGGTGCTTTAGCCACCTGTTGGTTGAAGACCACTTATACATTCCACTTTAGTTTTGGAGAGTTGGGTTTTACCCCATTAGACTTTACTATGCTTACCGGTCTAGGCATTGGAAGGGAGAGACCTTACCTTATGACGAGGAGTACCAGCACTTTCACCATTTATCCAGTGTACTTCCACATCTTGACTTACATGATGAGCTATCATCCGGACTGCAGATTAGATGCTCTTACATTAGACAAGCAACCAATGAATTGATACATGGTGGTAGTTCAGAGAATCATTTGGAGACTGCTCGACTTTTTATTTTGTACATGATGGGGAACTTATTCCCTACAAATGCATCAAACATGTTATCGGTCGGATATGTTGCAACTGTAGTGGAGTTGTCGTTTGATAGTCGAATCGCATATGATTTGGGATTCCAGTATTAGCGTATTTGTACCGCTCTTTGGATCATCTGCGTAGTTAGGGGTAGATCCTCGTCTATTACAGGTTTTTAGGAGCTTTTATAGTACTGGTACTATGAGTACTTTCACAACATGACTTATCTGACGTTGGACTCCACATTACCCATTTTCTTTCCCCGAGTTAGAGCATGGGCCCGAGATAACTGCATAATGGTGTAAGGAGGGGAGGCACGTCATATATTTGTTGTGGCCCAAAATCAGATCGAGTTACAGACCACATGAGAGAGTGTTGTTTGGCATCCTTATGATGGTTTGCCTTTTACGACCGACCATATCATAGTGCACATTTCCTTCCTATCCACTAGACGTTTTCCATTAATTTCATCCCCATTCAACTTATGATGCTATTGGTTCCTCAGTGAGCGTAGTTGGAGATAGACGTTAGATGGTGATTTTGTTCACGACGATCCACATCCGAATACACCTTTTTTGAAGGTGTTTGATAGCGCTGCTTTACAGTAGTATGCAGGGGAGTGGCGGTCCGCTAATTACTTCATCATCATGAATGTAGATTACACATCTTTTTGGCGTTGATTTTAGACTCCATCGCATACGGCTAATTTTGTTCATGCTGCATCCGTTGACTTGGTAAGGCCCTCGGGCATCCGAAGTGGTGTTGCCCCCTATTTTAAAGGACCTTACACAGAGTACTTAGGTATATCATGATCCACAGCCCTCCTTAATAGGAGATTAAGTTTGGACAATCGGTATACGACAACGTTGGGCGTTGGTAGATTTGTTGATATTCCTTGGCATAAGACTTCACAGTATCCAGATCCAGCAGCATTTTCATATGAGGATTTGTTTCAGATGCAGATGGGACTCCATCAGGTCGTGCACGCCAAGCATCGATGGAGCATAGATGAGTTGACTGCTCGTATTAACGAGCTTATTACAGCTGATAAGCATCGATATCATCCTACACGTAGAGTAGATGATGACGACGACGACGATGATGGTGATTCAGTCCTTCTTTTTGATGATGAGTACCAATTTGATGAGCCATAGTAGTTGTATGTACTATTACTATTTGTAATCCTATCCGTGTGTGTATCAGTGTATTATTATTGTTATGTATTTCCTAGCAGAGTTTGTATCAGTGCATTTTTAGTTGTTTGTATGTACTAGTAGTGTTTGTATCAATGTATTATCATTGTTTTGTATTTACTAGCATTGTTTGTACCAGTGTATTATCTGTATGCGTACTTACTAGTAGTGTTTGCATAACTATATCAGCTTTGGATTTCCTATTTTGTTTGACTATGTGTAAACCACTATGTGAAGGAACAAACACAGTTGTGTTTGTTTATATTCACGTTTTTGGATGCTTGCCACGTGCTTGATTAGAAGGCACTTGGTTCAGGAGACTCGGATCATGAACTTTCTATTTAAACCAAAGTTCTGTACTTAAAATTCACAACATCTTCAATTATTCTCAACGTCGTTAATAACCTTGAATGTCAACTGAAAGCTGGACTGCCGATGATTATTTAGTGCTAATCAAATCAAACATACAAACCGACCGTAGACACATGGAAGAGGAGATGGAGAAAGATATTTAGGTCCAAATGAGTCTTTTAACAGTCATCTTGACTGTAGATTAATTCGAAGGATTTTGGAAACTCGAAGCACTTTTGTAATATTTACTAGAGCTTGTCGAAGATATAGAATCATTATAAAAATAGTAAAGGAAGAAGATTTATTTCAGTTAACACGAGCTACGTCTGATTCTCGTTATCTGTGGGATTTTCGCGTTGATTTTGTTGGACATGCTGCATACAATCTCTAGATTAGATATATTAGACAATTTCAATGACGTTTAGGTAAGTTAAGTATGTTTGTTCAGTTAATCACCTTTAGCTAGTTCTTTGCACTATCAGTAACTTATATGTACTTTCAAATTCAAGTAAAGTTAGTGTTTTCAGAATCTTAGTACGCAGTTAACATAATAATAGTATTTAACCAAAGGAAAACATAACAATAAGACTTAACTTACAAAGACAACAAATAACAGTTTTCATTGAAAACGAACAAGACAACAAGCAATAAAACATGACAACATCATCGAAAACGAACAAGACAACAAGCAAGAGAACCGATGATTACAAAAACTGCCTTCGACCACCTGATAAGTTAATTGAACTCAACGTCCTTTGAAGCATCTGAATTTGGTTTTCAAGTTCGTTAGCATAAACAACTGCACATTGAGGAAGAGGATTGTCAATTCATTGGCAAAGTCCACAACCATCAGGAGAATTATGACATCTGTAGTGCCGTCGACCGATGTCTGATCTGCTACTTACAACAGCATACAGAACAGAAACCCCACAGTTATAGTAGATCTCCGGAGAATTAACCCCTTGATCTGTGTGAGGTACTTAGTGACGTATTTCATTCCTTCGTTCTCTTATTCCATTATGGCTACACCGCTCTTCTTTTGGACTTCTATAATTTTCCAACTGCATGTGCTCTTGCACTTCCATCTCATGCTCTCTTACATCGACATTGTGTCTTTCCTCCATTTCAATATACCACCCGGTCGGTGGTTGAGGGGAGGATGTATTCGGTGGGCTATTGTGTTGTAACGGACCTTCATATGAGTATAAGGATGGCAAAAAATACGATTGTAATCGACCATTTTTATATACTACTGCTACGATAATGAAGAAAAGTATGGCAAGAAAAATCATATTTATATATCATAATACATCACCCGTGTAAAACAGTGCAACATGGATATAGTTTGACTTGACAATGCTGTCATTCTCACTCCACAACCATCAGCTTTAATCCCAGTAAAGCATTGCATACTATCTACTTTGACCTGACCTACTAAAATCAATTAGCTCTAATCAATATGACCAGTGGGTCCATCAGCTTTAACTCTATTTCAGACAAGACCCAACCTTCTGATCGTCAGCTTTAATCCATATCAACCAGTTTTAATCAATATGACCAGTGGGTCCATCGACTTTAACTTTGTTTCAGACGAGACCCGATCTCCTGAGATCCGTCAGCTTTCATTAACATCAACCAGCTTTAATCAACATGACCAATGGGTCCATCGGCTTTAACTCTGTTTCAAATAAGACCCGACCTCCTGACATCCGTCAGCTTTAATCAATATGACTACTGGGTCCATTGGCTTTAACTCTGTTTCAAACAAGACCCGACCTCCTGATGTCTATCAGCTTTAATCAACATCAACCAGCTTTAATTAGTGCTACAGTGGTTGATGTGACCCAACACATTACCATTCTTTGATCCATATGACTGGATCCTATGACATTTCAGTATCCTTTAAACATCAATAGCTTATAAATAGAAGTAAGGATGTCGAATAACATACTCATTCAAACTTCCAAACTAATCACCACCATTCTTCTACCTATATTAAATGAGTTCTCTAAAAAGTTTGTGGTGCTTCTCCTCCTCGTCTTCGTCATCGTCATCATCTTTCGACGATTTTATTGAACATTGTATTGCTCAACAAAGAACGTTTTCTACCAAAATGAGGGATTTAATGGCCCATGAAACTGCTGAAAGCTCTACGTCATCCCAATGAGGTAGCGTTGTTGGAAGAAAAGACATGCATTATGGACGTGACTATGTTGGCGGTCACAATCAATTGATCAAGGATTATTTTACGGCAAACCCCGTATATGGGGATGTGGATTTAAGATGAAGATTTCATATGTCGAAAAATATCTTTAATCGGGTTCTCGACAAATTAACCGAAACAAACATTTTTTTCACCCACAGAAGAAATGGAATCAACGAACATGGAATTTCTCCAATACAAAAAGTTACGGCTGCACTTCGCATGATATCATATAGAACTTCTGGTGGTTCACAGGATAATAAATTGTGGATTGGAGACTCAACGACAATATTATGTATGAAAGAATTTTTCAAAACCATTGTTTCTATGTTTGGTGAAGAATATCTTCGATCCCCTACCCCTCAAGACATTGACAGATTGCTAGCAAAGGGATCTCAACGTGGATTTTTAGGTATGTTAGGTAGCTTAGATTATATGCATTGAAGGTGGAAATAATGTCCAGTTGCATTGTAGGGCCAGTACACAGGACATTGCAGAAAGGCAACCCTGGTCTTAGAAGTTGTTGCTTCGTTCTATTTGTATATATGGAATTCTTTAGTTGGAGCACCAGTTTCACTCAATAATACTAACATTCTACGATAGTCATATTTATTTAATGACTTATGTAATGACATAACACCTCCATGCAATTACAAAATAAGAAACAAAGATCATTCCATGGGTTATGATCTGCTAAATGGAATCTACCCAAAATGGAAACAGTTGTGCAAGCTTACAAAAGACCAAATAATGCAAAAGAAGCCTGGTTCACCAAACAACAATAGAGTTTGAGGAAGGATTTGGAGTGCTTCAAGGTAGGTTTCATATATTAGGAAAAGATGTATACTACCATGATCCGATGGTATTATCTGATATCATTGTTTGCGCCAAAATTGATCGATCCCATAATCATTGGATCATTTCTTGATCGATATGAAGTGATTGTGGATCGATCATGGATCGATCCCAAACGACCTTGGATCGATCTGGTGGGCCCACCCGCATGCAAGAAGGGGAATTCTGAGATCTAAGTCAGATATTTCCAGATTGCACCTATAAATAGCACTCCCATGCCAACAGAAAAGGTCGGTTCTTCTAAGCTGTTACTCCGTTGGAACTCCATTACAACTTGAATACTATCATTTGTTCCGTTGTAAACTAGTTGAGAATCATCAATAAAACAATGAATCTTCAAAGTGGACGTAGGCTACAATGCCGAACAACTATAAATCTTATCTTTCTACTGCTTTCCTTTTAATTTTTTGGAGTATTCTTCATATTTAATTCTACTACATACAATCTATCTGTGATCTGTGATTGTGATTTGGTACTTTCATCTACAATTGGGTGTTCGTGACCAATTTTGGCGCAAACAATCATATACCCATATATAATTTTACATCATATGATTGTCAAAAAAGAACATGGTGGGTAAGAGCTTCAATTGAGAAACTATCCAGACATTGCTGTAGCATTTTAAAAAAAGCTTTGAAGGACCCAAATACTGAAAGGGACGCGGAAGATGATCTTAAGGCTATTTAACACTAGAAGGGGGGTGAATAGTGTTTTAAGAATTTCTTTAAAACTTCTTTGATTTAAATTGAATTAACTAACTTAATGCAAATACACAATCACAGATCAAATCACAGAATCACAAACAAATGCAAATGTAAATAAAAAGCAAGTAAAGGAAAGAACACACCAGGAATTTTATACTGGTTCGGTGTTACCCTACATCCAGTCCCGCACAACCCGTACGTCTTTCTATTCAATAATAATCTAGATTACAATCCCTCGATTCCAAGGAAACGAGGTACACCCTTCAGATTCTCAGGTCTCTGGGTAGAACCACTTGATTCACAGGACACAAGTTCACCCGATCGATTTCCAAGGACACGATCACACCTTTATAACCCCACACAAGTTTCTTTGAGTACAAATGTATCTATAACTTTGATAAGCACTGAGATTCTTTGAAGAGAGTGGCAGAGAATCAAACTAGAGATATTCTGGTTTGATTCACTTAAGATTTCGGCAGAATATGGATAGGATAATTAGAAAATAAGATAAGAGACTAAAGAGGAGAGAAAATAAAAAAAGTAGTTCCTGGAAAACGTCCATAACAGTCTCTATTTATAGAGAATGAATGGATGTGTCCATTCGAAGAGGTTTAAACGAATAGACACTTCTTTTGAAAACAACCTTTGCTGTAACGGGAAGCATGTCGACATGACAGGTAAATAGGATGTTGACATGGTCTAGTAAAAAGTGATGATTTGCTTTACTTTGAAAATGATGATTTAAAACATATGCAACTTTATTCAAATGGACTCTATGTATTTGTAGAAGGTATTTAGAAGTAGAAATACTTATGAATGTATATATGTATATATACTAAAATATATTTAAAATCAAAGTAAATAAACTAAAGTAAATATAATATTAAAATAGATTTTGAGGCTAAAATATCAAGGACAATTTTGAAATCAAAATATAACAAAATGATAAATATGATTTTGAGGCTAAAACATTTTTGGAAATGTGAACGAAGGTTTTTCTTTTGAAAAGGAATATTTGAAAATCATTTTATAAAACAAGAGATAATTTTGAAAATCATTTTGAATCAAAATTAGTGGATAACAAAATAGGGCTACTATCCGTTCCACTAGATATTTCGTGAGTTCCATCTCACTAGGGTTCCATCCCTTTAACAAGAACGAAGTGGATTCCATTCCACGAGTAAATTGGATAAAAAAGAATGATAGTGCTTTCAAGGAGTTTTAACAAATATCTAACCTAACTATATTATTTGTCTTGAACTCTTGAATATCTTGAATCTCATGAGTCTTCAATCTTGAACTCTTGATCTTTGTCTTCATCAATTTTGTTTTCTTTACTGTACAGTCTTCTTCTGTTGATACCTGCATATAGATTTCCTGCACATATATATTTTATAACACTTCTATAGTTGTTGTCATCAAAACCACTATCCTATGGACTAACATTCTCCCCCTTTTTGATGATGACAACCTTTGTTTATAAAATATTTATATTCTCCTTATAACTCCCCCTAAATCTAATAACTCCCCCTTAATCTATGCCTAACTAACCTATTTTATACTTCTCCCCCTTTGTCATCAACAAAAAATGACACTAACTCCCCCTAAATCTATGATATTAATGATAGTGTTATCATTAATAATACTTAAACTAGATATAACAATGCTAAATATTGTATACTCAGAATGATATATATGAGTAATATAAAAATGAGAATAATAAGTGTAACCACAAATTATTTTATTCATATCACTATATACATAACTGTTAAATGAAAAGAAGAATGCATACAATAAGTAGACAAATCAATCAAACATAAGCACACCTATTTATGTCTTATTACATAATCAATATAGTAAGTTATCATAAATCAACCATGTTTAAAACCAAACCAAATCAATTATTTCAAATCAAATCAATTTTAAATCAAACAAGTTAAATGTTACATGGAACTTCAACCCATCCCTCTTTTCCAAAGATGGGATCCGTTTTGATTACTTCCCAATCTTCATCATCCTGGAGCAATGTCTTCGGTAGATTTACTTGGAGATCCTCTTTGTTGAGAGCGGAGATCATCCATCGTAGTGCATCGAACTGCCTTTCTTGTTCCTTTATCATCTGCATTTGACTCAGTTCTAAGTGCCTCTGATTTCGTAGAATAAAAGTAAGAATATCTTTGAAGGATTTGAGAGTTTCTTCAAGATTATCACTTAGATTTGAAGAGGATGAAGCCATTTTGATGATAAGTAAGAAGGAAATAAGTAGATAAGAGTAGAGAGAAGTTATGAGAAGTTTTCTGGAAGAAAATAGGACTTAAATAGACAGGAAAGTCGTTTGAAATGAATAGACATAAGGAGTTATTTTGAATTTCAAATTGAAATGTCCATTCAGAATATTACCAGTATATGTCGACATGACCTCTATACAGTATGTCGACATACATAGCAGATTTTGCACATCTTATTTTTGAATTTTCAGTGTATATATATATGATTTATATATATTACTTGATATAAATAAGAGTAACAGTAAGATAAACAGAGAATAAGCTTCATTTCATACTAGAACAGAGAAGTACATGAATTTCATAAAGAAAACATAAAGATACAACTTTCAATACACCAAATTTCATTGATATACAAAAATTAAACTCTAGAAACTAGTAGATGAGGATGAAGATGATGAGATATTGAGCTTCTTGTTGATTTTGGAGAAGAACTTGTTCATAGTATTGGACATTTTGTCCAATTTTTTGTTTACGGAGTGTTTGAGAGCTTTTTGATTTTTCACAATCACTCGTTGATTGTGAAGGAGAGTCTTGTTTGATGGTCGTGTGGGAAAATCAATACTCTCTAAGGAAGTTTCTTTACTTTCTTCCTCTTCCTCTTCTTCCTCACCTTCTTCTTCCTCCTCTTCCTCTTCTTCTTCTTCCTCCTCATCTTCTTGCATTTCCTCATACCCCAATCGTGCTTCTTTTTCCGTTAGTGTTTCATATGGTTGAAACACGTGCGGAATTTTCATAAGTGAAATATTGGAATGATTAAAAACCTTTCGTGGAAAGAATTCTTCACCTCTCATATCCACTCCAAAGTAATTAAAAATTCTAGTGAGGTATATTCCATGATATAATGCATTCTCTCCCGAATCCAAGTTTTTGTGTCGAAATTCATCCAAGATAACTTGTGCCCAATTAATATCATAATTTCCAAAAATTGCAAAAAGAGCCTTACACACTTTTTGAGTCGGGTTATTGTAATTTCCCGATCTCGGAGTAATAGTGCGTTGAAGGAGAAGATTAACAATACGAGCTTTTGGTCGAAAAAATTTGTTTTTGAAATCCATTTCTTCCTCAAAAATATTGTGAAAAGTTTCACGATCGGTTTCATCGATTTCAAAAGAAGAAAGATTGGAACCGGTACTTTTACACTCAAGTATGGTTCCTAAAACATCGGTATCCAAAACAATTTGTATCCCCTTGACACTACTCCACACTTCATCATCCCTTCCATTATAAAAACCACGATTTAAATTTGCATAAAACATTTTGACAAGGTTTGGATAGCAAACAAAATCATTTTGGTTATTGTCAACCAAGCTTAGAATACCATTGTTTTGAAAGAGAGCATCAATTTCATAAGAAGCGAAGTCATTAAAAATAGCAAAATTACCCGAATGAACTTTTCCATAAGTTGCATAATTAATGTATGCAAGTATGGCATCTCTATTATTGTAGAGATGATCTTTGGTGGCTCTTGACAGCCTCATTCCGGCTATGTTGCTAGTGGATGCCATTTTTGAAGAGATAAGAGTGTTTGAAGATAAAAGTTGTTTTGAATTTGAATTGAAGATGGAGATAAGTGTTGATAGAAGATAGATATAAAGAGGTTGAATAGGTGGAATCTCTGGTCAAAGAGTCATAACTATTCAGAACATAGGAGTTAGTGAAAAGGTGGAGGGAAATTTGAATTTTGAATTCAAATTTAGAAATATGATTTGCTACAGGTATGTCGACATTACCAATAAATGCCATGTCGACATGCACATCAGATTTTGCAAAAATGATTTCAAGCATGTACAAGATTTATATATATATATATGCATATATATATTATGATTATTGTCTGAATATATTTTGAAAATATATTATACAGAAAATATATAAAAATAATATTTTATAAATTTTTTAAAAGATAAAAAATTTTAAGTTAATAAAATCAATTATATACTTAACTAATAAACTATTCTAAGCAACCAATTTTCAACCAATTAAAATAGTAAACGTGTACCTTGTTTGAGTTCCATATCATCCTGATTATCTGAATTCTGAGTTGTCATAAAACACATATTTGCCAATTCTGTTTTCTGTTCATCATCACTTGAGGACGTATCTGAATCATCCAGTGTTGCTGCAAATGCTTTCTTTCTTTTCTTTGAATATTCTTTGTTTGATTGAGGAGTTTGCTTTTCTAGATGTGGATAGTCTCTTTGATAATGACCAAACTCATTACAATTGAAGCATTTGATGTTGTTGAGTGATTCAGTGTTATTTCCAGAACTTTTTCTCTTGTGATTATTCATTTTTCTATACTTCAAGAATTTTTGAAAGTTTCTTGTCATGAAGGCTATTTCTTCATCATCATCACTAGAGTCTGATTCACCAGTTAGTGCATTGAAGGCAATGGACTTTTTTTCTGATGACTTATTCTCCCTTCTTCCCTGAATTTGAACTTCATATGACATCAGATTTCCAATTAATTCAAGGTACTGATGTTATTTGCTTCTTCAATCGCCAGTGTCTTCAAATCCCATTCTGGAGTGAGTGAATTCAAAATTCTCCTGACTTGATCTTCTTCGGAGATTGCTTTTCCCAGAGATACTAGTGAATGAACAATATCCTGAAAACGACTATACATATCTGGAATAGATTCACTAGGCAACATCTTAAATAATTGAAATTGATAAGTAAGAATAGAAATTTTGGTCTATTTAACTTTGCTTGTTCCTTCATGAGTAACTTGCAGAGTTTTCCAGATTTCATATGCAGTTTTACAAACAGATACCCTATTAAATTCATTTCTATCTAGTGAACAAAATAAAATATTCATGGCTTTTGAATTGTTTTGAGCCACTTCTCTTTGAACAGTCGTCCATTGAGAAAAATCAGTTGTGGGCTCAGTGTATTCAGTTTGTGTCATATTCCATGTTTCTAAACTAATGGATTGTAAATATATCTTCATTCTACATGCCCAATATGCATAGTTACTGCCATTGAAAAGTGGTGGTCTGGCAGTGGACTGACCCTCTACAAATGAACTAGAAATACCAGTGTTGGTAGCCATTGTTACTTTTCAAAAATCAGGTTATGAATACTTTGAAAAACCTGGCTCTAATACCAAATGAAAGGGACGCGGAAGATGATCTTAAGGCTATTTAACACTAGAGGGGGGGTGAATAGTGTTTTAAGAATTTCTTTAAAACTTCTTTGATTTAAATTGAATTAACTAACTTAATGCAAATACACAATCACAGATCAAATCATAGAATCACAAACAAATGCAAATGTAAATAAAAAGCAAGTAGAGGAAAGAACACACCAGGAATTTTATACTGGTTCGGTGTTACCCTACATCCAGTCCCGCACAACCCGTACGGCTTTCTATTCAATAATAATCTAGATTACAATCCCTCGATTCCAAGGCAATGAGGTACACCCTCCAGATTCTCAGGTCTCTGGGTAGAACCACTTGATTCACAGGACACAAGTTCACCCGATCGATTTCCAAGGACACGATCACACCTTTATAACCCCACACAAGTTTCTTTGAGTACAAATGTATCTATAGCTCTGATAAGCACAGAGATTCTTTGAAGAGAGTGGCAGAGAATCAAACTAGAGATATTTTGGTTTGATTCACTTAAGATTTCGGCAGAATATGGATAGGATAATTAGAAAATAAGATAAGAGAGTAAAGAGGAGAGAAAATAAAGAAAGTAGTTCCTGGAAAACATCCATAACAGTCTCTATTTATAGAGAATGAATGGATGTGTCCATTCGAAGAGGTTTAAACGAATAGACACTTCTTTTGAAAACAACCTTTGATGTAACGGGAAGCATGTCGACATGACAGGTATATAGGATGTCGACATGGTCTAGTAAAAAGTGATGATTTGCTTTACTTTGAAAATGATGATTTAAAACATATGCAACTTTATTCAAATGGACTCTATGTATTTGTAGAAGGTATTTAGAAGTAGAAATACTTATGAATGTATATATGTATATATACTAAAATATATTTAAAATCAAAGTAAATAAACTAAAGTAAATATAATATTAAAATAGATTTTGAGGCTAAAATATCAAGGACAATTTTGAAATCAAAATATAACAAAATGATAAATATGATTTTGAGGCTAAAACATTTTTGGAAATGTGAACGAAGGTTTTTCTTTTGAAAAGGAATATTTGAAAATCATTTTATAAAACAAGAGATAATTTTGAAAATCATTTTGAATAAAAATTAGTGGATAACAAAATAGGGCTACTATCCGTTCCACTAGATATTTCGTGAGTTCCATCTCACTAGGGTTCCATCCCTTTAACAAGAACGAAGTGGATTCCATTCCACGAGTAAATTGGATAAAAAAGAATGATAGTGCTTTCAAGGAGTTTTAACAAATATCTAACCTAACTATATTATTTGTCTTGAACTCTTGAATATCTTGAATCTCATGAGTCTTCAATCTTGAACTCTTGATCTTTGTCTTCATCAATTTTGTTTTCTTTACTGTACAGTCTTCTTCTGTTGATACCTGCATATAGATTTCCTGCACATATATGTTTTATAACACTTCTATAGTTGTTGTCATCAAAACCACTATCCTATGGACTAACAAATACATTTGCTGAATACTTGCAAAGAATAAAAGACATTCGAGATCCGCAAGCTCATCTTGATCTAAGAGAAGAACTAGCGGAACACTACTAGGAACATATAGGAAACCATTAGTAAAAGTGATGTTTAGACAGTGCTTATGTTTCACTTATCTGTTGTAATAAGTTATTGTTGACATTTCGTACTAATGTTTGTGTTTGAATTTGTTATATCTATTATACTAAGTTGTTGTTGACGTATTAAAAGTAATAACAACAGTGAGAATGCCAAGTCAAGATGAGCTTGAAACTATAACAATAGCAATAACAACAAAATTGGCAACAATGTCATAACCGATAACTCCAACTAATACAACGATAATCACATTAACAACAACACCATAATGACATTACAACCAACACTTATGAGATCAAATAATCAATGTAATGCTAAGATACATTATAGGAACCTTGTAACACCCTACATTTTTAGATAATAAATAATAAATAACGATGAAAAGTGAAAATAAGCATTTTTGAATTGTTAGAATATGGCCTTGAAACCTATACCATTGTGTTCATGGCAATTTTATGATCAATTTCCATATATAACTTGTCGAAAATCGAGTTAATATGAAGAAGTTACAAGAAGAACAAGAAATCAAAAAAACGAAAAAAAATTGAAGATCCTACGAGTTGACCCACAAAGCACAATGGTCGACCCTAAGGTTGGCCTTCAAAGCAGATGGGTCGACCTATAGGTCGACCCGCGTGTAGCCCTAGACGAAAAATTGTCCAAGGACGTGCCGAAGTTTATAATTTGATTTTATGAACGATCTGAAGCGTTGTTTTCTGGATCCAACGATTCGCAGCGAGCCTGTGACGTGTTTGCACCAAATTCAATCCAAAACTACAACGGTTTGAGATCCCCAAATTCCATTGTAAATAGAACCCTAGGCCTAGCTATATTCCCACTTTTAGATTTTCCCAATTGGGTTCATTGCATGAGGCTGAACCCTAAATAGAAAATATTTCCGAAGAGAAGGCCTTTTTAATAAAAATATTAGACGCCTTAGAATTGGATACAGGAATGCCATGGAGTAAAGCTAAGGACGACAGGTGAGTGGATTTAAATTATACCTCTTTTATGTTTATGATATATATTATCGTTAGATTCCTGCTAAATATTTAATTCAGCATTTATTTCAATAATTAGTTCTACTAGTTAGTTATGTTAAAACTATAAATTTTATAAGAGAAGTGTACTTATACTTAAATGTTATTTATATGGAAAAAGAAAGGAATCCAATTAAATAAAAGTAATATTAGGCTTAAAAGTTGAAGAGAAAGGCATAAGCCTAAAAGTGAGAAATTTACAGTAAATTATGAAATGAATTAAAGAGGGGGAAAATATAATAACTTGGTTTGGAAGTTAGTGATAGATTAGTTGGTTGGTTTAGAAAAGGGAATACATTTCCATGGTTTAATACTAGAATTACAATAAATGTAATTGCAAGAATAAAAGCAAGGAAAGTGGAATTAGTGCAAAATAGAGACATTACTGTATTTTGCATTACCCAACAATTAAAGAAACAATAAAATAAATATCTTGCAGTTACGAGTTATTGTTTATAGCATTATTTAGTATTAAAATATGGAAATGGATTTTTAGCACAGTTTTGGTAACCAACCAAATAGAATAGATCTACTTCCTAAGATAAAAGAGAATAATGTGAAGCGTTGAAGAAATTAAAGAAGATAAATAATCAAGTTAATCATGTGATGAGACTAGAAATAATAAAGAGAAAATGTGACTAGATTTGCATTTACTGTGCAGATAGCAGAATAAAAAGTAAAGCGGTTATTATGATAAGTAAATTGTGACAGTTGGACGTAGTCCCAAGCTAAGACTATCATATAATATAAGAGAACTAAAGGAATTTAGTATCATAATAAAAGAAGACAGACTAGAATAGAAAAGAGACACTTGCAATTACATTTATAACATGTAGATTTAAAAAGAAAGAAAAGAATATAAAAGTGACAATTGAAAATATAACTGCAACACGAAGGTTATAATTAAAAAGAAAGAAATAGAAGAGGCTTATTATATCAAACTCGGATCTTGGATTAAGTTAATAAGCAAAATAATATAAGTAGCCCATACCGACAGCATTCCCTTTCAGGTCTAGAGCTGATGGTCTCACGCGTAGGTGAGGCTGGGCTTGCTAATTAGGGTAAATAAGTAGCTAATAGAATAAGAAAAGTAAACTAAACGCATAGTAAAAGATTAGACGTAGGGTCTAATAAAATGGTAAGGTGCGTTTGGAGCAGCCCGAAAGAGAATCTGGATAAAGAGCCTAACGAAGCAGTTCATCACAGATTTTAGTACAAAAAGAGCACGTCCAACTTAGTTAGTTCGGGCTAGACGGAAATACGAGACTTCAACGAGATGTAAGGATACTCTAGGATGACCCTATGGGGTAGGCCTAACGAAGCTGCACCCCCGGAGGCAGGTCTGTAGGTGTTCCATCAAGAGAGTATGCCTTGATTGCTTTTGCATTGCTGGCCTAATGAAGCGGACCTTTGTAGGCAGTCAAAAGTTTGATGATGGAGTAGGATATTCGTATGACACCATACTCTAGTTTGTGAGTCGGTTATAGTGGGTAAGATCCAAAAGGATAGTCGCATGCAGAGATCAAGCCATCATCAGTCAGAGCGAGTTCGGGAAAGACTAGAGTCAAACCAACGGTCGATGATTCTTTCACTATCGGACATTGGATGAGGGGCACCGCCAATTGGATGTTTAAATTTTTTTGCAGTAGGGCACAACCACTTATCTCTAGAAAGGACTTTCGCTTAGTTGAGAGGGAGCTGTGTGGGGCCATGGCCACGATGAAAAAAGGGACAAACCAAATAGAATATCTGTATTGTAGGCCTAACGTAGCGGACCTTTACAGATATGGAAAATCCCCGACCGAGTTCCGTGCAAGATAGACCTTGTTGGCGGAATTCAGGGGTAGACGGAACGATTACGTGTAGTCCTCAAGGTACACACTTTGTTGTACATTGTGGATGTCCGAGCACTAGTATAAGCTGGTGCAAACGCAGTTTCACGTATTCATAGTAGACGATGGAACATCTATATTATAGGCCTCGTGAAGCTATCCTTTATAGATGTGGTTACAGTGAGCTTTCGTAGCGAGACGATGGAGTTCTTTTCAAGGAAGATACGAAAGGTACTATGGGTAGTACCTAGGACCGATGCGGTCTTTGGGCATGTAGCTATATATACATATATATATATATATATATATATATATATATATTGGTTATTAGGTCTTAATCTACTAGGGAGTAGATGGGTACGATTCACGCACAGAGGCGAGAGTATTATAAACCCAATAAACCTAATTTAGCAGAAAATGGAAATAGAACGATATATGTAGAACTACGCTTAGAAGTGTATAATTTGTCCATTCACGAGAACTTTATTTCTAAGCCCCACCTCATAACATCCCATAGGTTAGATAGATGGCATAGATTTTCCAGCTTTGAGACACTTGCTTAGAAAGTGTTATTACCTTGGAGAGTATTTACTTACTATTATATTTTAGTCAGTCCCGATGTGAGATATTTAATTGAGCTATGATATATTTGTTTTTGCCTATTTGTAGGATCCTAGATACCCAACTCGGGCTTCAGTGGGCTTGGATTTTAGCATTTATGCGAAAAATATAGAACCATTGGAATTTGGCTGTTACATTTGGTATCAGAGCTTAGGTTAGTAGGTCCTAAGTAAATTAGGAAATATGAGTGAACATATTTGTATTTTTGAATAAAATATAAATATATTATGTACTTAAATCCAAATAGTCCCCAATTATAGGTTTTAACATATGGAAAGTTTCTAGGAGTATATTTGGGCATAGTTTGCTAGTTGGGTTTGGGATGGCCCAAGGATGTTGAGCCCTATGTTATTGCCAATTTATAGAGTATAATAAGCTATGTTTTGAGAAAAGATTGGGATAGTAGGGGAGTATTTTTATTTTGGAAGGAATAAGAGATTTTAGGAAGGAATAAGAGAATTTAGTAAGGAAATGAAATTTCCAAGGTTTAGGAAGGGTATTCCTAGGATAGTAAGAAGAAATACACTTTTTTTCTAGCCTAATAAAATGAAACTTTTGGAATTGAAAAGTTGAAAATATAATTGTTAATATGTTTGAGGAAGTAAATATTGGGTTTTTTGGAAAAAAAGTGGTATGGAATTTAAATTTGTTTTTATATGCTGTAAATTTTTGTTAAAAGTGAAATTCTTTTTGAAGATTTATAGAGCATGTATAGCTCGCTAGTTTCTTTATAGGTAAAAAAAGATTTTAAATATTGAAACCTAGAGCGTGTTAAGTACCGAAAACATAGGTTACAACATTTATTGTTTTGATAGATGTTTTCGTGAAAAATAAAGGAAGCTTAGACTATGACACTATTGTTATAGTAGGTGACTCCCAAAGGAAATGTTTTTACATATCGTATGAGATTTATTAATATTTATTTTAATTGAATCCATAAACTAGTATTTTTGGGTTGTAGTAACGGTGTTTTACGCAACATATGTTTTAACCAAAATAAAAAAGGTGTTTTGAAGATAATTTCTAAGTATAGAAATAAAGTGGTTTGTAAGTACACTTATTATTTAAATAAGTATATGGAAATGTTTTCTAGTTATGAAAATATTAAAATAGTTTTGAAAATGAGTTTTTCTAAAAAAAATGTTTTAAGGACAAACAAGGCATGTTTTAAAGAAAAATGGTTTGGTGAAAAGTAAATAAGTTTTTGGAAGAGAAAAAACTTAGTAAACATTTAAATTTAAAGAAAAATTACAAATTTTTTTTATGGAAAGCTGTAAAGGTCATTAAAATTAAAAGAGGAATAAGTTTTGAACTTAGAGTTTATAAGTTTTCCCCTCTAGGTTTGGGGAATAATTTAAATTCAAAGAGCTGTAAAGATGCAAGTCTAGAAAGATAAAATGTTAAGTAACCAAGTACCTTTGAATTTAATAGAAACTTCAAAGTAACACTTTTAAAGGCAAGAATTTTGGGATTTGATGTTTCAAAAATTTAAAAGCTTTAATTTTTGAAATGAAAAGATAAATACCAAACAAAACTTTTAAATATGGAGTAGATAGGAATCATTTTCTAGGTGTGATGGGAAAAGTGTAAGGCTATGTAGGAGATAGTAGTAATTACTTTTAGTAGTAATAATAGAAGTTCCCATAAAGTGTGTAGGACACTAGTGAGAACCTAAGAATGTCGCTTCATGTGTGTAGACTATAGAAGAATAGTGAAGTGATATTAGTAAGATAGTAAGACACACGTGGTTGGGATAGGTAGACCTTAGTTAGGGAAAAATGAAAGGTAAAGGTAAAGAGAGAATTTCCCCAAGCTTAGTTGCCCTTTTAGATAAAGACTGCATAGATTGAAATTCTTATTCGTTGCAGTAAAGGAAACTTGGTTATTCCATTTAGAGTATGGAATGGAAGAGATGAATAGATCTTATTCATCATGAGTAATACAACATAAGTTAGCAACGAGTAATAGGCGGCAGGAGGAGCATATGAGTTACTTGGATTCCTAGAGTAGGACCTTTCTGTGTCAGAGTGGGCATGGTCCTAGGCCTCCTAGCCGTAGATGATAGCTGTTTTTAGCTGCTATATTAAAAGAAAAGTAAAAGAAGATAAAAGCAACTAAAAGAAAAACAGTAAGATCTAGAAAAAGAAATAGAAACGTCAATAGAAATAAATAAGAATTGAAAAAGAAAAATACATTTTTTTCCAAAACTTAAGCTTGGGAAAAATTTTGAAAAGAAAATTTTTCTTATGTGAACTGTACTTGGGAAAGAAAATAGAGATTTTTATAAAATAGTGGCATAAGTTCCAAGTACGGAGAAAGAGGTGCGCAAAAGTAAAACGGGGAAATGTGAGGTTTTCCGTTTTCTACCTTCTTTCTGACATAAGAAATCGAGTTAAGAAAATTAGATTTTTATGAATTTGAATATTAAAAGTTGTGTGGTAGGATTTGGATGTAAAATTCGTTGAACTACGCTCCTATTCAGTAGGAGTGTGAGAAAAATTGGATGAAAAATGTTTTGAGTTTTCAAAAGATTGCATTCATATAAAAATTGCAAGTATATTTAGGATGTGTGCATCATATTTTAAAAAGGAGTTTTTAAAGAATAAATGCATTCATATAGAAGGTACCGCTTAGAAATTCATGTACATGCATATATTTTTTGTTGAATGACACTTTGCACAAGGACATGAATGGTCGCAAAATTGGATGTACACAAAATGGATGTGATTGATGCGAGGAATTACATAGTTTTACCCTGGTCGAATTTCGAGGAAAAATTTCCTAAAGGGTGGGAGAATGTAACTCCCTACATTTTTAGATAATTAAATAATCAAATAACAATGAACTGTGAAAATAAGCATTTTTGGAATTGTCAGAATATGGCCTCAAAACTTATACCATTGTGTTCGTGGAAATTTTCTGATCAATTTCCATTCATAACTTGTCAAAATTCGAGTTAGTATGAAGAAGTTACGAGACGAACAAGAAATCAGAAAAACGAAAAAAATAAGACTTTACGGGTCGACCCATAGGTTGACCCGCAAAGCACAAGGGTCGACGCTAAGGTCGACCCCCAAAGAACACAGGTCGACCTATAGGTCGAATCCCGTATAGCCCTGGACGAGAAACCATCCAGGGACATGCCGAAGTTTATAATTTGATTTTATGAGCGATCTGAAGCGTTGTTTTCTGGATCCAACGATTCGCACCGAGCCTGTGACATGGTTGCACCTGATTAAATCCTAAAATTCAATGGTCTGAGATCCCCAAACTCCACTATAAATAGAACCCTAGGCCTTGCTATTTTTCCACATTTAGATTTTCCCAACTGGTTTCATTACCTGAGGCTGAACCATAAATAGAAAATATTTCCGAAGAGAAGACCTTTTTAATAAAAATATTAGACGCCTTAGAAGTGGTTACAGGAATGCCATGGAGTAAAGATAAGGACGACAGATGAGTGGATTTAAATTATACCGCTTTTACATTTATGATATATATTATCGTTAGATTCCCACTAAATATTTAATTCAGCATTTATTTCAATAATTAGTTCTACTAGTTAGTTATGTCGAAACTGTAAATTTTATAAGAGATGTGTACTTATATTTAAATGTTATTTATATGGATAAAAAAAAGGAATACAATTAAATATAAGTAATATTAGGCTTAAAAGTTGAAGAGAAAGGCATAAGCCTAAAGTGAGAAATTTACAGTAAATTATGAAATGAATTAAAAATGGAAAAATCTAATAACTTGATTTGGAAGTTAGTGATAGATTAGTTGGTTGGTTTAGAAAAGGGAATACATTTCCATGGTTTAATATTAGAATTAGCATAAATGTAATTGCAAGAATAAAAGCAAGGAAAGTGGAATTAGTGCAAAATAGAGACATTACTATATTTTGCATTACCCAATAATTAAAGAAACAATAAAAGAAATATCTTGCAGTTACGAGTTATTGTTTATAGCATTATTTAGTATTAAAATATGGAAAATTGATTTTTAGCACAGTTTTTGTAACCAACCAAATAAAATAGAACTACATCCTAGAATAAAAGAGAATAATGTGAAGCGTTGAAGAAATTAAAGAAGAGAAATAATCAAGTTAATTATGTGACGAGACTAGAAATAATAAACAGAAAATGTGACTAGATCTGCATTTACTGCGTAGAGAGCAGAATAAAATGTAAAGCAGTTATTAGATAAGTAAATTGTGACAGTTGGACGTAGTCCCAAGCTAAGACTGTCATATAATATAAGAGAACTAAAGAGAATTTAGTATCATAATAAAAGAAGGCAGACTAGAATAGAAAAGAGACACTTGCAATTACATTTATAACATGTAGGTTATAAAAGAAAGAAAAGAATATAAAAGTGAAAATTGCAAATATAATTGTAACATGAAGGTTATAATTAAAAAGAAAGAAATAGAAGAGGCTTATTTTATCAAACTTAGATCTTGGATTAACTTAATAAGCAAAATAATAGAAGTGGCCCGTACCGGCAGCATTCCCTTTCAAGTCTTGAACCGATGGTCTCATACATAGGTGGGGCTGGGCTTGCTGATTAAGTTAAATAACTAGCCAACATAATAATAAAAGTAAAGTAAACGCATAGTAAAAGATTAGGCGTAGGGTCTAATAAAATGGTAAGGTGCATTTGGAGCAGCCCGAAAGAGAATCTGGATAAAGAGCCCAACGAAGCAGTTCATCACAGATTTTTGTACAGAAAAAGCACGTCCAACTTGGTTAGTTTAGGCTAGAAGGAAGAATGAGACTTCAATGAGACGTGAGGATACTATAGGATGGCCCTTTGGGGTAGGCCTAACGAAGCTACACACTCAGAGGCAGGTCTGTAGGTATTCCATCAAGAGAGTATGCCTTGACTGCTTTTGCATTATATGCCCAACGAAGCGGACCTTTGCAGGTAGTCAAAAGGTTGATGATGGAGTAGGATATTCATATGACACCATACTCTAGTTTGCGATTAGGTTATAGTGGCGAGGACCCAAAAGGATAGTCGCATATGGAAATCAAGCCATCATCAGTCAGAGCGTGTTCGGGGAAGACTAGAGTTAAACCAACATGCCAATGATTCTTTCACTACCGAGACATTGGATGAGGGGCACAACCAGTTGGATGTTTAGATTGTTTGTATTAGGGCACAACCACTTAGCTCTTGAAAGGTCTTTTGATTAGTTGAGGGGGGCCTGCGTGGGGCCATAGCCACGATGAGAAAAGAGACATACCAAATAGAATATCTGTATTGTAGGCCTAACGAATCGGACCTTTACAGATATAGAAAATCCCCGACTGAGTTCCGTACAAGGTAGACCTTGTTGGCGGAATTCAGGGAGTAGACAGAACGATTACGTGTAGTTCTCAAGGTATGCACTGGGTGGTACATTGTGGATGTCCAAGCACTAGTATAAGCTGGTGCGGAAGCAGTTTCACGTTTTCATAGTAGACGATGGAACATCTGTATTGTAGGCCTCCCAAATTTGTCCTTTATAGATGTAGTTACAGTGCGCTTTTGTAGCGAGACGATGGAGTCCTTTTCGAGGAGGATACGGAAGGTACTATGGGTAGTACCTAGGACCAATGTGGTCTTTGGGCTTGTAGCTATATATATATATATATATATATATATATTAGTTATTAGGTCTTAATCTACTGGGGAGTAGTTGGGTACGATTCACGCGCAGAGGCGAGAGTATTATAAACCCAATAAACATAATATAGTAGAAAATGGAAATAGAACGATATATGTAGAACTATGCTTAGAAGTGTATAATTTGTCTATTCACCAAAACTTTAGTTCTGACCCCTCCTCATAACATCCCACGGGTTAGATAGACGGCAGAGTTTTTCTAGCTTTGAGACACTTGCTTAGAAAGTGTTATTACCTTGGTGAGTATTTACTGACTATTATATTTTAGTCAGTCCCACTGTGAGATATTTAATTGAGCTCTGATATATTTTCCTTTGCCTATTTGTAGGATACTAGATACCCAACTTGTGCTTCAGTGGGCTTGGATTTTAGAATTTATGCAAAAAATCCGAACCCACTGGAATTCAAGTTGTTACAAACCTAGTTTCCTACAACCCCCCTTGATGTCTATGGTACTCCTCAAGTTGCTTCCCCATCCTCTGCAACGGATTGAGGTCGTTTAAGTTGCAAGTTAGAAGAGCCATATCATCAGCACTTTGTTGTCGAGCTAATTCTTGTTTTCTTAACTCTAGCTCGTCATTTCTTAACTTTTATTTTTCATCGTGCCGCCGTTGTTTTTCCATTGCCCTTTCAAGTCTCTTTGTTTCTTTTGTTTCGAGGTATAATTTGTTTCCATCTTCAGCAGCCTCCATACGCTCTCCAATATGTTCATAATGTGTACTGTAATCGGGGGCGGTTTTTTTCTTACCCTTGAACCTTCTCGGTGGCCTACAACCTGTAGTAATTGTGAAGGGGGTGTCTTCATGTGGATCAAAACTGCCAGGGCTGGATTCATCGCTCATCTTTCTAAGAAGAAAGCGCATTACTAGATGTTCATGTCACACGCGACTCCATTTTTCCTCTTTTGTGAGTATGTCATAGCAATGGTGCAAGTTGAATGGTTGATTATTATGTTCTGACATATACACTGCATTTGCTTGATTGAGTTGTAGATGATGAAGTACTATAAGAAGAATATAACATAATACTTGATAACATGAACTGCAAATTTAAAATCATTACCAGGTCCATGTCGTTAGCAACATTTTATTGTCTTAAATGCAGGCCAGCCATTATTTCTTTCCAACATTGACAAGCGGCCTTTATTCTTTTTCAAGACTGCTTCAAAGAATCAACCGTTCATGGAAGACTATTTGGACTATGAAGTTTGAACATATTGCGTACAGAAGTCCAAAAAGAAGTTTCACTTTGGCTCATACCTTTCTTATTATCTCTAGAACATTCAAACCAGCAGAATGCTAATTCAGCTTGCTTGTTCGGCGACTATTTAACCAGTTTTGCGGCTATTGGTTCCGCATTTGAAGATTCAATATTGTTGATTCTCGTTGGTTGATTTCCCCAAGTTTGAGCAGAAGACAAATTAGAATTCCTATAAACATATTCTTCTTCGGTTATTTCATTACCATCGAATTCGGTTTCTTGATTTTCAAATCTGTTGTCTCCAAATTGATTATCGAGATTTTTTGATAAATTTTGTGAACGGTCAGGCAATACTGACTATTGTTAGCTATTGGAGATACGTATTTTTGATCATAGTTAAAGTTTTGTTGAAACGAACTATTCTGCGAATAATTCGCATTATGAGAATTTTGGTAATGGTTTGAATCTTGTTGAGAATGAAAGAAATTTTGATTTTGTTGTGGCTGATACGAATTTGGCGCTTATTGAGATTGAAATTGATTCTCACCATGTTGAGAATTATACATATGCTGATTGAATTGAGCCCGATTCTGATTATCTAATCTTAGTTGAGATAGAAATCTAGAAGATGAAGATTTCTAAGAATTTACTTTTGAAATTTTCGACATTACTGATATTGTTTGAAGAAGAGTGTTGATGAGTGTAAAAAATGTAAATGAAATGGTATAAATAAAATTTTGAAATTTGGAAGTTATGTAGAGGGGGATGGAGAGGGATAGGCAATGGTCGTGTGGTAACGGGTGCATAGCCGTTGGCACTTAGCCAGCTATATAATAGACGGCTAAGTGGCAATGGTCTAGTATGTAGTCGTTGGCACTTAGTCGGTTATTATATAGTCGGCTAAGTGTCAATGGCTATATAATAGCCGTTGCCTTAGCCGGCTAAAATGAAGCTGGCTAAGCTTAGCCGACTTTATTTTGGCTAGCTAAGAAGCAACCCCTTGGGTTTCTTTGGCAACCATTCTGGTTGCCAAAGCAACCAAGAAGAGCTCAACCGACCCCTTGTTGGGGTCGGTTGCTTTCCAACCGATACTCGGTTAGGAATGCTCTAAAGTGATATGCAACCAGCTAATGTTCTATCATTAAAATTAGTTATCCAATAATTTAGCTATTCTATAAATTTTATTATAGAATGAAACTAATTTTTTTTCTTTGTCGGTATCCTATTAATTTAGTTTATATATCTCAATTTAAAAAAAAATGCCAATACTCGGTTTTCTTTAAATGGCAATAAGAGCAGGAATTAAAGCAACCACATAAATCAAGGAGATGAATACAAATTACATGAATCATTAAAATAATAAAGAGAGAAATAGAACAAATTACTACCAGATTGATGATTGATGATTAAACGACGGCCGGAGGCAATTGCGCGTAGGACAAAAGGATAGCAGATTGATGATTTGCGCAAAAGTGGTGTATGATAGTTGAATAATGATTAGATTGCTGGTTGATGGTGTGGTAAAAAAAGGATAGCAGATTGTTGATTAGGTCAAGATCGGTGAATGATTAATTGATTGATTACTGTAAGTTACATCGATGGAGGTAATCAGGTTAGTGGAAAAAGAGAACGTACAAGATCTTTTTTTCAGACTATTTTATTTTGGCTCCGTATAGGAAAACTTAATTGGTTTGATTAAACACTTGAATAAAGGTATTGGCATCAAGAATATATATATATATATATATATGGAAAATAACAATTAATTTATTTATTCATAGAATAGAAGTTCACCACAAAGACGATCAGCAAAATAACAAAGCGCTGCCATTAAGTACTTAAACTCTTGAATATAATGAAAAGTTGCTAATCAACCGTAAGTGGTCATATGAGAGGGTTGATGCATCTTTGATAGTGAGATGAAGCATGGACTTGCACTCTAGTTGGTGCTTTACTAATGGGCCAAGGAATGATAACGGCAGCCACAAAATCTTCTGTAGTGATGAATGACCACAGCTCGGACTGGACTTGCTAAAGTGAAAGAGCTGATTGAAAGACTGAGTATAGATTGGACATGCAGATTGAAGTAGTTTGTTGTAACATGGCCTGGACATGTAGAAAAAGAGCACCTTAAAACTACTGGAAGCATGGACTAATGTGGCTGAAATCAAATTGAACAAGGATAAAATTATATACAAAACATCTTAACATGCTAAAGCACAAAACTACAGGTCCCATTGAAACAAACTTGCATACATAGCAGACCATGCTGGTATTAGGACATGCAAGAACTAAGGTCAACGCTTGCATGAACTTAAACCCAATAACAACACTTCCCACATAACTGAACAGGCTGAAACGAGATGGAACATGCTGATACTAGAACATGCACGAACCGAGTGTGATAAGACTAGCTGAAGCACTCTCTAACAGCTCCAATGTAGGCTGAGAGGAAAAAATGAATGGGATGCACGAGAGTTGATGATGAAGTTGTAATTACTGATATAATATTGATGGTTGCTGATATAAAGAAATAGGTGGATGTGAGCATCGTTCATGAGCGGGATTATATTTCAAGTATACGTGAGCGTGAGAAAAACTACAGTTAAATGTGAGTCATATAGACTGGGTGAGCAACACATGAAAGCACTTAGACTATTTTATGTAGATACATGCACTACCTCATGTTATTGAGAAGATAACATAGGTATATGTAGCCAGGGGAACATAGTTTGTAGTGCGATAGGCCAAAAATTGAAAACTGCAAGGCTATGTGGGGTACTGTTGATAACTCTTGAAATGCTGAAGTTTGTACTAGGCAAACATAAGTAGGAACAAGTAAACCATGGGCTAAATCATGTTAAGATAGGGGAAGAGTGCACAAACCATAGTTATAGCAGTGTAGAGCTGACGCCACTTGAGAACTGAAGCTGCAACAATGCATAAATGGTAGCAATGCTTGGTGGTGTTAGGCAGAAATAGTCGTTAAAGTAGTGTGATGATGAATTATGTGCTATTGCAGAGACTTTTGCTTGATACCGAGTGACGATGAGAAACAAAAGAATCTACATTAATCGGGAGCAAAGTTGTTATCTTGTGTAGGTGGGGAGCAAAGTGAATTGTAGGGAGCATGGCGTATGAATTACAACAGCATGTTGAAAGATGGACGTAGGTGCTCTAAGTGAATGAGACTGTCTTCACATGGGAAGGTTATATAGTTAGGGTGAAGCTAGAGCAGAGCCAATGGGGAAAGTAACAAACAAAGGATAGGTGGAACATAAAAAAAACCAGGTGTTGTTGCGTGTAACAACCCAGAATTTTGAACAAATTAAATTGAGAATATTTAATTAATTTTAATATTTGAACGATGATTTAATTTGAATTCCCGATATAATTTTGAAATCGGCGATTAAATTATAAAATTTAATCGATTGAAGTTGAATAAAAATTTGAATCTTCAAATTTAGGCCGAAGAAAAATATTTCGAAAAGCTTTTAATATTTATATTTATGATACTGAAGATAATAGAAGCTTCAGAATTGAAGGTTACAGTTATTTGTTCAGTTTTGAAATTCAATCGTTCGAATTGATATTTAAAAATAGCCGTCCGAGGCACAGTCTCGGAATTCGACGAAACCAGTTCCATTGGGTCCGTAATATTGAATTATTACCGGATTTCAATTTTATATTTATCAGAGTTATTTTGTGACCGTACGGTTACAAAACGCGTTGAAGTTCTAAAATGAATTCAAATTTAAATTTAAATTTTTAATATTTAGTCAACCTCGGCTGCATTTTTCTTCACATCAGCACGATACTTCCCCTTATCTCACGCCAAAGACCACGCCAAGTATCACGGAAGAAAAATCGTGCCAAGCATGCTGAGATCATTTTTATATATCTCGTCCCCATTCCTTTCAGTTCAAAATCGATTCACAGAAGAAAATAAATGGCGACCTCTTTTGTTCTTCACAAGACAATCAAATTCAAAATTCCCTAATCGAAAACTACCGGTCGAACGAAAATAAAACAAGGACATCTCCATCAGCCTCGTTCGAGCATTAGATTCGAACGCCTTTCCTTCTTCTTTGGTTCGAAACTGCCCTCCCTCCTCTCTGAGAATCAAATCGCGAGCTCGTTTTCAAGCTTTCAAGAATCGCAGCCTCGATTTGAGCTAGGGTTCGTGGTCGTAGTTCATAACTGGCGACTCGCGTACGCAAAGAAGAGGAAGTGGTGGCAGTCTCGAGCGGTCAAGCAGGAATGTCGATGTGGGTGGATGTCGTGAGTTACTCGCGAGTCTGGGGCGCGTTGGCGAGCGAAGCGGTGGGATTCGCTGGTGGAAGGCTTGAGTCGTAGGGGTTTCGCGATGGCATTCGCGATGGTGGCATGCGTTTGTCAGGTCGAGGTGGGTTCTCGAGCACGAGTTCGAGCGTGGTGGTCGAGCAATCTCGTTCTAGTGTTGGTCGTTTCTGGAAGAAGGCAAATCGAGTGGAGGAGCAGCACTCGTCGATTCGCAGTAAGGTACCAACCTGGTTTAATTCGATTTAATACAAATAAATATACGAATTTACAGTAAGAACCATATGCCAATTTGATTTAAATCAAAAATGTATATGAAAATTGTATGTTCAGTAAAGCAAAATTTTGTTTTGATATTTTCAGAAGAAAATATACAGTGGGTATATCAATGGCTTTTAATTTAATATATATATATATATATATATATATAAGATTTTCGTATGCCGCAGTTTAAAATTTGAATAATTTTTGAGAAAAATATAGCAGTAAGTTTATAAGGCAATTTATTTATATATGAACATATATATAGTAAAGTAATTACTGTTGTTGTATATAGGAAATCAAAATAGGATATATACATTAAAGTTAAGCTTTTATATGTATATGCAGTGATTTAAAAGTGTGCCCATGTATGCAGATTTTCAATGTATATATATATAGGTAAGAGTTTGGAAATTTAAAAGGAAAATTAGTTAAATTTAATTAATAGTAAATTAAATTTACCAAATGGAAATTTATTTATCCGATTATCACGAATATTAATAAATGGTAAATTGCTTATTCAAGGTCTAAAATCAAGAAATAAGCCGAAAATGGAAGAGAGTTGGAAATGGATTGCAAATTAAAGGTGAGATCTTCTCACTCAAAAAAATGAAAGTGGATTTTCTTTTACAGTTATTGATTGATGATTGACTGTTTGGATGTGTATTAGATATAGTAGGATATATCTATATATATAGCAATATATACATATTGGCATATGTATATATTGGATTGATGATTTCCCGCCTCGTATAGCGGATGAGACCCTATTGCACCGTTAGTAAGCGGATATTTTTATAAAACCCATATACCGCGATATTCCACCTCGAAGTGGAATTGGTATTGTGCTAACATCTGTGGATGCAGGGAAACAGGTTGGAGGGATCCAACTGGATTCCTCACTAGTATTTATTTATTTACAGATATTGTGATGTATTCTGTTATCATATATTGATATATGATGTTTGTTGTTGTGATTGACTAATTGGTGCTGTTGCATCATCGGATTCAAGTTTTGAACTTTAAAAATAACGACTTTTACTTTAAAAGGTTTTTAAAGTGATTTTTTGAAAATATACGTTTTATTTAAATTGTTGAATTGATTTATTTTAAATAAGTAAACGTTAAAACTTTAAAGTTATAAAAGTTAATATTTTGTGAATTTTAACCAAAAAGTAAATTCTTTTGAAATAAAGAGTTGAGAATTTATAAAATGGTTTTAATTGGAATTTTTGAATTATTAAAATAATGTATGTAAAAGATGTACAAGATTGATATTTATAACTTTAAAATGTTGGTATTATAAAACGAGTTTTTATAAGCGTTAAAATGAATTTTTAAAAGAATTTATAAGTGAATGAAATTTATAAATTGTGAACTTATAAATGGAAAATGATTTTGTAGAATAAATGAAATTATAAGTATTTAACTTATAATATGGATTGTGGTATAAAAAAAAATTGAATTGTGAATTGAATTGGTAAATAAAGAAGATTTATAAATTGAAGTTTTTATAAATAGAAATAGAATTTATAAACGTTGTTTTATAAATTCAAAATCAACTGAATTTGATAAATTTAATATAGAAGATTATCAAAGAAGTTATATTCGCGTTTTGGATAGCGAATTTTTATTTAAATAAAATGTGTAGAGATTATTGAAAATGTGGTTAGTGAAGTATATTCACGTTTATGGACAGAGAATATATTGTTAAGTAAAATGGATTTATTTTTGAAGAAGTGATATTAAAAATGAAGTTAAACATTTTAAAGATGTTTTAAAATGTGTTGAATATCGAAACCATAGATTTCAACATTCATTGTTGAAATAGACGTTTTCGAGAAATAATAAGGAAATTGTGGACTATAACATTGTTGTTATAGTAAATGATTTCCGAAAGGAAATGTTTATATAGTATTGGGATTTACATATCTATCTTAAAATCCGAATCCCTATACTAGTGATTTTGAGTCGTCGTAACGATGTTTTACGTAACATTCGTTTTGACTCAAATAAATGTTGTTATAGTAAATGGTTTCCTTAAAGAACAAAATATATACTTAATATTTATTTAAGTATATCGAATATTTTCCAAGTGTTGAAAATAAAAGATTTGTGAAATACTTATTATTAAATAAGTAAGGAAATACTTTTCCAATATGAAATGAACGTTTTGAGATTTTATCTTCTTAAAGATAAAATGAAATCGAATATTTGAAATCGATTTGAGAATCGTATATCAGTAGATATTTTGAAAATATAAATTCACTATGGAATTTATTAAAGGAAAGGAAAACTATTTAGAAAAATAAACGTTGATTTATTTTTGAAGTGTGGAAATTTTATATCTAGTAAAGATATTTTGGAAGATTAAATAATTTGGAAAATTATTTGGAATCTGATGATGTTGCGCATCTTTATTGATAGTTAAATAACCGACTATCAATAATTACCTTAAATAGGGTATTTGTTGTGAATTGGATGAATTTGAATGCCACACTTATTTTTGAATAAACGCTCACTATTCGGGTTAACCGGGAAAGGACCATGGGGTCGTATAACCCATTCCGAATATGTGATACGTCGTTATGAATTGCATTCGAAGACCGGTGTTGAAGACCGGATATTTTTGAAAACGAAAGGATTACCGTCGAGTTACTCTACATCGGCTGATCTCCGGTTTAGAGGTTTTATCACCCTTAGTGACGGGAAGTCTAGACGTGATTAGAAAATTATCCAGATGTGCAAGGGCTTCGTGAGAAGTGCCTTCGGTTCTGTTCGATCCCGGAACAGACTTGTATGGATTGTGTGTCTGACGTTACAATTTGAGATATAAAGCTGATTTCTTTCAAATTATTTTCTGTTGGTGGCGGAGAATTTATTCTCTTAGCTTAACACCCTTCTCTGAGACGTACGAGCTCAGAGGTTATGTAGTTGAAATTTATTAGCGATATATCCCAATTTGGTAACGTGGCATACTAAGTGTTGCTGTGAAATGATCAGTGTTTGATCATTTGCGATATGATCATTTGTTTGATCTTATATCTTTGTGATCATAGGTTGATCATTTGTTTGACCCGAAGCATGGCTTTGTAGAAAGCATAGCTTTGTGGACGAGACTTCGTCGAGCCTCACACCCAGGAAATGGTCGAAACAGGAAGGATGCAGCAAGGTTCTAGGGAGTAGCGCCCCTTAGTGTATGTCATTCCTTCTGGATAAAGGTGGTATCATGGTATGGAGCCCAGATACTTAACCTCTGTGGTTGCTGCAAATTTATTACTTTGTGGTTGTTGCGAATCGGGGATCCTCGGGAAGATCGGTGACGATCGGGGGATGGCATACGCGTGTCAGTAGTTACCTATTTTTGCAGAGGTAACCCGGCCTTGTGTTGGCAGAGATCCGGTTAGGTTCTCGGGTCGTCTATTCCAGGGACGTACCCATCGTGGATAGGAAGTTCCTTGGCCTGACCATTTGTTGGAAATCCAAAGAAACAATACGAGCCTTGTACGGTATTAGTTGTAGAACCTATCATTCACTTATGGTGGCGCCCCACTGTTTGGATGGTAGCTATAGTAGGCATACGATACTGGTCGTATGCTGGCTAAGATTAATATTATACTTTCAAAATGTTTTCTACACTATGCACTAATAATAATATCAAAAAGAATTTGATTTTTGCATAGTAAGCATCTTTGACTATCATAAGAAGAAATCTCCTCCAATTCTGCGTTTGCATTGTGTGTGTGGTGGGAGGTCTTATGGTAGTTTCATTTTCCAAAAGCATTTCGAATTGACTTTAAAATTATTTTGTTGTTATAAAGAATAACTGTTTTACGATCTCACACCAGTCACCATGACTGACTCGGAGTTTATTGTTCCCTTCTAAACTCTGGGTGCCCACCAATTTCCACACGGGCAGTCTAGAGTTAGGTTATCAGGATATTCTGGATATTCTGGAGCTTTGGAAGCAAGCTGGATGGCGAGACGTAGTATTTGTATCTGATATTATTTATTCCGCTGTGTATTCTATATGAGGACAAGTTATATAACTGTCCATTGTTGTATATTGACACTGATGATTGATGTATGTATAAACTAATATAGTTTTTTTGTTTTAAAAGACTAGTGTTATCTATTATATATTGTTCCGCTGCGAATGTGAGATTCTGATATTGTTTCTGTTTCTTATATTGTTCTGTTCTTCTTCTCTATTCTCTTCTTTGTTTTTCTTCTTCTTCCTTTTTCCTCTTTTCTTCTTCTTTTGCCTTTTTCTTCTTTCTTAAAACCCTCACTATTGGAGTTTCCGGCACTCGATTTCTCGGCAGTCGATAAAGGGAGTATCGATGTCGAATTTTCGAAAGTCGAAAATTTCGGTATGTGACAACGTGGTATCAGAGCATATGGTTAAGCGACAACCCTGCTCTGTTGGGTGTTACTCATTAGAGATAGAGTCAGTAGTACTCTAGAATGAGTTTGAGTGTAATAATAGATACGAGTGCGTATTTGTTAGTGAATATGAAATTGTTTTGTATTGTGTTGACTTATCGGTTGATTGTTTATGGATCCTGGTCGGTGCAGTCTAGCTAACTGTATTCGATAAGGATTTCTAAACTCTTAAACAAGATAAACCGACACAGTATTGTTTTAAATAGGGTAAATGAAATAATTTTGCCCAAAACTATTTTGTATATAAAAGAAATGATTTCCTATGAATTATCATGATATATGGATGCATGGTTGTTAGGAAAGTGATAATATTAAAATGTTATCATCATTATATGAAATTGAATAAGAAATTGAAATTATAACTCCAAAGTTAAGAAATAAAATTCATATACGAATAAAATTTAAGAATATAAATTATAATTGTGATTTGTAATTTGAAACGGAATTCCAGAGAAGTTTTTGAAAATTTTAGAGATTTGGAAGTTTAAATCTGTTTGATTTGAAAATGAATTTCAAAGGTTTTGAAAAGTATTTTTGGAGAGATGAAAGCTCTAAACTCTTTTCGGTCGCTGGAAAATAACTTCGGTAATGACTGCAGCATCATCGATGTTCATTTTCGGGTTTCCAAAAGAGGAAATTGCTGCCAAATTATTTTAAATGGAGGTTGTTTGAAAAATTTGGGTTTTGTTTTGGAAATTCAAAGGATACTTTGAATTGTTTTCAAAAATGATTTTGAAAAGATTGAAAAGACTTTGGGATTTATTTAAAATATCTATGGGAATAATAGATGAGTTGATAACTTATACAAATTGAATATTGATAGAATAAATTCAATTTAAAGGATGAAGTTAAATTAATGTAAGTACAAGTGAATCAATTTAATGGAAATGAAATTGAATGTTGAAATTCATTTCGAATTTGTAAGCAATGAATTGAATTGAATAATTATAAATGAAAGATGAATTAAAAATTCAAAAATGGAGTGTGATTTGATTTGAATCACGTTGAATAGAAAATTCCTAACTTGGAAAAGAAAAATGAATGAGGATGGAATCCGAATAAACTACTTTGATAATTAATTGATTCATGAAATGGAAGTTGAATTAGTTAAATTGAAACTTGAATTGTGACTAAATAAAAGAATGATTAGAATTTGCAGATAAATTCAAGTAAGTAGAAATAAATTTCTGAATGGATGGAATTTACAATTGCAAGTAAATGAAATTAAAGATGAATGTTAAACTTTGTTTTGAATTTGTTAGTAAATGTAATTCAAGCTGAATATTGGAAATTGAAATTTAAAGGAATTAGTGAATGAAACTAATATATAGAGTGATATGAATTAGTAAATGAAAGATAATCGATAAAAATTCAATATTCAGAATAGAAGATAAAATTGAATTCAAATAGAAATTTGAAATGCAAGATTGAACGAAATTGAATAAGTAGCTTCAATAGTGAAGTAAAGATGTATAAGAAGCATATATTGAAAAATTTGTAATAAAATGTGCAAAATGGTTTGAATGTGTAACTAGATATTATGGCTAGTAGGACATACAGGTGTTATAAAAGGAATTGGAATTTTGATTTCGAAGATAATTTGAATTGCTTGAAAAAGGTATGTATTTAAATTTGAATATGAGATTTGATGACTTATTTCTCTAGCCGCTTGGCTTTTTCTTTTTCTTTTTGAAATCTGAGAGTCCGTAGGGACGTTTTGTAGTAGTACCGTATTAGCCGCGCAAAGGAGACGCTGGCAAAAAATTTCGGAAATTTAGGGCGTTAGAAAATTTTTGAGAAAATTTTGAAAGTTTAAATTTGAATTTGAATTTAAATTTGAATTTTGAAGTAAACAATATTGTTTGAAAACTATGAAAGTGTTTGGAAAAGTAATTGAATTAGTAACGAATCTTTAGTAGAAAGATTTGTTTTGATAAATGTGATAAAACTATTGGATTGTGAAAAATAGTAGACGAGTTAAGGACATTTTTTTCCTAACTTGTAATTTCGGGACGAAATTCTTTTAAGGGGGGAAGTCTGTAACGACCCAGAATTTTGAACAAAATTAAATTGAGAATATTTAATTAATTTTAATATTTGAACGATGATTTAATTTGAATTCCCGATATAATTTTGAAATCGGCGATTAAATTATAAAATTTAATCGATTGAAGTTGAATAAAAATTTGAATCTTCAAATTTAGGCCGAAGAAAAATATTTCGAAAAGCTTTTAATATTTATATTTATGATACTAAAGATAATAGAAGCTTCAGAATTGAAGGTTACAGTTATTTGTTCAGTTTTGAAATTGAATCGTTCGAATTGATATTTAAAAATAGCCGTCCGAGGCACAGTCTCGGAATTCGACGAAACCAGTTCCATTGGGTCCGTAATATTGAATTATTACCGGATTTCAATTTTCATATTTATCAGAGTTATTTTGTGACCGTACGGTTACAAAACACGTTGAAGTTTTAAAATGAATTCAAATTTAAATTTAAATTTTTAATATTTAGTCAACCTCAGCTGCATTTTTCTTCACATCAGCACGATACTTCCCCTTATCTCACGCCAAAAACCACGCCAAGTATCATGGAAGAAAAATCGTGCCAAGCATGCTGAGATCATTTTTATATATCTCATCCCCATTCCTTTCAGCTCAAAATCGATTCACAGAAGAAAATAAATGGCGACCTCTTTCGTTCTTCACAAGACAATCAAATTCAAAATTCCCTAATCGAAAACTACCTGTCGAACGAAAATAAAACAAGGACATCTCCATCAGCCTCGTTCGAGCATTAGATTCGAACGCCTTTCCTTCTTCTTTGGTTCGAAACTGCCCTCCCTCCTCTCTGATAATCAAATCGCGAGCTCGTTTTCAAGCTTTCAAGAATCGCAGCCTCGATCTGAGCTAGGGTTCGTGGTCGTAGTTCATAACTGGCGATTCGCGTACGCAAAGAAGAGGAAGTGGTGGCAGTCTCGAGCGGTCAAGCAGGAATGTCGATGTGGGTGGATGTCGTGAGTTAATCGTGAGTCTGGGGCGCGTTGGCGAGCGAAGCGGTGGGATTCGCTGGTGGAAGGCTTGAGTCGTGGGGGTTTCGCGATGGCATTCGCGATGGTGGCATGCGTTTGTCAGGTCGAGGTGGGTTCTCGAGCACGAGTTCGAGCATGGTGGTCGAGCAATCTCGTTCTAGTGTTGGTCGTTTCTGGAAGAAGGCAAATCGAGTGGAGGAGCAGCACTCGTCGATTCGCAGTAAGGTACCAACCTGGTTTAATTCGATTTAATACAAATAAATATACGAATTTACAGTAAGAACCATATGCCAATTTGATTTAAATCAAAAATGTATATGAACATTGTATGTTCAGTAAAGCAAAATTTTGTTTTGATATTTTCTGAAGAAAATATACAGTGGGTATATCAATGGCTTTTAATTTAATATATATATATATATATAAGATTTTCGTATGCCGCAGTTTAAAATTTGAATAATTTTTGAGAAAAATATAGCAGTAAGTTTATAAGGCAATTTATTTATATATGAACATATATACAGTAAAGTAATTACTGTTGTTGTATATAGGAAATCAAAATAGGATATATACATTAAAGTTAAGCTTTTATATGTATATGCAGTGATTTAAAAGTGTGCCCATGTATGCAGATTTTCAATGTATATATATATATATAGGTAAGAGTTTGGAAATTTAAAAGGAAAATTAGTTAAATTTAATTAATAGTAAATTAAATTTACCAAATGGAAATTTATTTATCCGATTATCACGAATATTAATAAATGGTAAATTGCTTATTCAAGGTCTAAAATCAAGAAATAAGCCGAAAATGGAAGAGAGTTGGAAATGGATTGCAAATTAAAGGTGAGATCTTCTCACTCAAAATAATGAAAGTGGATTTTCTTTTACAGTTATTGATTGATGATTGACTGTTTGGATGTGTATTAGATATAGTAGGATATATCTATATATATATAGCAATATATACATATTGGCATATGTATATATTGGATTGATGATTTCCCGCCTCGTATAGCGGATGAGACCCTATTGCGCCGTTAGTAAGAGGATATTTTTATAAAACCCATATACCGCGATATTCCACCTCGAAGTGGAATTGGTATTGTGCTAACGTCTGTGGATGCAGGGAAACAGGTTGGAGGGATCCAACTGGATTCCTCACCAGTATTTATTTATTTACAGATATTGTGATGTATTCTGTTATCATATATTGATATATGATGTTTGTTGTTGTGATTGACTAATTGGTGCTGTTGCATCATCGGATTCAAGTTTTGAACTTTAAAAATAACGACTTTTACTTTAAAAGGATTTTAAAGTGATTTTTTGAAAATATACGTTTTATTTAAATTGTTGAATTGATTTATTTTAAATAAGTAAACGTTAAAACATTAAAGTTATAAAAGTTAAGATTTTGTGAATTTTAACCAAAAAGTAAATTCTTTTGAAATAAAGAGTTGAGGATTTATAAAATGGTTTTAATTGGAATTTTTGAATTATTAAAACAATGTATGTAAAAGATGTACAAGATTGATATTTATAACTTTAAAATGTTGGTATTATAAAACGAGTTTTTATAAGCGTTAAAATGAATTTTTAAAAGAATTTATAAGTGAATGAAATTTATAAATTGTGAACTTATAAATGGAAAATGATTTTGTAGAATAAATGAAATTATAAGTATTTAACTTATAATATGGATTGTGGTATAAAAAAAAATTGAAATGTGAATTGAATTGGTAAATAAAGAAGATTTATAAATTGAAGTTTTTATAAATAGAAATAGAATTTATAAACGTTGTTTTATAAATTCAAAATCAATTGAATTTGATAAATTTAATATAGAAGATTATCAAAGAAGTTATATTTGCGTTTTGGATAGCGAATTTTTATTTAAATAAAATGTGTAGAGATTATTGAAAATGTGGTTAGTGAAGTATATTCACGTTTTTGGACAGAGAATATATTGTTAAGTAAAATGGATTTATTTTTGAAGAAGTGATATTAAAAATGAAGTTAAACATTTTAAAGATGTTTTAAAATGTGTTGAATATCGAAACCATAGATTTCAACATTCATTGTTGAAATAGACGTTTTCGAGAAATAATAAGGAAATTGTGGACTATAACATTGTTGTTATAGTAAATGATTTCCGAAAGGAAATGTTTATATAGTATTGGGATTTACATATCTATCTTAAAATCCGAATCCCTATACTAGTGATTTTGAGTCGTCGTAACGATGTTTTACGTAACATTCGTTTTGACTCAAATAAATGTTGTTATAGTAAATGGTTTCCTTAAAGAACAAAATATATACTTAATATTTATTTAAGTATATCGAATATTTTCCAAGTGTTGAAAATAAAAGATTTGTGAAATACTTATTATTAAATAAGTAAGGAAATACTTTTCCAATATGAAATGAACGTTTTGAGATTTTATCTTCTTAAAGATAAAATGAAATCGAATATTTGAAATCGATTTGAGAATCGTATATCAGTAGATATTTTGAAAATATAAATTCACTATGGAATTTATTAAAGGAAAGGAAAACTATTTAGAAAAATAAACGTTGATTTATTTTTGAAGTGTGGAAATTTTATATCTAGTAAAGATATTTTGGAAGATTAAATAATTTGGAAAATTATTTGGAATCTGATGATGTTGCGCATCTTTATTGATAGTTAAATAACCGACTATCAATAATTACCTTAAATAGGGTATTTGTTGTGAATTGGATGAATTTGAATGCCACACTTATTTTTGAATAAACGCTCACTATTCGGGTTAACCGGGAAAGGACCATGGGGTCGTATAACCCATTCCGAATATGTGATACGTCATTATGAATTGCATTCGAAGACCGGTGTTGAAGACCAGATATTTTTGAAAACGGAAGGATTACCGTCGAGTTACTCTACATCGGCTGATCTCCGGTTTAGAGGTTTTATCACCCTTAGTGACGGGAAGTCTAGACGTGATTAGAAAATTATCCGGATGTGCAAGGGCTTCGTGAGAAGTGCCTTCGGTTCTGTTCGATCCCGGAACAGACTTGTATGGATTGTGTGTCTGACGTTACAATTTGAGATATAAAGCTGATTTCTTTCAAATACTTTTCTGTTGGTGGCGGAGAATTTATTCTCTTAGCTTAACACCCTTCTCTGAGACGTACGAGCTCAGAGGTTATGTAGTTGAAATTTATTAGCGATATATCCCAATTTGGTAACGTGGCATACTAAGTGTTGCTGTGAAATGATCAGTGTTTGATCATTTGCGATATGTTCATTTGTTTGATCTTATATCTTTGTGATCATAGGTTGATCATTTGTTTGACCCGAAGCATGGCTTTGTAGAAAGCGTAGCTTTGTGGACGAGACTTCGTCGAGCCTCACACCCAGGAAATGGTCGAAACAGGAAGGATGCAGCAAGGTTCTAGGGAGTAGCGCCCCTTAGTGTATGTCATTCCTTCTGGATAAAGGTGGTATCATGGTATGGAGCCCAGATACTTAACCTCTGTGGTTGCTGCAAATTTATTACTTTGTGGTTGTTGTGAATCGGGGATCCTCGGGAAGATCGGTGACGATCGGGGGATGGCATACGCGTGTCAGTAGTTATCTATTTTTGCAGAGGTAACCCGGCCTTGTGTTGGCAGAGATCCGGTTAGGTTCTCGGGTCGTCTATTCCAGGGACGTACCCATCGTGGATAGGAAGTTCCTTGGCCTGACCATTTGTTGGAAATCCAAAGAAACAATACGAGCCTTGTACGGTATTAGTTGTAGAACCTATCATTCACTTATGGTGGCGCCCCACTGTTTGGATGGTAGCTATAGTAGGCATACGATACTGGTCGTATGCTGGCTAAGATTAATATTATACTTTCGAAATGTTTTCTACACTATGCACTAATAATAATATAAAAAAGAATTTGATTTTTGCGTAGTAAGCATCTTTGACTATCATAAGAAGAAATCTCCTCCAATTCTGCGTTTGCATTGTGTGTGTGGTGGGAGGTCTTATGGTAGTTTCATTTTCCAAAAGCATTTCGAATTGACTTTAAAATTATTTTGTTGTTATAAAGAATAACTGTTTTACGATCTCACACCAGTCACCATGACTGACTCGGAGTTTATTGTTCCCTTCTAAACTCTGGGTGCCCACCAATTTCCACACGGGCAGTCTAGAGTTAGGTTATCAGGATATTCTGGATATTCTGGAGCTTTGGAAGCAAGCTGGATGGCGAGACGTAGTATTTGTATCTGATATTATTTATTCCGCTGTGTATTCTGTATGAGGACAAGTTATATAACTGTCCATTGTTGTATATTGACTCTGATGATTGATGTATGTATAAACTAATATAGTTTTTTGTTTTAAAAGACTAGTGTTATCTATTATATATTGTTCCGCTACGAATGTGAGATTCTGATATTGTTTCTGTTTCTGATATTGTTCTGTTCTTCTTCTCTATTCTCTTCTTTGTTTTTCTTCTTCCTTTTTCCTCTTTTCTTCTTCTTCTGCCTTTTTCTTCTTTCTTAAAACCCTCACTATTGGAGTTTCCGGCACTCGATTTCTCGGCAGTCGATAAAGGGAGTATCGATGTCGAATTTTCGAAAGTCGAAAATTTCGGTATGTGACATTGCGGCATACCATGGAGAGGTAAGGAGATCTGAGCAAGGAGCAAGGATGCGAATCTGATAGCTCACGGTAGCCTTAAATAGTGGGCATGGCTAGGTAGAGGTATGTCCATTAGTACCTGAGATATTGATTTTGATGACAACAACTTTAGGAAATCATATAAAATATAAATACTAATGTTTTATCTAGGTATATAATAAATAGTGCAAGATATTAGACGTGTTAAGATTTAAGAAGATTGTACAATATCAATTAAAGATTGAGGAGATTCAAGATGTTGATATAGAGACTCAAAAGCTAGAGAATGATGACTCATGAGTATTGAGGAGTTCAAGATTACAAGATATTCTAGATAATTTATAGAGTTGTAGATTTATGTTAAAATTCTGATAGCACTTGATCTATCTCTCATCTCTCTATCCCTCTCTATTTCTAAATAAGTTTTTAAATATTATTTTCAAAACAACTTTTAAATAGTTTTCAATTTCTCATACTTATAAATATTATTTTAAGATTTTGACATTTTAGTAAATTATTATTTTTATTAAATTTTGATTTATATTGGTTTATTTTTCATATATCTTATCATATAATTTTATTTAAATTCAATTATGATTTAAAAGTATATAAATTATATTTAAGCATATTCACAAAGTATTAAGTTATTTTACAAAGCATTACATTTTCAAAATAATATTTTAAAGTCTTTTCAAAACTAAAAAGAGTAGGTCGACATACTCTACCCATATATGTCGACATAATAGCCGTGAGTTTCAAAAATTAAATTTCAAAAGAAGTGTCTATTCGTCGTATCTCGTCACAAATGGACATGACCGTTATTCCTCTATAAATACATGTCTTCCCACTGAATTTTATCATAATTTTCTTTCTTTTTCTCTCCTCTTTATCCTCTTTCATTTTCTAAACAAATATATAACCATACTCTACCGAATTTCAACCAGAATCAAAATCAATCACCATTAGTTTGATTCTCTATCATTTGCTCCCTGCTTTCTATCATCTCTCTCACTCCAATCATGATTAAAGTGCTATTCAAGAGTTATAGGATCATTTTTAATCAAGATTGAAGATTCGAGTTTGTAAGACTCTATCAAATCAAACTGCTATACTTGTGGGTGAGATTGTAGCCCGTAAATCAATTAGGTGCCCTTAGTAGCTCGTAAATCTAGTGGTTGTGCTTGTAGCCAGGAAATCAAGTGACTCTACCCAGAGATCGGGATTCTGGAGGGTGTGTTTCGTGGCCCTGAAATCGAGCTTGTATTTGCATTTACTAGTTAAAAAGAAATCCGTACAAGGAATTATGTGGGACTGGATGTATGGTAACTCCGAACTAGTATAAAATCCTGTTGTGTGTTCTTTTCTTTTACTTTTATTGCATTTACTTTTATTTGTGTTTTGATTATGTGATTTTTTATATGATTAATGATTGCATATTTCTAAGTATAATTTCAAAAGATTTCAAAAAATTCATATAAATTAGAAAACGCTGTTCAACCCCCTCAAGTGTTAATTTAGCTTTAAGATCCCTATTCCATAATCTTACGTTTGGTATCAAAGCATTAGTTGTCAAAGTGTTTATTTCTGATTTTTGAAAAGTTTAAATGGATACCAACACTAGTAATAGTACTATTAGTAATATAGTTAATACACATGTTAGTAATTCATTTGTTGAAGGACAATCTACTACTAGACCACTACTTTTAATGGTGAAAACTACACATATTGGTCATGTAGAATGAAATCTAATTATAATCAATTAGATTAGGCACTTAGGATTTCACATAAACAAAGTACACTAAATCCAAGAGTAATTTTACACAATGGGCTGCTGTACAAAAGGCAGTTGCACAAAGTAACTCTAAGGCCATGAATATACTATTCAGTTCACTAAATAGAAATGAATTTAATAGATTATCTATATGTAGGTCTGCATTTGAAATTTGAAGAACTTTGCAATTTACACATGAAGGAAAAAGTAAGATTCAACAGACCTAGGTTTCCATGTTAACAAACCAGTTTCAATTATTTAAAATTAGTCCAAATGACGGATAATCTGGATTGACATAGTGATAATGATGAGGAAATTGCTTTCATGACAAGGAATTTTAGAAAATCCCTAAAATATAGGAAGATGAACAATTTTAAAAGAAATAACAAAAAATATTGAAAACGAAAGTGGAAGCGGAAATGGCATCAGATGTTATAACTGTAATGAACCTGGTCACTTAAAACAAAACTGTCAGCATCGCGAGAAACTTAATACCACACCAAGCACTGATTCATATAGAAAATGGAAAAGTGCCTATACTGTAACACTAGATGACTCAGACACATCATCAAGTGAAAATGAATCAGATATGAAAATAGCCAACATGTGCTTCACAGCAATACAAAACTCAGAAATAGGATCAAAAAAAGGCACGCATTTAATATATTAAAAGCTTAATATCATTTGAATTTTTGATTGTTTGATTGTTAGGAGATCCTATAGATTAATAATAACATTGGTTGAATATCGTGTGATTTTTGTATTTTTATATATTTTTATAATATAATAATAATATATAAAAAATTAAAACTATTTTTAACTATTTTTAATATATTTTTCTGTAAATAGAATAACTATAAATAGTTATATATAAAATAAAGTAGGATATAGTTAAATATAAATCACTTTTGAAAAATCCAATGCATATATCGACATACATGTGCAGAATTTGAATTTGAATTTCCAAGTCAAAATTTCAGTTTTACCTTATCACCTACCCAGTGTTCTAAAAAGGTGTCATATGACCAGAGAATATGTCATTTGATTCTCTATTTATTATCTCCATCTCTTTTCTTCAATTCACCTTTCATTTCAAAATTCAAACCTTCATCAACTCTTTTATCTCCTCAAAACATTCATCAATGGCTTTCTCAAGCACTTTAACCTCCATGAGACTATCCAAAACTATCAGAAACTTTCTCTTCCATGATCAAGAAGCAATGAAAGCTTATTGTTCGCGCCAAAATTGGTCACAAACACCCAATTGCCAGTGAAAGCACTAATATCCAGCCACATATCACAAATAGAGTATATGTAGAGAGTATAATATGAAGAATAACCAAAAATTAAAATGAAAGCAATATGTAACAACCCGCAAATTTTGAAAATATTTTAAATGAAAATTCATTTGAAACTTTGAATATAATTATTTTAAAATTTGATAAATTTGGAAATTTAATGTAATATTTCGAGATTTGATGTGAAATGTTCTTCCAAATTTAATAAAATAAGGATTTTTCTTAAAATGCTAATTTTGGTCAACTTTGGTCAAAGTTTGACTTTTTGTGAAAATTCTAAAATTTGAATTTTGAACTTTTACTTTTTTTTATGAAGATGAACTTAATTCTAACATTTCTTTTGTTTTTCGTTTTGTTAAATTTTGATTCCTACTTCTTAAAATTTACAACTTTTGGCGTATTACATGTAGTTATTTTCCCTATTACTTTTATCTTATTTATATTTTGATTTGTTTGGGCTTATAATAGTGGGCTAGGAAATGCTTTAGTTAGATGAGAAGCCACCTGTTGAGATGACTATATAATATCCTAGGGTTTTCTAGACTCCTCATTTTTCATTTGTGCCTCCGTAGAAAGAAATCAATGTAAGTTTTCTTTTTCATCTTCCTCCTCAAAACCCTAGACTTTCTTCCTCTTTTCCTCTACAAATTTTCCTCCTCCTCCCCTCAAAAATTTCGGTCACACCTATCTCCTCTCCCTCCAACCACAAACCCTAGCCAAAAACCACTTCTCCTCTTTCCTTTTTCCCTTCCCTCTTCACAAATTTCGGCCTCCACTCCTCTTCTTCCCACCACAAACCCCATAATCGAACTTCCTCAAACCCTTCCCCTTGCTTTGCCTTGGCGGTGACCATCTCCTCCACCACCAAAACCCTAGGCCGAGCCTTCACTACCAAAACCCTAACCCTAGGCTGAGCCTTCTCCATCAAAACCCAACCCTAACCTAGTCCAAACCTCTATGGTCGAACCCAAACCCAAACCCTATGGCCGAACCCAAATAAACCCTAGACCAAACCTTTGTGTTCCCTAGACAAGCCCTCTTCACATGTTTACAAATATATAATTTTTCTACTTTTATTTTTCTATGTGAATTATTTGTTTACGTATGGAATTAGTTTATTTTTCAAAGCATCGGATTTGGATTCTCCCCTCACTCAAGCTTGTCCGTAATTTTTTGTGCTTGTCATAGTCGTTGTGTTGCATTTTGAATCACTTCTCTAACCAAAGAAAGGTGAGTAATCACTCTTGACAACATACTTATATTTTGGTGAATTGACTACAATTAAATTGTATGGATCTGTATATGCAAGTTAGAAATTTCACCTATGTTTTATTTTTTATTTCCTATGATATTAAACCTGTTGTGATCATATGCCATGATATGTTATTTATTGTTCTATTATTTCATATTCTGTTCTCACACTGCAAGTTCCTTCACTATGGGTTGAACTGATACATACCCGAATGATCTTTAGATTAAGGAAAATTGTTATGGGCTGAAATGATAGGCCTGATCAATTTTATTTGACTTGGGATTGCGGGTTTGTAATGATATAAAACCCGGAAAATTAATAAATTGCGGATTGAAATGATATATGTCCGTATTTACTTGACCCTAGGGTAGAGAATTTTATACAAACTTCGTGGTTGATTTAAAATGATTTTCTAAAAATTATTAAGTATTTTGGATTTCTATATATGAATCTCAACTAAAAGTTAATGTAATAATTTCTGTGAATTTGTTTACATGAGTTAATTTTTTTATAAGAAATGAATAGTTGGAAATGTAAATTTTGGAATCTAATTTACAGAATGAAGGTTAATTGAAATTTAATAATCCGATTTGACTTAATAATGGTATTTTATTCTAACCTATAAATTGTAAGTTTTAATTCATGTAATAGTGACTAAAATGATAAATGGTTTTTTTTTGGAAAAAAAATGTAAGTTAAAACGTACATTTGACATGTAAGTTTTAAATAATGTAAATGGTATAACTTGGGTAATAAAAATGATAAATGTTATTTACTGAAAGGAATATAAAGTGTAAGTTAATAACGTACTTTTAACTTAGCATAAGGATTTTGCTAGCGCCAAAATTGGTCACTAACACCCAAATGTAAATGAAAGCACCAACTAACAGTTACCGATAACAGATAGAATGTATGTAGAGAGTAATAATATGAAGCACAGTCAAAATTAAAATGAAAGCAGTAAAGAACAACATATTTTATAGTGGTTCGGCTAACTCCGGCCTACGTCCACTTCAGAAGTTTTCTTTTTACTGCCGTAATAATCGATTACAGTTACAACACTGTAGAGTAGTCCTAGCCATAGAAAATAAAAAACCAGAGAGCCGAAGGAAGATCCCCTTTATGAACCCCCTCATGCTGTATTTATAGGCAAATCCCGAGTTACTGGGCTTCCTTAGTAATCAAGGCCCATTAGGGCCATAGCCGAGCCAACATCCTTCATCATGGTACGAGTGATAGTGACTTCCTATAGTGACTTCCTGTGGCGACTTCCTGTGGCGACTTCCTGTGGCGACTTCCTGTGGCGACTTCCTATGGCGACTTCCTGTGGCGACTTCCTATGGCGACTCCCTGTAGCGACTTCCTAGCCGAACGACTTCCACGCCGAACGTCATGACTTCCTGTAGCGACTTCCTGTAGCGACTTCCATGCCGAACGACTTCCATGCCGAGCGACTTCCATGCCGAACAACATGACTTCCAAATGTGCTGCGTTACCTATCCATCCAGTCGACCCAAACCTACCACATTCCATTCTCGATAACTGAGAAATCGACTTAGTTAAATCCGCCTGCCTACAACCTTGCCAAAAGGCGGGTTAACACTTTACCCCCCCAAAACATGCCTTGCTATTGGAAGGTGTGTTTTGAATAGCCTCAAATCCGATATTCGAAGTCCATATCCCGTTCATGACCATATTATTAAATTCATGACCTCTCCGGGTTTAACCTTGAATCCGTAGACCTCGCCGGGTTGCATTACCCTGTTCCAGCCTCTGCTCTTCGGTCAAGGGATTGTAAGTTCTCCGGCCTCGGTCATTCGGCCAAGGACTTCGATATTCACTGGTCTCGGCTCCTCGGCCAAGGATTTTCATATTCTCCGGCCTCGGCTTTCCGGCCAAGGACTTTGATATTCACCGGCCTCGGCTCTCCGGCCAAGGACTTTCATATTCTCCGGCCTCGGCTCTCCGGCCAAGGACTTTTATATTCACCGGCCTCGGTTCTCCGGCCAAGGACTTTTATATTTTCTGGCCTCGGCTCTCCGGCCAAGGACTTTGATATTCACTGGCCTCGGCTCTCCGTCCAAGGACTTTTATATTCTCCGGCCTCGGCTCTCCGGCCAAGGACTTTGATATTCATCGGTCTCGGCTCCCCGGCCAAGGACTTTCATATTCTCCGGCCTCGGCTCTCCAGCCAAGGACTTTGATATTCACCGGTCTCGGCTCTTCGGCCAAGGACTTTCATATTCTCCGGCCTCGGCTCTCCGGCCAAGGACTTTGATATTCACCGACCTCGGCTCTCCGACCAAGGACTTTTATATTCTCCAGCCTCGGCTCTCCGGCCAAGGACTTTGATATTCATCGGCCTCGGCTCTCCGGCCAAGGACTTTTATATTCTCCGGCCTCGGCTCTCCGGCCAAGGACTTTGATATTCACCGACCTCGGCTCTCCGGCCAAGGACTTTTATATTCTCCGGCCTTGGCTCTCCGACCAAGGACTTTGATATTCTCTCCGAGTCCATTCCATCGCTCTCCGGCGAAGGGACTCGTAACTTGCGATCACTACCCCGTCTCACCGATCGGGACCGTGATCGCGAGACCTGTATTATTTATTACACGGATCCAAATCCAATTGTTATAGAATTCAGTTATCAAAGTAGAAGTTCGTACAACAAAAGGAATTGAATGTCCAAAGTTCCACAGAAGAAACCAGAGTTTGCAGAAAAATATAAAGAAAATAGGATTTCATAGACTCAAGTAGTATGGTTTTTTGTCATCTCAGAGCACGCCTAGGGACCGTCCTCGATCCCGTACATGTGTAAGTGACCTAGCCGTATTACTTTGAGTTCTATTACTTATTCAAAGTAATTTACGGGGAGTTACGGTACTGTATAGACTATTGGCATAATAAAATGTGTTAAGGGGGAAATGAGTAACACCTTATTGCTATTTTAATAGTTTACTTTACTTTAGACATTATTATAATAGCGTATATTACTACATAGTATAGTTTAATGGATCCTTAAAGGATGGGGGATCATAAGCATCCTTTAAGTTACTGATGCATTTCTTTTTACAGCTCACTTTAGTTGATTTACATTTTATAGGTATTATGTCCTGACTCGAGTGTTTTGTGTTTTTGCTTTACGCTCGGGTCCGCCTGAGTTTCACAGCTTTGGTTTAATCCTTTTTGGAGCTAGAGATCCGCCGGAGATTTAGTTGTCTACCTGATATTTCCATTCTAGTTATTTCCACTCAGCTTTTGCTTTTGTAGTAGAGAAATTATGTATCTAAACTTTCCGTTGTATTTGTTTTCAGACTAGGGTATTATGTATTAGTTTGAGACTATGTATCTAGGAGCTTCATGAACTCCTATGTTTGTTTTATTCCGTTGCGAGTTATTCTGATATTCTGTGTCTATGATTCTGTGATTGATTTTATTTACCCCAAATTTTATTAACAATCTGTTTTTTTGAATTATTCAAGTCTGACATGTGTGGTTTTATTGTCGATTTTAATGGTCCAAAACGGCGGGATGTTACAATTGGTATCAGAGCCTGGTTTTAGGCAAACCTTAGCCTACGGGGCAAAAACTCATTAGAGATAGGGTAGAAATACCTTAGAATGAGTAAAATCAATCTTAGAATCATTCTTTGCGAGAGAACGTATTTTCAAGTATACTACGGTTTTTAAATGATTTTAAAGGATTATTTTGGATATAAATTTTTTCTTGTTTGAAAATCTAATTTTCCTTAGAATTTCCCTTCTTTTCGAATCCACCTTGTTTAATAGAATTCTTTGATTAGGATTTCCATTCTAGTTGAATCTTATCTTTTGTCTTTCTCCTCTACCTTGGTCCTAAAGAAAGAAATTCATTCTTGAATTTCCAGGATGAATCGTAGGAATGCCAGAGGTCAAGGTCGTGGTGTTGCCCCAGTTCCAGCACTAGTTGCACCCAATAGGTTTACCATTCTCTGTAAGGAGTTCACTAAGCTAGGTGGTACTAAGTTTATAGGATCAGAGACCATCATTGAGGCTCAGCAGTGGCTGAGGAGTTTGGAAAGGATTTTCGCTGGTTTGGAGATCACCGACGCTCAGAAGCGTCAGTTAGCAGCTTGGTAGTTACAGGAGGCATCCCTGAATTGGTGGGAGTCAATTACAGCCAACACTATTGAGGAAGATATTTCTTGGGAACTGTTTCGGGAGGCTTTTGTGGCGAAGTGGATGCCAGAAGCTGGGAAGTCTCATCTATACAGGGAGTTTATGGATCTTAAGCAAGGGGATGTCATTTTCTGAGTATGAGCGGAAGTTCAATGAACTTTCCAAGTTTGGTCCTAACTTGATTGATACCCTTCTTAAGAAGAATGAGAATTTTATAGCTGGAGATCGCCCAGAATTTTATGATCGTCTAATTTCTCATGTGCACAGCCCTTTTACTGAATTGATGGATATGGCCATTAGATATGAGAACCCCACTTCTAAGGAAGCATCTGTTGCTCGTGCCCCTTCATCTCAGCCCTCTTCTGGCAACTCTAAGAAGAGGAAGTCTAATTTCCATCGACAGAAGCAGAATTGGCTTAAGAATCCAGGTTTAGGATCTTCTTCTTCCCGGAGGCAGCCTATTGATCTTTCTTCCATCACTTGCTTCAAGTGCGATCAGAAGGATCACTATGCCAACAGCTGTCCAGCACCTGCCAGTGCCGCCATTCCTCCACCTCAGAATACCAAGAACAACCTCTTCCATGTCTATTTGCAACCTGGCCAATTCAAGAATGATTGTCCCTTGTATCAGAAGGGCAAGACATCTGGAGTCTTTGCCATGACTTCTTCCACTCGTGCTCCGCCTACTCCACCTGCTCCTAGTGATACCCGAGGTACTCTCCAAGGTGCTTTTACATTGTTTAATTTTTCGGTTCGTGTTCTATTTAACACGGGAGCTTCTCATAGTTTCATTTCTATGGACCTTTGTGATAAGTTTGAGCATATCCTTTCACCTAAGTTTGCAACCCAACCTTTGTGTGTTACTAATCCGATTGGTGGTCCTGTAAACCTTAGTAGGATTTTTAACAATGTGAAACTCTTCTTTTTCGACCATCGCTTTTATGGTGATTTCTATGTTCTTGATTTCGATGCTTTTGACATGTTGCTTGGAGGAGATTGGCTAAAGATACATGAAGTTGTTATCTCTTGTAAAACCCAGACTGTTTCTCTTGTTGATGATTTTGGTAAACCCTTGGTGATTCAGTGTCGTATGCCTCAGGAGTATGCAAGCAGTTTTATCTATTCTCTAGATTCTTCCCCTAGTGATCTTGATTCTACTCCTATGGTCAAACTCTATCCCGATGTGTCTGGTGAAGTCACTTCTTTACCTCCTAAATAGGAAATCAAATTCCGTATTGATCTCATTCATGGAGCTCGACCTGTAGTTCTTCCTCCCAGAAGAATGGCACCCCGTGAGAAGGTTGAGTTAAGGAAGCAAATTGAAGACTTGTTCTCCAAAGGTTTGATCAGACCCAGTCATTCCGAATGGGGAGCAATAGTGGTTTTTGTCACTAAGTCTGATGGTTCTTTGAGGTTGTGTGTTGATTATAGGGAGCTGAACAAGCTCACTATGAAAAACAGATATCCAATGCTTCGTATTAATGATATGTTCAATCAGCTTTATGGAGCTACTGTATTCTCTCAGCTTGATCTTGCCACCGGTTTCCACCATCTCAGAATTGTCGAGGAAAGTATTCCCAAAACTACTTTCCATTCTGAGAATGGTTTCTTTGAATGGTTAGTTATGCCTTTTGGTTTGACTAACGCCCCATGTTTCTTTGTCGACCTTATGAATCGGGTTTTCCGTGATGTTCTTAATAAGTTTGTTCTAGTCTTTGTCAATGATATTCTGGTTTTCTCTAAGTCTAAGGCGGAACATGAAATACATTTGAATTTTGTTCTAAAGACCCTTAGGAGTCATCAGTTGAAAGCCAAATCCTCGAAATGCCATTTCTGGAAAGATGAAGTCCGATTTCTTGAACATATTGTTTCTAGTGACGGAGTTTCTGTTGATCCAGTTAAGATCGCTGCGATCAATAATTGGGAAACTCCTAGGACTCCATCTGATATCCGTAGTTTTCTGGGGCTTTCCGGTTATTATCGAAGATTCATTGAGAATTTTGCTCGGATTGCTGCACCTCTCACCGCTCTAACTCGTAAGAATGCCAAGTTTAGATGGAATGATAAGTGTGAAGCCGCATTCAATGAGTTGAAGCACAAGCTTACTTCCGCACTAGTTCTTACCGTTCCAAATGGAAATGAGGGATTAACGGTATACATTGATGCCAGTCGTGAAGGTTTGGGAGCCGTTCTGATGCAGGATGGGAAGGTTATCGCTTATGCCAGTCGTCAGTTGAAGACTCATGAAGCCAATTATGCAGCCCATGATTTGGAATTACTGGCCGTAGTTTTTGCTTTGGAGACATCATCTATTAGGAACTAAGTTTGAGCTTTTTACGGATCATAAGTCTTTGAAATATATTTTCACCCAGAAGGACTTGAATTTGAGGTAGGTTAGGTGGCTTGAATTTCTAGATTCTTATGACCTCGACATCAACTATACCCCCGAGAAAGCTAATGTTGTAGCCGATGCTTTGAGTCGAAAGAAGGCGATGTTGTGTCAGCTTGTTGTTTCTTCTCCTCTTATGGATCGTATTATTGCTAAGCAAGATGAGGATGAGATGCTTAGGCTTATTAAAGAAAATGTTCGTAGTAGGGTTGGTGGTAATAGCCAAGATGGAAGTGGATCTCAGATCGATGATTAAGGGATTTTAAGGATTAATAAATGGATTTGCGTACCGAATGTCGATGGATTGAGGCAAGAGTTACTTTAGGAAAATCATTGGCCTAGACTTTCTATTCATCCAGGTGTGACGAAGATGTACCATGATATGAAGAAGCTGTATTGGTGTAGTGGTATGAAGTGTGATATCTCCCTTTTTGTTAGTAGATGTGCGACTTGTCAGCAGGTTAAGGCTGATCATCAAAAGACCGCTGGATTATTGCAACCCCTTGAGGTTCCCAATTGGAAATAGGAACAAGTTTCTATGGATTTTAATTATGGATTACTGAGGACTAGGAGAGGTAATGAGAGTATTTGGGTAATTGTGGATAGATTGACCAAGTCAGCTCATTTCATTCCGGTTAGGTCCAACCGTTCTGCTTCGAGTTTAGCTGAGATTTATGTTTGCGCCAAATTTGGTCACAAACCCCAAGTACTGTGAAAGCACTAGTGTATGAATACAAATCAGCAATATTCAAACACAAATATCAGATCTAAGCAAGCAACAAACAACGATCCAGAAATAATGAACAGTGACACACAATTTATAGTGGTTCGGCTATCTCCGGCCTATGTCTACTTCAAGGTTTTTATGATTTTATTGCTCGATGCTTGAAGATTACAATTTCTTATCACGTAGTACAACATATTTTAAGATTATAATCTGAATCTAAGGTAGCAATGGTGATCTGGAGTAAATCTGGCAGAGTCTGGGCGCTCTTTAGCTCTCAAAATTGTCTGACCTCTTTTCTGAATGACCAGGGGCTCTATTTATAGGTGTAGGAGGCTGATATTTCGCCTAAATTTCGGGAGACCGGTTCTGGCACGTGAGGGGGCCCACATGTCCGCATTTAGGAAATCCTGGCCCACTTTGGGACCGATTCGAAATCTATTCGAATCGATCAAGGAATTGTCCAATCGAGCTGAAATTTGGTGTGGACATTCTTCAACATGTGCTCAAGCGTCTATGAAAATTTCATAGCATTTGGACTTATAGATCTCGAGTTATGATCGATTCAAATTGGTGTTTCTCGGAAGGCTGGTACGTTTGAATCGATCACTTCGACTCGATGGTGGCTCGTGACTTCGTCATGACGTGTATCGAAACTCTAGCTCTAATCCGCTTTATTCGCCTATTTGATCGAGTCGTCCCGGAGACTTTGCCGCTTTGACTCGATGGATTCGAAGGCTTCATTCCCAGATGGATTCGAATAGTAGTGTCATCGTATTGATCGTGACGTGCTATGGTGGATCGATACGAAGCTGTTGTAGCAGGATGGATTCGATGCAAGGCACGTCAATGGATTCTAACATGCCACCCATGCATGGATTCGAAGCAGAGCACCTGGTTGGGTACGAAGCAGGATGTCTAAAGGATTCGAATATGGATTCGGGCGATGGATACGGAGCGGGGATAGGATGATCGATATGAAGCTTGACCTCTTGATGGATTCGAACAAGGAGGTAGCGATCGATTCGGAGCAAACAGATGTCGATGGATTCGAACATAGGTTTCACCTATGGATTCGAATTAGGGGTGTAACCTATGGATTCGAATAAGGGTTATCTCCTTCATTTTGCATCGATCATAATTTGAGCATACGAACCCGGATTGATTTGAAACTTGAAATGTTGTCTTTTATGGCTTTGCTCGTCCTGTCTTGTCAATTGTAGCCCGATCCAGACTCGGCCAAAATTCATCGATATCCATGGTGAACCTGCGATGCACAATCGATATTCATGACTAGTAATCTTCGATTTTCAGTTAATTTTTGGATATCTCGGCTTTGCCAAAAGGAGGGATAACACTTTGACCCCCAAAACATGCCTTTTGGTAAAAGGTGTGTTTTGATCAGTCTCAAATTGAACGCAGTGAGTTCATGTTTTACTTAGAGCTTATAGCATTTTCAATCAAGTCCATGGCTGTTCGAAGCCGAATCGTTATCAATTTCTTCCAATGGAAGTTAAGAATGAAATTCTACAGTCTCTCCGTACTATCTATGGTCACTACAGACCCCTGCCAAGCCCATTCCAGACTTAGCAATCGAATAGAAGGATCATATTGCACTCCGGCGTTGCTTTCTATTCCTTGCACTCTGGCCCCAGTTAGGGCGTAAAGCGATGTCTTGGTCGTTCTGGACCGATCGTAGCCTCTCCGTGCTCCTGCTAGATCTCATCCTGTCACTCTCCGGTAAAGGGGAAACAACGTTAAGTGAGTCAATCCTGTCGCTCTCCGGCGAAGCGACTCACTTCTTGCACTCCGGTTCAGTGTATCTGAACATTAAGCGATGCCATGGCCTAAATCGTGGGCCGATCGTAGCCTCTCCGGGCTCTTATCGAATCCCAATCCAATCACTCTCTGGTGAATGGGAAATGATGTTAAGTGAGTCGATCCTGTCGCTCTATGGCGAAGCAACCCACTTCTTGCACTCCGGACCCCGTCTCTCCGGGTAGGGTCATAAAGCGCTCATTTTTATATTGATATTTAATACTCATCCTTTAACTCTTCGGTCAAAGGTTTATTTCAAGAAATTCAAGTTTATTTATTAAATTTAGGTCCTAGATGTTCAATCTCAAACATCAGGAGAAAACTAAACATTGCCTCTCCGGGCAGATCGGTCTATCTCCATCACAGAGCATGCCAAGGGATCTGTCGGGTTCCCGTACATGAGTAAGTGGAGTAGCCGTTTATTCTGAAAATAAATCTAATGAAATTATTCGACCGAAGTCCAAATCCTGAACTTGGCCCTTGCCATCTTAATCAGTTGATGACGAGTCGTGATCCCGATCTAGGATCGTTTCTGTTAGGTGGAGGCGGTAGTTGTTCAGGCCTTACCACCGCTGCCCGTTCTCTGACATATTGTGGCAATCTACCATTCCTGGCATGTTCTTCCACCTCATCTTTTAGGTGGCGGCATTTGTCGGTTGTGTGCCCATCCAGCTCATGGAATAGACAATATTTTCCGGTTCTACGCTCCCACTCTATGGGATCTCTCCTGGGTGGTTTTCGATAGGGGAGTTGCCCCCGAGTTTCAGTGTAAATTCGTTCCAGGCTTGCCGCCAAATCTGTGTATTGCCTGAATCTGGGCTCTCGGAATTTCTTCCGTTTGTTAGGACCATCATGTGCATCATCCTGCCTTATCTTTCCTTTGTCCGCTCTGGGATGTTCCCTGGCGGTTCCTTCGCCTTGTACAGTGTTTATTTCCTGCCTCTCGGCTCGTGATTCTTCTAATCGAATGAATCTTTCAGCTTCATGGTAAAACTCTCCAAGATCTTGCGGTGGGTCTCTCGTTAAAGAATCTTTGAATTCAGTGCCTTCTCCAACTCCTGCCACTGCTGCCATCAAAATCATCGATGGATCCGGGCGATCTACAGAAGCCACCGTTGCATTAAATCGTAACAGAAAATCTTTTATGGACTCTCCGGTCCTTTGTTTTATCGATGCCAAAGTCATCACACTTTTGGGTCGCGTCACGTGGACCCTATACTGTCTCATGAAGCAATCTACAAGCTCACCCCATGTTCTGATTGATCCAGTTTCTAATTGCCTGAACCAAAGTGCAGCCAAATCTGACAAGTATAGAGGGAAGCATCGAGCCATCACTTCCTCGGATGCCCCTTACACTTCCATGTGCCTGATGTATCGAGTAATATGCATCGTTGGGTCTGACTTCCCGTCATAAGGATCCAGCATTGGTAGTTTGAACTTTGGAGGGTTCCTTGCATTCCTGATATTCGAGGTGAACGGACTCCGACTAACTTCCTCTAGTCCTCCATTGGACAATCCTCCTCTCATCAGTCGTCGGACTAATCCAGCCATCTTTTCATCTCCATCTTGGGGTTGCCCTCTTGGTCTTGAAGGGTATTCTGGTACGTACTCTTCGTGTGGCCCGTTAGCATCAGCGTTGGCACCAGCTTGTTGAGCTCCATCTGTAGGCCTTACAGTATCAGATCCTGAGGGTCTGCCCCCAAGTCCTTGTTGATTGCCTTCTGGATCTGCATTTTGATCTTCATTGGGTTCCGCAACCCTAGCTCCATGTTCCACATTCATAGCCGATGTAGCTATTCCTAGGTTCTGTATTCCTACAGCTCTCATCTGTTCAAAGAAATTCTGTAGCATCTCTTGTTGGCTTTTCATCATTCTTTCATGCATTAGGTTATTCATAGCCTCCATCTCATTTCTAGTAACGTAGATCGAAGCTTGTCCTTCTCCAGCGCCAGAGGATACCTCTTGACTTCCTCCATGTTGGCTCCTCTCAGCTCTTTGTCTTGTTTGTCGAGTCATTGTCGAGTCAATCTGAATCCTTTAAACTTTCAAATCTAAACTTTGAATCTGGTGTAGCGGGTGCTAGTTTCTCTTAGTGAAAGCACCAAAGTGTTTGCGCCAAATTTGGTCACAAACCCCAAGTACTGTGAAAGCACTAGTGTATGAATACAAATCAGCAATATTCAAACACAAATATCAGATCTAAGCAAGCAACAAACAACGATCCAGAAATAATGAACAGTGACACACAATTTATAGTGGTTCGGCTATCTCCGGCCTACGTCCACTTCAAGGTTTTTATGATTTTATTGCTCGATGCTTGAAGATTACAATTTCTTATCACGTAGTACAACAGATTTTAAGATTATAATCTGAATCTAAGGTAGCAATGGTGATCTGGAGTAAATCTGGCAGAGTCTGGGCACTCTTTAGCTCTCAAAATTGTCCGACCTCTTTTCTGAATGACCAGGGGCTCTATTTATAGGTGTACGAGGCTGATATTTCGCCTAAATTTCGGGAGACCAGTTCTGGCACGTGAGAGGGCTCACATGTCCGCATTCAGGAAATCCGGGCCCACTTTGGGACCGATTTGATATCCATTCGAATCGATCAAGGAATTGTCCAATCGAGCTGAAATTTGGTTTGGTGTGGACATTCTTCAACATGTGCTCAAGCTTCTGTGAAAATTTCATAGCATTTGGACTTATAGATCTCGAGTTATGATCGATTCAAATTGGTGTTTCTCGGTAGGCTGGTACGTTCGAATCGATGTGATCGAATCGATCACTTCGAATCGATGGTGGCTCGTGGATTCGTGATGATGTGTATCGAAACTCTAGCTCTGATCCGCTTTATTCGCCTATTTGATCGAGTCGTCCCGGAGACTTCGCCGCTTTGACTCGATGGATTCGAAGGCTTCATTCCCAGATGGATTCGAACAGAAGTGTCATCGTATCGATCGTGACGTGCTATGGTGGATCGATACGAAGCTATTGTAACAGGATGGATTCGATGCAAGGCACGTCAATGGATTCTAACATGCCACCCATGCATGGATTCGAAGCAGAGCACCCGGTTGGGTACGAAGCAGGATGTCTGAAGGATTCGAATATGGATTCGGGCGATGGATACGGAGCGGGGATTGGACGATCGATATGAAGCTTGACCTCCTGATGGATTCGAACAAGGAGGTAGCGATCGATTCGGAGCAAACAGATGTCGATGGATTCGAACATAGGTTTCACCTATGGATTCGAATTAGGGGTGTAACCTATGGATTCGAATAAGGGTTATCTCCTTCATTTTGCATCGATCATAATTTGAGCATACGAACCCGAATTGATTTGAAACTTGAAATGCTGTCTTTTATGGCTTTGCTCATCCTGTCTTGTCAATTGTAGCCCGATCCGGACTCGGAAAAAATTCATCGATATCCATGGTGAACCTGCGATGCACAATCGATATTCATGACTAGTAATAATCGATTTTCAGTTAATTTTTGGATATCTCGACTTGGCCAAAAGGTGGGATAACAATTTATATGAGAGAGATTGTCTGTGTTCATGGTGTTCTTGTCATTATTGTTTGTGATAGAGATCCCAACTTTACCAGTCAGTTTTGGAAAGCTTTTCAGGAATCTTTAGGTACTCGTCTGAATCTGAGCACTGCTTACCATCCGCAGACCGACGGTCAAACGGAAAGAGTAAATCAGGCTCTGGAAGACCTTCTTCGTGCCTGTGTCCTTGATTATGGAGGATCTTGGGAAGATCATCTCCATCTCGTTGAATTCACCTATAACAATAGTTATTAGGTATAATCTCAAATATCCGTTTAAGGTTGTCTTAAACATTTATCTATCTTATCCCATTTTTGAATTCAGGCTAGTATCGCAATGACTCCATTTGCTGCTAATTATGGATGCCCTTGCAAATCTCCATCTTGCTGGATTGAATCCGGTAATCGTTTGGTTCTTGGTCCTGATATGATTCTAGAAGCATCTGAGAAGGTTGAGGAGATTAGGAGAAAGATGAGGATTGCTCAGAATAGACAGAAGAAGTATGCTGACAGGCATAGGAGGAATTTAGAATTTTCTGTTGGTGATCAGGTTTTCCTTAATGTCTCTCCATTAAGAAATGTGATTCGTTTTGGTTGGAGAGGGAAGCTCGCTCCTAGGTTTATTAGTCCTTTTCGCATCTTAGAGAGAGTTGGTTCCTTAGCTTTCCATTTGGATTTGCCTGAGAAGCTTTCTGGAGTGCATAATGTGTTCCATATTTCGCATCCTCGTCGGTATCTTAATGATCCATCTTTGATTGTCCAACCTTCTGCTCTCGAGAGTTTGGATGTTGAGTCGAACCTTACTGTTGAGAGGAAGCCACTTCGTATTATCGATAGAGGTACGAAGCAGCTACGAAGAAAACTTGTCAACCTGGTCAAAGTGCAATGGAGCACTGATGATCGGGATTGTACTTGGGAAACGGAGGAGAGCATTCGTGCTTCGAATCCGGAATTGTTTGGTCCAGGTACTATTCGTTATCCTACCTTATCCCTCTTTGTTTTCTGGGTCACGTTCGTTTTCGATGACGAAATGTTTTGAGTGGGGAAGAGTGTAACAACCCGCAAATTTTGAAAATATTTTAAATGAAAATTCATTTGAAACTTTGAATATAATTATTTAAAAATTTGATAAATTTGGAAATTTAATGTAATATTCAGGATTTGATGTGAAATGTTCTTCCAAATTTAATAAAATAAAGATTTTTCTTAAAATGCAAATTTTGGTCAACTTTGGTCAAAGTTTGACTTTCTGTGAAAATTTTAAATTTTGAATTTTGAACTTTTACTTTTTTTATGAAGATGGATTTAATTCTAACATTTTCTTTGTTTTTTGTTTTGTTAAGTTTTGGTTCCTACTTCTTAAAATTTACAACTTTTGGTGTATTACACGTAGTTATTTTCCCTATAACTTTTATCTTATTTATATTTTGATTTGTTTGGGCTTATACTAGTGGGCTAGGAAATGCTTTAGTTAGATGAGAAGCTACCTGTTGAGATGACTATATAATATCCTAGGGTTTTCTAGACTCCTCATTTTTCAATTGTGCCTCCATAGAAAGAAATCAATGTAAGTTTTCATCTTCCTCCTCAAAACCCTAGACTTTCTTCCTCTTTTCCTCTACAAATTTTCCTCCTCCTCCACTCAAAAATTTCGGCCACATCTATCTCCTCTCCCTCCAACCACAAACCCTAGCCAAAAACCACTTCTCCTCTTTCCTTTTTCCCTTCCCTCTTCATAAATTTCGGCCTCCACTCCTCTTCTTCCCACCACAAACATTGTAACGACCCGTAAATTTCAACTGTTTTAATAACGTAATTAGTTGAAATTTTGTGAAATTTTAAACGATAAAATTATGAAATATAAATTTGATATTTGGAATGCGTTTAGTTAAACATAGCAACTGGTAAATTTTCGTCCGAAAATATGAAAGTTTATTTCGCGCGTAAATTTACTTCAATTTAATCATTTAAAAAGCGATGAAAATAAAATGTTTCCGAAACCTAAATATTTTTAAATAGAAAAATTCTAAACCATCTTCTGAGCAAGATGTCAGTTTGTCGTTTTTCCAAATTCGGACATCTTTGGCTCCATCGATCTTATTTTTCAGTGTTTTTCTTGCATTTTCCGCTATTAGAAAATTTGAATTTTTATAATTCAATCATACCACTGATATTTGTATATCGTTGTGGTCGTCTCGTCGTACCAATTTCCGTGGTATATTCATTCGAGTATTTCGGAGTTCAGGACATGACCAAATTTGTAAACTCGTATCGGTTCCACGTTTGTGTTGTTTAGCCTTTCTTGTCCTTTGGTTATCTTCCGTTTTAAAGATAAATAGACGGTGGTCTTTGCTATTCCCAAACAAAAATAAAATAATAATAATAATAATTCTAACTTTTGATATCCCAACCGTTCAAATAATTGCCATTTCAGTTTGGTCTCCTCTCTCACCCTCATGCCAGCACATTTCTTTTGTTTTACCTGTAGTGAAATATGTTCCTTCACCTTTTCCCAAACGTCAGCCATTATATCTATTTATTTTATTTTTCTTTCTTTGTTGTGTGCCTTCCTTCTTGCCGCAGTGCCTGCCTATCAAAGCACTAATCCATCCTCTGCCTTTTTGCCTCGCCGAGAACAAATAGCCATGCACCTCCCGTCCCCCTCCACTTCGGCTGCTCCTCACTCCACAAGCTCCACTTGCCCACCAGTACCTACCCACCTAACAACCGAACCCAATACCTCCTCACCCCTGACAACCAACGATAGCCACCTCCTCTTGTTATATAAAAAAAAATTTATTTGCTGCATGAACTGGAACCGAGATCCACACCCCTGCAAGTGCCGAACCTCCTCTGTCCCTCCAGAATTCCTGCCCACCGCCCTCATTTTGCCTGCCACCGTCCTCCTTGTTGAACACAACATCCTCCTCTACCCAAAGCCTACCGCCATCACCTCACTTCGACCGAGCATTTCTCCTCTCTCCCATTTTCTGCTTGACCTGTTTCTATCCCCTGGGTTTTTGAATGAAGAAGGTATTAATATTTTATATGAGATTTATAAAGATCTGTTCAATTATATATTGGTTTATCAAGTTGTTCTCAGGGTGTCTATATATAGTTATATATTGAACAGTAATATACATGGTTGTTCATATTGCTGTCGGTTTCATTCATAACAGGCTTTTGGGAAAATAAGATTTATATGGCTAAGGATATGCTTGCTGCATATCTTACTAGAAAGATTATATTATTATTTTAATAAAAGGAAAAGTTATGTAAGTTTATATATTTATATATTAGTCCATATATCTATAAGCTTTAATATGTTGGTTTAAATATTTACTGTATGATTATATATGTTATTGTAACTAGTTTTAAATGACGTGTTGATTTATAAATATATATGAAGGTTTGCATGTTAGCTATATATATTAATTTTACAGCATAGAATTCGTTATATGTATATATTACTATTATATGTATATATATTTTTTTCGTATATATGTACGCGGTATTTTTTTTCCACTGGTATAATCTTTCGGTTTTGGTTCTAGGTATAATAGTTACTGATAGTTATATATATATATATTTAATCATATAGTTTTGTGTGTAGTTATATGCTGGATTATATGGAGGTTGTTTGTTTAATATAAAATATAAGTTGTGTACGTGTTGCTTTATTTTAATGTGCATCTATGTCTCCAAAACTATTTTGCTCAGTGGGTGTCTTGTCTGCATATGTGTTAATATAATACTGATTTAAGATGTATATATGCATCGCCTGTACGTTGAATACATTTTTGATTCGTGTTGCATATAAATTACTATATATGTGTTTATATATATTATATATGTACATATTTTAACCTTAAAATACATATAGACTTTAAAATATATATCTTGATTTTTGATGGATTTGAGAAAATAGTAATTTCGAATTATATGTATATATTTTATTTTATATTTGTCTTGAATTAAATTATTGATCTTATTAAAATAATAATTATATATATCTTTTTCGTCTATATTAAGAAGATTCTGATTCATTTCATCAACTCCTTATTTATCAGCTCTGTTCGTCGAATTCGTGCCAACTTTGCTTTGCTTTGGAATTCGTAGCTTGTTCTGTTGTCTATTCACTCTAGCCTTGAAAGGTGAGCAACCACTCACGATTAATGTTCTTTTATTTATTAAATTTGATTTCAATTGAAACGACAATTGAAATATGTTGCTGTTAGTTATTTACACTGTTATTACCTGTATCAGTTCACCTGTGACATCTGACACCACTATCTGTTATTTATACAATGATAATTCAGTTTGGTTGATATTGATTGTTTGATTGTTTATATTGGATGCTAAATTGTAATGTATAAAGTGATAAATATTATGCAAGTAAATTTGACGTAGGAGAATTAAAAATTTGAATCGACATATATGTTGAATTTGATTAGTTGAATATGACCCTTTTAATTGTTAAATTAATTGACATGTAAAATAGTGATAATTACACTTTGAACCATTGAACGTATATTGGATTAGTTGTTGTGGTGTTAAAATTGAAATCGAATGACAAGTGAAGAACCGTATGGATAATAAGTGTAATAATCTTTAAGCTACATGAAATGATAGTGTAGATTCTAGAAATAATTATATTAATTCGCACAAACAACAATGTGAATTAATACGGTTATTTCGGGATTATTTGAATTGATTATTGGATGGATATTGGTTGTTGTTATTGCTTGTTTATTTACTTTGACACCATCCCAGTTATCACACTACAAGTTCCCTTTGCTATGCTTTGATTTTGAATTGAATTAGAATCGGGTTGAAATGATAAATACCCAAATTAAACTTTGACCTAGGATAGAGAATTAAATATAAAAAACCGATTGGTCAATACTTTGATTTAAAATAAAGTGAAGATTTGATTTGAATAAATAAAAATGGTTTCGAAATGAAGTTGGAATTTGAATTTTTATGAAAGGAAAATGTTAATATTTAATAATCTGAAACAAAATATTAACAATGTAATTAATGAAAGAATGTGTTTAATTTGAGAAATGATTGAATTAAGTTTGAAATTATAATTAAGTTTGAAATTATAATTAAGTTTGAAATTATTAAACTTTGAAATTATTTAATAATTAAGTTTTGAATTATTTAATAATTAAATAAGATTGAATGATTTAATGATCAAATTGAATTGAATTCTTTAATAAGAGAAATTGAACTTTTGAATAAGTGAATTTACTTTGTAAATAATTGAAATTGAGTTTCTTTATTAATTAAGTTTTGTAAAATTATTTAAGTAAGTAAATAAGTGAAATTAAATTTCTCTAACAAGAAATAAAATGTGATGTATTGAAATTAATGTAAGATTTGAAATTTAAAGAATTTGATTTGATGAATTTAATTTAAATTCAATTTGTAAGTTTTGATAAAATGAAGTTGAATTTAAATAATGGATTTAATAAATTGGAAATTTAATAGAAATTGTTTGAATGGAAAATTTACTTAACAAATATTGACTGAAATAGATAAATGAATTTAAATTGATTTGAAAGTTAAATTAAATTAATTTAAATGATTTTGAAATGAAACTGCTATACGAACTTGAATCAATATTTGAATTGAAATTGAATTATAAGAATTTGAAATGGTAATTTGAAAGTTTTGAAACGTAAATTATGGAAGTTGATTTAGAAAGTCAAATGAAACGTTGGTTTACAAATTTTATTTGAAACTGTAATTGATTTGGTTTTGAAATTTATTAAATGGCCAATCGGTGTAATAATTACGAAGGTTATTAAAGAGACCGGAATCGGTTAGGGACATACTCACTGTCTAAACCAAAAACCACCTTAATAACTATACGCGGAGTGTGATCCATAATGAAGTGGTTGGAATGATGTACGTGATGACTGAAGAAAGAGAACGATAATGGATAGCCTTGACACTTGTGTCAAATTGGAAATGACTAAAACAGGAGCCGTGCCGGGCCAATGGAGGTCAGCTACCTCAAGCGAACACACTTCTTCGAAAACTACTCATTACTTGTTGTCGATTGGTGCACCCTTGATTTTGGGAGTGTTGTTTCGCGGTGTTGTGGTCGCTGTGGCGATGCGTTCTCACCAGTCCGGATCAGGCAAACGGTAGTTTCACTACCTTGGGTATTGCCTCATGTGCCTTGTCATACTTGTATCCCTATACGCGACCACTACGATTTGTTTTGTACCTTTAGTATATGGATTGCCCTCTGGTGACTTCCAGTTTTCGGGAAACTACGGTCTTGTATATGCTCTTGGGAATAAAAATGTGTTAAGGGGGATAATGGTAACGCCTTAACACTATTTTGATATCTTTATATTACTGATAGGCATTATCTACTTATCGTACACTACTACATAGTAGATAGTTTAACGGATCCTTAAAGGATGGTTATTCCAAACATCCTTTGAGTTCTTGTATTTCAATTGCTATTTCACTTGAGTTGGATTTATTGATATAAGAATGTTAATCCTGACTCGAGTGTTTTGTGTTTTGCTTTACGCTCGGGTCAGACTGAGTGTACCAGTATTCGAGACTCACCTTTGAAGTTGGAGCTTTGCTTGAAGATCCAGCCATCTATTCTGCTTTCAGTATTCGATGATTCCAGTGATGTATTCTGATTTGTATCTGATGTATCGTATTACTCTTCCATTGTATCTGGTTTAACTCTGATGTATCGTATTACTCTTCTATTGTAAACTCTGATGTATCTTATATATCCATATAGTAGCTTCATGAACTACTATCTCTTTTATTTCCACTGCACTTATTACTCTGTGTCTGTGATCTGTGATTATTTATTGACTGTATATGTTCAGTTTTGCCAAATTTAAATTAACAACGTGGTATTTTGAGCAATTCAATTCCGGCATGAGTGTCTACCTATACACTTATAATGGATGCGAATGGTCCAAAATAGCGGGTTGTTACAAACCCCATAGCCGAACTTCCTCAAATCCTTCCCCTTGCTTTGCCTTGGCCATGACCATCTTCTCCACCACCAAAATCCTAGGCCGAGCCTCCACTACCAAAACCCTAACCCTAGGCCGTGCCTTCTCCATCAAAACCCAACCCTAACCTAGTCCAAACCCCTATGGCCAAACCCTAACCTAGTCCAAACCCCTATGGTCGAACCCAAACCTAAACTCAAACCCAAACAAAACCCTATGGCCGAACCCAAATAAACCCTAGACCAAACCTATGTGTTCCCTAGACAAGCCCTCTTCACATGTTTACAAATATATAACTTTTCTACTTTTATTTTTCTATGTGAATTATTTGCTTACGTATAAAATTTATTTAATTTTTCAAAGCGTCGGATTTGGATTCTTCCCTCACTCAAGCTTGTCCGTAATTTGTTGTGCTTGTCGTAGTCATTGTGTTGCATTTTGAATCACTTCTCTAACCAAAGAAAGGTGAGTAATCACTCTTGACAACATACTTATATTTTGGTGAATTGACGACAATTGAATTATGTGGATATGTATATGCAAGTTAGAAATTTCACCTATGTTTTATTTTGTTATTTCCTATGATATTAAACCTGTTGTGATCATATGCCATGATATGTTATTTATTGTTTTGTTTATTTCATATTCTGTTCTCACACTGCAAGTTCCTTCACTATGGGTTGAAATGATACATACCCAAATGATCTTTAGATTAAGGAAAATTGTTATGGGCTGAAATGATAGGCCTGAGCAATTTTATTTGACTTGGGATTGCAGGTTTGAAATGATATAAAACCCAGAAAATTAATAAATTACGGATTGAAATGATATATGTCTGTATTTACTTGACCCTAGGGTAGAGAATTTTATACAAACTCCGTGGTTGATTTAAAATGATTTTCTAAAAATTATTAAGTATTTTGGATTTCTATCTATGAATCTCAACTAAAAGTTAATGTAATAATTTTTGTGAATTTGTTTACATAAGTTAAATTTTTTATAAGAAATGAATATTTGGAAATGTAAATTTTGGAATTTAATTTACAGAATGAAGGTTAATTGTAATTTAATAATCCGATTTGACTTAATAATGGTATTTTATTCTAACCTATAAATTGTAAGTTTTAATTCATGTAATAGTGATTAAAATGATAAATGGTTTTTTTGTGGAAAAAAAATGTAAGTTAAAATGTACATTTGACATGTAAGTTTTAACTAATGTAAATGGTATAACTTGGGTAATAAAAATGATAAATGTTATTTACTGAAAGGAAAATAAAGTGTAAGTTAATAACGTACTTTTAACTTAGCATAAGTATTTCAGCTTTAAATTTTGACATTATAGTAACAAAGTTATTTAACTAAAGGTGTGGTTTCTTTAATGACCAAATAGCTAAAATTAGAGTAATATAATAGGAATGATATAATGACTATAATAAAAACTGTAAATATATATATATATATATATGTATATATTATTTGATTTTATAAACTATTGTAGTAGGAAGTATTACAGTAACATTTCTGCACTGCTATGAATTATTACAGTAACAATTCTGCACTGCTGCGAATTCTTACAATAACAATTCTTCACTGCTGTAATTCTTACAGTAACAATTCTGCACTGCTGCGATTTCTTACAGTAAAAATTATGCACTACTGCGAATGCTTACAGTAACATTTCTGTACTGCTGCATTTTCTTAAAAGTGACATTTCCAAAATTCTACAAATTTTTCTAAAGGGTTATAGTTCCGAATGTTATGGTTCTAAAGGTTACATTTTTAAAGTGCTATGATCTCTAATTTTTTACATTTTCAAGGGGTTATAATTAAATGAAATTTGGAAGTGTTACAACTTTGGAAAAAATGAATAATATTTTAAAGAATAATGACATTGGATTTGTGAGGTTTTGAAATTAATATGTTTGATATGAAATATAAACCATTTGAAATTGAAATAACCACGGGTTATAATAATGTTTGGTTGTTAAAGAGACTGGGATCGGATATGAGCATACTCTCTTTCGATACCGAAAACCACTTTAACAACTGTGTACGCGGTGGAGATTCCAGAATGAAGTAGGATGGTGGCGACGATCCTAAAGGTATACATACGTGGACCTAACTCCCATGAGTTAGCATTAGGTGGCTAAAACAGGAGCAATTGACGGGCCAAGTGAGGTAGCTCCTTCGATCGGACACACTTCATCGTTAGCCATTCTATTACATTGTGATTGATTTGGTGTGCACCTTTGATTCAGGAGTGTGGATCGAGTTCAGCGGTAGTTGCGGCTATGCGTTACCAATAGTCCGGAAGTATAATTGGTATATCTACCCTGTCATTGCTTAGTTGTGTCGTGTCACCTACCTTAGCGCACCTTCTACGAGTTTGTTTTATGTCGTACCTATGGGGTATCCTCTGGACGCCCTAGTTTACGGGGAGTTACGGTACTGTATAGACTATTGGCATTATAAAATGTGTTAAGGGGGAAATGGGTAACGCCTTAATGCTATTTTAATAGTTTACTTTACTTTAGACATTATTATAATAGCGTATATTACAACATAGTAGATAGTTAAACGGATCCTTAAAGGATGGGCGATCCCAAGCATCCTTTAAGTTACTAATGCATTTCTTTTACAGTTTACTTGAGTTGATTTACATTTTATAAGTATGTATGTCCTGACTTGAGTGTTTTGTGTTTTTTCTTTACGCTCGGGTCAGCCTGAGTTTCATAGCTTTGGTTTCATCCTTTTTGGAGCTAGAGATCCGCCGGAGATTTAGCTGTCTACCAGATATTTCCATTCCAGTTATTTCCACTTAGCTTTTGCTTTTGTAGTAGTGAAGTTATGTATCTTAACTTTCCATTGTATTTGTTTTCAGACTTGGGTATTATGTATTAGTTTGAGACTATGTATCTAGGAGCTTCATGAACTCCTATGTTAATTTTATTCCACTGCGAGTTATTCTGATATTCTGTGTCTGATTGATTTTATTTACCCCAAATTTTATTAACAATCTATTGTTTTGAATTATTTAAGTCTGACATGTGTGGTTTTATTGTCGATTTGAATGGTCCAAAACGGCGGGATGTTACACAGTAAAAAAGACAAGATTTATAGTGGTTCGGCTAACTCCGGCCTATGTCCACTCCAGAAATTTCCTTTTTATTAACGGGGAATTGATTATAGTTACAATCTGGAGTTTTTGAAACTAAAATGGCATAGTTGCCTTTATGTAGAAGATAAAAGAAAACATAACGAGAATCTCTTTTCTAAAGCGCTGCCTGTTGTATTTATAGGCAAAACCCTAATTGCTGAGCTTCCTCACTAATATAGACCCACCAAATCCATAGCCGAGCCTATATCCTTTATCACTACTGATCCCAAGTTGTTAATATGCCGAACTGGAGTTTCCTCAAAGATAACCCAAAGCAGACCCGTAGATGACCCGAAGCAAACTGCATTATGACTCGAAGTAGAATAATGCCAATCCCTTGCTCCTATGCCGACCCCAAATTCCCAAGGCCGACCCGAAGATAGCTACTCCCTGACTTGAAGCAGTGCCAAACTCTGCAAATGTCGGCCCCATTCTTACTATACGACGATCCCTTGACCTAGTGCCGACCCAAGTTCATGGAAGTGCTGAACCGAAGTCCCTCGAACATGCCGATCCCAATATGACGCTGACCTTATAGCTCAATGCCGACCCGAAGACGAGCATACACCGACCTGAAGTCATCCTCAATGCCGACCTCTCTATAGAATGCTGACCCCATACTTTGCCGATCCCTTGATGTCAATACCGACCTGAAGTGGGAATGATGTCGACCCGAAGTAATTACCAAACGCAGGCAAACATGCCGATCCTTCAGTGACCCGAAGCGAGTATCCCTCAGACTCGAAGTAACCTGCCTGAAAACCCAAAGTTAATCCAAATATGACTTGAAGCAAACTCCAATCAACCTGAAGCAACTCGACTTTTGTCGAAACCCATATTCCAAGTATCCCGCGCCTTTTGCCCATCGACTATGCCGAATCTTGGTTTCATAATCATGTTTATCATCCGTGATTGATCGTTTATCCATCATTTGAACAAATAACATCATATTTCAGCCTCGATAATCGTGCAGTCGATTGGGTTAAACCCACCTATATGTTGCCTTGCCAAAAGGCGGGTTAACACTTTGCCTCCCAAAACATGCCTTGCGATCGGAAGGCGTGTTTTGAATTGCCTTAAGTCCAAAATCCAAAGTCTATAATCCATTGATCGCCATATCATCCAACCTTGAATCCAATTCATTGCCAAACCAATTCCTTGATCTCTATGGATGCAAAATCTATGACTATTCCAAGTTGATATCCAATTCCAAATCCATTCCGAATCCATTAACCGAATCCACGATCTCTCTAGATCCTTTTATCCAAGTTTGGGACCTCGCCGAGTCCATATACAAATCATTTGACCTCTCCAGGTCATCTCATCCTACTCCAACCTTAACTCTTCGGCCAAGGACTTATCTTCTCTGACCTCAACTCTCCAGTTGAGGACTTATGTTATGCGTGTGTGTATAATGTAGAGATATTAAATTGTCTATTATTAGGCACATCACATGTTTATGGCTCCAATGACATAGATACCTTCACTATTACCACCATCAAGCTCTATAAGTAGCTGGAATGCTAAGAAAAACCTTCCAAATCAGTAATCAGTGTAATATATTTCAATAGTTGCATGCTTAAAAAAATCACATATAGAAAATAATAATGATGGAACATGCTTTTGTTGAGGTCCAACCTAACTAGCAACACCCTGACGGGCCTGTACTCCACCGTGGTTTCGCCGAACTAATGCATCCACCTTCATTTAATCATAAACATCATAGGTTAGGATCAGCAATAGCAATATGTTTCCTTTTAACCATATAGCATAGGCTTATATTAAGAGTTGCACAATACATATTCTATGTTGTTTATACTTGGTCAACTCACATATTTGCTACATTTTTTTTGCAAATTGAACATGTACATGCATGCACAAGCACAAATATAAAAGTATATTAAAAAACACTTTACTGTTTCATCGAGGTAAAAAGATGACGCTATTCAAAGGAAAAACATGGATAATTTACCAATATATACCGATCGAAGAAGAGTATGCTGAGTGCGCATGTTCTTGCATGACTAAATAGCATCCTAATTGCTTGCTCGCTCTCTCCAACATATTTATTTATCATTTCAGGGCCCTGGAAGTAGAAGAGAGCGATGCAGTCAAATGTTCATATGGAGGAAGATGTAAGTACTTGATAGCATATCAAGTTAGTGCAAAATTCTTATTAGAGGAAATTTTACGGTGTGCTGTAAAAAAAATGTGTCATTTTGGAAAACTTATAGTAAATTAGGAAATCATCCTCACCTTGATATGAATGACATTAGCGCCTGACTCGTTGGCAACAGCCATGGTGAATAATGTTTTTCCACACCCAGGAGGTCCGAAGAGCATACATGCATCCAAATTCTTCATTGTTTGTCCTGTCGGTATTCTATATATAGGGTACATGCAATAGAACAAGTTATTGAATGCTATAATAAGAAAACTTAACAAGAGTTTGTTGTGTATAACTTTCTTTATACAAGTAGCTTATATTCATCATAACATTTATAATCAAAATTACTGCTATCCTGGCTAACATGGGCGACTAATTCACACAACCCCCTATTTGAAGTCAACAATTGTTTTCTCTAAACAGAGATGTAACAATTGTAAAAAGGTCAACCACCATACTTATTTTTTATGGGCCTCTATTTCTGTTGTATCCAAAGAGTAGTATTTTTTAAACTTGTTAAAGCCTGCAGTATATATTCAAGGCTATAGTATACATCAGATGCTAACCATAGTCCATACTGTTAACTACAGAAAGGAAAGAAAAGTAAATGCTTAAAACTCTTTTTTAGCAACACCAAATTATTATGGCTCCTTAACTGTAAGAAGTTGTTCCATCTGCGTCTTCTACAGAATTATTATGCGAAGGTGGTTAAATGAGGTGATAACCTAAGTTGGAATTTGAAATTATATTTTCAAGCGAAAATGACATATTTTGAGTAAAAATGATGAATTTTAAAAGAAAGAAATTCTGAAGTGAATATGATATTCTGATATCAAATGTGAACCATTTTCGAAACATAAAAGAACCAACTGGTGTGAAAAATTACGTTTGGTTGTTAAAGAGACCGGGTCCTCTTATTGGCATATTCTCTGTGAATATTGGAACCACTTTAACAACTGTGTACGTGGTGGATGATCCAGGATGATGTGGTTTGATTTGGTGAATGTTTGTTGGATTTGAAGAAAGAGAACGATGATGGATGACCCCGGCACTTGTGCCAATTTGAAATGACTAAAACAGGACGGCTTGTCAAGGCCAAGTGGGCTAGCTACCCTTTGCGGACACACCTCTTCGTATTACTATACTGATGTTGGCTTGATCAGTGCACCATGATTTGATTTGATTTTGGTGGTGTTGGATGCAGTGGGCGGTCATGGCTACGATGCGTTACCACCAACCCTGTGACCCGAATTAGTAGTAGCCTACCTTGGACATTGCCTCATGTGCCTTGTCATACATTTATCCTTATAGGAGACCACTACTTCTTTGTTTTAGTATTGTTTTACCACAGTGCCTCCCTGGCTACCGACGTTACTGGTGATGCTACTAAGGCAAACTGTAGGACAATGCTTAAAAATGTGTTAAGGGGGATCGATGTAAAGCCTTAACGCTATTTTAATAATTTACTTTACCGATAGACAGTACTTATATAGTGTATCTTACTACATATAAATAGTTTAACGAATCCTTAAGAGATGAAAATCCCATAACATCTCTTAAGTTATTGCACGCACGTTATACACTGGATTGGAGAGGCAAGATGTGACGACCCGGGTTTTTCTGTCGTTAATTGTGAATATTTAAATGGGTTTAAATATTAAAATTTAATTATAGATTGATTTTTGAATATGAAAGATTGGTTTTCATTTAATAAAATGGATTCAAAATTTAAATATAGTGATTTATTGGATAATTTAAATATTGAAATTTTATAATTGAATATTGGTTAAAATAGTGAATCTGGAGTTTTAAGCATGATAAAAATAATTTAAAGGCTTGTAAAATTTATATTAATAATAGTGAAGACAATGCTACTTTTAAAATTGAATTTGGAAGTGATCTGTTCAGATTTAAAAATATATCGGTTAAATTGACATTTAAAAATAGCCCTCCGAGGCACAGTCTCGGAATTCGACGAAACTAGTTCCATTGGATGCATAATATTGTATTATTATCGGATTTCAAATTTTGTAGCTTTTGGAGTTATCATATAGCCGTACGAGATATAAATGCCTAGAAAATTAATCGAATTTAATTTAAATAGTCGACGCAAAAAGCTATCTTCTCCATACGATCGAGTTAGGACTCGAGATCTTCTCCATTGTGCTCGGAATAGGGGTATAACATTATGAATGCCTAGCGGCACATCTCGATAGGAGATCAAAATTTTAAGTTGCCAATACGAGATACTTTGATTTATAAATTAATAAAAAAAATATATATCTGGTCAAAATCAAGTCAAGCCGTCTCTCATCCTTTCAAACCGTATTTTATTTTCCCATGCAAGAAATCAAATCACGTCCCCCTTTGTCTTCCAAAGCACGCCATCCCCTCAGCTATAACTCACACACCCCTCTCCCTTCAAAGAATATCAGAAGCTCGTTCTCTCCTCTGTTCGTTCCCTTAAATCGATATATAAAAATTTACCGAATGAAAATCAAAACAAAACGAAATCGATTCATTCTTTCAAAAAAAAGGGGCCGACTTCGATTCAAAATCGAAAACTAGATGCAAGCTCCTCGTTCGTTCTAAAAACGAATGTAAATCGAAACTGCGACATTTTCGCTCTGCCATTCGACTCGAGCAGACATTCGAAGGAGGGGTGTTGGCCGCGTGGCCGGTTGGAAGGCGTAGGGGTAGGCAACTCGAAGGCAGGTCTCGGCGATCATTTGAAGTTCGTGGTGGCTCGCGTGGGCACGTGGGGGATGGCAGATGAGGACGCGATGGTGCATGAGCTGTCGGAGCTCTGAGGGAAGGAGTCGGTGGTTTGGAGCTCGAAGCGTGATCGAGTAGAGCGAGACATGGAAGAGGCGACGTGCCTTGAAGTAGTGAGGTATACATTCAGTTTATTTTTGTTTCAATTAAAATTTAATAATGTATATGTATATATATAGAGGAAGGAAGAAAAAGAAATTTTAGAATCAGATTTTTATGTGTATATGTTAAAGAAGTAATTTTTACAGTAAAGGAAATCTTATCTGTTAAGCAGTTTTTAAATTTTAAGTTAATCTTAATTTAATTTAAATATATATAGGTAAAACAGTAAATATGTATATATATATATATAAGATTTTGGAAAATATACGAATTTAAAAAAATGTTGAAGTTTATGTAAAAATTAAATTTTTAAATCCATACAGGTTATTTTTAGTATATGTAGTTTCAAAAAAGAAAAGAAAATAAATATACATGTACACATTTTCAATTTACTAGTTTATTTTAAAATAATGGATTTTGGTGATTAACTTTTTAATTATTTTAGTTACTAAAAATTATTTATAGGGAAATTAGTTTAAATTAAATTATTAGTTAATTAAATTTATTAAAAAGGTAATTGATTGTCCTATTATTCAAAATGTTAATAAACCGTATAATGTTTATACAAGGTCAAAAACTGTGAAACCAGCTAAGATTGAAGTGGATTGCAAACGAAAATAAAGGTGAGATTTTCTCACTCATTCGGATTACCTATTAAAATTTTAATGTTAAATTTAAATTATTGGATGCCTAACTTGATTGATAAATTTATAATTTATCTTTTGGATGTTATAGATATATATAGTAGTATATATATTAGTATTGGAGTGATTGATATTCCCGCATTATATAGCGAATGACCCTATATACCGCAATATCCCCCTCGAAGTGGTATTGGTATTTTATTTGTTGACTAACATCTATGGATGCAGGGAAAAACAAGTTGGAGAGATCCAACATGATTCCTAAAAAATAATTATTGTTTTCATATATGTATGGATATATGATATGATGGATAAACTGATTTAGATTGTGTGTGAATTGAATTATTAAATGTGAAATAGCATAGGAATTAAATTGGTACTTTTAAATACCGTAAGTAATTAATTTGAAGCCAATAAAAAGAAGATTTTGAATGAAAAAGGTTTAAACTGAAAATTTGGTTATTTTGTAAAGAAAATTGAGTGGAAAAAGAAATATATAAATTAACTTGGCTATATTTAACTATTTGTAAATTGGGTTAAATAGAGATTTTAAATAAAAGTATATATTAAGGACTTGAAAGATATTTTGAAGATTTTGGAAGAGATAGTGAAATCGATAAATAGTTTTGAAATAAAATGGAAGTTTATTAAGGGATAAAATTGTAAAATGGAATTATAAATAGAGTTTGTTTTTTATAGATGAAAAACTCAAAGGAGTTTGTAAATTTATAAACGGGGATTATAAATAAGATAAAATGATATCAGTGGATATGTGGAAAATATAAATCAATGGTGTGGACTTATATCGAGTTATGGGAATTGTTTTGGAAAAGAAATAGTGGAATATATTTCAAATATGAGAAATGCTGATAAATTTGGATATAGTCGATGTGATACGAATCAAGAGGAATTTATGAATTTAATTGGTGAATATTGGATTTTCATAAAAATAGATTTTCGTGCGAAACGAGTTGGGAACTTACAAATAAAGTTGTAAATGATTTTTGAAAGAAATAGGAAATAAATGAATATTTTCCAAGTGTTGAATATCAAATGGAATGGGAAAAACATGCTAAGTATTGGGCAAGGGTAGAAATTTGTTCCATGAGAATAAAAAGGGATTTGAAAACTATTTTCAAAGTGTTGGAGTATGGGAATAATATCTTGTGCAGATATTTTGGATTAGATAATTTGGAAAATTATTTAAGACTTGATGGTTGTTTGTGGATGTTATTTGATAGTTAAATAACCAACTATCAATATTGGCCAATGCGCTGATCGTTTTAAAGAGACCGGGATCGGATTTAATTATCCGAAAACCACTTCGATCTGGTTTGAATGTAACGAATGAATGCCGTGAAGATGATGAAGATGGTGATTCGGTTTGTCCAGACCCAGGGCAACTTGTATGGACGAATGCTATCAGACCATCATCATTGGAGGACGATGAGCATTCTAAGTGAATGTGTTCATTAAAAGGTAACGCTTAGTCTCAAGCCTCATCGACCGAGAATGGCTAAAACAGGGGAGGTGCAGCAAGGTTAAGTGGGTAGCACCCAATTAGGGTAAGGTCATCCCTGTCTAGAGTCCCTTGATCTCGGCTGTGTTGCGGTTGCTGATCCCAACCGCGGGGTGATCTTATTCGAGCTATCCAGTAAGGGGTAGTCCGGTCGTGTGTTGCAGGGGATCGGGAGTGGTCCTCGGTACGCTGATCTAGGCTAGGTACTGTGACGGACGGTACCCCAGTAGCCCTGCCATTGTATGGAATCCATTCTCGAATAAGTGCCGTACGGTTTTGACTGTGCCTAACTATGCTGAAACGTGAGATGCAAGCATTTCAACTATATTCTATTTACTTTCTATGGACACTATAATAATATTAGACGGATTTGATAAAAATGTTTTGGTTATGTAAGGTAAAAACCTGGCATGTTTATTCGTGGCGTGGTCTGACAAAATACCTTTGTTTTCAAAGGATTTTTGAAAATATAATAATAATTCAAATTGAGTGTGTTTTCTCACGCTGGTTTTCCAGACTGACTCGGGTGTTATTTTATTATAATGCTCAGGTCAGACCGAGCATTACAGATTCAAGATAGGATGCTATGGAGCTCAGGAGTCGAGCTGGATGATGGGGCGTATTTCCGTAGACTTGTATTTCCACTGTGTAAGGACGGGTTACTGAACTGTCTAGATTTGATGTACTGATTGTGTACTCTGATGGTTGTAAGTGTTAAACAGTTACAGATTCTTTTGTATAAAAATCTGTTGTTATATATTATATTTTGTTCCGCTGCGATTGTCAGACTCTGTTGTTGTTGTTTTTTTTGAGAAAAATGTGTGATCCTCTCGTAAAAGAGGAGAGCACACATGATACTATATATAAAACATAACAAGGTGTTGCCAACATGCCTCGCAGGTGACAAAAACAAAATAAAGGAAACATGTCTGATAGGTACCCCTAAAATGAGCTCCGGCAAAGCCACCGCCCATTACACCCCAAAATCGAGCTCCGGCATGGCCACCGCCCGATAGTAAGGTGTTAGAGATACCTAGAAATGCTGAGTAACGTTAGAAGCCACTCTAAGTGGTCAAAGGTACTGGAAGCCATCTCAGTCTGAAGCTGCCTCAGCTGATGATCTAGTAAGTAAAAAACCACTATGAGAACTCTGATAAAGCTGGAAGTATCTCCATCCTCAATCATCAAATCTGGAAAAAGCTGACCTGAACACATGAATATAGACACAAACTTCCTATCTAACACAAACCTGAGACAAAACTAAGACAAAAGTGAGAATAAAACTCATATATGTATATAAATAGAATTTATATACATATATGTGTAAATAAAACATAATAAGATATAATAGAGAAAAATAATCTAGAACAAAAACAAACAGATTTAAAGTGAAATGGAAATATGGTCCAGACTGAAGAAAATAAACAAAGAGAAATCAAAAATAAAAGAAAATAAATTTAGAAATTAAGACGATTCTATAACTATCTTTGAAGACCATCAATTAAAAGCAAGTTATGAAGCACCGAGGGATCGTCACTTGAATTTGAAAAGAAACTAATACTATTATTGTTAGACTCAAAAATATTATTGTGTTGTTTAAAAGTATTGATATTATTACTAACTTTGTTAAGATATTCCTTAAAAAGATAGTTTTTGGCTAGTTTATATTTAGGATTAGAGATCCAATTAAAGCAAAAAGACGAAATTAAATAAATCAATTTATTGAAATGGTTTTTATTATTATTAAAAACACGTTGATTTCTTTCAAACCAAATGTACCAACAGGATATAGAGAATAAAGTATCAAGCAAATATCGATTATCCTTATTAAACTTAAATCTAAAAGTGTTCCAATAGAAAAAACAATCAAAAATTCTACAATTAATATTAAAGTCAAAAAATATATTAAGGGTGTGCATAAGAATAAAATGAGTATCCATACAGTCAATGTAAATATGCTTAATATCCTCCAAATGTCTATTACAAAAATAGCAATTATTATCAATGTGAATATTTTTTCTTTTTAAGTATTCTATAGTATTTAATTTTCCATGCATAATTAGCCACATATGGATTTTAGATTTAGGAGGAGCATTTGATTTCCAAATAAATTTAAAATAATTATAAGTTACGTCCGAAAAATTAATAAATCTATAGAAAGAATTAAAACAAAATTTCTTACTTTTATCCCATTCCCAACTAATAAAATCATTATCATTATCAATATTATAGAGATTTAATCTAGCTATGAGCAAATTAAACTGTCTAAGAGTAGGGCCTTCTAGAATTCCGCTAAAACTAAAAATCCAAGGAGATTCATTATCAGAAGAAAAAACTTCTGAAATAAATGCGTATTTAAAGCTACAAATATCATATAACACTCTAAACTCAATCTTAAGAGGAATGGCGGAAATCCAACAATCATGCCAAAAGGTTGTATTATTACCAGAGTGAACTATAATATTAATGCCTAAATTAAAAATCTCATTACATTTTAAAATGGATTTCCAAATATAAGAAAGTTTACAAGAAACCGATGGGCTAATTTGGTAAAGATTATCACTACCATTATAATAATATTTAGAAATAATTTCTTTCCAAGTGGCATTATCATTAATATCTTTAAACTTCCATAACCATTTACCTAGAAGGGATAAATTCATATTACGCAAATTAATAACTCCTAAACCTCCATCCTTTTTGGATTTACAAACAGTATCCCAATTTACTAAACTTTTAATGCCGCTATTAGAGTTATCACCATTCCATAAAAAATCTCTTCGAATTTTATCTATTTTATCAATCACCCAATCAGGGAAAAGATGCATTGACATCCAATAGATCGGAAGAGCTGATAACACAGAATTAATCAAAACAAGTCTACCTGCTCTAGATAAAAGTCTACCATTCCAATTAGAAATCCTATGTTTAATTTTATCTATAATAATAAACCAATCATCATGTTTTAACTTAGTAGGCCTAATCACAAAACCAAGATAGTCAAATGGAAAACTCATAGTTTTACAATTTAGCGTTTTGGCAACTAAATTTTCAACTTTATCAAAATCATTTAAAATTAAGACTGAACTTTTATCAAAATTTATTTTTAAACCTGATAAAAGTTCAAAACTATATAAAATAAACTTAAGAGTGATAATGTGACGAGGGAGATGAGAAGAAAAAAGCAAAGTATCATCTGCAAATTGAAGGACCGATATACCATTACGCGATATATCATTACCTATATAACCCAGAGATCCATTATCAACTGCTTTTTTAATAATCTTAGCAAAGACATCTGCGACTAGGTTAAACAAAAGAGGGGATAAAGGATCCCCTTGCCTTAGTCCTCTCTTAGATTGAATTTTATTTCCCAAAATACCATTAACCATAATACTAGAGTTGCCAGTTTTAAGTAAATTCATGATCCAGCTAATCCATTTAGAGCTAAAACCTCTAGCATGAAAAATATCAACTAGAAAATCCCAATCTACTGAATCAAAGGCTTTTGCAAAGTCTAATTTTAAAATGGCACAAGTAATATTGTTCTTACAGTAGTGATTAATGTATTCTTGAATGACTGCAACACCATCGGTGATATTTCTCCCTTTAATGAAAGCAGATTGTGAACAATCTATTAGATCATTCATTTTAGAACTAAGTCTATTAGCTAAGACTTTTGAGAAAATTTTAACTGAACAGTTGATTAAAGAGATAGGCCTAAAATCTTTTAGATTATTAGCACCTACTTTTTTGTGTAATAAAATAACATTTGCAAAATTAAATCTACCCAATTGTAATTTGTCAATATAAAAGTCATTAAACATGTTAATTAAATCTACTTTTAAAACATCCCAAAAAGTTGTATAGAAGAAAATTGGAAATCCATCCGGCCCCGGAGATTTATCGCCTGGCAAATCATTGATGGATTTATGGATTTCCTTTTCAGCAAAAGGAACATCTAAATCAAAGAGGTTAATATTGGAATTAGTTGGATAGAGATCATTCCAATTAACATTAATTCTATGATTATTTTTGTTACCAAAAATATCTCTATAATAGTCTGTGAAAGCCTTATTGAGATCTCTTTGGTCAACTATTTCTACATTATTAATAAGAATGGAATTAATCGTATTACAACGTTTTCTTCCATTGGCTATATTATGAAAAAATTTAGTATTATAATCACCTTCATTGATCCACCGAATTCTAGATCTTTGTTTCCACATAACATCCTCCTTTTCTAGAATAGAGTTAAGTTCTTCTCTTAAATTATTAAGAACATTCCGCTCACCTACATTTAATTGTCTATTTTCTTCAATTTTATTAAGTTTAAGCATCTCATTAAGAATATTTTCTTTTTTAATTTTAATATTACCAAAAATATTCTTACTCCAATTTTTAAGAAATAACCTAAGTTTCCTTAGTTTAAAAACAAAGTTTTTTGCTGAATTATCACCATTTCTTATATTATACAGACTTATAGAAGTCCATTTATTAATAATTAACATCGGTAAACTAGATTCTAATAACCATATTTTTTTTCAAATTAGAAAGATCTACTAAAAACCCTATGATAATCACAAGTGAGGATAATTGGACAATGATCAGAAAGAGTGTAGGGAAGCCCAGACACTCTATAGATAGGGAACTTGCCCTCAATTTCATCACTAACGAAAAACCTATCTAGAAGAGCCAAAGAAGGGGACTCCCTAAAATTACTCCAAGTAAATTCTCTGTTAGAAAGAGGAATTTCAATCAAATTTGAATTAATAATAAATCTATCAAATTCCTCCATAGCAGAGAAATCTCCCTCCCTTGGAGTTCGCTCACATATATAACGAGTAACATTAAAATCACCCCCCAAAATCCAAGAGCTTGACATTAAAGATTTAAACTCAAGACATTCGTCCCAAAGAATCCGACGACCTAACTTAGAATTCGGCCCATAAACATTCGAAATGTTTAAAAGAGAATTGTCAGAAAGATTAATTAGAATAATGTGAATCGAGTGTTGTTTGGTGACACATTGAAGTAATTTAAAATAATTGTCCCGCCAACCAATCAATAAACCTCCAGATACACCCACCGAAGGTAGAGAAACCCATTTTCTAAAATGATGTCCACCTAGTCTTCTATAAAAATGATTATCTGGACATTCAATTTTAGTCTCTTGAAGAAGAGCAATATCAATAGAGAAATCTTTAAAAAAAAGCTCTAACCTTATAACATTTATTTAAGTCATTCAAACCTCTAATATTCCAACTAATGATCCTCATAAACCCAAAGATCTAGCCCTATCAAATTCCTTATTTCTAATAAACTCACGATCTAACTCTAAATCAGTGAAAATAAAAGCAGTATCACTGGCTAAATGGCTGAATTCAGAAGCAGATAAATCACCTAAAACATAAGACGAGAAAGTACTACCCAAATCAAAATGCGTACCTGGGCCTGATTCCGAAGTACCGCTCACAGTACCCGAATCAGGAGCCTTACCCAAAGACTGAGAGCGACCGCTACGAATCTTGATGCTCCTACGAACCGATCCGCTAGAAGCTGCAAACTTCCTTCTTCTACCTCTCTTCAAAGAAGTAAAACAAGGAACTGAATTACCATCTAACTCCCCACTCTGAGTTACCGAATGAAGGTCAGATTTCCTATCTACCAAATGCAATAAAACAGAATTGTTGGTACCATATTTATTCACCAAAGTCAACGTATTCTCTACGTTAGTTGACTCATATCCCAAACCAACAGAAACCAGAGATGTTGTTAAACCCGAGAAAGTCTCTTCCCGGTTATCATCTCTACCCAATCTCACAGCAGTGACTATTGCATTGTCATCATCAATATTCAATCTCGCAACAGTGACTACTGCATTATCATCGTTAATATTACAATTCTCTCCACCTTTCAAAGTGCTAGAAACAGCACTTCCATCATAAAAACTTGCCCTGGAATTGTCAACAGTTAGTGAGGAGATTGGAGTATTCACAAAATCAGCAATGTCCGAGAATTGTGCGTCATGCACAACTATATAAGTGTGCATATCATCAAGAGAAGCATTAATCAAGTTTGAATTATCCACAGCAACTCGAATTTCTAATTCAACATCATTGTCAATATCTTTCTGCTGTTCACAAAACAGAAACCTGTCATGAAAATCATCCCACTTAAGCATCTGTTATTCACCTGAATAAGCATAACCATCATTAGCAAGAGAATCTACAAGATCTTCCACTAGTACTCCATCACTATTACAATAATCATTCGTACTCAGAACACTTAAGTCGAATCTAAGTGGTAGATCTACAACTGACAAAGATTCCCATAAATTTCTATCAACAGACTTGATAGACTTAGGATACTTATCAACATCTATTATAATATCCATGTCTTTACTAACATCTTTCAAGCTGTTTAAAATATCCAAATCTTGATCAAACAAGAAATCACTTACAACCAGATAGTCCTTTAAATTGCCTCCTTCATTATCAACAAGAACATGGTTACAGACATTCGCACTCGATTGAATTTCGATCAAGCTATCAGACAAATGAGCATTCATACCCGTATCCATTTCTCCCTCAATAAAATCAGTGGAAGGCTCCAATTCAAGACATTCAAATCTGTTAGCAGTAGGAATTTCGAGATTCATCAATCTTCGATTGTATGAACTATCTTTTCTGGTCTTAACCTTGGTGAAATTATCAGATTTTGAGACAAAATTCATAGCGACAACATCAAGGTCAATCAAAATAGGGTCTAAACTCGTTAATTTCTCTTTCTTGTTGGAGTAAGAAAGACCACTTTTAGATACACTAGCAAGATTATCCATTTCGAAGCTTTATGGAGATGATCAGATTTGACGAAATATAATTCTGGGTCACCAAATTTATCCCTATACCCTTTACCAATATTTGGTTCATTGATTATGTTGAAATGTAACAGCAAATCCTTTAAGTATTTGATACCTTTACTTTGTTTCTGCCATAAGTGATCCAATAAAATCCCCTTCAAAAGCATACACTTTAATACGAATTGGAAACCATGTTCGACCAGATTTGCAGAGGAGATCGAGTTAGTCGAACAAGCATATTTCTTGTGCCCAGATTTACCGCATGCGAAACATATGATAGGTTCTTGACACTGAAAAGCTAAGTGATTATGACCACCGCATCTATAGCAGATAACCTTTCTTTTTCTTGAGACGAACAAATTCTTCAATAAAGATTGCACTGGATAGCTCTGAAATTGGTGAGGAGGTTGTCGATCTGAAAAGCTCTGAAATCGATGAGGAGGTTGCTGATCCCGTACCACTTGTGCATATGATCGATGAGGAATAAGATCTCGATGAAAAAGATCGGATGAGATGGAAGAAGACAATTGAAATGAGGAGGAAGATCTTGGATCGAGAGAAAAAAATTTAGACGCCATTTCTTTCATGTTTGAACGAGAAGAGAAAAAATAAATGCGAATATTTTGGTATGATGGTTTAAACTAGTTTGTGATTATGATTTTGGAAATAAATATGATTTCGAAAGTAAATATGATTTCGAAAGTGATATGATTTCGAAAGTAAATATGATTTTGAAAGTGATTAAATTTCAAAAGTGAGTACGATTTCTAAAGTGATATGATTTTGAAATGAATACGAAATTTTGATATGAATTATGAACTGTTTGAAATATAAAATGACCACGGTGTGAAATAAGCGTTTGGTTGTTAAAGGGATCGGGATCAGATATTGTCACTGTTGTTGTTGTTGTTATCTTCTTCTTCTTCTACCTCTTTCTTCTTTAACCCTAATGATCCGTATTTCCATCCACTTTGAGTTAAATTTGTATGGAATATTGTCGTCACAAAGGGGTACGGATTTGTGGGTCATTACACTTGGTATCAGAGCTGAAGGTTAAGCGAGAACCTTGGCTTTGGTGGGGATTACTCATTAGAGATAGTGTCAGTAGTACTCTAGAATGAGTTTGAGTGTATTGATAGATATGAGCACGTATTTGTTAGTGAATATAAATTGTTTTATATTGTGTTGACTTATTGGTTGAGTGGTATATAAATTCTGTTCGAATAGTGGGACGCCACTAAATCGATGAGATTTTCTAAACACTTAAACGCGATAAACTGACATAGTATGGTTTTGAAGCGGGTAAGTGAATTTTTTTTACCCAAATTATATTTTTATATAAAGGAAATAATTTTCTAGAAATTATTATAGCATAATTGGAGTGTTTGGATGAAAATATTATAATCAAAACAAGATTGTAAATGGTGTATATAACCAAATAGACATTGTATAAATATGGATTGTACAATTGAATTTAAAATTAGGATTTGATTAGAACCAAAATTTAAATCCCGAAGATTTTTGAGAATATTTCTCCAAAGTGTTTGAAAAAGATAATAGTAATTTTATTTTTGGGAGGGATTTTGGATAGAAAATGTTTTTAAAAGGATTTTGAGGATATATAGCACTGAACTCACTACAATCGCTGGAAAATAATCTTGATGATGACTACAGCATCATCAGTATTCATTTTCAAGTTTCTAAGTGACGGATTGCTACCAAAAATTGATTTTCCAGATGTGTTGGCCAAACGAGTCATTTTTGGGAAATTCCAAAGGGAATTGGGTTTAGGTAAAAATCAGGATTGGTTTAAGATTAAAAAGTATGATTTGGGATATGTGTGATTTCAAAACGATTTGAAATAAAAGCTGGGTGTTTGAATTCTGAAACCCTTGTTTAAATAATTTGGAGATCAACATAAGATAAGTTATAAAACTGATAAATGGTGGATGATTTTGAAGAGAAATATGGAGATTGAATTTTGGATTAAAATAAAAAGTGGAAATGTTAAAATGAAATTTAACTTAGATTAAGTTAGAGAAATTAAATTTTTGGAATTTAATTGATGGAGATTTGATTGAAATAAATTAGTAAAGTAGACTAATTAAATGAATAAAATGGGGAAGTGAATGGATTGGATGGGAAAAATTAAATTGGAATTGAATTTAACTTAAATTAAAGGAAATTGAGTTGAATTTGGATTGAATTGAAATAAAATTCAATTGAGTTATAGATAATATTGGATGGAATAAAATTCTTACTTAAATAAATGTTATAGATAATATTGTATGGAATCCATTCTCCAATAAGCGCCGTACGGTTTTGATTGTGCCTAACTATGCTGAAACGTGAGATGCAAGCATTTTTCTATATTCTATTTACTTTCTATAGACACTATTATAATATTAGACGGATTTGATAAAAATGTTTTGGTTATCGTAAGGTAAAAACCTGGCATGTCTATTTGTGGCGTGGTCTTACGAGATACCTTTGTTTTAAAAGGATTTTTGAAAATATATAATAATAATTCAAATTGAGTGTGTTTTCTCACGCTGGTTTTCCATACTGACTCGGGTGTTATTTTATTATAATGCTCGGGTCAGACCGAGCATTACAGATTCAAGATAGGATGTTATGGAGCTCAGGAGTCGAGCTGGATGACGAGGCATATTTTTGTAGACTTGTATTTCCACTGTGTAAGGACAGGTTACTGAACTATCCACATTTGATGTAATGATTGTGTACTTTGATGGTTGTAAGTGTTAAACAGTTACAGATTCTTTTGTATAAAAATCTGTTGTTATATATTATATTTTGTTCCGCTGCGATTATGAGACTTTGATGTTGTTTTTATCTTCTTCTTCTACCTCTTTCTTCTTTAACCCTAATGATCCGTATTTCCATCCACTTTGAGTTAAATTTATGTGGAATATTGTTGGCTCAAAGGGGTACGGATTTGCGGGTCATTACACAAGATCCTGGAAACATCTTTGATGCTATCACACTCCTGTTATATGTGTTATTGATTTAACTAACATAAGATCTTTTAGTTTTGACTCGAGTGTTTTGTATTGTCATTACGCTCGGGTCAGCCTGAGCATTTCAATGTTGAAGGCATTATTTCTGGAGGACAAAAACAAAGTTTGGCATATTATATTATTCCGCTGCATCATTTTGGTATGTTTGTTGATTGTACTCTGATTTTGTGTAAAATTTGTGTAATCAAAATTATATTGTAAAATAGCTTCATGAACTGTTTATTTGATTATTATAGTTTGTCAATTCACTGTGGGATTATGTGTTTTGTTTTTCTTCTTTTCTCTTATTTTCTTATTTACCTCATTGACAATCCTCCCTTTTGAATGGTTTGGGTTAGACATGTGTGGTTTATTATCGATTTAAACCGTCCAAAAAGGTGGGTCGTCACAGTTGGCATCGATAGGGATTTCATAATACTTGAACAGGGTAGGCGGACACAATATTGTTTTTGAAATAGGTAAATGAAATAATTTTAACTAGCATTATATTTTGTGTGTATATATATATATATGTATATATATATAATTTTTCATAAATTGACTTTGTTATTTTTGTGTGTGTTGGATGTTAGTAAATAATAATATTTAATTATTGTCATCTATTGTTTGGTTTGTCATGGTTCTTAAAAACATTAATTATTGTATGTTATAGAAATGTAATTTTATAAATATGGTATTAATTAAGATTTACAAATAAATGAATTTAAATGGAAATGTGAGAACTTAAATGCTGATGTTTTTAAATGGGCTTTCAAAAGATTTTGGAAAGATAATATTAGTATTATTTGGGAGTGATTGCGAATGGAAATGTTTCAAAATGTTTTCAAAAGGTACTTGAAAGAAATGTTTTCAAAGGAAGTTTAAAAGAAAATAAGTTTTGTACTACCTTATTCAGTCGCTGGAAAATAATGTCGATGATGACTGCGCGACATCATCGACATTCATTTTCAAGTTTCAAAGTGGGAAGACCATTGTAGTAGCTTTGCTACACATTTGTTTGATAAACAAATTTTGTTTTAAGTTTCCTAAGTATGATTTGATATATTGAAAGATATAAGTATATATTATTTCAAGATGGTTTGAAATGAAATCCGGTATTTTGTTCTTAAATTTTTCTTTTAATTAGTGATTTTCAAATTATTTTAAATGAAATAAAATCTTGACTATATTAATAAGTTGGAAACCTTCAAATTTAAATCTGAATTAAAGGGTAATTGTTTAATGAAAATATAAGAGATTGAAGTTTTGTAACTTGTAAATTAAAAGATAATGGAAATTAAGAAGATGTAAACTATTGAACATTTTGTTAACTTAAATGAATAAGGTAAATTTGTATAACACTATATTACGTTCTAAAAACATATATAAACTTGCCAGAAATGTTTAAAAAGTTGAAATGCTAATATGAATAAGTAATAGAATATTATACAAGTAAAAGATTAATAACAAAAATGCTTCAAATGAACATTTGTTTATAAATGAAAACTAAGATGTACGATAAATGTTATAAACATGAGTTGATGTTTTGAAATGCTAATGATTAAATTGAATAGTATAAAGTGAATACTATTTAAGTAAATGATTATAAAATTAAGAAAATGTTGAAATGATTCATAAATAGATTTAATATTAGAAGAAATACTATTGTGAAAATAAATGTGAATTAAAAAGGAAAGAAAACTTAAGTATGAAATGATTCATTAATGAATATTAATATTAAATGGAAATCAAGTTATATAAGTAAGTAATAATTGTGAATTAAGCTGTAAGAAAATTATACAATATTTTAAGAACAGATTTATTGATGTTGTAAATATTGTATGGGAAATAATCTAAGTAAGCAATGAATGTAAATTAATAAAAGATAATCTTGTATGAATGAATGAGAAATAAAATAAATGAAAAGGAAATGATGTGAAAAGAAACCAATAGAATAAATTTAAATATAATATTTAATTCTTTGTTGTTGGGCTTATGGGATGTTTGGGAAATGACACCTTAAATTGTTTAAGGTTGCATTAATAATATATTGAGTAATTATCCAAGGCTATTGAGCGTAAGGGACATTTGGTAGTTTATTTATCATCCTTGTACGATGAAATGTGTTTGAACCCAGACAAACCATTAGTTTTGGTTACTATGGATGTATTATTGATTCCATGGTTGCATACAGTAGTTGTACTGCTTTTGTTTGTATATGATTATTATAAATGTTGTGTTGCTTGTGCTACTAATTGAAAGAACTAATATATTACTCTGTTAACATAATTTTAACACTCATTTGAATTATGAAAGTAAGATACAAGTTTATGGAAGCAATAGTTGTTGCTCTTGGTTTCATAAATAGAGTTGTTTGCTTGACAAATAGGTACGTTTTTGAATTACTATTTTGGAATGGTATTTTATTGTTTTTCCCATGGGTTGGGATGTTTTATTATTGAAATATGATATATATACTGTAATTATTGATAACATTATTTTTCGGACCTATCCGTGCATAGGAGACTCTACCGAAACTTTTCGAAAATTTAGGACTTCGAATTTTTTTGTAGAGATTTAGTTAATTTCAGATTTTTATTAAACTTAATTATGTAAGTTTAAAGTGTTTATAAATTGAATATTTTGAATAAAATTATATCAAAACTCTTGATTCTTTCTTATTCCTTTTCGGAGATGAAAAGTTTTGAGTGGGGGAGATTATAACGACCCGTATTTTTGATAAATAAAAATATTTAATTTAATAATATTTTGGAATTTAATATTGTCATAAATTAAAATTTATGATTTAAACTGATTAGAATATAATTTAATATTATTGTTTGAATGTAATTGACAACTATTTTAATGTAATTTCAATCAATTGAAATAATTGAAAAGTTAATTTGGATATAATTGTAATTAAGGAATAAATTCAATGTTGTATTAATAGTGAAATTGTATGTTATTTTATTTAATTGGTTTTAGTATAGAATGTGAAATCAATTATTTGTACGTAAATTTATAATCCTTGTTTGTAAATAATAAGTTAATAAATGTGAATTATTAATGTATAACAATTGATTTATTACTATCTTGTTATTTAATCCGTTTTGAAATTAATTTGGAAATCAATTGAAATTAATGTAGTGGAAATATTGCAATTATTATTGTAAAGGATGTAAACTGTAGAGTTGAGTGAAATAAAATGGAAACTTATGTTAATAAATAAATTACATAAGGAACTGTTGATTTAATATAAGGACATGTAAATCGAAATAAAAGAATATGTTAGAATTTAAATTATTATAGACTAGGTTTTATTTCTATTGTAATTTAATATTGAAATTAATTTAATATTTAAATATTAGATTTAACGTGGAAAATTTAATTTTAAAGATTATTAATTCCTATTTAATCAAGAATGATGAAAAATTTTAACTTTCAAATTTGAATTTAAAAGTGATTAAATTGATTTTAAATTAATAATCCATTTAATTAACATGAAAAAGTAGCCTTTTGGGCATTGTCTCGGATTTCAAGGAAACCAGTTTCATCAGATCCGTAATAGATTATAGGATTTCAAGTTTCGTAGTGATCGGACTTATCGTTTGGTCGTGCGAACTCGTAACGCGTAGTAATCAATTAAAGGAATTTAATTGAAATAATTTGATTTTAAAAGCTAGCTTCCATATACGATGGAATTAGAGTTTGAAATTAGTTTGATTGAGTTTAAAAATATTGAAAACCTATATTTCGATATATTGGATGACGTATTTTCGTTTCGGGAACGAAACGGGCTTTTTGGGTCTTTGTTATCGCTTCGTCCCAATCCGATCTGTCTCATCCGTTCTTATCCATCTCTGTCTATATATAGGCTGTTATAAACCCTAGCTATCTTTTATTCCATTGTCTGTACGTACAATTTCTATCTATCTGTTTCACTATCTATTCCTTCTCAATGGCAGGCATCTCAAACCCTAATTACAATTCCAAATCAAAACGAAATTCAAGCTCCTCAAAACCTATCGAATAATATATCATTGTGAAGCTTTCGACCAATGTAATTTGCACCTGTAGTTCGTTTTTGCAATCGAGTTTCGGTTTGGCCAGAAATCAGTGAAGAAGTTTTGGCCGTTCATTTTAGGGTTTCGCGATCAACAGTGGATCGTCGACCAATCGACGATCGGAGGTTGCTGCGAGATAGAGGATGATTAGCAGAGTCAATCTATGGGGTTTATCCTTGTTAGAGATGCCTCAATTCGCCACGATTGGCGTGGGAAGGTGGCGGTGCCACTCGCTGACTGCAGGTGACGTGGGTGGTCGTAGAACCATCATCAGGTGCGCCCGGACCCGGGTGTGGATCTGGTGATGGGGGTGGAGTGTGGCAGCGTTATTGACTGAAAGGTGGCGGCTATGATGGGAGCGTGCATGGTCGCGTTGATGTAGGGTTCGTTCTTGTTTATTTTATTAATTTAATTTTAAAATTTTCAACGTTCTAACCTCCATAACTTTTACATATGAACTCGGATTTGGACGCAATTTCTTCCTTTGGGTTCGTATCGAAACTCCAAACAACATGAAAATGGTTTGGTTGAATTTGAAAACTATTAGAATTTTCGGCTTTTATTGGAATTATAATCGACTACAAATCAAAGGTGAGTGATTTAACCTACTCACGCAATACTAAATATTCTTATGTTTGTTGAATTAAATTTGTGAAGTGATTAGAATGTTATTGTTTGTTGTTCGGTAGTTTAAATTGACATTTTAGTTGGAATTGAATTTTGTTGAATTAAATTGCCATTTAAATTAACATTGAATTTAATTGGCAGTTAAATACCTGATATTGATAACCAATAAATCTCTGTGAATTATTGGCTGATTTGGATGTTAATTACGATGGATGTTTATTTGTTGACATTTTGGATGATTGGATATTTATTTATTTTTATATACCTCAGTTATCACTCTGTATATTAAGTGATAGCATATAAATTGTTATTTGAATTATTTCGAATAAACTAATAAATAGGTCGAAATGATATATACCCATGACACTTTGATTTGGATTGAAATGATATATATCCATCCATGTAATTAAAATTGAAATAACTAATCACATGGCTATAGGGTAGAAAATTATATACGGACACCGGATTGGTTAAATTAAATGGTTTTAAAATCTTGAATTTCGATTTCTGATTAAATGATATTGTTTTAAAGGAAATAAAATTTTGATTTATATGAATTAAATTATTTCTAATTCAAGCTTTCAAATGTTGGGATTGAAATTGGTTAAAAGAAATTGTTTTAAAGAATGGAATTAGAAATGTGAAGTTATAATTGATATACGACCCTAATTTTGGAAATTGAACTATTTTAAGATTTGGGACCTTAAAATGAACAATGAGATTTAAATTGGTTTAAGCGATTTAAATCAGTAAATTGAAATTGGACATGAAATTGATATAAATTGAAATGGTTTAAATAAGAATTGAATTGAAATTTTAATCATTAAATTGAACCGTTGAATCGAATTTGAAGTTAAAAATGAATGTTTCGGAAACTGAAGTTATTTCAAAATGTAATTGAAATCAAGTTGCATTGAAATTTAACTGAAATTGAGTTAATTAGATTGAAAGATTGGAAATTGAGTCAATTAGATTGAAAGATTGGAAATTGAGTTTTGTTGACTTGAAATTTGGACATGCGTCCAGATTTGTTGAAATGGAAAGAAAATGTTTGATTCGATATTATTTTCAAAATAAATTATTTTAATATAAACTGTTTTAAATCTATCTTTTAATATTCAAATTATTTAGATTTTTCCAACTATTTTACTATATAAATCATTTTCAATACTCAAACCATTTTATATCAAACTATTTAAACTATTTTAAAATATTTTAAACTATTCAAACTATTTTCTAAAATTTCAAATTGTGAAAAGTTGAGATGTTTATATTTAAATCGTTGATTTAAATGCAAAGTTGGTTAAATGAGGTTATAACCTAAGTTGGAATTTGAAATGATATTTTCAAATAAAAATGACATACTTTTTGTAAATATGATGATTTTGAAAAGAAAGATATTCTGAAGTGAATATGATATTTTGATATCAAATGTGAACCGTTTTCAAAATGTAAATGAACCAACTGGTGTGAAAAATGACATTTGGTTGTTAAAGAGACCGGGTCCTCTTATTGGCATACTCTCAGTCAATATTGGAACCAGTTTAACAACTGTGTACGTGGTGGATGATCCAGAATGAAGTGGTTGGATTTGGTGAACTTTGCTGGATTTGAAGAAAGAGAACGATGATGAATGACCCCGGCACTTGTGCCAATTTGAAATGACTATAACAGGACGATTTGTCATGGCCAAGTGGGCTAGATACCCCTAGCGAACACATCTCTTCGTATTACTATATTGATGTTGGCTTGATCGATGCACTTTGATTTGATTTGATTTTGGGGATGTTGGATGTGGTGGGCGGTCGTGGCTATGATGCGTTACCACCAGCCCTATGACCCAAACTAGTAGGATACTACCATGGGCATTGCCTTACGTGCCCTGTCATACTTTTATCCTTATACATGACCACTACTTCTTTGTTTTAGTGTTGTCTTATCATGGCGCCTCCCTGGCTACCGACGTTAATGGTGATGCTACTAAGGCAAACTGTAGGACAATGCTTAAAAATGTGTTAAGGGGGATCAATGTAAAGCCTTAACGCTATTTTAATACTTTACTTTACTGATAGACACTACTTATATAGCGTACCTTACTACATATAAATAGTTTAACGAATCCTTAAGAGGTGGTAAATTCCATAACATCTCTTAGGTTATTGCACGCACGTTATACACTAGATAAGAGATGTAAAACCCCGTAAACATATCTGACGCTATCACGCTCGTTATATGTGTTATTGATTTAACTAACATAAGATCTTTTAGTTTTGACTCGAGTGTTTTGTCTTGTCATTACGCTCGGGTCAGGCTGAGCATTTCAGTGTTGAAGTGGAGGACGAAGATGAAGTGGCATATTATATTATTCCGCTGCATCATTTTCGTATGTTTGTTGATTGTACTCTGATTTTGTGTAAAATTTGTGTAATCAAATGTATATTGTAAAACAGCTTTTTTAACTGTTTACTTGATTATTATATTTTGTCAATTCCGCTACGGGATTCTGTGTTTTGTTTTTCTTCTTTTCTCTTATTTTCTTATTTACCTCATTGACAATCCTCCCTTTTGAATGGCTTGGGTTAGACATGTGTGGTTTATTGTCGATTTAAACCGTCCAAAAAGGTAGGTCATCACACACCATGAAATAGTGTGTTCTAATGCCTGGAGAGATTCTAAGGAAAAAGTTTATCCAAAATAAATTGTGACCAATTTATGTCGTAGTGACCATAAATGGAAAAAAGAGCTTTGAAAACTTTTTAAGTCGGGTTATAATTTCTTATCCTCAAAATTATACTTTGTTGTAAAAGAAGACTTAAAATACTTGCTCTAGGACGCAAATTTTTGTTTTTGAACTCAAAATCATCATCGCTTTCAAAAATATTCTGAAAAACTTCATGATTTTGAATATTAATTTTAAACTTTGGTAGGTACATTCCACTAGATTTGCATACGAGAACGTTACCTAAAATTTCACAATTTGAATAAATTTGAGTGCCTTTGACTCTACTCGAAACTTCGCCTTCAATTCCATCATAGAAATTTCCTTTCAAATTGGCATAAAACATTTTTACTAAATTTGATAACATACGAAACCATTTTGGGAAGAAACTATAAAACCAAGAATTCCATTTTGTAAATAAAGATGATAAAGATCATAGGTAGGAAAATCTTCAAAAATAGCGAATCTTTCGGAAGAGACTTTTCTGAAAGACGTATACTTCATATAGGCTTGTATGTCTTCTTTATCATGAAAAAGAAGCCTTTTGTTTTCGTAGAAAGCTTCTTGGTTAATGGAGTATTACTTGAAGAAGCCATTGCAGAATAGTTTAAAGAGATAAGGGAGTTAATGAAATTTTGTAATTTTAAAATGAGAGTGAAATGAATAGATGGAGATAGTATAATTAAATAGAGAATCAATGGATGTATTTTCTGGTAAAGAAACACCCTTTCAGGACATTGGTGTTGGTGAAAAGGTGGAGAAAAATTCAAATTTTGAATTTGAAATGAAAATTCAAATTCTGAATTCATATGCATATGTCGACATATGTTTAGTGGGTATGTCGACATACATCACGTGAATTTCAAAAAAGAGGAATTGAACAAATTATTCTTAATTTCCTATATATGTATATATATAATTATCCTTTAGTTATTAAAAATATATATACTGAGTAAATAATTTAAATATTATTTTAAATACATATTTTATATTTATATATTCAAATAAATTATAAAATATATAATTTATACACACACACACTACATTCATCCAATATTATTATTATTATTAATCTATAGGTTATTCCTAACTGTCTAAAGCAATCAAACACTTAAAAAAGTTCAAAATTTTAATTTTAAATGCGTACCTATTTTTGTTCCATTTATTCGGACTTTTCGGAATTGATTATTGCTGCGAAGCACATATTGACATTCTCTGTATCTGGTTCATTATCACTTGAGGAAGTGTCTGAATAGTCAAAGTGGCGGTATAGGCTCTTCTATTTTTTCTTGGATGAATCGGTACTTGGTGAGTTTTTCGGTTTCTCTAGATGTGGACAGTCTCTCTGCATATGGCTAAGCTCATTGCAGTTAAAGCATCTAACATTCCGCTTCCACTTCATCGATTTTTATTATCATTTCTCCTGAGATTATTCATCTTTTTGTATTTTAGAAATTCTCTAAAATTTCTTGTCATGAAGGCAATTTTCTTATCATCATCGTTGTTAGAATCTAGGTCATCTGTTATGGCATTGAAAGCGATGGATTTCTTCTCTATTGTCTTTCTTTCTCTCCTTCTCGGCATTTGTGCTTCAATGACATTAAATTGCAAACTAACTCTTCAATTTTTATAGTGCTAATGTCATCAGCCTCTTCAATCGCAAGAGTCTTTTGGTCCCATTCAGGAGTATGTGAATTGATGATTTTTCTAACTTGATCCTCTTCAGAAAATCTTTTGTCCAATGCAATTAGTGAATGAACTATATCTTGAAATCTACTACACATGTCAAAAATGGACTCATCTGAACTCATTTTAAATAATTGGAACTGATTAGTCAACATACAAATTTTAGTCTTTTAAATTCATTTCTATCCAATAAACAAAACAAAATATTTATGGCTTTAGAATTACTTTGTGAAACTACCTTTTGATCAGTAGCCCATTGTGAATAGTCAGCCTTGGGCTCAATGTACTCATTTTGCATGGTATTTGAAATATCTAAACCAATTGACTGTAAGTTTATTTTCATTCTACATGACCAATATGTGTAATTACTGCCATTAAAAAGTGGGGGTCTAGCAGTAGATTGTCCTTCGACAAAGGAGTTACTAACAAGTGAATTAATAGTGCTACTAATAGTGTTATTAGCCATTAAAACTTTTCAAAAATCAAAATTATGAATAGTTTGAAAACCAATGCCCCGATACCAAATGTTAGTTTGCAAAAGATGGATCTTAAGGCTAATTTAACACTAGAGGGAGGGTGAATAGTGTTACTATTTTTTTTGAATCTTTTTAAAATCTTTTAAGATTATAATTAAGCAATATTGAATCAACAATCATAGATGCAAACAAAGACAGGTATAATTGCCGTAAAAGTAAAAAAGCAAAGAGGTTGAGATATCATACAAGGAATTTCTATACTGGTTCGAAGTTACCCTACATCCAGTCCCGTACAATTTCTTATACAAATTTATTTTCAAATATCAAAGTCTTTACAATCTCGTTTTTAAGGCTACAAGACATACTCTCCAGATTTTTCAAGCTCTAGTACAATCACTGGATTCAGACGGGATACCAAGCACATCCATTTGATTTAGACAGGATACAAGCATACCCTATTGGATTTCAAGGACACCATGCATACCTAAAAGTACAAGGGTATGATTAAGTAGAGTTTACAAACTCAAATTCTTGATCTTGAATACAGATACTCCTATAACCTCTTGGATAACACTTTGATCATGTTCTGAGTGATAGAGATGAGAGAGGTCAAAGAGTATTTGATAAAGAATCAAATCAGTAGAGTTTGAATTTGATTCTGATTGAATTTGAGAATATTTTGAGTAGAATTTCTTTTAGAAATCAAGAGAGTAAAAGAGGAGGGAAAATATAAGAAAATAGCTAAAAAATTCGTTGGAAACTCCTCATATTTATAGTGAAACAATGTTCATGTCCATTAACAAAGAGATACGATGAAAAGATACATTCATTCAAATTTGAATTTTGAAAAAATCGGTCTATATGTCAACATATAGTATTAGGGTATGTCGATATATCCCTTTATATTTTGATATTTTACTTAATAATTTTTTTTTGAAAATATTAAGATTTGTAAAATATTTGATACTTTGTTTAATCGTTTAAACATAGTTTATACACATTTTAATCATATCAAAACTTAACAAAACTTTATAAAATTATTTTTAAATATTTTTAAATATATAAAGGATTAAAATTTTCATTTCTTTTGAAAATAATATACATAAAGTGTGAGTGAATATATATTTAACAACAAAGTTATAATAAATGTTATAATATACTTATAAACATTTGGAGATCATAAAACTAAAATTGTAACAAGGTATAATAGGTATAAAAATTAAAAAACTTAATTACTCAAAATATAATAATCATTAGAAATCATTTGAAAACTAATTTAAAATATCATTTTGAAATTTAAAATGTTTGAAAATAATTAAAAAGAAAAAAATTGAAGAGAGAGATCTAAGAAGTGATATCAAGGTTTCAACAATAATCTATGACTCTATAACTTATTTGGAATATCTTGAATCTTCAATACTCATGGATCATCAATTTCAAACTCTTGAATCTCTATATCGGCCTCTTGAATCTGATGTTGATATTGTACTGTCTTCTTAATCAGCACTTGTCTAATATCCTGCACTTTATACTATATATAACTCTGATAAAAACATTAGTATCTATATTTTATATAATGTCATATAGTTGTTGTCATCAAAACCAATGCCTAAGGTACTAACATTTATGTATGCATATGTATGGATAAACACACAAATTATGGTGTTGCTTGACTGCTGCATTGTCCTGTGTATTATCTTGTCAACATTCATTTATCCAGCCATCAGTGTAACATAATACAATGTTGATTTATTTTCCTTTACTATTTAATAGTAAGTAGAAGAAGCTACAAATAAAACTTTCAAAATAGAATTTTAGCCAAGGAATATTACAAGGAAGATTTTACTAAATATTTAGTTCATGATGCCATATTAAATTTTTATATCCTTGAATTATTATTTACACTCATTATAGTCCAGCAAATTTATTTCTACTTATGTGGTTTTAAGATATCACTACTACCGCTATGACACATACTTGGCACATGATTTTACAGGCTCCACTTCCAACTAATTATTACTGATTTGTATTTGTTATGCTATGTAACGACCCATCTTTCCGAGCCCCAGAAGTCGACACTAATAAATCCACAGTATTAACAAGCTGAACAACAAAGTGCCGGAAAGACAGATTGTTAGGGGAAAGAAAGGAGATAGAAGATAGAAGAACTAGGAACAAACACTGTAACGACCCGGATTTTTCGACGTTTAATTTGAAATATTTAAATGGTTTTAAATATTGGGTTTGGAATTATAATTTAGTTACGATTTTAAAACTGAAATTTTAAGCGATTTCGCAAACTTTTGAAATCGTCGATTCAATCGACGCATTAAAATAGTGATCCGGGGCACAGTCTCGGAATTCGACGAAACTATTTCCATTGGAACCATAATAGTGTATTATTACCGGATTTCAAATTTTGTAGCGTTTGGAGTTATCATTTGGTCATATGGGATATAAACGCGATGAAATTAATATCGAAAATTCAATATAGTAATTGCGTCCAAAAAGCTATCTTCTCCATACGATCGAATTAGGACTCGAAACCTTTTCCATTACACTCGAAATAGGGGTATAACATTATAAACACATAGCGGCACGCCTCGATAGGGATTCAAGATTTTTAGTTGCGTAAATAGAACATTTTGAGAATAAATTAATATAACATCAAGTCAATTTCTTTTAAGCTGTCCTTCTAACTTACCATCAGCCACCATATGATGTAGAGATCTAACCTATTCCTTCTTGTATACGTTTCTCTCCTTCTTCATTTTAATACAGCCGAGAAAGAAAAATAAAAACCGAAATCGCATATATTATCTCCTCCTTCAATATTCAATTCACGGCGCCTTTATCTTTCTTCAAATCCAAAATCAAAAAAAGGGAACGAATGAAATCAATTCGTTCATTTAAATAAAAAAATATAATAAAACCGCGATCGAGGAGAGAAGAGAAATCAATTCACGACACAGTCTCGTGTTCGATAAGGAGAGAAGCCATTGAGGAGGCGATGGTCGCGAAGTTGTTTTCGAAGTTGCGATGGTTGTCAAGGGAAGTCGCGAGCTTTGTTTAGGCGATTGGGTAGGGACCGGAGCATGGGAGGCGGTGCGAGGGTAGGTCGATGGGTTTAGGGTTTCAGAGGAGGCGTGCATCGTAATATCCAAGGCGGGCTAGGGCTTGGTGTTTGGGGAGGGCCGCAATATCATGCAATTCAAAGAAGGTTGGAGATTGGAGTTTTGGAGGTTGCGAGTTTGGTTTGATGTCAGGTGGAGGGAGCGTACGGGTTGGCCGTAGGTTCGACCAAAGCCGGAAGGGACGCGGTAGTGCACAGTGATGAGGATGGAAAGGAGAATTAAGGTATTAAACATAAGAAATTATTTTTTCGTAATGAATGTAATAAAACTCAATGTTAATTACATATACATATCGTATAATCTTATTATTCGAGTGTTAAAATTTTATAATCTTTTCGTACGAGGTCAAAAATCAATGAAGCAAGTTGTATTTGGCTCATAGCTATGAAGTCTACGGAATAAAATTTGTTTGGAGATTTTTAGAGGCAAGCGCAATTTTTAAATTTAATTGGACGATGTTCAATTAAATTTAAAATTTGAAATGGGTTTGCAAATAAAAATCAAGGTGAGAAATTCTCACTCATTTGGATTTCCAAACTTAATTTTCGAATAGTTAAAATTAATTATTGGATGCTTGGTTGGATTTATAAATTATTGTCAATTTGGATGTTATATATATAGTAGTATATATATTAGTAGTTGGATTGATTATTCCCGCCTATTGGAGCGGATGAGACCCTATACACCCCGCATAATAGCGGATGACCCTATATACCGCGATATCCCCCTTGAAGTAGGACTGGTATTTTTATGTTGTATTAACATCTATGGATGCAGAGAAACAGGTTGGAGGGATCCAACTGTATTCCTCAAATGTATTGATTGTTCTCATATATATTGATATATGACGTGTTTGAATAACCTGTTATGGATTGTGATTTGTATGATTATTAGATGCTATAGTAGCACTGGCCATAATTTTGGGATTTAAAATACCATAAATATAATTTTTGAGTTTTTAAGGAATTAAAAGGAGATTTGAATATAAGACAAATTATACCGAAATTTGTACGATTTAAAAAGGAAATTTATTGGATAAAACAATAAATTGATTTTGGTTGTGCTTAATAAATTCATAAATTGTTCAAATGGAGTTTTTTAAATATTTTATATAGGAAATTTTTAAATGATATCTTGAAAATATGAAAAGTAGTTTTTTAAATTATTTTCACAATCTGAATTTGTATCAAGATATGAAAATGGTCTTTGGGAAGAATATTATAGTCTATTTTTGGAAAGTGAAATGGCTAGGGAATTGAAAAGGAATCGATGTGTTGTGAATCGAGAGGGATTTATAAAATGAAATTGGATATTGAGATTTTAAAAATATATTTTTATTTATAAGTTAGGTTTGTTTTTAAAAGGGAAATTTTATTTATTAAACTATGAAATTTTAAAACTAGTTAGTATTGAAATATTTAAGAAACTGGGTTATTCAAGTATTTAATATTTATTGAAATAAATTCTATCTTTTTATAATCAGCTTTGTAAATCAATTGGTTATTTAAAAATGAATTGGAAATTAATTATCGATGTTATATAAAGTGTTTAATATTTCAAATAATTACTTAAATATGTTTTAAAAATAAATTATTGTTTGAAAATACTTATTACATATATATAGCTTTGAAATGATTGAAATTTATTAATAAATCCTCTCGAGATTTGTGAACGGGGTTTATAAAATGGATATGATGTTAGTAAGAGGAATTTCATAAGTAATGCAGGCCAAGCTATAAGTTTCCAAGGCTTAAGTCGTGACCGACTTAACAAAGTTGAAGATGATGCAGGCCAAGTGTTAAGTCGTGAGCGACCTAACGAAAGCTTAAGTCGTTCAGAAAAGTTGAGTCGTGTACGACTTAAGATAATAGGAGCACACAAGGAAATTCGCGAAGAAGTGCTAAGTCGTGACCGACTTAAAGAAGCTATGAGTCGTGACCGACTTAATGGAAAACCAAGAGTTAACTTGTTCTTAGGTCGTGTGCGACCTAACGAGCTAAGGGGTAGGTCGCTGGAACGACCTAGCAAGATACAACTAGGAAATAGGTCGCCTGTACGACCTAACCGGGTGCTACGACCTAACAAGTCACGGCCTATGCTAGGTCGCGGGAAACAGTCACGACCTATGCTAGGTCGCAGGAAACTGTCACGACCTATGATAGGTCGCAGGAAACAGGAACGACTTAAGATAGGTCGCTGGGTGATCTGGAGGGATAAGTCGCACACTATAAGTCGCGAAGTTTTAAGTCGCGAGGACTTAGGTCGCAAGACTTAGGTCGCGCAGTTTTATAAAGCGCTCTTTTAAGTCGCTGATGAAGCCTGATGCCGTTGATTCTTATGCCGCTTTAGTCTAGGCCATTGATTCTGCAAAGCCGCTTGAGATAGATCGCTAATGGAGTATAAGTCGTTTGTTTTAGGTCGCGTACGACCTAAGTTGAGTCGTGAGAAGTTGTTAGGTCGGCAACGACCTAAGTGATGTATTTTCTGTTTGTAATTTCTGTTTGTTGATAAGTCGTAAGTCGTGTACTGGGTAAGTCGTGAGTCGGAGGCTATAAGTCGGAAACGACTTAAGTGTTGTAATTTTTGTTTTTTCATGTGTTGTAACTTCTATAAATAGGCCGGTGGTGCCATTTGTAATAGTTAAGTTGATTTGAAATAAAACTCTTGTTTTGTTAGCTTTGTGCTTTCACCAAATTGGTAGTCGAGTGTAATCTCCTATCTCCTCTTTCGGTTAATCGAGTGCGCTCGATTCAACGACTGAAGAAGCCGATTCACGGAATCTAGTGCGCTAGATCAACGTGCGAAGAATCGCAGATCTTTGAACCCGGTATCGTGCGCGATCAACGAGTTCGGGATAGCTATAATTCGGTATCTTCGGATCAACGAATTTGGGCATTTTAGTATTCATCAATCCACCGATTGCAACTTCCATCGATCTACATTGTTTTGATTAATCCGCTGCGTCAGTTTTGGTATCAGAGCTTGTTTTAGCCAACCATAGCTAAATCGAGTCCTTGGAGCCAATTATTTTGAAGAAGTTTGAAGAGTTCAAGTCGAGCCGAGCTATATCATTCACGGCCGAGAGTTTGTTGTTCATCGTGTTCGTCACAATTTGCAACAAGTGTGAAGATTTCGATCCATTTCATTTTGGATCTAAGTTCGAAAGGTGTTTGAAATTTTGAAGTGGGCAAGTTAGAGCTTCGGCCGAGCTAAGGGAAGCAAGGAAGGCCGTGTACATCACTTTGAAAGTCAAAGCCGAGAATTGGAGAGTTTGTAAAGTTTCAAATCATGCCGCCGAGAAGAGCTAATCGTCACCAAAACGTGGAAGATTTGTATAAGCGGGAAGATGCCGAGCAAATGGAGCAACGTATAAGTGACAAATTCAATGAGAAGTTGGATGAAGGCATTGGGAGATTAGAGAAGCTTATGATGGAGATGAATCGAAATCAAAGAAGGGTTTCACCTGAATCTAACCACGAGAGAAGTAGAGTTTCACCATATTCTAATCAAGGGAGAAGTAATGATAATGATCATAGAAGTGTGAGCCGAGACAGTTAAAGAAATGTTGATGACCGAGATCGTGTTCGGAGGAATGTAGACAGACGTGATGGTAGTAGAGATGTTGGTGGTCAGAATCGACATCGATATACATCTGATTTTGAAGAGGAGTATGATGGTGGTAGTATACAAGGACGAGGACAAGGAAGAAATCACTCTGAGTAGTCGGGGATGAAGACTGAAATTCCTGAATTCAAAGGTGGTATGCAAGCGGAGGAGTTTCTAGATTGGGTGGCTAATGTTGAAGAGATTTTTGACTTCAAAGAAGTTCCAGAACATCGGAGAGTGAAGTTGGTTGCTACAAGGTTGAGGGGTCGAGCTTTGGCGTGGTGGCAGCAGACCAAACTTACACATGAACGAATGGGAAAGTCAAAAATTGAATCTTGGGAGAAGATGAAGAAATTGATGAAAGCAACGTTCTTACCTTACAATTACCAATCTCTGATGTATCAACGTTTGCAGAATTTGAGGCAGGGCACAAAGACTGTTAATGATTATGCGGATGAGTTTTATCAGCTTATTGCGAGGAATGATATTATGGAAACGGAAGAGCAGCTGACATCTAGATTCATTGGGGGATTGAGAATGCAGATTCAGGATATGGTTAATATGTTCGATCCAAGATCTGTGGCAGAAGCACATCAGAAAGCGTTGGCTTGGGAGAAACAGTGACGCCGAGGAGGTGGTGTGTTTACTAATTCCAACAATCAAGTGAAGGGTGTTAGTGGGAGTTCTAATGTTTCTAAACCTATCAGTAGACCAGTGGTGAAGGAGGCTAAGAAGGCAAAGGTTAACAATGGTTTCAAATGTTACAATTGTCAGGAATTGGGTCATAAAAGCAATGAGTGTCCAAAGCCGAAGAAACGAACTATGATTGCTGAACTTGAAGGTGAGGATGGAGAATATTCTAGTCCAGTTGAGGAGGATGAATAGGATATTGCATCAGGAGATGAAGGTTGTAATCTAATGCTGAGGAGATCGTGTTTGACATCGAAGCAGGAAGAAGCTAGTTGGTTGAGGAGTAATATCTTTCAGTCGACATGCACTATACTGGGAAAGGTGTGTAAATTTGTGATTGACGCAGGAAGCTGTGACAATATCGTTTCAACCGAGGCTGTAACAAAGTTGAAATTGAAGACAGAGAAACATCCGAATCCATATAAGTTAGCATTGTTGAGAAAAGGAGGAGAAGTGAAAGTGGATAGAGGAGTTCGTGTTCCATTCTCTATTGGGAAGAAATACAAAGACGAGATCTGGTGTGATGTAGTAGAGATGGATGTTTGCCACTTACTTTTGGGAAGACCATGGCAGTATGATCGAGCAGTACAACATGACGGTCGGACCAATAGCTACAGTTTTATGTTTGAAGGTACGAAGATTATCTTAGTTCCAAAGAAGAGACCACAAGGAGAAAGAAAGTCAGAAGAGATTGAAGAGCTAAAAACTTTGTTATCTTTAAAGGAGTTTGTTAAGGAGATTGAAGAGGAGCCTGAGGTATTCTTGTTGATTGGGCGTGAGAGCAGTGAAGAGGTTGAAATTCCAGAAGAAGTGAAACCAGTTTTGAAAGAATTTGAGGATGTATTTCCAGATGAGTTACCGAAGGAGTTACTGCCACTGAGAGACATTCAACATCAAATTGATCTGGTTCAAGGAGCAATGTTGCCACATAGGACACATTATCGAATGAGTCCGAAGGAACATGAAGAGTTGCAGAGGCAGGTAGAGGAATTGCTTGAACAGGGGCGTGTGCAGGAGAGTTTAAGTCCTTGTGCTGTACCGGCCTTATTGGTACCCAAAAAGGATGGAACGTGGAGGATGTGCACAAATAGTAGAGCGTTGAATAAGATCACAGTCAGATACAGATTTCCGATGCCGAGGCTTGATGATTTATTGGATCAAATCAGTAGGTCCGTAATCTTTTCTAAGATTGACTTGAAGAGCGGTTATCATCAGATTCACATTAGACCCGGGGACGAATGGAAGACAACATTCAAGACGAGGGAAGGGTTGAATGAATGGCTGGTAATGTCGTTTGGTCTATCGAATGCACCAAGTACATTCATGAGGGTGATGAACCAGATTTTCAGGCCATACATTGGGAAATTTGTGGTGGTTTACTTTGATGATATTCTAATCTACAGTGCTAGTACAGAAGAGCATGTTCAGCATTTGAAGAAAGTGTTAATTATTCTTCGTGAAGAACAATTCTATGATGCTACAAAGAAGTGTGTTTTTATGGCGAGGAGTGTTTTATTTCTGGGGTATGTTGTCTCGAAAGAAGGAATACAGGTTGACCAAAGTAAAGTCGAAGCAATTAGAGATTGGCCGCAACCCAAGACGATAACGGAAGTTCGGAGTTTTCATGGGTTGGCTTCATTTTATCGGAGGTTTATTCCACACTTTAGTAGTGTGATGGCGCCTGTGACTGATTGTATGAAGGGTAAACAGTTTTCATGGTCAGAGGAAGCAGGGAATGCTTTTGGGAAGATCAAGGAGTTGTTGACGTCTGCACCAATTCTAGTGTTGCCAGATTTTCAGTTGGTGTTTGAATTACACACTGATGCATCAAAGGTTGGGATTGGAGGAGTATTGAGTCAGAGGGGACGTCCGATTGCATATTTTAGTGAGAAGTTGTCAGGAGCAAAGATGAGATACAACACATATGATGTGGAATTCTATGCTGTTGTGCAAGCTATTAAACACTGGAGACACTATCTATTTCAGAAAGAGTTTGTTCTTTACACTGATCATGAAGCATTGAAACATTTGCAAGGGCAAGACAAGATTTCAGCGAGACATGCATCGTGGATTGCATATCTGCAACAATTTACTTTTGTTGTTAAACACAAGTCAGGGGTGACGAATCGGGTGGCCGATGCTTTGAGTAGGAGGAGTCATTTGTTGACTACACTGAAAGTTGAGGTGACAGTGTTTGATGTGTTGCCAGAGTTATTTGTCGATGATCCTTACTTTGCAAAGTTCGTTGATAAAGTCAAGGAGGAAAAGACGGATGAGTTTATGATGGTAGATGGTTTTCTATTCAAAGGAAATCGATTGTGCATACCTGATTGTAGTTTGAGAATGAAGATTGTGAAAGAGCTACATGAAGAAGGCCACGTGGGTAGAGATCGTACGTTACAGTTAATATCTCAGTCTTACTTTTGGCCATCAATGAGGAAAGAAGTGGAAAGATTTGTAGAGCGATGTCATATCTGTCAGGTTTCGAAAGGAACTGCGACTAATGCTGGATTATATATGTCGTTACCTGTACCAACTAAACCCTGGGTTGATGTGAGTATGGACTTTGTGTTGGGGTTACCGAGAACACAGCGTGGTAATGATTCCATTTATGTGGTGGTTGACCGATTTTCGAAAATGGCACATTTCATTGCTTGTAAGAAGACGGCGGATGATGTTCATGTTGCTCAGTTGTTTTTCAAAGAGATATATCGACTTCATGGATTGCCAGAATCGATTGTGTCGGACAGGGATACTCGTTTTCTGAGTCATTTTTGGCTAAGTTTGTGGAAGATGGTGGGAACGAAGTTGAACTTTAGCAGCGCTTACCATCCGCAAATGGATGGACAAACCGAGGTCGTGAACAGATCGTTGGGAAATTTGTTGAGGTGTCTTGTGCAAGACAATCTGAAGAGTTGGGATGTGAAGTTATGTCAAGCAGAGTTTGCTCATAATCATGCGGTGAACCGTAGTACGGGTTTCAGTCCATTTCAGATAGTGTATTCAAGTTTGCCAAAGGGGCTGTTGGAATTAACGGGCATACCACAACCAAAGAAGACAGTTAAGCGAGCTGCTGATTTTGTTGAAGGATTGACAGAGTGTCATAGAATCATTCAAGAACGATTGGAAAAGGCGAATGAGAAATATAAACGTTCTGCACATCTGAAGCGAAGAAATGTTGAGTTTAATGAAGGAGATATGATATATGCTGTGTTAACAAAGGATCGTTTTCCAATAGGCGCTTATAACAAATTGAAAGCCAGAAAATTTGGTCCTGTAGAAATCGTCAAACGGATTAATGAAAATGCTTATAAATTAAAGCTGCCGGAGGGTGTGTACACGTCGGACGTATTCAATGTTAAGCATCTCGTACCTTATCACGGAGATGAGCATATTGCGAGGGAGGAAAGTGCAAATTCGAGGACGAATTTCTTTCAACCAGGAGAGGATGATGCAGGCCAAGCTATAAGTTTCCAAGGCTTAAGTCGTGACCGACTTAACAAAGTTGAAGATGATGCAGGCCAAGTGTTAGGTCATGAGCGACCTAACGAAAGCTTAAGTCGTTCAGAAAAGTTGAGTCGTGTATGACCTAAGATAATGGGAGCTCACAAGGAAATTCGCAAAGAAGTGCTAAGTCGTGACCGACTTAAAGAAGCTATGAGTCGTGACCGACTTAATGGAAAACCAAGAGTTAACTTGTTCTTAGGTCGTGTGCGACCTAACGAGCTAAGGGGTAGGTCGCTGGAACGACCTAGCAAGATACAACTAGGAAATAGGTCGCCTGTACGACCTAACCGGGTGCTACGACCTAACAAGTCACGACCTATATGCTAGGTCGCAGGAAACAGTCACGACCTATGATAGGTCGCAGGAAACAGGAACGACTTAAGATAGGTCGCTGGGTGATCTGGAGGGATAAGTCGCACATTATAAGTCGCGAAGTCTTAAGTCGCGAGGACTTAGGTCGCAAGACTTAGGTTGCGCAGTTTTATGAAGCGCTCTTTTAAGTCGCTGATGAAGCCTGATGCCGTTGATTCTTATGCCGCTTTAATCCAGGCCATTGATTCTGCAAAGCCGCTTGAGATAGATCGCTAATGGAGTATAAGTCGTTTGTTTTAGGTCGCGTACGACCTAAGTTGAGTCGTGAGAAGTTGTTAGGTCGGCAACGACCTAAGTGATGTATTTTCTGTTTGTAATTTCTGTTTGTTGATAAGTCGTAAGTCGTGTACTGGGTAAGTCGTGAGTCGGAGGCTATAAGTCGAAAACGACTTAAGTGTTGTAATTTTTGTTTTTTCATGTGTTGTAACTTCTATAAATAGGCCGGTGGTGCCATTTGTGTAATATCCCGGAAATTTTAACAATATCAATTTAATAATCTGTTGAATAATTAAATTGATATGGATAATCTTTGATAATAAGATTTGAATTTAATTTAATAATCTGATTAAATTAGTATTAATTGATGATTTTATCTTTTAAAAGTTAATAAGATATTTCTATTTGAATATATATATTTATTTATATATATTGTAAATAGAAGCTTTGATAAATTGGGAATTTATATTTAATTTAATCTGGACTTTTCAAAGATATTTAAATAAGTAATTTTATAGTTTTAAAATACTTTAAGAAAATATTTAATTGGTTTAAGATATTTTTTTTTTACTTAAGCTTAAATATAATTAGCTTTTGTTTCTCTTTAATATATATAGATAAGTATTTTAATAAATAAGAAAAGACTTTTATATACTTTTAAACTAAATAAAAATATGAATAATTACTTAAAAGACATGTGTCTTTATCTAAAGCTTTATTTTAACACTTGTAATTTAAGTAACAAGTATATGTGACAAGTGTCTTAATTATGTTCATTTTCTTTTATTTTTATAAAATCATAAATTTATTTATATAAACATATACATTTCCTTTACTTCATTCTTTCAAATTTCTTTTCAAAACAAGAAACTCAAAACCTTTTTCTCTAATAAAAATCTGAAAACCAAATCAGTACCACTTCTCAAAACATTCTCTAGTCTAAAATCTGAAATAAAAATCAGTAATCAAATGCTTCAAACCAAATCAAAGAAACCAGTCTGCAATTTTCGAATTCAAGGGAAATCAAATCCCTGTAACCAAGTTAAAAATCTGAAATCAATAATCCTCCTCAAATCTGAAAAGTACATAAGCCTGAACTAAAATCATTAACCTGCATCTTCTTCAAATCTGTAAGACAATTCCAAATCAAAGTCTTCAGCCAGAAATTTCTTTTCAAACCTGGAATCAAAACTCCAGCATGCATGCAAATTGTAGAATCTGAAAGCAAAGCATTTGCAGTAAAATCAAGACTAAAGTTTTTAAGAAAAAAAAAGAGAAGCAACTTGAAGTTTTGAATCAAAAGCAATCCAGTTCAAGTTTTCAAATCAAAGAAACATTCAAGTTAAAGTCTTCAAGAGATAAAAACTGCCTCTGTTTCATCTTTGTATATCAGGTGAGTAACTTTAAAAAAAAATTAAAATATAATTTGGTTGCATGCTAGTATGGATGAATTTAAATGTGTATTACATGTATATATAAGTGAATACCTGATATTGTGTGCATGCTGTATATAATTGCTTTGTTCATCATTTTGTTTTAAGTAAGTAACAATCTTTCTAAAAAGGTTCAAAATTTGTTTTAAAAATCTGGATGCATGAAATAAACATCTGAAGTAGAGTGTGATAATTGTTTATGATGTTTTAAATATGAACTGTATGTATATATATATATATATATATATCTAAATATGTGAATGTGCATGTTTGTTTACAGAGTGTAGTCTCTGTTCTTGATATACAGGTTACAAAACCTGATAAATAATTCATATCTCCTTCCCTAGATCTCTTTAGTCTTCAACATCTAAACGAAATCTGTTGTTATGACAAGTTCTAAATTTCAAAAATAATTTTTGAGTTAAATATGAAAATAGTTTTAACTGAAAGGTAAATTTACAGTAAAAACTTAATCATATCAAAATTTGGTCACAGAGATTAAGTGTTTCAGGTATATAACCTGATTTTCATTTGAAAATTTTGAATTTTAAAAATAAAATTAGGACTTTTAGACTTGTGATTCGAGAAGGATAGAAAGATGAACAGAATGCTTGTTTGAGGTGATTTCTGGTGATCTATGTATTCGTATGGGTCGGGGTTCTTCAAAAGGATGGAGGAGTGATCGTAGTATCTTGGAAAAATAATGGATGGCGATGCCTTTTATCGAGGAGGCAGCGGTGGCGAGATTTGTTCTGGAACCCTAGTTTATCTAGGTTGAATGTTTTGGTTTGGTTCGACTTCTAAAATTGATCGAGTGCAACAAGGAATTGGAGATGGGATGCTGGAGCGTTATCGAAGTTGTAGCCGGAGTTTCAACAACTCTGGTGATCGGAGGCAGAAGTACGCGAGATTTTCCAGGCTTTGGTGGTTCGAGACCTTCTGTTCCAGGTTTCATTTGAATGTTCGAATTTAAATTCGAGCTCGTATTGATGTTTGTGTTGATCGTGTTGGGACGTGAGTGTGATCGTCGATGTGAGAAGATCATCTCTGATGATCGGAGGCAACTAGCGGCAACGTGCATGTGCACGGTGTACAAATTTCTCTGGTGATGTCGATTTGGGTTACTCGAGTAATTTTGGTTGTTGACTCGAAGTAGTGTGGTTTTTGACTCGAAGCATTCTGGATGTGTCTCGGGTAATGTTGGATTCCATATTTTTAAACAGAGAAAGTTTTTTTTTCAGTTTTTAAATTTTAAAATGAAATTTAAAACTGAAGTTTAAATATAAAAGTAAAGTTTAAATAAGTTTAAATCTAGTTTTATTTGGAGTTTAAGTTTAGATCTCAGTTTTCAAATAAGATAAAGTTTTAAAATTTGAATTGATTTAACTACTTTAAAAAGGGTTAAGTAGTTTGAATTTTAAAAAAATGAAGTTTTAAATTATAAATAGGATTCTAAATCTAAAGATTAATCTGGAATCAAAAGTTAATATACATTTCAATTTTGAAATAAAAAGAAGTTTTTAAATTTAAAATGTTTTAAACAATTTGAATGTTAAAGTGTATTTTTAATTGATTTGAATTTAAAATGAATTTGGTTTTAAATTTGTTTAATTAAGTAAATATTTCTTTAACATGTGATTTAAAAGGATAGTTTTAAAACTTTGTTAAGTTAAATTTGTCTTCATTTTAAATCTTAAATTTAAAATGAAATTTAAAAGTAAATTGTTTTAAATGCTTTATTAATGATATTTTAATCATTAATAAGAATTAAGTTTATCTTAAAGATAATTAAGATATAATAATTTGGGATAAATTATTAAGGTAATTAAAGTTAATTTATCAAATTAAATTAATTTATGATTTGGATTAATAAATTTTGTAATTAAGGATTATAAATTAGAGTATTAATTAATGGTTAGGAATTAATTAATAAGTAATTAAATATTAATTAAGTTATGGATTAATACTTAATTAATTTAGTAATTAGAGATTAATAAATTGGTTACTAAGATTTATTAATTTAGAATTAATAATAATTAGTATAAGTTAATTACTTAAGGAAAGTAATTAAACAATAGTTAATGAAGTCATTAACTATGGATTATTAATTAATTAATGTGATTAATATTAATAATTAATTAAATTAATTAATTTAAAGATAATCAATTATAGAATTTGTTTAAATGTAATTATTTATTGGAAGTAATTAAGAATTAATTACTTATTGTAATTAATTGAAGTTAATTTGATTTAGTTAAATTAATTAATTAAGTTTAATTAATTTAGAATAATCAAGAGATGATTTGATAATAATTACTTAATGTAATTATTAAGGTAAGATTATTTAGGGAAGTAAATAATAAGATAATTACTGGAAGTAATTAGTTGAATAATGATTTTATTAATAGAAGTAATTTGAGTTAATTACTTTGAATAATTAATCAAGGGATTAATTAAGGAATTAATTAAGGAGTAATTAATTTAGTTAATGAAAGTAATTAAGGGTAATTAATTACTGATTGAAGATTAATCAAGAGTGATTAATAAATGTTGTTTAATTAAAGGTTAATTACTTAATGTAATTAATTTAATTAAGTAATTAATAATTAAGTTGTAATTAAGGATCATTAATTAATATAATTAATGATGTAACTAAGATTGATTAATTAAGTGATAATTAATAAATGAAGTGATTAATTAATGTAATTAATTAAGGTTTAATATAATTAATTATAGTTGATTAACTTAATTAATTTTAGTTAATTAATTAATGCTGTAATTAAAGGTTAATTACTATAAGTGGTTAAGGATAATTAATTTAAGTAATTAATTGAGAATAAATTACTTGAATATAATCAAAAGATAATTAATCAAGATGATTAATTGAAATGAATTATTAGAGAATAATTAATTAATTGATTGTAATTAATTAATGGTTAAGTAAGAAGGATTTATAAAATAAAGTAATTAATTTAATTCACTTTAAATTAATTAGAGATGGTATAAATCATTACTTAAGAATGGATGATAATATTGAATGCTTTGCATTGATTGATATCTCTGATGAGATATATGCTGTGTGATATGGATGTTTAGTTAAATTGTGATGATAATATGGATTATCTGATAATGTTGATTATCTATTGTGAATTATCCTTCTATGTGTATAAAGATAATTGAATTGAATTGTTTTAACTTTAAAACAACTTGGCCTTAAAAGATACGCTTTGGATTTCGATGAGACCGGGATCGGGTTTCCGTATACCGGATTTCCAGGTTTGGAGACCCGAATACCACATCGATCCAAATTAACGATAGGTCGTGAATCAAGTGAAGATGAAGATTCAGAGTGCAAGGGTTATTGTCGTTAACTCTGAGGGTGATTCCAAAACGAGTGTAACGAGATAATGCCTTCGGTTTCGTTCGAACCCGGAACGAACTTGTATGGACTGAATGCTTTCAGAACATCGTCAGGTGGACGATGAGCATTCTAAGTGATGTGTTCTTTTCTAAGGTAATCGTGACCTCAAGCCTCACAAACCGGGAATGGCTAAAATAGGGGAGGTGCAGCAAGGTTAGTGGGTAGCACCCAAGTAGGACAAGGTTACCTCTGTCTAGATGTCCCTTTCTATTTTCGACTTAGTGGTGCGGTTGCTGATCCCAACCGTGAGGTATCTTGTGTGGGAATTATCCAGTAAGGGATGTTCCGACCTTGTGTTGCAGGGGATTGGGAGTGATCCTCGGTACGGTGATCTAGGCCACGTACTGTGACGGGCGGTACCCCGGTAGCCCTGCCATTGTATGGAATACAAACTCCAATAAGTGCCGTACGTATTAGTTGTGCCCAACTATGTTGGAATGTGAGATGTAAGCATTTCAGCTATTTCTGTATTTTACTTGAAAACCCTAGACCCTATTATAATACAATCGAATTTCCTATCAAATGTTTTGGTTAGCGTAAGGTAAAAACTTACCCATGTTTATTTGTGGGAAGACTTACGTGATATCTTTTCTTTCAAAAGGTTTTGAAGTTAAACAAGTTTAACCTGTTACTCACACCAGACCCATGTCTGACCCAAGTTGTTTATTTCTGTTTTATAAACTCTTGGGTACTCAAATTTTTACGAGTAGCCAAGGGATTCAGGTTAGCTTTGACGAGTAATCTGGAGGAGCAATGGAGCAGGAGGCTTCAGCGTTGTAGATAAAGATAGTAGTATTCCGCTGTGTTGATATCTGTGATAGTGTCTTGTCTTGTATTTGAGTTGTAATGTCTAGACAGATGTTTATAACTGTCTAGTAAGTGATGTATATGTTGTGTAACTCTGTAAAGTGTTGTATACTATGTAATAGTTTATGTTATTAATATAATTTCTTCGTTCCACTGTGAGATCGTTGTTGTTGTTTCTTTCTTTCTTCTCTTCTTTTCTATTTTCTACCCCTTTCTTTCTTATTAGCGATACGATTTTCTATGGAGAGAAAGTCGTGTTCGTTACAGTGGTATCAGAGCATAGGTTGAGCGAATGCCTAAGCTTTTGGTTAAGTGAATATCAGAACACTAGGTTGAGTGAATACCTAGGTTCAGAAGGATTGTTCATTAGAGATAGGATCTGTAGCAACCTATTTGAGTCTGAGTATATATATATACGAGAGCGCGTATTTGTTAGTTATATAAAATGGTTTTATATTGTGTTAATTGATCGGTTGAGTGGTATATGGATTCTGGTCAATACGAGTAGCTAACGTTATTGATAGGGATCTCTAAACACTTGAACTAGGCCAACGGACACAATATTGTTTTAAAGAGGTAAATGAAATAATTTTACCCAGAAATAATTTCTATATAAAAAGTACCATTTTATATATATATATATTTCTACCTATTTGTTGGGTTACCTGTTCGGGTTTTCCAATATAGGATATAAAGGTAGATAGGGCGGTAGTGTGTGTAACACGACTACCAATGGTTGGAGTTTGAATGTTGAGGTTGGAAGTGTATCTGTCGAGATTGTAGACCCAATACCGTCTCGAGTAAGCTTTGCTATGGTAAAGGATTTCATCGATCTCTGAAGAAAACCTTTTAAAGGTTCGGAGTTTATCTTTGAAGTTTGGATGAGTAAAGTTGGATCTGTCGATTGAACAGAAGCGAGTGATGGTACCTTGATACCTCAAGTAATAGTAGCTGTATGATGAGATACAGTGACGATGGATGTTCCCGAAGATGTTTTCTTTGGAACAAGCTTAAGGAAGTGTATCTGCTTCGGTGTTGTGGCTGAGTTCAGCATGGTGTTTCTGTTTGGTTTGGAGTCCGAGTTTCTCGAAGAGCTTTGGATAAGAGCATTTGTGGCAGCAGTGCAGCTCGGAGTATTCTGTGATGGCAGGAAGTTTTCTGGATGAACAGTTTTTCTGGAAGTGAAGTTCAGAAGCAGCAGAGTGGATCCATTTCTTCGATAAATTGGATAAATAAGTGTAAGCTGTTCTGATTGGTAAAGAGAGAACAGTCTGTTTGGAAATAGGTTGGGTTGATCGCAAAAGTGACTTGTGATTGCTGAGTGTTCTCTTGGGTTGTCAGAATTTTCTGGATGTCTTCAGAGAAGTCAGAAGTTTGTCCGCATCTGAAGGTTGAGTTTTCTTATCGACTTGGATTCCAGGAGTGATACCGGTGGTTCAGTCTAGTGAAAGGATGTTTCCTAGAGATGGAGTTGGTGAAGCAGCTCAAGTTTTGCTGGAGTATCTGAGTTTTCTTTATGGATCAGTGAACCTTATTTCTGAAATGAGTTGTACCATCTATGCTTGTGTTCTACCTCAGATCAGAGTTGAGCAGCGAAAGCAGTTTGGAGTGTATCTCTGGATGGGAGAAGTAAGTTTGGAATCTACTGATGTTGTGAAGTAGAGTTATGTTTGGATCTCGTCTGTGTTCTGATTTGGATAAGTAATTGGTCTACTTGGTTGAATTGCTAGTTTGGATAATTGGAATTCATTGTGTTTTACGTATCTCTGAGGAAGTACGTATTTGATCTATCTCTGGTTTTAGAATCTGCAGTTCAGGAAGTTTGGTAGTTGAGTCAGACTCGTCTGTAGTCTGATATTCTGTTTAGTTCTGTAGATCTAGATGAGTAGGAGATCTATAGCTTAGTAGTTTAGATTGTTTGTAGAGCGAGTATTCCGATATATATATATATACTTGGGGAAACTCGAGGAATTTTATCTAGAATTTAGTCTAGATAGTTAGAATTGTTTGATTGGATGAATTGGTTGCTATAGTTGCTAGCATATGGATGATAGTATATGCTTGTGTTTTAAATTAAAATCTTTAATAAGATTATTAAATTACCTTTGTTTAAATTTCGGGGACGAAATTATTTTAAGGGGGAAGGAATGTAATATCCCGGAAATTTTAACAATATCAATTTAATAATCTGTTGAATAATTAAATTGATATGGATAATCTTTGATAATAAGATTTGAATTTAATTTAATAATCTGATTAAATTAGTATTAACTGATGATTTTATCTTTTAAAAGTTAATAAGATATTTCTATTTGAATATATATATTTATTTATATATATTGTAAATAGAAGCTTTGATAAATTGGGAATTTATATTTAATTTAATCTGGACTTTTCAAAGATATTTAAATAAGTAATTTTATAGTTTTAAAATACTTTAAGAAAATATTTAATTGGTTTAAGATATTTTTTTTTTACTTAAGCTTAAATATAATTAGCTTTTGTTTCTCTTTAATATATATAGATAAGTATTTTAATAAATAAGAAAAGACTTTTATATACTTTTAAACTAAATAAAAATATGAATAATTACTTAAAAGACATGTGTCTTTATCTAAAGCTTTATTTTAACACTTGTAATTTAAGTAACAAGTATATGTGACAAGTGTCTTAATTATGTTCATTTTCTTTTATTTTTATAAAATCATAAATTTATTTATATAAACATATACATTTCCTTTACTTCATTCTTTCAAATTTCTTTTCAAAACAAGAAACTCAAAACCTTTTTCTCTAATAAAAATCTGAAAACCAAATCAGTACCACTTCTCAAAACATTCTCTAGTCTAAAATCTGAAATACAAATCAGTAATCAAATGCTTCAAACCAAATCAAAGAAACCAGTCTGCAATTTTCGAATTCAAGGGAAATCAAATCCCTGTAACCAAGTTAAAAATCTGAAATCAATAATCCTCCTCAAATCTGAAAAGTACATAAGCCTGAACTAAAATCATTAACCTGCATCTTCTTCAAATCTGTAAGACAATTCCAAATCAAAGTCTTCAGCCAGAAATTTCTTTTCAAACCTGGAATCAAAACTCCAGCATGCATGCAAATTGTAGAATCTGAAAGCAAAGCATTTGCAGTAAAATCAAGACTAAAGTTTTTAAGAAAAAAAAAGAGAAGCAACTTGAAGTTTTGAATCAAAAGCAATCCAGTTCAAGTTTTCAAATCAAAGAAACATTCAAGTTAAAGTCTTCAAGAGATAAAAACTGCCTCTGTTTCATCTTTGTATATCAGGTGAGTAACTTTAAAAAAAATATATATAATTTGGTTGCATGCTAGTATGGATGAATTTAAATGTGTATTACATGTATATATAAGTGAATACCTGATATTGTGTGCATGCTGTTTATAATTGCTTTGTTCATCATTTTGTTTTAAGTAAGTAACAATCTTTCTAAAAAGGTTCAAAATTTGTTTTAAAAATCTGGATGCATGAAATAAACATCTGAAGTAGAGTGTGATAATTGTTTGTGATGTTTTAAATATGAACTGTATGTATATATATATATATATCTAAATATGTGAATGTGCATGTTTGTTTACAGAGTGTAGTCTCTGTTCTTGATATACAGGTTACAAAACCTGATAAATAATTCATATCTCCTTCCCTAGATCTCTTTAGTCTTCAATATCTAAACGAAATCTGTTGTTATGACAAGTTCTAAATTTCAAAAATAATTTTTGAGTTAAATATGAAAATAGTTTTAACTGAAAGGTAAATTTACAGTAAAAACTTAATCATATCAAAATTTGGTCACAGAGATTAAGTGTTTCAGGTATATAACCTGATTTTCATTTGAAAATTTTGAATTTTAAAAATAAAATTAGGACTTTTAGACTTGTGATTCGAGAAGGATAGAAAGATGAACAGAATGCTTGTTTGAGGTGATTTCTGGTGATCTATGTATTCGTATGGGTCGGGGTTCTTCAAAAGGATGGAGGAGTGATCGTAGTATCTTGGAAAAATAATGGATGGCGATGCCTTTTATCGAGGAGGCAGCGGTGGCGAGATTTGTTCTGGAACCCTAGTTTATCTAGGTTGAATGTTATGGTTTGGTTCGACTTCTAAAATTGATCGAGTGCAACAAGGAATTGGAGATGGGATGCTGGAGCGTTATCGAAGTTGTAGCCGGAGTTTCAACAACTCTGGTGATCGGAGGCAGAAGTACGCGAGATTTTCCAGGCTTTGGTGGTTCGAGACCTTCTGTTCCAGGTTTCATTTGAATGTTCGAATTTAAATTCGAGCTCGTATTGATGTTTGTGTTGATCGTGTTAGGACGTGAGTGTGATCGTCGATGTGAGAAGATCATCTCTGATGATCGGAGGCAACTAGCGGCAACGTGCATGTGCACGGTGTACAAATTTCTCTGGTGATGTCGATTTGGGTTACTCGAGTAATTTTGGTTGTTGACTCGAAGTAGTGTGGTTTTTGACTCGAAGCATTCTGGATGTGTCTCGGGTAATGTTGGATTCCATATTTTTAAACAGAGAAAGTTTTTTTTTCAGTTTTTAAATTTTAAAATGAAATTTAAAACTGAAGTTTAAATATAAAAGTAAAGTTTAAATAAGTTTAAATCTAGTTTTATTTGGAGTTTAAGTTTAGATCTCAGTTTTCAAATAAGATAAAGTTTTAAAATTTGAATTGATTTAACTACTTTAAAAAGGGTTAAGTAGTTTGAATTTTAAAAAAATGAAGTTTTAAATTATAAATAGGATTCTAAATCTAAAGATTAATCTGGAATCAAAAGTTAATATACATTTCAATTTTGAAATAAAAAGAAGTTTTTAAATTTAAAATGTTTTAAACAATTTGAATGTTAAAGTGTATTTTTAATTGATTTGAATTTAAAATGAATTTGGTTTTAAATTTGTTTAATTAAGTAAATATTTCTTTAACATGTGATTTAAAAGGATAGTTTTAAAACTTTGTTAAGTTAAATTTGTCTTCATTTTAAATCTTAAATTTAAAATGAAATTTAAAAGTAAATTGTTTTAAATGCTTTATTAATGATATTTTAATCATTAATAAGAATTAAGTTTATCTTAAAGATAATTAAGATATAATAATTTGGGATAAATTATTAAGGTAATTAAAGTTAATTTATCAAATTAAATTAATTTATGATTTGGATTAATAAATTTTGTAATTAAGGATTATAAATTAGAGTATTAATTAATGGTTAGGAATTAATTAATAAGTAATTAAATATTAATTAAGTTATGGATTAATACTTAATTAATTTAGTAATTAGAGATTAATAAATTGGTTACTAAGATTTATTAATTTAGAATTAATAATAATTAGTATAAGTTAATTACTTAAGGAAAGTAATTAAACAATAGTTAATGAAGTCATTAACTATGGATTATTAATTAATTAATGTGATTAATATTAATAATTAATTAAATTAATTAATTTAAAGATAATCAATTATAGAATTTGTTTAAATGTAATTATTTATTGGAAGTAATTAAGAATTAATTACTTATTGTAATTAATTGAAGTTAATTTGATTTAGTTAAATTAATTAATTAAGTTTAATTAATTTAGAATAATCAAGAGATGATTTGATAATAATTACTTAATGTAATTATTAAGGTAAGATTATTTAGGGAAGTAAATAATAAGATAATTACTGGAAGTAATTAGTTGAATAATGATTTTATTAATAGAAGTAATTTGAGTTAATTACTTTGAATAATTAATCAAGGGATTAATTAAGGAATTAATTAAGGAGTAATTAATTTAGTTAATGAAAGTAATTAAGGGTAATTAATTACTGATTGAAGATTAATCAAGAGTGATTAATAAATGTTGTTTAATTAAAGGTTAATTACTTAATGTAATTAATTTAATTAAGTAATTAATAATTAAGTTGTAATTAAGGATCATTAATTAATATAATTAATGATGTAACTAAGATTGATTAATTAAGTGATAATTAATAAATGAAGTGATTAATTAATGTAATTAATTAAGGTTTAATATAATTAATTATAGTTGATTAACTTAATTAATTTTAGTTAATTAATTAATGCTGTAATTAAAGGTTAATTACTATAAGTGGTTAAGGATAATTAATTTAAGTAATTAATTGAGAATAAATTACTTGAATATAATCAAAAGATAATTAATCAAGATGATTAATTGAAATGAATTATTAGAGAATAATTAATTAATTGATTGTAATTAATTAATGGTTAAGTAAGAAGGATTTATAAAATAAAGTAATTAATTTAATTCACTTTAAATTAATTAGAGATGGTATAAATCATTACTTAAGAATGGATGATAATATTGAATGCTTTGCATTGATTGATATCTCTGATGAGATATATGCTGTGTGATATGGATGTTTAGTTAAATTGTGATGATAATATGGATTATCTGATAATGTTGATTATCTATTGTGAATTATCCTTCTATGTGTATAAAGATAATTGAATTGAATTGTTTTAACTTTAAAACAACTTGGCCTTAAAAGATACGCTTTGGATTTCGATGAGACCGGGATCGGGTTTCCGTATACCGGATTTCCAGGTTTGGAGACCCGAATACCACATCGATCCAAATTAACGATAGGTCGTGAATCAAGTGAAGATGAAGATTCAGAGTGCAAGGGTTATTGTCGTTAACTCTGAGGGTGATTCCAAAACGAGTGTAACGAGATAATGCCTTCGGTTTCGTTCGAACCCGGAACGAACTTGTATGGACTGAATGCTTTCAGAACATCGTCAGGTGGACGATGAGCATTCTAAGTGATGTGTTCTTTTCTAAGGTAATCGTGACCTCAAGCCTCACAAACCGGGAATGGCTAAAACAGGGGAGGTGCAGCAAGGTTAGTGGGTAGCACCCAAGTAGGACAAGGTTACCTCTGTCTAGATGTCCCTTTCTATTTTCGACTTAGTGGTGCGGTTGCTGATCCCAACCGTGAGGTATCTTGTGCGGGAATTATCCAGTAAGGGATGTTCCGACCTTGTGTTGCAGGGGATTGGGAGTGATCCTCGGTACGGTGATCTAGGCCACGTACTGTGACGGGCGGTACCCCGGTAGCCCTGCCATTGTATGGAATCCAAACTCCAATAAGTGCCGTACGTATTAGTTGTGCCCAACTATGTTGGAATGTGAGATGTAAGCATTTCAGCTATTTCTGTATTTTACTTGAAAACCCTAGACCCTATTATAATACAATCGAATTTCCTATCAAATGTTTTGGTTAGCGTAAGGTAAAAACTTACCCATGTTTATTTGTGGGAAGTCTTACGTGATATCTTTTCTTTCAAAAGGTTTTGAAGTTAAACAAGTTTAACCTGTTACTCACACCAGACCCATGTCTGACCCAAGTTGTTTATTTCTGTTTTATAAACTCTTGGGTACTCAAATTTTTACGAGTAGCCAAGGGATTCAGGTTAGCTTTGACGAGTAATCTGGAGGAGCAATGGAGCAGGAGGCTTCAGCGTTGTAGATATAGATAGTAGTATTCCGCTGTGTTGATATCTGTGATAGTGTCTTGTCTTGTATTTGAGTTGTAATGTCTAGACAGATGTTTATAACTGTCTAGTAAGTGATGTATATGTTGTGTAACTCTGTAAAGTGTTGTATACTATGTAATAGTTTATGTTATTAATATAATTTCTTCATTCCGCTGTGAGATCGTTGTTGTTGTTTCTTTCTTTCTTCTCTTCTTTTCTATTTTCTACCCCTTTCTTTCTTATTAGCGATACGACTTTCTATGGAGAGAAAGTCGTGGTCGTTACAATTTGTAATAGTTAAGTTGATTTGAAATAAAACTCTTGTTTTGTTAGCTTTGTGCTTTCACCAAATTGGTAGTCGAGTGTAATCTCCTATCTCCTCTTTCGATTAATCGAGTGCGCTCGATTCAACGACTGTAGAAGCCGATTCACAGAATCTAGTGCGCTAGATCAACGTACGAAGAATCACAGATCTTTGAACCCGGTATCGTGCACGATCAACGAGTTCGGGATAGCTAGAATTCAGTATCTTCGGATCAACGAATTTGGGCATTTCAGTATTCATCAATCCACCGATTGCAACTTCCATTGATCTACATTGTTTTGATTAATCCGTTGCATCAATAAGGGATTTGGAGGAAAAGGAATTTTCAAAAATGTTGAATATGTGAACTTCAAAAATGAAATCTGAATTCATAAAAGAAGTTATAAATCGTTGAATGGGGTTATAAATAAGTATACTTGGTTTTTGGAAATTGTTAAAGGGAATTTATTAATGATTCCGGAGACTTATGAGATAAGTTACGAAATATTCTTTGAAGCGTTAATATTTGAAATGATTTAGAAAATAAGATTTATAATGTTTCCTAAGTATAAAAATGGAAATTTGGAAATATTTCTAAGTGTTGAAATGGTTTGGGAATATCCTATTATGGATTTAAGTATTTGAAATTGTTTTCAAATATTGGAATATGGAAAGGAATTTGAATATATATCTTTGTAAAGATATTTTGAAATAAATGTTTGAAGATTTATAAAATAAGGCTTAGTGTCTACTTATGGATGTTTTATTGATAGTTAAATAACCGACTATCAATTTGGGCCAAATTCATTGATCGTTTCGAAGGGACTGGGATAGGGTTTAATTATTCGAAAACCACTTCGATCCGATTTGAGCGTTACGAATGGATGCCATGAAAATAGTGAAGATGGTGATTCGATTTGTCCAGACCCAGGACAACTTATATGGACGAATGCTATCAGAACATCGTCATTGGAGGACGGTGAGCATTCTAAGTGGAAGTGTTCTTGAAAGGTAACGTTTAGCTTCAAGCCTCATCAACCGGGAATGACTAAAATAGGGGAGATGTAGCAAGGCTAAGTGGGTCGCACCCAATTAGGGTATGTTATCACTTTTCTAGATATCCTCGGAAATATATAAAAATTATGGATACTGTTGTTCATGAAAAAGGGAGTGCTCGATTTTTAAGGGTGGGAACACCCGGGGTGATAACATATTCGGTTCTATCCAGGTTAGGGGTAGGCCGATCTTGCGTAGCAGGGGATCTCGACGAGGTCCTCGGTACATTTTTCTAGAGGTGTACTTTAAAATTCAATATCAAATTAAATGGCGATTAAATTCAATAAAAGTCACATTTAATAGGAATGACAATTTAAATATACCAAACAACAATCAATCAATTTCTAATCACATCATAAATTTAATTTAACTAACATAGGATGATTTTGTAGTTGTGAGTGGGTTAAAACACTCACCTTTGATTTATCGACGATTTAAAATCTAATTTTAGCCCAAAAATCTAACAATTTCAGAATTCGACCAAACTAGTTCTATAATGTCCGAAATTCCAATACGATCACAATGGAGAAAACCGCGCGTCAATCAGAGCTCGTATGCAAAAATTATGATTGTTAGAAGATTTAAAGTTTGAATTTAAATTAAATAAAATAATATTAAAACATACCACGTCATCCTCAATTCACGAACCCTAATCTCATGCGTATGAACAAGATACACGCACGAAGCTTCAACGCCGCCGCCATATCGTCTAGTCGTCGCCGTTGGCTAGTCACGACCATGCCCCCACGTCACTAGAAGATGCATCGACCTCGCCTGAACCCCCCACGACCTCCGCGACTCCGCTCCTATCACCATCGAACTCAAAAAGGAGCAGCCGCCTCTGATTGATACAAACCCTAATCGAATTTTTCGCTCCAATCCAACCATCAATTTTCCAAACGAACCACACAGATGTACTCCCCACGCAAATCTCCACCAGACTGCATCCTTGAATCGATGAATCGTGGCTGTTGATCAACTACCAAAATCGATGGCCGAGAATATTTTGGTCCTTTATGGACAACCAAAACTCGATTGCAAAAACGAATAACAGATTTAGATTGCGCTTTTCGAGAGCTTTCTAATGATATATAATTTGCTAGGGTTTGGAGAGTTTGAATTTTTTTAAAATTGATTTGAAATTGAATTTGGAATTAGGTTTTAGCCATTGGGAAGAAAGGAATGACAGAAATTTTTAGTACGTACAGTAATAAGAAATAAAAAGGCTGCTAGGGTTTGAAAAATATATTTATATAGACAAGGCCCGATAAGAATGAATAAACATATCGAATTGGTTCGAAACGACAATAACGACCCGAAAAGCCCGTTCTGCTTTTGAAACGAAAGTAGGTCATCCCATATATCAAAATAGATGCTTTCAATATTTTTGAACTCAATGGAACAGGTTTCAAAACCAAATTCCATTATATACAGAAGTTAGCTATTAAGATTAGCATATTTCAAATTGAATTTATTAAATTGATTTCTACGCGTTTCGAGCCCGCACGATCAAACAACTAGTCCGATCGTTACGAAACTCGAAATCCTACAATAATTCACTGTTACAGATCCGATGAAACTAGTTTCGTCGAAATTCGAAACAGTGGCCAAAATGGTTAATTTCACGTTAATTTAAATATATTATTATTAAATAAATTAATCACCTTTAAATCCAAATTTTATAACTAACAATTTTTATCATTTTTGTTTACCCAGTAATTTATAATCTCTTAAAATAAATTTCCATGTCAAATCCAATGTTAAATATCGCACTAATTAAAGTGTTCAATTTTAATTGCAATAAATTCATTAATTATAATTTAAATTCCAATAAATTCATTTAATTTGATTTACATCTTATTATTCAATCAACCATCATCTTTTGGATATAATTAACATTGGTTTACATCTTATTACATCAATATTCCACAGTTATCATCTTAATTCATATTAACTGCAATAATTGATTTACATTAAAAATTTATATATTTCCAAATTATCTCCACATATTAAAAATGAGATGATAAATAAACAAATTGTTACATTTAAGTATTCTAATCATAATTATAAATTTTATTATTTACAACAAATGTTATGACCACTTACACAACACTGATTCTATATTCAATTTCAATTAATTACAAACAATCTCACCATTTACTACAACATTTAATTTATTTCATTATTTAGAATTATAACCAAATTAACCTTACAATAATTTCAATTGATTGAAATTGCATTAAAATAGTTATCAATTACCTTAAATCAACATTATTAAATTACATTCTAATTGTTTTTCTTATTAATAAATCATTAATCTTTAATTTCACACAATATTAATCCTAAAATCTTATTAAATTAAATATTTTAATTATCGAAAAAATACGGGTCATTACAGTTGTTGTGCTTTTTGACTTGAATGATGATGTATTGAATAAGTTATCCTAGGCCCTAGCATTCGACGTTGTCGGAACGTGCCTTCTTTTTGGCTTTGAGTGAGTCCGAACACCTAACAAGGCCTTGTAGGTGATTGCTTCGCTCGAGACCTTCCATCTTGACTAACTCAGCACCTTATGCTTTCATGGTAATAGATGTATAGTTCTTCCTTCATGGATGAGAGTTGCTCTAACCGTTTCGAAAGGTTATGCATGCTTTCGAAAGGGCTAATTCAGTGGAAGACCTTTCCAATGTGCATATAATGAGATGAAACCAAGCGTCTTGAGTGGTTTAGGGTACGTGGAGGAAGCACACTGCTTATGGACTTTGAAGGGTAGCCTCTGACCTTGTCGAAAGCTCCTTGTTGACGCCGTCGAGACGTCGTTTTGACCTTATCGAAAGGTATTTCTTGTGTGCTTTCATCTTTTTGTCGGAAGCTATGTTTAACCAGACCATCTTGGTGCTTTCTGATCTTTACCAATGCTCTCGTGTTCCTTCTTTCATGCTTTTATCTCTGAGAATATTTTATGGTTAACATTTTGCCCCCTCCTAGAATGAAAGAAGCTTTTGATCTTTAGGACAGAAACTCCAAGGAACTTCTCTCTTTATTTCTTACGAAATAGATTGTAACCCCAATTAAGATTGTAACCTGGTTAGGAGACCTTAATGAGTAATCTTAAATTTATAGAGTTAATGTTGAAGATGTTGTTTGTTAATATTTTCGGATAAAATATTCTAAAATATATATGATTAAGAATGTGGAATAATATCACCTGATTTGCAGACAATGATTCGATTATATGAACCTTAGGAGAAAGTCGGCTATATTCCCTAGGTATTCCTTCTTTGAGCCAAACCTCTCTTAATACTATTGGTTGATTATTCTTACTTAGTGTGAAATTAGCAAGTAATCCAGTGCCAATTTCATTTGATGATATGAATATCTTGCATTGAAACAGAATTTTAGATTTAACAGAAAATACGCAACCCACCATGAAACTCAATAATAAAATATAAAGTTCTTTAAAGTCAGGAGTCCAATGGGGGTCTTAATCAAAAATATGAAATTCATGAATTACCAACAAAATTCACAAGGAAGTTTAAAATCCATAACATTTGGAATCTAATAAGAGATCATCCAAAATCCAATGAGGAAATCATGCATATGTAATCCATAAATCATCATTGAAACCCTCAAGGAAACGTGAGAACTCGCTAAACCAGAAATTCAATAAGTGTTCATTAAAAACTTCAACCCGGAATCTTGAAATACAAAATTCACAAATTTTCATGAAAATGAATAAAGAACTTCAAGATTCACAAAACTAGGGATCCAAAGATCCAATAAGGCAATCGAGAATATGAAAAATCATAAACCTTTATCAAAATTCATAAGGAAATGTAGGGTTCCATCAAATCGGTTAACCGGCAGAGGACCATCAAAATTCCAACTAGGAAATGAGGAACACAAAATTCATGGATAATTATAAAAATCAGCAAGGAAATTCAAAATTCATTATATTAGAAATCCAATAAGAGATCATCACAGATCCTTTAAGGAAATTAAGAATAAAAAATTCACCAATCATTATAAAGATCCACAAGGAAATTTGGAGTTCTCTAAATCAGAAATTTCATGATGGATTATCAAACACTCATCAAGGAAATCAAAAATTCATAAATCATCATGAAAATCAACAAGTAATTCGGAATTCATCAAGTCAAAAGCTCGGTAAAAGGTCATCAAAAATCCAAACAAGGAAATTAAGAATGTAAAATTAATCAATCACCACAAAAATCAACAAGGAAACCTAGATTTCATTAATTCGGGGAATTGTTATAATGGGAAGCTCAAAATTCCAAGAATCCCAAAAATGTGATTCGAAACCTGTCCATTCTTATTCAAAATCAAAAAATCAATGGCAAATCCATAAATTATCATGCAAACTCAATAATGGGAGCCAAGAAATCATGAACTCATGAAACAAGTGATCAAATAGGAAATCATCATAAAAAATCAATGGGGAATTACAACATGTTGGATTCATGATTCGCCATAAAGGTCAATAAGGAAATTGAAAGTTTACTAAATTGGTAATTTAGTAAGAAATCACTAAAGAAATTCATTGATGGGATTATGAATGTTAGACCAATAAATCATCATAAAGTAAATGTTGGAGTTTAAGATTGACTAAATCCAAAATGTAATTTCAAGCGAAGGATTTAAAAGTCCACGGAATCAAGAATTTAACCAAAATTTTGTTAGGATCCCATCTGAAAAATAAATTACTAGAAACCAATCTAATATCGAAATTAGAAATTTACATGGTCATAGTAAATTCAATAAATCCAAACAACAAATTCCTAGACCTATGGTTTAGTTGAGTTTATGATATATTGGAGTTGGGTCGCATCTGTAAAGCCTTGAAATTAATTGGAATATTGGTTCCTTATATACTTATACAGTTTCTTTTGTTCTAAAGGATCACCCTATTTCCGGGGGCTCAGTTGTGGTTTGTTTGATCTATTCATTGAGTGTAGTCTCTACTATCATTAGTGGTAACTTGTTTCTTATTCGATTCTTTTAGCTTTGGTAGAGATTTTTACTTTGTTACCATATTATGGATTCTCCTTTCCATTTTCCTATCTCGTGCCTTCTTTAGGGGTACGGATTTCTTAATCCTTTTCAAACAATGGATGTTTTAATATTTGCTAATTCATACCTTATCTCTTTTGGATATGATTTTGAACTCTTTTTTTGTTTTCGATTACAGTGTTGGACATCTTTGTCATGTTGCCTCTGTATGTGTCCCTCTTTAGGATTTCAACTTTGTCCCAGTTGATAGATAGATTTCTTTTTTTAACCCTTTATTCTTTTGGGTTTTAACTTTTTCCTTGAGTTGTATATAACTTTGTCTTTATTCTTTGGTCTGGAGCCCCCTCTTGGCTTGGACATCTCAGTCCACTCTTTGATGAGCCTTTCTATGGGCTTGGACATCTTAGTCCATTGTTTGATGAGCCTCTCTTTGGGCTTTCCTTGTCTCAAAGGGATATTGTGCATACATAGTTGACCTTCCTCCAAAAGGTTGCTGATGGGTGCTACCCAGACCCATCCCCTAAGAGGTGGTTTTGACATTAGGGGTTCTATCTCTCCTTCCAGGAGATGCTATGGAATAGCGTCGTAGGCTTATGTCCCTCCCTCTAAGAGGTGCCATGGGATAGCATCGTGGGCTTAGGTCCCTCCCTCTAGGTGGTGCTACAGAATAGCATCGTAGGCTTGAGTATTTGTATATAAAAATAATTTTTGGCTAATAAAAATGGAGTCTCCTTTGAGAGAAAGAACTTTGTAATTAAACCCTCCTTATATATTGAAGGGTTATCTTTTGAAAAATAGTTTGGACTCATGAATCCTTTTGATAAAATAGTTTTTTTTTAATGTACTCTTTTGCAAGAACTTCCTTGCTGTTCTCATAAGACACAAATCTCAAATAGGAGACTAGAAGGTCATGATTCATGAACCAACAGTCTTTTAGTTGATAATAGGACTCTCTAGTTTGAGTTCCAATAAACTTTTTATGCTTTTAAAATCTTACTTGAAAAGTATGAATAGGCTTTTCTCTGGCCGTAATTTTAGTAAACTTTGAAAAATTGAATTTAATCAGTTTGAAATATTTTGTGTGCATTCACTAATGCTATATGATATCTCAATTTGGTTGCATAAATTAGCTTTTGAAATAAATAGGTACTTGTTTCCTCCCAGGCCATGGGGTAATTGAAAATAGTTTTCTTAAGAGGATATGTTTGAGAAATTTCATTTGAAATCATTTGCTAAAAATAGAGTTGGCATATGTGGACTTTCTCCTAAATCGATGTTAAGTTTGGCAGCGATTTGACATTTCTTGGAGGGAAGCCTTTGTATTGTGTCGACTGAAATATTGATCATTATCTTTTTTCTGGCATCTGAGTCTCTTTTCAAGTAGTCTAGATGTTTATTGAATACTTTGGACCGATTTTTTTTTTACTTGTAATAGCACTCGAATTTTAATCAGTACATTGTCAATGTACAACAAAAATCTATGTATGAATGGAAATAAAATTGAATTAAAAAGATATAAAGAGAGATAGAGGAGGCTCATAGGTGAACTAAGGTTGTGAGACTTCGTGATTTGATAGGAATCTGCATTTTGGAGTCCCTGAATTGCATTCCTCTAAGCTTGAACAAGATGTCTTTCAAGTTTCTTTAGCCAACTCCTGCAAAAATCCTGACCTAATCATGCCTTGAACTTTTTTTGATAGGATACGACATTCATCAGTTTTATGTCCATTTGCTTTATGGTACTCGTAGTAACTTCCTCCTTTATTTGGCTCTGGGGTGCTCCGGACCTTCTGGGGTGTAGTAAAATTCTCATTTCTTTTCATCTTGGCGAATGTGTAGGAGAACAGTTTATTCAAGTCTGCACGATTTATTTTGGAATTCTTTCTTCAACTTCCCTCTGGGTTTTCACTTTCCCTTGGTCTCTTATCAAAATGCCTAAGAACGAATTTCTCTTCCTTGGATTCTCGGTGGAATTCTTTCTTAGCATGGTGCATCTCATCCATTGGAATAAATTTTTCAGCTCGAAGAAAGAAATATTGTAGGTCTTTGCACCCATTGCTATAAAGGTCTTTCCAAAAAGGAGTTTGTTTAATTAACCCTAACCGAACTTCCATAAGCTTTTCTCTATCAGTTGTACACTCTGCTCTTAATGCTTCTGCGCTAAATCTGTTCAAATACTCTCTAAGTAGTTCCCCTGGCTTTTGTCTGATGGTTGCTAGTAAGCTAAAGTCCATAGTTGCATCTTTGAATATAGAAAATTGGGCCACAAAGTAACAAGTAAATTGTTCCCAAGAATAGATGGTTTCCATTCGGTAACTCCTTTACCATTTGATTGCTGCACCTTGAAAAGTAATAGGAAAAAGTTTATAGTGAACTGCCTCTGGAGCATTGTAAAAGTTCATCCCATTTTCAAAGACGACAAGGTGATCATCTGGATCAATTGTTCCATCATATCTTAGTGAAGGAATTTGAATGTGCGGGGGGAGATTTGTTGCCATTATTTCTTCAAAAAAGTGGGCCTTTTGCAGGATAACATATTCTTCTAGATCAAAAATCCCTTTTCCCTAAACGTATTCATAATTATTTGGTGTTAGACTTTCTTGGTCAGTTTCATTTCTATGACTACCCTTGTTGTTTTCTTGGACTGGGGTATTCGATTGTTCGAGAGATCTTTTTACTTGACTTTCTTGACTTAACCTTTGATCTCCTATCTCATTTGGAGGTTGCGCTTCATCCTCCATTTCCATAACCCTTATTGATTCCCAGGTTGGAGCTCTTTCAGAATATTCTTGTATTGCTATCGTTTGTGGCCATTGATTTTGGACCTTGATCACATTGTTTTCCAATTTTGTTAGGGTCGAAGGTTGTCCAACTCCTGTATTCCCTAAGTTAGAATTTAGGATCATGTAATCTTTCAAAGTCGACTATGAAGCAGTCTCTTCGCTTAGATTGCTGTTATTATATCTTACTCTTACCATATTCCTCTTTTAGATGAAGCTCTTTATGCCATTGATTGGTGATGAAAGTTATCAGAGATCAGAGGTTCGAGTCCTCCTTCTAGCACCAAAAATTTTGACAAGAAATTTGTCAACACCCCCAAATTCGGAATTGAAGTAGGAATAATGCTTTCGAAACTTCCTTTCAAATAGGTGAAGTTTGCTTGAGCTTTTCAAACGAGTAAAAATGATTAAATCTTGTCTTTAGAACCTTTCGACATAGTCGAAAGGGTAAACTCTCTTCCAATTAGTCCTTTAGAATGAATTAACTAAGAACGATGTCGAAAGCACCTCTCGATGTTGATACAGACTCTTGGATTAAGAACTTAATGCTTTCTGGAAGTGGCTGAGTTGGGATGGTACCGACTCTGTCGAAAGGGGTGGTTCTAACAATTTGGTAGGTCTTAGTTAAGGCTTATAGGAAATAAGGAAGCTCGGGGTTTCGACTTGGTCGAAAGGAAAACCTCTCAATTATGTAGAAAGTACAATAACATTGATAAAGAGTGAGGAAAACTGTGTTATTAAGCAAGCACAATATCATAATCTTCTTTGTCTTGAACTCAATTGTATAGATTGACCAAATCCCCAATTTAATTTGAGAATTAGGGTTTACAAGTTGTAAGAAAGATACATAAGAAGAGGGGAAGAAATCGGCCCCCATTAACTGACCCTTGGGGTCATATTTATAGGCACGGGTTTGGACCTTTCGACCCCAAGCTATCGACATGGTTGAAAGGTCAACCCCTTTTGCTTCCGCAAATGTTCACTGAGCCATACCTCTCGTCCTAGTCGAAAGGGTTTTAACCATCCTTCTGTTGTTGTTTGAAGTTAGGTCTCTCTCTTTTGCTTTGTTTCCTCTCGACCTTGTCGAAAGGTATGTTGTTGTGCTGTTTGACTTGAATGTTGATGTACTGAATAAGTAACCCTAGGCCCTAGCCTTCGACATTGTCGGAACGTGCCTTCTTTTTGGTTTTGAGTGAGTCAGAACACCTAACAAGGCCTTGTAGAAGATTGCTTCCCTCGAGACCTTCCATCTTGACTAACTCGGAACCTTATGCTTTCATGGTAATAGATGTATTGTTCTTCCTTCATGGATAAGAGTAGCTCTAACCGTTTCGAAAGGCTATGCATGCTTTAGAAAAGGGCTAATTCAGTGGAAGACCTTTCCAATGTGCATATAATGAGACGAAACAAATGTCTTGAGTGGTTTATGGTATGTGGAGGAAGCGCGCTGCCTATGGACTTCGAAGGGTAGCCTCTGACCTTGTCGAAAGCTCCTTGTTGACGCTGTCGAAACGTCCTTTTGACCTTATCGAAAGGTATTGCTGGTGTGCTTTCACCTTCTTGTCGGAAGCTATGTTTAACCAGACCATCTTGGTGCTTTTTGATCTTTACCAATGCTCTCATGTTTCTTCTTTCTTGCTTTTGTCTTTGAGAATATTTTATGGTTAACATGCTCAATTCACGGGATCCCGTTCGAAGATGTATTAGTTCCAATGAGGAAGGATAGACCTTACTTGCCCTCAGCCGGATATACAGCATGTAACAAGTTCATGTGCTGGGCTGGATGCGTTCCACCTTTAACTTCTTCATCCGGGAGATGTTGAGGTATCTTAGGATTGCCTCCTACTTGGTTGCATCCTAATAGCTACGATTTTATTCACGGGACTTTCCTCTTATTCATGAATGTTCTATTCCATCCACCGACTCTCGAAGACATCAGATTTATCTATAAATTTAGAAGACGATAAGGGAGCCCTTCTCACGTCTTCCTTGAGCCTTTATCGAACTGTCAAGTCTTGACGGGTGCATGGAACAAACTTTCCTTATTTAAGCACGAGTGGTTTTACGTGCGATGTCCTCCCTGCTTCGCAAGTAGATGGTTAGAAGGACGTAAGTGTTACTTTCGCTTTCCTTTTAAGTTTGATGACTCTAGTCATAACTTCTCCTTTGAATGTACTAACATCTGAAGCTCTTTTAGGTGTTCTTCCAGTCCCGAAGGTGCCAAGTTTTCTATAGCTGTTCCCAACATTTGCACTACTCCCGTTGAGGACCGGGATATTAAACTCCTTGTAACCGACGAGCTACTATCTTTATTCGGGCTGTTGGAGGAAGGCTGCAGAATTGGACTCCTTGAAAGCCAAGCAGTTCCAAAGGTTGATATTGCACGAAGAGAAGAAACAACCAACCCCATCGTGCCCCCGTCGAGGGGACTCAGGAAGGTGCCAAAGAAGGGGAGATCAAAGATTCTCAAGCTGATAAACCCGAAGATGATGATGACGAGCTTGGAAAAGTGCCAATGGCTGGTCTGTCACAAGTCGGGCAATCATAGACACTTCCAAAGAGAAAGAAGAATTTAGTGTACCGAGTATGCAAAAGAAAGACTAGACCAGATCCAAAGTTCATCATTACTCCCCTCGGAGAGGAGTCATCTTCTCAGCGATTGGAAAGCTCATTGAAAGGGCTTACCGACCTTCAGATTCCAGACGATATAATGCTCTATGACTTTCCCAATACTAATATTGAGAGACTCAACTCCCCTATGAAAAGCGAAGAAGGTGTACAACCTTCCAATAAAGAGGAGAGAACACCGATGAGTACAACCACCATTGCCGGTCCGTTGGGGGAACACTAGGACACTCATAAACACTTTCACTCCATCGCACACTTATTATTAGTCATTCGTACGACAGCTTTTAATATGTTCTTATTTGGTTTTTATAGGTGCAATGTCTCAGTATCATGCCTTTGATCGTCTCCGGGGTTCTTTTACTTACTACCGCTTAAGCCGAGATGCTAAATCCATGCGACGTAGGGAGAAGGATGATGGATGAGATAAAGATTATTATTCAAGGGAATCCTCTTCCTTACCTAAGAGAAAGTCTCAATCCCATGTTTCTCATCATGATGAATACTCTAATATCCCTACTTGTAGTGGAGAAAAATCTTTGTATCGCGGCCTCAAGCCACCATGCTCCACGAGTAACATTATGGCTCATCTAGTTCACAGCAATCATGTGAGCGCCGCTTCGGCAAGCATCCACTTGCTACTTCTGATCCACTTACGTGGGTTGCCGCTCCCGATCCTACTACAGTAGAAAAGTTAGCTGAACTTAAAGCTATTTTTCCAAAGATCTGCTTTGATGGTCTCAAATTCCTCCCCTTCATACATGTTACTCTTGGAAATGCCAAGGAGAGCTCACTTGCATGCATGAATGATGTATTCGGCCAACATGAATCATTCATCCATTTGGCCAAGATGGTTTCTGAAGTCTCCATAGAGCATCAGCATGAATCGACCATCTTAAGTTGGAGGCCATCCACAACAAAGATATCATCAAGCATCTAGACACCGAGTTGATTGATTACAAGAACCAATTTACAGAAGCCGAAAGGAATGCAAAAGAGACAATAGAGGTGGTGAGTCTCCTGGAGTCTTCTCATAAGAAAGAACTTGACGCGGCGCTTTATCACAACGACATGCTTGCTTTAGAAAAGGACTCCTTGCAAAAGGAGAAAGACGCTATAGCTTGCCACATTGAAGAGCTTGAAGAATTGTTAAAGAAAGAGAGGGAGGATGAAATTGAGGCGCAAGAGGAGTCGTACAGATACTACAAGGAAATCGTCAAGGCGAGGAGTTTAAGAACAAAGATCGACGAACAATTCGCCAAGATTGAAGTTTTGAAGGAAGAAGCCCAGGAAGAAGGCAGAAAAGAAGGGCTTGAGCCAGTGAACTCCCGGGTGGAGGCTGCCATTGAGTCTGAGAGGAATGAGATTAAGGACTTGTTCGATCCGCTAATTGTCAAATATAAAGCGAAGGTCCTTCTCCATCACGAATTAAGCTTTCTTGGCGAGGAATATCTTGGATCACTCACCAAAGCCTGAGAGCTCATCGTCAAGATAAAGAGGGAAGAGTTGGGAGAAGCAAAATTCAATGAAGAGGAACTTGCGAGACAAGTGCTTCGAGGTAACAAGCCATCTGATCTAGCCACCGCCAAAATTCAATTTTTTAAGGCTCCTGCACCGACTAAAGAAGGAGGGGATATCGTTGGATCTGCTGGAACCGATTCTAAGGGTTCCTCATCTATCCAAGTAGCCGGACCATCATCTTCTCACGATACAGAGAAAACCCTTGGCTATGATCTAGACAGGCCTGGCTTTAGACCACATATGCTATCTCCCATTCTCGAAGGAAGCACTCCATTGACTATAGAAAGTCAACCGGATGCTGGTGTCGTCCTAAACTGCTTCGTATTTGGAAAAGTTTTCATTCTCTATGCGCAATGTCTTTCAACTAATGCTTATGAGTTGATAAATATTTGTAGGTCTTCGGGGCCCTGATCAGACTCCTAGGAGCAGTGCCACCACGGAGCAGCAGGAAGAGACGGCCGAAGTCTCGGCCGCTGTTGATATCTTGGGCCCGATGCTCAAGTCATCGGCGCGCTCGATGAAATTAAGCCCGAAGATTTGCCCCCTTCTGATGAATTGGAAGATGTAATGATCACAAGTGCTTCGAAGCACACTACTAAAACCAGTATGAGGGAGCAGATCGAGGATGCGGAGAAGTCAAAGCATAAAGTAAAAGGTGAGCCTGTCGAGGCAGAAGTTGAAGATCTTGATCTTGTACCACTACAAGTTATTCCACTTAGTGGGATGATCCTAGGAAAAATCCCTCCTCCTACTTTAAGCATTCCGGCCAAGGGTGGCAAAGGGTCCTGGAAGAGAAGCTCAACCAACCCCACTCCTGAAAAATCAAAGAGGGTGAGAAAGTCGAAGAAGTAGTCATTAATTCATGTCGTTGTACATAGTTTGAATAATTATTTCTTTCCACAGTCATAAGTGTTCAGGTACGAATCCCCTTTTTTCTTCCCTTTTTTGAAGCAACTTTTACTGGAATTTTGGGACTTGTGAATAAAAGTTTTTGCTTTCGATTAATCATCGTGTGAATCGTTATTTTGGTAGTTGAATGATTACTATCCATATCAATGTACTTGTAATTCATTGATTACAAATTCCGTTAACTATTCACCGTCTCCATATCAAGCCCCCTCTGCGGTCGTTGCCTTAAGTCGTAAAAAATGCTAAGTCGCAGCTGCAATGAGCTGTCATATTTAGTCTTCAGTAGTTTGTACTTCTCCCGTCGATTTCAGGTCGGAGTTGGTGGGATAGAGAACGGTCGGAATCCGTTCACCTATCCGTTGGAGTTTACATGTCAGTCTGCGCTCTAAGGGCTTAGAGTTATTTTACGAGATGCTAGTTCATGCTCGATTTATTTTTTGTTTTAGTCCCCACACGGGGACTTAGAATTTTTTCGTGGATGGTCGGTATCCGCCTGATATGCCATGGTCCCTTACTTCGACAGGGTGCAAATATCTAGATTTCATCCTTGTAGATTTGTTTATACTCTGGTCCATACTCTGGGATTCAAATTTGTCTCGTGGGCAATCGATATCCGCCCGATTTAGGTTTGTACTCCAGTCTGCACTCAGGAGACTCAAAGTTGTCTCGTGGGTAGTCAGTACCACCGGATTTTGGTTTATACTCTAGTCCATACTCCGGGGCCTTGGAGTTTTCTCGTGGGCAGACAGTATCCGCCAGATTTTGGTTTATACTCCAGTCCGCACTCCGATGACTCAGAGTTTTCTCGTGGGCAGTCAGTATCTATTCGATTTAGGTTTATACTCCAGTCCACACTCCAGAGACTAAGAATTGTCTCATGGGCAGGCGGTATCCACCGATTTTGGTTTGTACTCCAATCCGCACTCCGAGGACTCAAAGTGTCTCATGGGCAGTCGGTCCGCCCAATTTAAGTTTATACTCTTGTCCGCACTTTGGGGACTCAGAGTTTTCTTGTGGGAAATCGGTATCCGCCCGATTTAGGTTTATACTCCAGTCCGCACTCTGGGGACTTAGCGTTTTCTAATGGGCAGTCAGTATCCGCCCGATTTAGGTTTAGTCCCACTGTCCAGGCAGGAATTTTTCAATCTTTGGATTATTGGCCATATTTATTCTCTATTGCGCATCCCATCCTTCGGACCATTAGTGGGAATTGTTAATCAAGCAAATTAATGGAGCTCATCTTGTTCCACCCATCGGGGACTAGTATGATTGATCGATCCTAAACTCCGGGAACCTGTCCATATCTCACATATACCGCTATCAATTAGTTTCATTACGTACTCAGCATAAAATGCAATGACAGTCATATAAGAAAAGGAAGTTCGAGTCTTTATTCATCAGATGGAAAAGAACAAACTACTCTGTCTTATTACATATTTGGAGAAATCAAATGCTAAAGCAAATATAGAAAGTTAATAGAACTGAAATGCAAAGGACATGTTCTAAGTGAAATAGCATCGTAAATGCTCACTATTCCATGCTCTGGAAAGTGAAATGCCGTCGATAGTTGCTAGCTTGAAATTTCCTCCTCCAAGCCTCTGTTCGATGACATACGATCCTTACCATGTCAGATTCATGTGTGACGGGGTTGGAAAAACCTGTTTTAGGATGAGATCGCCAACTTCAAAGGTTGTCGATTGAACTTTAGTGTTGTAATATCGGGCGATTCGTGCCGGTGTGCAGCCGCTCTCAAGTCGGCTTCCTCACGCTTCTCATCTATAAAGTCCAAGGATTCCAAGAGAAGATCTTTGTTTGTTTTGGGGTCGTAGTAAGTCACTCGATGAGAAGGGACTTCGAGTTCCATTAGAATAACAGCTTAGCAAGAGAAAATGGAGTATGGTCAATCACGAACTAGTGAGTGGTTCTGTAGGCCCAAAGCGCCGTAAGAAGTTCATCCACCCACTTGCCTCTAGCCTTTTCCAAACGCTTTTTCAGAATAGACTTGATAATTTTGTTTATAGCTTCAACCTGTCCATTTGCCTGAGGGTGATAGACCCATGCAAACCTCTTTTCAATACGATATCTCTGACAAAATTATTTAAATTCAGCACTATCGAACTAAGTCCCATTATCCATTATGATAGTTCATGGAAGACCATAGTGATGTATGATGTTTCGAACAATGAAATTGATTACTTTCTTGGTAGTGATTGTGGCTAACGGTTCCACCTCAGTCTATTTGCTGAAGTAATCAATTGCGACAATAGCGTACCTAGCACCGCCTTTAGAGATTGACAAAACGCTGATGATGTCAATACCCCAAATAGTGATTAACCATGGACTGACCATTTGCGCGATCTTTGTTGGCGGAGTTCTTGGGACTTTCGCATATATCTGGCACTTATCACATCTTCCCACATAATCGGTAGCATCCCAATTTACAGTTGGCCGATAATATCCGTAACGGACAATCTTCTTTGCCAAAGTTTGCCCCCCAGTGTGATCGCTGCATTCTCCCTCGTGAACTTCTTGCAGAACACGCTTTATCTCGTCATGAGCGATACATCGAAGTAAGGGAATAGAAAACCCTTTTCTATACATAGTTCCTTCTTGCATAATATACTGCGAAGCTTTGCGAAAGACTTGTCACTTTTCATTTCTCCTTTCGGGCAAGATTCCATGCAACAAGTAATCTTTAAATGGAGTCATCCATGATTCCCTCTCGTATTCCGCTTTCAGTACTTAATCAATTTCCGTCGTACTTATGCTTTGGGTACGTAATACCTCGACCGAAACCAAACCCATCCGTTGCACATTGCCAGTACTAGCGAACTTTGCCAATGAATTAGCCTTTCCGTTTGCTCACGTGGGATGTGTGAAATGTAATATTATTCGATATCCGCCAACGATTTCTGAACTCGGGTAAGGTACGGGGCAAGTCATTTGTCCCTTAGCCTGATAGTCTCCTTTGACTTGATAAACCACTAATTGCGAGTCGTAAAAGATTTCAAGAGACTTCACTCTAAGTTCTCTAGCAAGTCTAAGTCCAGCAGTCAGTGCTTTATACTCAGCCTCGTTGTTTGTAGCAGGAAAATCAAGCTTCAAAGCATCGTAGATTGAACGGTTCTCAGGGGTTACAATTATAATCCCAACTCCAGAACAATGATCATTAGATGTTCCATCAGTGTACAACTTCCATTGCACGACAGGGATTCCGCTACTATCTGGAAGCTCATCTTGCACGGTAAATTCTGCTATGAAGTTTGCCAACGCTTGACCCTAGATAGCCCTTCGAGGAAGATATGTGATATCGAACTGGCTGTGCTCAATATTCCATTTAAGCAACCTCCCAAATGTCTTAGGTTGTTGTAGGATCTGTCGTAACGGCTAGTCGGTGTAAATGTTAATCCAATATGCCTAGAAATACGGACAAAGTTTCCATGATGCGATTAACAAGCAGCACACCAATTTCTCTATCTTTGGATAGTTCCTTTCTGCTCCTTTCAATCACTTTCTGACATAATACACCGGCCTCTGAATCCAGTTCTCTTCGCAAATCGAAGCGGCACTTATAGCATGGGCTGATACTGCCAAATAAATGTACATCTCCTCATGATCCACTGGCTTTGACAAAACAGGGAGTCTCTCTAAATGATTCACCGGAGCTCGAAACGCATCTTCACAATCCTACGTCCATTCAAAGTTTCTCTTTCCCTTCCTGATCAAATCAAAGAAAGGAATGCATTTGTCAGTTGCTCGAGAAATAAATCAACTTAAAGCGCCAACCTTCCCATTCAAACTTTGTATTTGCTTAATGGTTCTAAGTGCTTGAATATCCCGAATAGCCTGAATCTTCTCTGTATTAACTTGGATTCCTCGGGTGTTGACAATAAAATCCAATAACTTTCCTGACGCAACATCGAATGAGCATTTCAAAGGATTGATCTTCATGCTATAAAATTGGAGAATATCGAACATCTCTGCTAAGTCTCGAATGTGGTCGTTTGATCGTCGTGACTTCATAAGCATATCATCCACATAGACTTCCATTGTCCTTCCAATTTGATCTTTAAACATCCGGTTAACTAAGCGTTGATAGGTTGCTCTAGCGTTCTTCAACCCAAATGGCATCACTACATAACAGCATAATCCAACATCCGTCACATAGCTGGTGTGTTCCTGATCAGAGCATGCATTGGGATTTGGTTATACCCTAAGTACACATCCAGAAATGATAACAATTCATGCCCTGCAGTTGAATTAACTAGTTGATCAATCCTTGGAAGGGAAAAACTATCTTTAGGACTTGCCTTGTTTAAGTTTGAATAGTCGATGCACATTCTCCACTTCCCGTTTGCCTTCTTCACCAGCAAAGGATTAGATATCCATTTAGGATAGAGGGCGTCGCGAATAAACCCATTGACTTTCAGTTTATCCAGCTCCTCTTTAAGGACGACGGATCTCTACGAATCCATGCCTAGCCTTTTCTGTTTTACCAGTACATACTTCGGGTCTAATGCATGGCTCGCAATGGCAGGCGAGATCCCACACATGTCAAACTGAGTCCACGCAAATACATCCAGATATGGTTAGAGAAAATCCACAAGTTCTCTCATCATCGAGGGGCCGAGCTGCGATCCAATCTTCAAGACCCGTGATGGGTCATCGTGGCTGACTGTTATATCAATCGTCAGTTCAACCAGCGCCGCCTTGGGCTCCTCTTCATCATCCCTTGGATTTGTATCTCTATAGAACCGACTGTGGCACCTAAGCCAAGGCTTAGGCGCCATTTATCAATCTTCAGTAACTTGGATGCGAACAGATTTGTCCACACCCTTTCCTTTCTCCTTACGCTAAGCTTCTCTCAACTCAGCCACATAATAGGCACGTCCAGTCCCCTGATCACCATGCACTATTCCTACTTCATTATAAGTCGGAAATTTCAAAGTCAAACACCTTGGGGAAAGAGCTGCCCGAAATTCAGCCAGGTCCGGTCGGCCAAGAAAAACGTTGTACGGTGAGTCAACATCCAAAAAAATGAATGGTAGGATCTGCACCCTCCTACGTTCATCTTTCCCCAATTCCACTGGCAACTCCACATAACCAACTACCTCAATCTCCAGACCATTGAAACAATGAATGCGAGCTTTAGATGGTTTCAAATATTTAGCCTCCATTCCCATTTGATCATAAGCCTTCTTGAAAATAATGTTTACCAAACATCCACAATCAATCAAAATTCTTCTCACCAAAGCAAGGCCAATCATGGCAGAAATGACCATCGGGTCAATTGTAGGAGCGTCCACTCTATCCGCTTCCCTGCTCCTGAATACTATATCATCAATCATCGTACGTTGTTACTTGGCTGGAGTTCCGTCCTCTGTATTTGAAAAATACTCAAAATCCACATGCCTCATCGTGCTGGCATAGCGCTCCATTTCCTACCAACTTCTATCCATAGGTTGCGGTCCTCTAACTATCGTGTTTATCGCTAATCTTCCTCCGGTCCGTGCAGGCTCCTCATCCCTACGTGGAACTTGTCCTCGATTGGGGTCGGACGTCCCGTGTCTGCTATCCTGTAGAGCTTTCACAAACTGCTACATCTTCTTTTCCCAAATTAACTTTTTGATAGCATCCTGGAGATGCCTACACTCATTGGTATTGTGCCCGTAACACTCATGAAACCGACAGTACTTTCCAATCTGTTTCTGTGCCTCTGTTGACTCTTTTGGATGTGGCTTCGTGCATTGAAAATTATTACAGGTAGATAAGTAGATATTTTCCACGGATGTGTTTAAAGGCATGTAGTTGTCAAATATAGGAATCATAGGCTTTGATCTCCCAGATTCCCACTTCCGGTCACGATTCCCTTCACCATTTCTCTTCTGTTGATTCGGCTTATTCTGAACATTGACCTGAACCTTCCTAGAACTCTCATTAGACTACTTTATTGCAATGTTGCTTTGTATTGCTTCTCCTCTCAGTCCCACGGCATTGCTTTTTCTAGAGGACCTGGCTTCCTCCATCCTCATAAACTCAGCCGCCTTCGAATAGAAGCGTTCCAACCTGGCCAGCGGTTTTCCAGCTAGCCACTCACCGAACTCAGATTTCGGATCAACCCCTTTCGTCGTAGCCATTAGTATAGCATGGTATAATTTGGGATACTGACTTCTCTAGCAGCGATATGAAATCTTTCTAAGTAGTCCTTCAACGATTCCCCCGGAGCCTGGATTACGCTAGATAGTGACATAATGCCTTTAGGATGGGTGGCGTGAATCCATAACTGCTTTACAAACTTTGTTGCCAGTTCATCAAACCTTAAAATCGATCGTGGAGGTAATCTTGTAAACCACATCGTCGCAATCCCAAAGAGGGTTATAGGAAAGCAACTACATTTAGTTGCGTCATTGGCTCTCGCCGAGTCCATCAACTATTCGTACCTCATGATGTGCTGCCTAGGGTCAGTTTTTCCCTCATAGGCAGGCATCATAGGCATGCCAAACCTTCTTAGGTACTCCGCATGTAAAACGTTGTCAAAAAACAGAGTATGGCTCCGTGAAATTCCCCAATTATCATTCGTCAAACCCTGGTTCTCCCTCACCAACTGTCTGACCATTGCTGGTAAGTCCGGTGTTTGGATGGGTGGTGCTAAGTGGTGGTCACGCTCCACCTCACGTAAATGGTCCGGTCGATGTCTACGGGCCATTTCACGCCTCCTTGGTTTATCATCCTCTTGATGTGTACCCTGAGCATTCATCTCGTCATTATTCTGGAGGGGTAGTGTAACGACCCTGAATTTTTGACATTAGAAAATTAGAATATTTAATTGATTTTAAATATTTGAAAGTCAGTTTCATTTGAAATTCAAATATCAGAATGAATTTGGCAATTTTATTATTGAATTTAATATATTAAAATTGGGTAAAATATTGAATCTTGATTTTTAAGCTAAATAAAAATAGTTTAAAGGCTTAGAAAAATCATATTTACGATACTGAAGGTAATGGAACTTTCGGAATTGAATTTGAAACTGTTTTATTCAGTTTTGAAATTTTATCGTTTAAATCGATATTTAAAAAAATAGTTATCCGAGGCACAGTCTCGGAATTCGACAAAACCAGTTCCATTTGGATCCGTAATATTGTATTATTATCGGATTTCAATTTTCGTAGTGTTTGGAGTTATAGTGTGATCATACGATAGATAAACGCGCTGAAAAATATATCGAAATTTAATATTATAACTGGTCTAAAAAGCTATCTTCTCCATACGATCGAATTTGGACTTGAAACCTTTTCCATTGCGTTCGGAATAGGGTTATAACATTACGAACGCCTGGCGGCATGCCTTGATAGGAGGTCGAGATTTCAAGTTGTGTTTATCGAGAAAATTTGAATTTAAATTAAATATATATTAGTCAACTTCAGCCGTAATTCAATCACCTCAGCAAACTTTTTTCAAAATATCTGTAACAGAGAAATTTCTACACGTAACCATCTTCACGTGTTTCCTCTTTTCTTTTCAAATCACACATCTTCTCTTCACAGTTGTAAACGAAAGAAAAAAATTCAAATAATGGCCAAATAAAATCACTCTCTCGTTCTAAGTGAAAACTTCTTTTTCCAGTAAAATTCAAAACAATAGAAGATACTCCTTCTATTTCATCGTTCCAATTCGAAAATGATGGAAGTCGAAAATCAATTTCCAAAGAAAGAAACATAGGATGAATGCGAGCCTCTTCCCCTTCCAATTCTACGATTGTTCATGAAATTAGTATCGAATCGCGAGGCTAGGGCTAAGCAATCGTATTCCCAATTTCGAGCGATGTCGTCATCAATTATGGGGCTCGAACCAGGCCGGCGGCGCATTAAATCTGGAGGTGCGAATGGCAATCGAGGCAGTGGTTGGGGTTTCGACGATGGGCAAGTTCGTTCGTTCGAGGCTGCGAGGGTGAGGGCTTCTCTGGTGAAGTCGCGCTCGCGTGCACGAGCATCTAGGTGGTGATGTCGAAGACGCAGTCGCGATTTAGGGCAGAGGAGATCGCGTCGTTGACTACCATGATGAAATGATAGCGGCAATCGAAATCGAGGTCGGCGGCAACAGTGGCAAAGCGAGACAGTGAAGGTATAATGTTTTATCTTCAGTTCAATTTAATAAATGCATATCTGAATTTATACAGTAAAATAGAAATAAAAGAAAAAAATATAACAGTAATATATATTACAGGAAAATATAAATGACGATATATGCAAAAAATCTATTTTACAGTAAGTATAAATACATATATACACAGTTGTAAATTTTCTAGTTTATTTTGAAACAAGGTATTTGATAATTCACCTTTAATTAGCATTTGTATAGGTTAGAAGAAAAAAAAAATTTAACAGTGAGGAAAGAGAAAAAAAATATACTTATTTAATTGGTAATTTAAAATTATTTTGATACTAGAAGATTTTTAAAAGGAAATTTGTTTAAATTAAACAATTAGCTGATTAAAGTGGTTTAAATGATAATTGATCATTCGATTTATTCGAATATTAATAAATGATATAAATTGTTTATACAAGGTCTATAAATCGAGAAAACAAACTGGAATGGAAATGGATTGCAAAATAAAAGCAAAGGTGAGATCTTCTCACTCAAATAAAAATTTGAATTTCAGTTATTGATTGATTGTTTGGATGTGATAATATATATGGTAGTATATATATATATATATATTGGTGATTGATTTCCCGCATTATATAGCGGATGAGACCCTATGCGCCGCATAATAGCAGATGATATTTTATAAATCCCATATACCGCGATATTCCACCTCGAAGTGGAATGGGTATTAAATTGTTGTGCTAACATCTGTGGATGTAGGGAAACAGGTTGGAGGGATCCAACTGGATTCCTCAAATTGTATGAATTTGTTTCATATGCTGTATGAATTTGTTTCATATGTTATGTGATGAATTATTGATAATCCGTGAATGATTATTTTGATGATTGAATTTGTGGAAGGCTATAATTTAGCCGAATGTATTTTTGGTATTGTTGGATACCAGAAATAAATAAAATTGGATTTTGGGAATTAATTTTTAAGAATTGAATTAATTTGAAAGAAGGAATTTAAAAGTATAAAAAAGTTGATTTTTGTAATCTTATCGAATTAATTCCAAAATATGGTGAAAATATTTTAATAAATGGATTTCGGGTAATATTATTCGAAGGTTGAAGAATTTATTTGAAATACAAATTTTAATAATTGAAAGAAACAAAGGCATTTATTTTAAAGGAAGATAAATTCAGAAATCAATTTGGAATTTGATTCGGTGTTTGGAAATAAATCTTTGGGAAACCGATTAAAAAATTTGCTTTGGTATTTAAAAATAAATCCTGGGAAATCCATTCTAAAATCGATTAGGTGTTTGAAATAAATGTTTGGAAAATCAATTTGGGATTTGAAATAAATTTGGAAATCAATTTGAAAGTTGATTTGGAGTTGAAAGTAAATATTTGAGAAATCGATTTGAAAATCGTATAAAAAGTGAATATTTGGGAATGTAAATTCAAAATGGAATTTATAAAGGAAAGGGAAATTTGTTTTAAAAATAAACACTGATTCATTTTTAAAGTGTGGAAATAAATTTACGGATTTGGAACGTAAATTTAAAAATGAATCGATAAGGACTATTTAATTGGTTTAAATGGGCCATTTTGAAGTGAAAGTGTATTCGCACTATAAAGCCGAGTATATTTCCAAAGTAGCTTTTAAAATATAAATTAAAGGTTCTAAAGTTGGTTTTTAAAGGAATATTTTGAAGAAAATGTTTTCCCAATTATATTTTAGATAGGGATATAAATCATTTAAAAATATTTGAACTCGGCAGATTTCCAATGGGAATGAATAAATATTTGGAAATATATTCCGCGTAAGGAAATTGATTTGAAATTGATTTTCAAAAGTTGAAAGGTGAAAATTGATTTGAAATTTGTTTTCAAAGTGTTGAAGTGTGGAAAAATATATATCTTGTGAAGATATTTTGAAAATAAATAATTTGGGAAAATTATTTAAATCTGATGATTGTTGTGAATGTTGTTTGATAGTTAAATCACCGACTATTAATGTTTGCCTTTGAAATGGCACTTGAATTTGTTTTTAAAAACAAGCGCTCGTTATTCGGTTTAGCCGGGAGAGGACTTTGTGTCATATAACCCATTCCGAATAATGATACGACGTTATGGGTTGCAATTGAAGACCGGATTTGCAAGGGCTTCTTTGGAAGTGCCTTCGGTTCTGTTCGAACCCGGAACATACTTGTATGGATGTATGTCTGACACTACACTTTGAGATATAAAGATGATTTCTTTCAAATGCACATCTGTTGGTGGCGGAGAATTTATTCTCTTAGCTTAACACCCTTCTCTGAGACGTACTAGCTCAGAGGTTATGTAGTTGAAGGTTATCAGTGATATACTCCCAATTTGGTAGTGTGGTATGCTAAGTGCTGCTGTGTGTGTTGATCATTTGTTGATCAAAGCATGGCTTTCGTGTAAAGCGTAGCTTTGTGGACGAGACCTCATCGGACCTCACACCCCGGAAATGGTCGAAACAGGAAAATGCAGCAAGTTATGAGGGTCGCTCCCTTTAGGGTATGTCATTTCCTTCTGGAAAAAGGTAGTATCATGGTATGGAGCCCAGATGCTTTACCTATGAGGTGGCATCAATCTTATTTACTGTGTGATTGTTGCTTTGTGATCGAGGCGCCTCGGATAAAGGTCGCAAACGACCAGGGTGTGGCATACTCGTGTAGTAGTTACCTAGTAAGAGGTAACCCGGCCTTGTGTTGGCAGAGAGCTAGTTAGTTCTCGGGGCGTCCCTCTAGAGGCGTTCCCATGTGGCATAGGAAGTTCCTTAGCCTGACCATTTTTTGGAAATCCAAAGAAACAATACGAACCCAGTACGGTTTTAGTTGTAGAACCTGCCATTTAACATGGCAGCTATAGCAGACATAATATAATGGTACCTATGCTGGCTAAGATTAATATTATATTTTCGAAATGCTTTCACACTATGCACTAGTGATAATATCAAAGAGTTTTCTCGTATTAAGCATATTTGACTATCATAAGAAGAAATCTCCTCCAAGTCTGCGATTGCATTGTGTGTGTGGTAGGAGGTCTTATGGTAGTTTCATTTTCCAAATGCATTGCAGAATTTCTTTTATTTTCTTTGTGAAAATAACTGTTTTTAAGATCTCACACCAGTCCCACGACTGACCTGGAGTTTATTGTTCCCTTTCTAAACTCTGGGTGCCCATAATTTTCCACACGGGCAGCCTAGAGTCAGGTTATCAGGTCATTCTGGAATTCAGAAGTTATTGTGGAGATCTGGAGGCCAGCTGGATGGCGAGACGTATCACTTATATTATGTATTATTCCATTATGTATTGTGTTATGTGGACAAGTTTATATAACTGTCCAGTGATGTGTATTGTTGTTGTAAACTCTGATGATGTATGTATAAACTGATATAGTTCTTTGTGATAAAGATTATTCATTCATCTATTGTATATTGTTTCGCTGCGAATGTGAGATTCTGTTGTTGTTTCTGTTTCTTTTTCTTCTGTCTTCTTCTACCTCTTCTTTTCAAACCTAATGATTCGGTTTTCCGGCATTCGATTACGTGACATTTGATACAGTCTTTCGAGCGTCGAAAGATCGTATTGTTACAATGTGGTATCAGAGCAATTGGTTAAGCGACAACCTTGGCTCTGTTGGGTGTTGCTCATTAGAGATAGAGTCAGTAGTACTCTAGAATGAGTGTGAGTGTAATAATAGATATGAGCGCGTATTTGTTAGTGAATACAAAAATTTGTTTTGTACCGTGTTGACTTATCGGTTGATTGTTTATATATTCTGGTCGGTGCAGTATGGCCAACTGTAATCGATAGGAGTTTCTAAACTCTTAAACAAGATAAACTGACACAGTATTGTTTTAAATAGGGTAAATGAAATAATTTTGCCCAAAACTATTTTTGTATAGAAAAGAAATCATTTTCCGTGAATTATTATAGTATATGGATGCTTGGTTGTTAGGAAGAGATAATATTGAAATATTATCATTGTTATATGAAAACGGAATAAGAAATAATGGTACAACCAAAGATTTGGAGATAAATTCATTTAACAAAGTAAATTTATAAATATGAATTGGAAAGATAAGGAAATAAATTCATATACGAATGGGATATTGTAAATGTAAATTGTAAAGGTGATTTATAATTTGAAATAGAATTCCAGAGAAATAATTGAAAATAAATTCATTAATGGAATGAAATTGGTAATGTGAATTTATAAATGAGTTTTATAAATTGAAATAAAATGCCAAAGAAATTTTTTGAAATAAGTATTAAAGGATTTGGATTGAAAATTCAAAAGATTGAATTCCTTTAATTTAAAAATGGTTTTGGAAATTCAAAAGATAATTTGAATTGATTTCAAAAGAAAAGAGGAAAAAAAATGGTTTTGAAAAGATGGAAAAACTCTGGAATCTTATTTAAAATATTTATAGAATATAATTGAGTTGGAAACTTACTTTGATTTGTGATAAACAAAGTAAAGTGGAAAAATTTGTCAAGTTGGACCAAATGAAGCGAAGTATTGAAATAAAATTGAATTCAATATTTATGAAATGAAAGGTAAATTAAATTCATATGGAATTTGAAATCCAGTTTAAATATAAGTGGTTATTAACCAAAATGATGAAATTCTTAAGTAGAATTTGGAGTTGAGAAAATATTCTAAATTAATGAAGATTAAACTGGAAATTGTGAAATGGAAATTGTGAATAAGGGAATGAACGAATGAATAAAATGGATTGAATTCAAGTAAACAAACTTGATAATTTATTAATTCATGAAATAATGAATTGGAAGTTGAATTAGTTAAATTAAAGTTGAGTTGTGAGCTAAATTTGGAAATGGTTTGAATTTGCAAATAAATTCAAGTAAATAGAAGAAAAATAAATTGAAATTTCCTTGATAAAGATAAAGTAAAATTCAGGATGAATTGAATATGGAAACTTGAAATTTAAAAAGAATAAGTGAATATACTGATTGAATTAAATTGGTAGATGGAATGGATTTGATTAAATGAAAAATCAAATCAAAGATTTAAATTGGAAATTGTTTACAAGGAAACTATAACTATAGTTTTGAGTTGAAATAACTTAAGCGATATTTGGATAAATGCTCGACTTAAGTAAAATTGTGAAATGGTTGTTGTCGAATTTTATTGAATGGTTTTCAATGAAATTTGTTTGATTAATGAATGCAAATTGAATTGAATAGAAATGATGTGTAATATAGTTGTAAGAAATTTAATTTGTATCGAAACCATATAAATTGCTTATGGGAATTATTTTGAGTGCATTGCGTATGAAAACTATGTGTTTACTATTGAAAATAAGTGAAATGTTAATAGCTTTCCTATATATGTCACTTACGTGTTTAAATTGAGTAAGTACAGGTTTTTGGAAGCCGTTTGGCTGCATTTGGTCGCGCAAATAGCTAAATAAATAAGCCGTTTTGCTTAAAATGCTAAATAAAGGTACGCCTACGCAATAAAAATAGAAAATATGAACTGTTTTTGCTTTTCCGACCATGTGGGTCGATGTATATATATTTATATCTCTTGTCAAATTGCAAAAGCTCCTCCATAAAAGGGAGACTCCGTCAAAATTTTCTGAAAATTTTGGGAGTTAGAAAAAAATTTAAGATTTTTGGAAATTTTCACTTAACAACAAATGATTTAAAAATTTGAATTTGAGATGAGGTGAATATAACTCAATATTCAGAGTTAGAAGATGAATTGAATTCAAGTAAAATTTGAAAAGAAAATCTCAATGAAAATTTGGAAATAAAAGTATTGAGATTTGAAATGAATTAGTAAATTGAAGCAAATTGATTTTTATATGGAAGTGGAATTCAATTTGAATATAAACTTTAGTAGTGAAGTAGTAAAAATGAATATAAGAAATAATTGTATTGAACTTAAGAAACAAAGAATCAAATTCTTAAGTAAAATTGGTATTGGAATACACTAGGTAAATTTGGACATTGTTGTTAAGTAAAGTATACAGGGATTATAAAGGCTATAGGAAAATGGAATTGGATTTTGATTTCGAAGGTAAATTTGAATTGGTTCAACAACAAGGTATGTATTTAAAAATTTCCGTATGAAATTTGATTGGGTTTTTGATCTAGCCACTTGGCATTTTGTTTTCTTTTGGAATCTAGGAGTCCGTAGGTACATTTTGTAGTCATATCGAGTTAGCCGCGCAAAGGAGACGCTGGCGAAATTTTTTGGAAATTTAGAGAGTTAGGATATTTTTGAGAAATTTTGGATAATTTACAATTTGAATTTAAATTTGAATTTGAATTGTGAAGTAAAATAAAGTTGTTTGAACTTATGAATAAGTTTGGAAAGTTAGAAAAAGATTAGTTTGTCTTAATATAAGATTATTCTGGAAAGTTGTTTAAAACTATTTGGGTTTGAGAAAATAGTTAACGGGGATTGAATCATTCTTCTTAACTTGTAATTTCGGGACGAAATTCTTTTAAGGTGGGAAGAATGTAACGACCCTGAATTTTTGACATTAGAAAATTAGAATATTTAATTGGTTTTAAATATTTGAAAGTCAGTTTCATTTGAAATTCAAATATCAGAATGAATTTGGCAATTTAATTATTGAATTTAATATATTAAAATTGGGTAAAATATTGAATCTTGATTTTTAAGCTGATTAAAAATAGTTTAAAGGCTTAGAAAATTCATATTTATGATATAGAAGGTAATGGAACTTTTGGAATTGAATTTGAAACTGTTTTGTTTAGTTTTGAAATTTTATCGTTTAAATCGATATTTAAAAAAATAGTCTTCCGAGGTACAGTCTCGGAATTCGACGAAACCAGTTCCATTGGATCCGTAATATTGTATTATTATCGGAATTCAATTTTCGTAGTGTTTGGAGTTATAGTGTGTTCGTACAGTAGATAAACGCGCTGAAAAATATATCGAAATTTAATATTATAACTGGTCTAAAAGGCTATCTTCTCCATACGATCGAATTTGGACTCGAAACCTTTTCCATTGCGTTCGGAATAGGGTTATAACATTACGAACGCCTGGCGGCACGCCTTGACGGGAGGTCGAGATTTCAAGTTGTGTTTATCGAGACAATTTGAATTTAAATTAAATATATATTAGTCAACTTCAGCCGTAATTCAATCACCTCAGCAAACTTTTTTAAAAATATCTGTAGCAGAGAAATTTCTACACGCAACCATCTTCACGTGTTTCCTCTTTTCTTTTCAAATCACGCGTCTTCTCTTCAAAGTTGTAAACGAAAGAAAAAAATTCAAATAATGGCTGAATAAAATCACTCTCTCGTTCTAAGTGAAAACTTCTTTTTCCAGTAAAATTCAAAATAATAGAAGATACTCCTTCTATTTCATCGTTCCAATTCAAAAATGATGGAAGTCGAAAATCGATTTCCAAAGAAAGAAACATAGGATGAACGCGAGCCTCTTCCCCTCCCAATTCTTCGATTCTGTTCATGAAATTAGTATCGAATCGCAAGGCTGGGGCAAAGCAATCGTATGCCCAATTTCGAGCGACGTCGTCATCAATTATGGGGCTCGAACCAGGCTGGCGGCGCATTAAATCTGGAGGTGCGAATGGAAATCGAGGCAGTGGTTGGGGTTTCGATGATGGGCAAGTTCGTTCATTCGAGGCTGCGAGGGTGAGGGTTTCTCTGGTGAAGTCGCGCTCGCGTGCGCGAGCATCTGGGTGGTGATGTCGAAGCTGCAGTCGCGATTTAGGGCAGAGGAGATCGCGTCGTCGACTGCCATGACGAAGTGATAGTGGCAATCGAAATCGAGGTCAGCGGCAACAGCGGCGAAGCGAGACAGTGAAGGTATAATGTTTTATCTTCAATTCAATTTAATGAATGCATATCTGAATTTATACAGTAAAATAGAAATAAAATAAAAAATATAACAGTAATATATATTGCAGGAAAATATAATGAGGATATATGCAGAAAGTCTATTTTATAGTAAGTATAAATACATATATACACAGTTGTAAATTTTCTAGTTTATTTTGAAACAAGGTATTTGATAATTCACCTTTAATTAGCATTTGTATAGGTTAGAAGAAAAAAAAATATTTTAACAGTGAGGAAAGAGAAAAAATATATACTTATTTAATTGGTAATTTAAAATTATTTTGATACTAGAAGATTTTTAAAAGGAAATTTGTTTAAATTAAATAATTAGCTGATTAAAGTGGTTTAAATAATAATTGATCATTCGATTTATTCGAATATTAATAAATGATATAAATTGTTTATACAAGGTCTATAAATCGAGAAAACAAACTGGAATGGAAATGGATTGCAAAATAAAAGCAAAGGTGAGATCTTCTCACTCAAATAAAAATTTGAATTTCAGTTATTGATTGATTGATTGTTTGGATGTAATAATATATATGGTAGTCTATATATATATATATATATATATATTGGCGATTGATTTCCCGCATTATATAACGGATGAGACCCTATGCGCCGGATAATAGCGAATGATATTTTATAAATCCCATATACCGCGATATTCCACCTCGAAATGGAATGGGTATTAAATTGTTGTGCTAACATCTGTTGTAACGTCCCAGATTTTCGCGCTCGAAAATCGACACCCTTACTTTACATCGTATTCGAATGCCGTAGATTCGACCGTTCAAATCCGAGTCGCCGGAGCTTATAACAATATTAAGTAAATAACACAGCGGAATAAAAAGAATAATACATTGATATACAATATCTGATACAATAGAATGATAAAATGAATATCAATATACATCAGAGATATGATACAACAAATAGCAGCGGAAAAGAAAATGATAACATCAGCAGCGGATAATCTCCATCTCCAAAGCAGCAATCCAGATATAGCTCGAACTCCCAATAACGAGGCACAAAGATAAGCAAGTGCAGTCTGATCCAAAGACTGAACTAGCTCCAGATAACCTACTAATCTGACTATTTGAAAAACCAAACTCTAGACTGCTCGTGTAGAAAAATTTTGAGCATCCAGAGTTTAGGAAAGAAACAATAAACTCCGGATCAGTCATGGGACTGGTGTGAGCAACAAAAACAGTTTATCTTTAAAAACAAATAGCAAGAGAATTTTAAAGTCAATTCGCAATGCTTTTTAGAAAATGGAACTACCATAAGACCTCCCGCCACACACACAATGCAAACGCAGAATTGGAGGAGATTTCTTCTTATGATAGTCAAAGATGCTTACTACGAAAAATCAAATCATTTTTGATATTATTATTAGTGCATAGTGTAGAAAACATTTCGAAAGTAGAATATTAATCTTAGCCGACATAGGTACCATTATAGTATGCCTACTATAGCTACCATATTAAATGGCAGGTTCTACAACTAAAACCGTACAAGGCTCGTATTGTTTCTTTGGATTTCCAACAAATGGTCAGGCTAAGGAACTTCCTTTTCCACGATGGGTACGTCCCTGGAATAGACGACCCGAGAACCTAACGTTACGGTTAGATCTCTGCCAACACAAGGCCGGGTTACCTCTGCAAAAATAGGTAACTACTGACACGCGTATGCCATCCCCCGATCGTCACCGATCTTCCCGAGGATCCCCGATTCGCAACAACCACAAAGTAATAAATTTGCAGCAACCACAGAGGTTAAGCATCTGGGCTCCATACCATGATACCACCTTTATCCAGAAGGAATGACATACACTAAGGGGCGCTACTCCCTAGAACCTTTCTGCATCCTTCCTGTTTCGACCATTTCCGGGGTGTGAGGCTCGATGAAGTCTCGTCCACAAAGCTACGCTTTGTCACAAAGCCATGCTTCGGGTCAAACAAATGATCAACCTATGATCACAAAGATATAAGATCAAACAAATGATCATATCACAAATGATCAAACACTGATCATCACACAGCAACACTCAGCATGCCACATTACCAAATTGGGATATATCGCTGATAAATTTCAACTACATAACCTCTGAGCTCGTACGTCTCAGAGAAGGGTCTTAAGCTAAGAGAATAAATTCTCCGCCACCAAACAGATATGTATTTGAAAGAAATCAGCTTTATATCTCAAAGTGTAATGTCAGACATGTAACCATACAAGTCTGTTCCGGGTTCGAACAGAACCGAAGGCACTTCTCACGAAGCCCTTGCAATTCCGGATAACTTTCAATCACGTCCGGACTTCCCGTCACAAAAAGAGTGATATAAATCTCTATACCGGCGTGACTCAGTGCAGAGACATTCGACAGGTTGTCCTTTCATTTTCGAAAAATATCCGGTCTTCAACATCGGTCTTCAAATGCTATCCATATACAACGTATCACTATTCGGAATGGGTTATATGACACAATTGTCTTTTCCCGGCTAACCCGAATAGTGAGCGAAATATTTAAAAACATATGGATATTGGGATTTCAATTAAGTCACAACTTAAACCCAAACTTTCTTTTCAAATGGTTTAACAAATTACCATTTTAATCTTTTTAAACAAAAAGATTCAATTCACAAAGTTCACTTAATTTCACAAAGATTCATTCACAGATTTTCCAAATCGATTTCCATTTCAGTTTAATTAATTCGTTAAATCTTTAAATCAAAGATTTAACTCATAGCTTTCAAAACAATTTCATTTTGAATGGGTTAAACAAAACATCAATTTAAATCTGTTAAAAATAACAGATTAAATTCATAGCTTTCAAAAAGAATTCATTCATAACTTGGAAAATCATTTTTTTCAATTTAATCTTGAAATTCCTTTACCTAAATTGGAATTTCACTTCTTATCTGAAAGCTTTTATTCCTTTAAAACAAACAGTTTTTATTTGGAAATTTGATTCATCTATACGAGTTAAAGTTCTTGGGTTAAATCCAAATTTTCAAACAATACTTTTAAAATGGTTTAAATTCATATGAACACATTTATATCATCTTTTAATCCCTAGTTTCAAAATCATAGATTTAATTTCAAACTTGAATTCAAATTTAAACCAAATTATTTAAATTTTCAAAAACTCGGTTAAGTTATTCAAAATAACTTTTATCTTTGAAAATCCATTTCAAAAGCTTTTCACTTTAAATCCCAAATTTCTAATTTCAAAATCAATTGAAATTAAAATTTCAATTTCAAAAACATCAAATTTAAATCATCTGTGAATTAACCGATTTCCACGTGAAATCCATATTTGTGTGTGTAACAGTGTGGTCTAGGGGTTTTACACACAATAGTGCAACATCAATCATCACATAACAAAATACAGGATATAGTTGATAAGCGATATAAACTATAACGCTTATCGTTCATTCATAGATCACAGATATATATCACAGGTAAGTAAACTACAGATCATAACATAAATCAGGGTGTATCACAAAGCATCATATATCAGGGATATCAACAATTCAATCATTCAGTCGGGTTCAAACATTCATAGATAGGATCAAATTAATTATCTGATAAATTTAAATCAGATTAATTTCTTATGAATTATAAATCCCGGGTTAATCAACATTGATAGTTTACAAATCATTTTGATTAATTATTCTTTAATCTTTAAATTGATCAATTTTAATCATTTAATTACCTTTAATTAAGTAGTTATCTTCAAGTAATTGATTACCTTTAATTACTTATATTTATTAATTATCCCTTCATTAATTACATTAGTTAATTAACCATTAATTAAAATTCATCAACATTTATTTATCAATTTATCAACCTTAATCAATTAATCACATAATTAATTATCCTCAAATTAATTATTCTTTAAATTACTCGGTTAATCAACTTAAATTACTAACAAATTTACCTTAATTATTTTTATTAAGAAATTTAGTTCTAGTAATTAATTTCCTTCAACAAATAAATTAACTTAAACTTTAGAAGTTAATTAACCATTAACACATTCTTTATATTCATTAATTAACCCTTAACATTATCTAGTTTATTTAAAATAAACTTTTAAAACAATTCCCTTTTTAAAACCTTTACTTAATCTCAATCATAACCAACACTTATTATTATTATTATTATTATTTTAACTGAGATTTAAACTTAAATTCCAGATTTAAAACTTGTTTAAATCTTTACTTTGCAATTTAAACTTTTAGTTTAAATTCAAACCAAATTCACTTAATCGTTTAAAAGTTGTTAAAACCCATTTAAATTTCAAAAACTTAAATTATTTCAAACTAGGATTTAAACTAAACTTGAATTCAGATTTAACTTAGTTTAAATTTTTGTTACTTTTTTAAACTTTACTAAAAAAAAGAAGAACAGGCTTCAGTAATTAAAACCTGTTACAAAAAAAAATATACTCGAGCCAAAGCCTGGAATAACTTCGAGTCCATCCCCTACCTGCTTCGAGCAAGACACAGGAATCACTCAAGTCATTTACAAACCCTCACGCTCCCAGCTCCTTCGAGTCACTCACGCTACAACACGAGCACGTCCCAAGTTCCTTCTTCTTTCCCAAAGACGCAACCCACAGCAAAAAAAACAGATGCACGCAAAAGTCACCGTGTACGTGTACACTTGATCGAGCCACCGCCAACCGACGCCGAGATGTCGAACAAGTCGACGACGACCATCTCGTCACGAATGACCACCCAGTTTTCACGTTTTCAACCTCGAATCAAAATCAAGCTCCTCACTCGAAAACTGAAACTTACCACAGTCGACAAAACAACTTCGCCACCGCCGTCGAGACCACCTGAGATCCTCAACTTTTGGCCACACCACGCCAACGCTTCAACCTTCCATTTCCCGAAATCTCGAAACACTCGATCAATCCTCTGCTGAGAACGAGTGAAAGAAACCCGGTGTCTTGAAACTAGGTTTAGAAATTAAAAATGTTCACCGCCTTCACCACCGTCACCGATAGTACCTCCACCTATTTTTTCCATTACCACTATAGGCTCCTCCATCCCCATCAGCAACCCCGGCCCCTCCAGTTGCTCCGACCACCAGAGTCTGACCAAAACCCAATTTCCAGTAATTTCCCAAATATGTATTGGATTCAATATTAAAAATTCTAATATTTATCTTAAAAATCATAACTTTTAAAATGCATTCAGGTTATGATATTAAACAATGAATTAAGATAATTTAATTTTTCATGTTTTAGTATCTCCGCTGTTTCTTTTCCAGTTTTTTTCTCCCATGGTTTAAATCTTAAAATATTTGGATCTTATTTATTTACTCATTTTAGGTATTAAGCTTAAACTAATTATCTTGTTTAACTCCAAAGCTTAATAAAGATCATGTGTAAAGATTTTGAACTTTGAGCAAATCATTGGCTTTGAACTAAGAACAGAGAAGTTCAATTTTAACAGACATGTACCCATTATACACATTCAGGCATATTCACCCTCATATAACATATTCCACAAACAAACATCTAATGCTCATCACAAGCAAGCCAAGATTTAAACAAATTTGAGGTTTTTAGAAGTTAGTTTGCTCACCTGTTTCCTGGAATGAAGACAGAGTTTATTTGAAAAAAGAACTGGGAAGCTTTGATTTTGAAACTGCAGTTTTGATTTCCCTATTTGTTGATGATGATCTGCTTTAAGTTTGAAGCAGCCTTCGAATTCTTGCTAGAATCTTTTCTGGTTTGTATTGATTTTGAGATGATGCTACTTTATTTCTTGTTTTAGTTTTGAAAGGAACAAACTAAAATGAATGGAGGGCTGATATGTGTGAGGTTGGTATAGATAAAAATCGTAGTTGTACAGATGATGTCTTTGTTTGTACAAGTGATTATAATATTTTGTATAATAGGCATGGTTGAAGTGATCATGTATTTAATGCATGAGGTATGTTGCTCCATACTTTTGTTTATTCTTCTATGCAGCATTGAGAAGTTTGAGCTGAGGAAAAACTTTTACTTGCCTTGTCTTGTTTTATCTTTATTTTCTTTGTCTTGTCTTATACACTTCTTTTTCTCTTTTGTTTTTGCTTTGTACTTTACAGCCTACATACTTTACTCGGCTGAGATAAGATTTTGTGTGATAGAGGATATGGCATTTATTATGTTATGGGGGCTGCATATTTTTTTTCTTTTCTATGTACTTTAGAGATGTTTTGTTTGTACATTGCTTAATTACTTAGGGATATACTTGGTTTCTTGCTTTCATATTTATCACTTTATAATATAAGTGAGATCCTCTTTTATTTTAACTTAAATTTATTATTATTATTATTTATATTTTAAAACATCTATCTAAGATTCAAATCACCTATATATGTAATATTTAAAATTAAATGATTTAACTAATTTTAATTTGGATCCGGGGAAACTCGCTCCAATATTCTAATTAAATTAAAAAACTTTTATCCAAAAATTTATTTAATTACTCAATTAAATTCAAAAATTCAATAAATTATTAATTTAATTTAAATTAAATTAAATTAAAATCTGGGGTCGTTACAAATTTCCCCCCTTAAAAGAATTTCGTCCTCGAAATTCGCAGGCACGAAACAAAGACAAATAGATCAAAGATGAATTCGATCTCCTATAATTCCTCAATCACAAGATACGGATTCCGAATTCAAGTCGGAATATCTCAGAATACATAACAATTTGTCCTTCAGACTTCGGTATTCAAAAGAAATTATAATAGAATTTCAAATTTGGTTTTAAACGAAATCATTTTATCGATTTTATTCAATTTTATCCTCATATTCTATTATCTTCATCGGTTTCTTATCAGCTCTTTGATTTAAACCGATGAAGATACGAAGTAAAGATTTTCTACAACGATTCGTAGAGCTTTCATCATATCGAAACTTCTTCTTATAGCTGGTACAAAGAAATCAAAAGAATTTGGAAACGAATCAAAGAAAATTGAGAAGAAAGATTGTTTCCACTGTTGCAGGGTATTGACCATTTATAGTCGTATTTCCTGTCCCCTATCTCGTCTTCTTCTTGCACTCATACTCACTATCAGTGGATAGTAAGTGAATTTACTGAGACATTCAGACGGATATCTGAGAGATTACTCATTCTAGAGTTTACTTCACTCTATCTCTAATGAGCTACTTAATGTGTTATACTCCTGAGCTAAAGTTCAACCTTAGCTCTGATACCAAATGTAACGTCCCAGATTTTCGCGCTCGAAAATCGACACCCTTACTTTACATCGTATTCGAATGCCGTAGATTCGACCGTTCAAATCCGAGTCGTCGGAGCTTATAACAACATTAAGTAAATAACACAGCGGAATAAAAAGAATAATACATTGATATACAATATCTGATACAATAGAATGATAAAATGAATATCAATATACATCAGAGATATGATACAACAAATAGCAGCGGAAAAGAAAATGATAATATCAGCAGCGGATAATCTCCATCTCCAAAGCAGCAATCCAGATATAGCTCGAACTCCCAATAACGAGGCACAAAGATAAGCAAGTGCAGTCCGATCCAAAGACTGAACTAGCTCCAGATAACCTACTAATCTGACTATCTGAAAAACCAAACTCTAGACTGCTCGTGTAGAAAAATTTTGAGCATCCAGAGTTTAGGAAAGAAACAATAAACTCCGGATCAGTCATGGGACTGGTGTGAGCAACAAAAACAGTTTATCTTTAAAAACAAATAGCAAGAGAATTTTAAAGTCAATTCGCAATGCTTTTTAGAAAATGGAACTACCATAAGACCTCCCGCCACACACACAATGCAAACGCAGAATTGGAGGAGATTTCTTCTTATGATAGTCAAAGATGCTTACTACGCAAAACCAAATCATTTTTTATATTATTATTAGTGCATAGTGTAGAAAACATTTCAAAAGTAGAATATTAATCTTAGCTGACATAGGTACCATTATAGTATGCCTACTATAGCTACCATATTAAATGGCAGGTTCTACAACTAAAACCGTACAAGGCTCGTATTGTTTCTTTGGATTTCCAACAAATGGTCAGGCTAAGGAACTTCCTTTTCCACGATGGGTACGTCCCTGGAATAGACGACCCGAGAACCTAACGTTACGGTTAGATCTCTGCCAACACAAGGCCGGGTTACCTCTGCAAAAATAGGTAACTACTGACACGCGTATGCCATCCCCCGATCGTCACCGATCTTCCCGAGGATCCCCGATTCGCAACAACCACAAAGTAATAAATTTGCAGCAACCACAGAGGTTAAGCATCTAGGCTCCATACCATGATACCACCTTTATCCAGAAGGAATGACATACACTAAGGGGCGGTACTCCCTAGAACCTTGCTGCATCCTTCCTGTTTTGACCATTTCCGGGGTGTGAGGCTCGATGAAGTCTCGTCCACAAAGCTACGCTTTGTCACAAAGCCATGCTTCGGGTCAAACAAATGATCAACCTATGATCACAAAGATATAAGATCAAACAAATGATCATATCACAAATGATCAAACACTGATCATCACACAGCAACACTCAGCATGCCACATTACCAAATTGGGATATATCGCTGATAAATTTCAACTACATAACCTCTGAGCTCGTACGTCTCAGAGAAGGGTGTTAAGCTAAGAGAATAAATTCTCCGCCACCAAACAGATATGTATTTGAAAGAAATCAGCTTTATATCTCAAAGTGTAATGTCAGACATGTAACCATACAAGTCTGTTCCGGGTTCGAACAGAACCGAAGGCACTTCTCACGAAGCCCTTGCAATTCCGGATAACTTTCAATCACGTCCGGACTTCCCGTCACAAAAAGAGTGATATAAATCTCTATACCGGCGCGACTCAGTGCAGAGACATTCGACAGGTTGTCCTTTCATTTTCGAAAAATATCCGGTCTTCAACACCGGTCTTCAAATGCTATCCATATACGACGTATCACTATTCGGAATGGGTTATATGACACAATTGTCTTTTCGCGGCTAACCCGAATAGTGAGCGAAATATTTAAAAACATATGGATATTGGGATTTCAATTAAGTCACAACTTAAACCCAAACTTTCTTTTCAAATGGTTTAACAAATTACCATTTTAATCTTTTTAAACAAAAAGATTCAATTCAAAAAGTTCACTTAATTTCACAAAGATTCATTCACAGATTTTCCAAATCGATTTCCATTTCAGTTTAATTAATTCGTTAAATCTTTAAATCAAAGATTTAACTCATAGCTTTCAAAACAATTTCATTTCGAATGGGTTAAACAAAACATCAATTTAAATCTGTTAAAAATAACAGATTAAATTCATAGCTTTCAAAAAGAATTCATTCATAACTTGGAAAATCATTTTTTTCAATTTAATCTTGAAATTCCTTTACCTAAATTGGAATTTCACTTCTTATCTGAAAGCTTTTATTCCATTAAAACAAACAGTTTTTATTTGGAAATTTGATTCATCTATACGAGTTAAAGTTCTTGGGTTAAATCCAAATTTTCAAACAATACTTTTAAAATGGTTTAAATTCATATGAACACATTTATATCATCTTTTAATCCCTAGTTTCAAAATCATAGATTTAATTTCAAACTTGAATTCAAATTTAAATCAAATTATTTAAATTTTCAAAAACTCGGTTAAGTTATTCAAAATAACTTTTATCTTTGAAAATCCATTTCAAAAGCTTTTCACTTTAAACCCCAAATTTCTAATTTCAAAATCAATTGAAATTAAAATTTCAATTTCAAAAACATCAAATTTAAATCATCTGTGAATTAACCGATTTCCACGTGAAATCCATATTTGTGTGTGTAACAGTGTGGTCTAGGGGTTTTACACACAATAGTGCAACATCAATCATCACATAACAAAATACAGGATATAGTTGATAAGCGATATAAACTATAACGCTTATCGTTCATTCACAGATCACAGATATATATCACAGGTAAGTAAACTACAGATCATAACATAAATCAGGGTGTACCACAAAGCATCATATATCAGGGATATCAACAATTCAATCATTCAGTCGGGTTCAAACATTCATAGATAGGATCAAATTAATTATCTGATAAATTTAAATCAGATTAATTTCTTATGAATTATAAATCCCGGGTTAATCAACATTGATAGTTTACAAATCATTTTGATTAATTATTCTTTAATCTTTAAATTGATCAATTTTAATCATTTAATTACCTTTAATTAAGTAGTTATCTTCAAGTAATTGATTACCTTTAATTACTTATATTTATTAATTATCCCTTCATTAATTACATTAGTTAATTAACCATTAATTAAAATTCATCAACATTTATTTATCAATTTATCAACCTTAATCAATTAATCACATAATTAATTATCCTCAAATTAATTATTCTTTAAATTACTCGGTTAATCAACTTAAATTACTAACAAATTTACCTTAATTATTTTTATTAAGAAATTTAGTTCTAGTAATTAATTTCCTTCAACAAATAAATTAACTTAAACTTTAGAAGTTAATTAACCATTAACACATTCTTTATATTCATTAATTAACCCTTAACATTATCTAGTTTATTTAAAATAAACTTTTAAAACAATTCCCTTTTTAAAACCTTTACTTAATCTCAATCATAACCAACACTTATTATTATTATTATTTTAACTGAGATTTAAACTTAAATTCCAGATTTAAAATTTGTTTAAATCTTTACTTTACAATTTAAACTTTTAGTTTAAATTCAAACCAAATTTACTTAATCGTTTAAAAGTTGTTAAAACCCATTTAAATTTCAAAAACTTAAATTATTTCAAACTAGGATTTAAACTAAACTTGAATTCAGATTTAACTTAGTTTAAATTTTTGTTACTTTTTTAAACTTTACTAAAAAAAAGAAGAACAGGCTTCAGTAATTAAAACCTGTTACAAAAAAAAATATACTCGAGCCAAAGCCTGGAATAACTTCGAGTCCATCCCCTACCTGCTTCGAGCAAGACACAGGAATCACTCAAGTCATTTACAAACCCTCACGCTCCCAGCTCCTTCGAGTCACTCACGCTACAACACGAGCACGTCCCAAGTTCCTTCTTCTTTCCCAAAGACGCAACCCACAGCAAAAAAACAGATGCACGCAAAAGTCACCGTGTACGTGTACACTTGATCGAGCCACCGCCAACCGACGCCGAGATGTCGAACAAGTCGACGACGACCATCTCGTCACGAATGACCACCCAGTTTTCACGTTTTCAACCTCGAATCAAAATCAAGCTCCTCGCTCGAAAACTGGAACTTACCACAGTCGACAAAACAACTTCGCCACCGCCGCCGAGACCACCTGAGATCCTCAACTTTTGGCCACACCACGCCAACGCTTCAACCTTCCATTTCCCGAAATCTCGAAACACTCGATCAATCCTCTGCTGAGAACGAGTGAAAGAAACCCGGTGTCTTGAAACTAGGTTTAGAAATTAAAAATGTTCACCGCCTTCACCACCGTCACCGATAGTACCTCCACCTATTTTTTCCATTACCACTATAGGCTCCTCCATCCCCATCAGCAACCCCGGCCCCTCCAGTTGCTCCGACCACCAGAGTCTGACCAAAACCCAATTTCCAGTAATTTCCCAAATATGTATTGGATTCAATATTAAAAATTCTAATATTTATCTTAAAAATCATAACTTTTAAAATGCATTCAGGTTATGATATTAAACAATGAATTAAGATAATTTAATTTTTCATGTTTTAGTATCTCCGCTGATTCTTTTCCAGTTTTTTTCTCCCATGGTTTAAATCTTAAAATATTTGGATCTTATTTATTTATTCATTTTAGGTATTAAGCTTAAACTAATTATCTTGTTCAACTCCAAAGCTTAATAAAGATCATGTGTAAAGATTTTGAACTTTGAGCAAATCATTGGCTTTGAACTAAGAACAGAGAAGTTCAATTTTAACAGACATGTACCCATTATACACATTCAGGCATATTCACCCTCATATAACATATTCCACAAACAAACATCTAATGATCATCACAAGCAAGCCAAGATTTAAACAAATTTGAGGTTTTTAGAAGTTAGTTTGCTCACCTGTTTCCTGGAATGAAAACAGAGTTTATTTGAAAAAAGAACTGGGAAGCTTTGATTTTGAAACTGCAGTTTTGATTTCCCTATTTGTTGATGATGATCTGCTTTAAGTTTGAAGCAGCCTTCGAATTCTTGCTAGAATCTTTTCTGGTTTGTATTGATTTTGAGATGATGCTACTTTATTTCTTGTTTTAGTTTTGAAAGGAACAAACTAAAATGAATGGAGGGCTGATATGTGTGAGGTTGGTATAGATAAAAATCGTAGTTGTACAGATGATGTCTTTGTTTGTACAAGTGATTATAATATTTTGTATAATAGGCATGGTAGAAGTGATCACGTATTTAATGCATGAGGTATGTTGCTCCATACTTTTGTTTATTCTTCTATGCAGCATTGAGAAGTTTGAGCTGAGGAAAAACTTTTACTTGCCTTGTCTTGTTTTATCTTTATTTTCTTTGTCTTGTCTTATACACTTCTTTTTCTCTTTTGTTTTTGCTTTGTACTTTACAGCCTACATACTTTACTCGGCTGAGATAAGATTTTGTGTGATAGAGGATATGGCATTTATTATGTTATGGGGGCTGCATATTTTTTTTCTTTTCTATGTACTTTAGAGATGTTTTGTTTGTACATTGCTTAATTACTTAGGGATATACTTGGTTTCTTGCTTTCATATTTATCACTTTATAATATAAGTGAGATCCTCTTTTATTTTAACTTAAATTTATTATTATTATTATTTATATTTTAAAACATCTATCTAAGATTCAAATCACCTATATATGTAATATTTAAAATTAAATGATTTAACTAATTTTAATTTGGATCCGGGGAAACTCGCTCCAATATTCTAATTAAATTAACAAACTTTTATCCAAAAATTTATTTAATTACTCAATTAAATTCAAAAATTCAATAAATTATTAATTTAATTTAAATTAAATTAAATTAAAATCTTGGGTCGTTACATCTGTGGATGCAGGGAAACAGGTTGGAGGAATCCAACTGGATTCCTCAAATTGTATGAATTTGTTTCATATGCTGTATGAATTTGTTTCATATGTTGTGTGATGAATTATTGATAATCCATGAATGATTATTTTGATGATTGAATTTGTTGAAGGCTATAATTTAGCCGAATGTATTTTTGGTATCGTTGGATACCAGAAATAAATAAAATTGGATTTTGGGAATTAATTTTTAAGAATTGAATTAATTTGAAAGAAGGAATTTAAAAGTATAAAAAAGTTGATTTTTGTAATCTTATCGAATTAATTCCAAAATATGGTGAAAATATTTTAATAAATGGATTTCGGGTAATATTATTCGAAGGTTAAAGAATTTATTTGAAATACAAATTTTAATAATTGAAAGAAACAAAGGCATTTATTTTAAAGGAAGATAAATTCAGAAATCAATTTGGAATTTGATTCGGTGTTTGGAAATAAATCTTGGGAAACCGATTAAAAAATTTGATTTGGTATTTAAAAATAAATCCTGGGAAATCCATTCTAAAATCGATTAGGTGTTTGAAATAAATGTTTGTAAAATCAATTTGGGATTTGAATTAAATTTGGAAATCAATTTGAAAGTTGATTTGGAGTTGAAAGTAAATATTTGAGAAATCGATTTGAAAATCGTATAAAAAGTGAATATTTGGGAATGTAAATTCAAAATGGAATTTATAAAGGAAAGGCAAATTTGTTTTAAAAATAAACACTGATTTATTTTTAAAGTGTGGAAATAAATTTATGGATTTGGAACGTAAATTTAAAATGAATCGATAAGGACTATTTAATTGGTTTAAATGGGCCATTTTGAAGTGAAAGTGTATTCGCACTATAAGGCCGAGTATATTTCCAAAGTAGCTTTTAAAATATAAATTAAAGGTTCTAAAGTTGGTTTTTAAAGGAATATTTCGGAGAAAATGTTTTCCCAATTATATTTTAGATAGGGATATAAATCATTTTAAAATATTTGAACTCGGCAGATTTCCAATGGGAATGAATAAATATTTGGAAATATATTCTGCGTAAGGAAATTGATTTTCAAAAGTTGAAAGGTGAAAATTGATTTGAAATTTGTTTTCAAAGTGTTGAAGTGTGGAAAAATATATATCTTGCGAAGATATTTTGAAAATAAATAATTTGGGAAAATTATTTAAATCTGATGATTGTTGTGAATGTTGTTTGATAGTTAAATCACCGACTATCAATGTTTGCCTTTGAAATGGCACTTGTATTTGTTTTTAAAAACAAGCGCTCGTTATTCGGTTTAGCCGGGAGAGGACTTTGTGTCATATAACCCATTCCGAATAATGATACGACGTGGAGTGCCTTCGGTTATGTTCGAACCCGGAACAGACTTGTATGGATGTATGTCTGACACTACACTTTGAGATATAAAGTTGATTTCTTTCAAATACATATCTGTTGGTGGCGGAGAATTTATTCTCTTAGCTTAACACCCTTCTCTGAGACGTACGAGCTCAGAGGTTATGTAGTTGAAGGTTATCAGTGATATACTCCCAATTTGGTTGTGTGGTATGCTAAGTGCTGCTGTGTGTGTTGATCATTTGTTGATCAAAGCATGGCTTTCGTGTAAAGCGTAGATTTGTGGACGAGACCTCATCGGACCTCACACCCCGGAAATGGTCGAAACAGGAAAATGTGGCAAGGTTATGAGGGTCGCTCCCTTTAGGGTATGTCATTTCCTTCTGGAAAAAGGTAGTATCATGGTATGGAGCCCAGATGCTTTACCTGTGTGGTGGCATCAATCTTATTTACTGTGTGATTGTTGCTTTGTGATCGAGGCGCCTCGGATAAAGGTCGCAAACGACCGAGGGGTGGCATACTCGTGTAGTAGTTACCTAGTAAGAGGTAACCCGGCCTTGTGTTGGCAGAGAGCTAGTTAGTTCTCGAGGCGTCCTTCCAGAGGCGTTCCCATGTGGCATAGGAAGTTCCTTAGCCTGACCATTTATTTGAAATCCAAAGAAACAATACGAACACAGTACGGTTTTAGTTGTAGAACCTGCCATTTAACATGGCAGCTATAGCAGGCATAATATAATGGTATCTATGCTGGCTAAGATTAATATTATATTTTCGAAATGCTTTCACACTATGCACTAGTGATAATATCAAAGAGTTTTCTCGTATTAAGCATATTTGACTATCATAAGAAGAAATCTCCTCCAATTCTGCGATTGCATTGTGTGTGTGGTGGGAGGTCTTATGGTAGTTTCATTTTCCAAAAGCATTGCGGAATTTCTTTTATTTTCTTTGTGAAAATAATTGTTTTTAAGATCTCACACCAGTCCCACGACTGACCTGGAGTTTATTGTTCCCTTTCTAAACTCTGGGTGCCCATAATTTTCCACACGGGCAGCCTAGAGTCAGGTTATCAGGTCATTCTGGAATTCTGAAGTTACTGTGGAGATCTGGAGGCGAGCTGGATGGCGAGACGTATCACTTATATTATGTATTATTCCACTATGTATTGTGTTATGTGGACAAGTTTATATAACTATCCAGTGATGTGTATTGTTGTTGTAAACTCTGATGATGTATGTATAAACTGATATAGTTCTTTGTGATAAAGATTATTCATTCATCTATTATATATTGTTCCGCTGCGAATGTGAGATTCTGTTGTTGTTTCTGTTTCTTTTTCTTCTATCTTCTTCTACCTCTTCTTTTCAACCCTAATGATTCGGTTTTCCGGCATTCGATTGCGCGGCATTTGATACAGTGGACGTATTAATGTCGACTTTCGAGCGTCGAAAGATCGTATTGTTACAGGTAGTTGGTCAGCATTCAAACAGACTCCTACATCCAAGCCTCCGGAAACAGCTCTGGACCAATTCTCCAAGTGCAGGTGGGGGACCTCTCCTCTAGAAGAGGGGTCGGTATCGATCCTAGGGAGGGATCGGCACTGAACTGTCTAAGCGGACCATGTTGGTCTGCGAAGCAATGCTCCATCGTCCCAGCTTGCTCTCCTTCGACCCTGCGACGTCTATGCATGTGATGTTCGTCTTCTGATGAGGTTGAACTCTCCAACATCGAGTAAGAAGCAAGATCCCTTCTGGCGCTGCTGTTGGGCAATCTTGTTCATTAGGTTAGCATTAGTTTGGATTTGCTCGTTCAGCTACCTACGACTCTCCATTAACTCCCTCATCAAGTTGTTGAATTCAGCTCTAGTTATAGAATCAATGGGGTTCTGGACTTCATTAGGTTCCATATTCAAATTTGCAGGCTGGTTTCTTGGAGCTCCTTGTTGAATGCTGGAAGTTTCATTTGCATCAACATTTTGGGAAGTCGATTTGGTATGCCTCACCATTCTAGACTTCTTTGCTTAGATTCCAGTAAATCTAAGTAGTATCTGCAAGCTTTTTAAGAAGAATCTGGATCTCCTTCGGGGGATTTTCTCAATCCAGTAGCAGCAAAGAGGATCCTAACGGGCTGGGAATCAGGCTCTCAATGAAAGCACCAAAATGTTTGCAACCAAATTGGCCACAAACACCCAAGAATAGATTTGTGTAGTGAAATAAATGAAGAAACTAAATTAAAACGGAGGAATATATCAAATTAACAAGAAAATCACAGCAGAAAACAAGAACAATAAGATCTTTAGTGGTTCGGCATTGATTGCTTACGTCCACTTTGATATTCTCTTTATCGATTCATAGAAACCTTGATTACAGTAAGGAACAGCAAAAGACAAGAGAATAATGGAGGAAGTTGATTACAATAATGGTGTTATCTAACCAGCAGCCAAAAGATCCTCAGAATGACCCCTTAGGCCTGTATTTATAGGTGAAGGTGACCTCTAATCTGACTAGAACTTCGGCAACAGGACATTCTCATCCATATGGGCCCACCATAGGGAGGGCTAGGCCCAAATCACAATGGAGAGGGATCGGTACCAATCCCTCCATATATGGAATTTGGGGCAGCGATCCCTATAGAGCCATGCTCGACTATGATGGTATCTCAAATATCAGGGTGTTTGGATGTTTGGAGCTCTTGTTTTCGCTTGATCTTTAGTTCAAATCCCCATTTACATCATCGCCGTTGATCCTTCCAATTAGCAGTGTTGAACCCTTTGATTCAATCGTGCTCTGCCGATCCATAGTGCTTAGGATGCTATGCCGAACCCTTTGGCTTCATAGACATATACCGATCCATCTTACTTGGAATGTTATGCCGATCCTTAGTGCTTTACGATATCGTGCTGAAACCTTTAGTGCCAGAGATGTATACCAATCCCTTCATATGTTGAATGCTATGCCGATCCATCCAGCGTCATCAAATCATGTTGAACTAGGTACTACAACTTATGCCGATCCCTCTACATTTCCATCCAAGTTGACTATCCAGCTAAGTAACCATGCCAACCCCTAGCCCTTCACCTAGCTATGTCAACCCCTCTAGCATTAACACATTATGTTGAATTAATTACCATTGTACATGTCGATCCCTTGAATAACCACTAAGGTCGATCCTTATTATCTTACTTTGCCTCACTGATCCCTTTGCTACCTTACCTATGTTGACAAATGACTATGCCGATCCCTATTCTATCCAAGCTAATCTCCATATTTCTGACATCCTGTGTTGTCTGTCTATCAACTCTGTTCAATCCGGGCTTCGTATAACTGTCCAGACTTTATTTCTAGGACTTGTAGCCATTGCCTCACGGTCGTCCTTCTTGTCAACAGTCGAATATGTCTTGCGCGATCAGTCCAATATAGCTGGGTCAGGGTACAGGGTAATAGACGAGGTCACCCAAAAAGTTTCATGGCCCAATTCCCAATATTAGGCGATCGACACCGATCGGTCTTAGAGGCCACGTGACATCCTGCGATCGGTCCGGTGGGTCCCCTTCCATGCTAGTTTTATGTTTCCAAAATTGTTTGCATAGTTGCCTTCATGCTTTTAGAGATATTGATCCATTTCCGTTGAGTAGAATTGTTGGTTTGTGTTGTTCATTGCCATAGTGATACGATCTGATCCCTGCATAGAGGAAGGGATAGGTACTGATCCCCTGCTTAAGTGAGGCACTAACCCATACTTAGAATATTCCAAAGAGTCTATCTCCTGGTCACGTGCTATCGTTTCTTCATACCATTGTCTGTGCTTGATCTCCAACTCCATGATCACCTCTTTGGTCTGCTTGCCTTATCTATCATCGAGTCTAACTTGTCCAATAAGTCAGGATATAGCCGAGTCAAAAGGTCGGATAACACAAACATTTTGCACCATTCTTTGGTACGTCGCACATGCATTCTTCAAGCCAAATGGCCTCAACCTATTACATTATAGTCCCTGATCTGTTATAAAACTCAAATTGTATTGTCATGTCTTGTGCATTGCAATTTGGTTGTAACTTGATAGGCAACTATGAAGGACAAAAGTTAGTGCCCAGATGTAGCATCATTTAACTGGTCAATAGTGATAATTGAAAGAAGGTTAATGGGATTGTCTCAATCGATGTACATAGATACCATACTAAGAAGATTTAGTATCGAAAATTCCAAGCCCATAATTGTTCCAATGCAGCATGGAATTATTCTTTCTAAGAAAGACTCCTCATCCACGGATGAGGAGAGAAAGCGTATGAGTTGGATCCTTATGCTCCGACAATAAGATCCATCATGTGTGCAAAGTTATGTACTAGGCCAGTTGTCGCTAATGCACTAGGTGCAATTAGCAGATATTAATTAAATCTGGGGAAAAATTATTAGACACTGGTTAAGGTCTTCCTAAAGTTTTTTAGAAATATAAAGGATTTGCATCTAATATATGGAAATAACGAACTTCTTATAAAGGGTATCCAGGCTCAAGTTTTCAAAGTGATATTGACGATAGCAAAGTCGTCTTGGGATTCATATTTACCCTCAACGTAGGGGCTATAAGTTGGAATGGTTCCAAATAATGATTACAGCATGGTTGTGCAAATTTAAAAGAAAGTTATAAATTGTTCTCATTGTGAAGAACCTAATAATGTGTTGTGGTAATAATGCAATATATGTATGTATGTATGTATGTATATAGTCTATATTGCATTATTATCAATAATGGAATATACAAATACACCCAAAATGTAGCCTAATGGATAAGGCATCTATAGAAAAACCGCTTAACGCAACTTCAAATGTCGACAGCATAATCCTGTTTGCTGTACCTGAAGTATGTGTTATACATTCAGTGCATACTTCTTCAGGATGTTAGAGATGGTGAACCCATAATTATGCATCTAGTTTATAATTAAAATGCGATAAATCAACTTATCAATGACGAAGAAGTATAATCCAAAAGAGTAGATACTAAAGATGACATCATGGATTCATTCACTATGGCCCTTTCTGGGAATAATTTAGGTAGATTGATTGGAGGATGGGCATATGGCACCATGATTGTGTTGGAACTGAGCCAGCACAAAATAGGTTAAATGGGTAAATATCAAATTGTTTTACCATTTTGGATCTTATTAGGCCTATGAATTCTAAATGGATTTAAAATAAATTTTAAATAATATAATTATTTTACTTAGTTTTTTAATAAAAGGATTTTATTTGATAATATATGTGATTTATAATGTGCACATGTGTATCATATATACATGTACGTGTACGTGCTCATACAACATATATAGTGTGCATAGTTTAACATGTTTGTTTATAAATGTTGGGATTTATACTACAACGGACATGTTAGTTGTAACAACTCATCCTTTATAATACCAAAAATCATCGTCTTACATCAACAACTGACTATCGAATACCACAAAAGACAGATTCTTAGGTAAAATTTGAAAGAAACACTAAACCAAGAGATCGATAAGATCTCATAACAGAATGATAACTTATAATATACTGAATAGCATAAATAAAATAGGATAACAATATATAAGATACCACACTGGTGGAAGCAACTAATAAATAAATATCAATATAGAAAGTCAGAATACATCAACTCCCAACAACACGAAGTTCTGAATAAATATCTAATACAATAGGTCACATATACAAATAACAATTCTACCATGTACTACTAAAATATCAAGTATACATATCTAAAATATCGATGTACTTCCTCATAGTCTCATCTTCGTAATAATCGATGTACCTTTCAATTTTCACTCCATCTAGAATATCTTATGCACCCACTTATGGTCATATCCTTAAAATAACAAGTACCTAATCATGGCTGTATCCTCAAAATAATATGTCCATTTACTCATACTACAACTACATCAATCATCGATGCTCAAACCCACATCATAAGGTCTCTTCCAAATGACCACATCGTAAGGTAAATATATATTCACCATCATTAGAGCTTTGTACTTTGGGATATATGAGTACTCATCATCGTTCAGTTTCCTTTTCTCGCATCCATGCCACTTAGAGGGCCCAGAACTACACTACATGTCCGATAGTCCAGGGTAAAATAAATCTCCCATCTGAAGATAAGAACCCGTCCAATCCAAGTGAGCATCCTTATATACCTCTGCTATATGAGCATACATCGAAACCTTTAAGTATCAATTATCCATAGTATAGCGTGTTTTGGAACTGATCTAACAACTCCCGTCTGAAGTCGTCGTGGTTTGGAATGATTCTTTGACAATCATCATTAGTCGTAGAATATCATCGTTTTTCCTGTAACTTACCTCCAAAAGTTCCTTCAATCTTTAGTTCAGATCAGAAAATCTGATTCCAAAAATCCTTTTTATAGTAATTCTTTCATTTATGACAAGGATGACCCATCCAAAATACCAAAGAGGGATCCTCCTACGAGAAGGGTTCCAATATATCTTTAAAACAATATATTTTTATTTTCAAATCAAAACTTCCATCCTTGTTTAAAACCAAGATCATTTCCTTCATAAAATATCACCTCCATTTTATAAAACAATTTTCAAAAATATTATCACCTTTTTAAATCAATTTCAAAATAACTTTTGAGAAAACATCATTTTATAAATGTTGGAAAAATGGAAATTATGGAAGCTGGTAATTGTTTGAAAATATAGATTTTGAAATGTGTATTTTGATAAATATATATTGAACCTCCTCAATTGTCATTTTGATCCTTAGTGGTAAACATCAAGTGTTTAGTCACTAGAATTTCTAACTACTATTCTCATCTTTACGGAACATCTTCAAATCTCTTGGCCGTTTCGAATACCTAGCCTTCCTTAGCTTAGGAAGCTACGCTACCCCATTATGACTAAAATAAATCTCTTTATCAATCCTCTAGTTTCTCCAATTCAAAGCAAATATTTATCATTCATAGCAATTAAGTAGACAGTCAAGAAAACAATCGAGTATTCAAATAAACAAATGGGCAACCAAGTGAACATGTAACAATCAAATGATTAAAACCACTCATAATAAATCAGGCAATCAACACAATAAAACAAAGAAAAATAATTGAAACAAGCATGACATAAATTAATCAAACAAACAAACAAACAAGCTAACCATAGTAAATAGATAATCAACAACAACCAATATAATCAGAAGGGAGTAATCCAAAAAATCATGACATGAATTAATAGTAAACATCAAACAAGAATGTAAACTAACAAGCAATTAAAACCAATCGTAATACAAGCATAAGAAATCAATTCAAACGAGCATGGTATAAATTAATAAGCAGACATGGGCAAACAAGCAACTAAATTTCTTAATTGTAAATGATTTAACAAACAACAATGCACTACAATAATTAATCAAATGTAATCTAGCAAACAATAAGTCAATGCAAAGAATTCAAACAAAATGAACAAATACAATAAAAAGGTCACTAACCCGAAACTTGAAATGGGTAGCCCCTACGTCATATCCCAACCCTCTCGATTGAAGGGAATACTTAGACATCCCTACAACTTCTTAAGGAAAGTCACACACAACAGTCATAAGATAACATCGTCATAATGGGTGTTAGGCAAACACAAACTCATCTCGCCCATCATCTAACACCCCACGTTACAAGTTTAGTTTTATAGTTCTCGGTTAAAATTCCCAAATAAAACGTATTTTTAATAAAATACCTTTTTCTTAACAAACACCTCCAAAGTTTGTTATTCAATTAAATATTTTACATTTTCAACTATTTACTTTCAAACCAAATCTTCCTCATCTTAGTAAAATATTTTCTAAAGATATTACAAAACTAAATATTTTATAATACATCATTTAACAAATAATACCTTTTAAGTGAATATCCTTACATCCAAAAATCAATTTCCAAACAAAAGTTTTTTGAAATCAAATATATCCTTGAATAGAACTTTTCTTTCAAATAAACATTTTATGCATTCTTTACTCAAAAAGATACTCTTCATATAAAAATACTTCCATCAAACTATTTCCAAATAGTTCCACCAATAATATAATTTCTCAATTCTAAAATATTTCCACTATATTTTATTTTCCAAATACTTCAGTTGCAAAAATAAACCTTTCAAAAATAAATAAAAATTCGTGGGAATAACCTGGATGTAAAGTATCTTTAAAAAAACCTTCTTTAAATCATATATATTCACTATAAAGAACGTTTCAACAAAATATTCTTTTTTGTAAAACAAGGGTTCTCGTTAGCCACCAATATATTTTTAACACAAATATTTAAAAACCTTTTACTATCACTAAAATAGTTTCTCTCTCAAATCATTCTAAAATATTTGCTAACCAAAGATACACATTTCTAAAATGATCCTAAGATGAAAAAATAATTTCAGTTAAGATGTTCTCATTAAAACATTCCCTTCAAAATAAAATGTTGTAAACCAAAACATCCTTTCATGAAATACTTTCAAACAGAACACTTTTCAATAAAAATTTCTCTTTTCTTAAATAAAAATTCTCCACATTTAATAAAGCATTTCTAAATCATATTACCATTATAGAAGTACTTATCAAAGGTTTCTTTAAAAACAATAAATGTTCCTCACACAAAATGTTACTTCGAGAGATGAATTCAACTTCTAAAATCCAATCAAAACGTCCTTTCTACTAAAATATCTTCGTAAAATTACTTTATTTCTCAACAAAACTTTTACCAAATTAGTATATGTTCAAAAGTAAACATTTTTCCCCTTTTCAATAAAATATCATCAAAATCAGAGATGTGTAATTTATAATTTCTTCCAAATGATTATTATTCTCTTAAAAATAAAGTGATTCCATTTTATTAAGGTCATGTTTCAATTATAATTTAAAAATGGATGTGTGCCACTCAGGTTATAACCAATACTTCACCCCTTTAATAAGTGTTTATCCTATCCCACTTCTACTTTATCTATTTTCAATACAAAGGCCTTTATAAATAAACATCATTTTAGGATGAGGTAATGATGGTTAAACAAACAACCCAAACACATAAAACATATAATTGTTAATCAAAACACTCTCTCATTCTATATTTTAACCAAATCCAAGGTATAAATTAAATCACCCAAGTTGGTTTAAACCTATCCAAGGCTCAGAGAATCGCTAAACCTAAGCTCTAATATCAAATGTGATGACCTATTATTTTTAACATCTAAATTTAATTATAAACAACATCAAAATATGCTTACAACTAAATCTGGACATTAAAGACAATGGACCATGGGTATAAAATTTGAAATTCTAAAATAATGAACAAAAAGGGAAACCTCACGGCGGAATTTTTAAACATCAACTTATGCATATCTCATTCCAACAATTTAAATATTACACAAAATTTAACATTGGATAATAGCTATATCAATACGTTATGCCATTTAATTTACAACGACAACTATACAATTATGGTGCAAGAGATACACCAAATCATACTGAGAATGTAGCCTAAACATAATCATTTGTTCCCATCTTTGCCTCCTCTTGAAAGTTTACAAATACACAAATATATCCATGATTAAGGAGAAAAGGTTTCAACTACTTTTGGATTGTGCCTAAGCCTATACACTATGGTCATATGCTCGATAGCTATTATATAGGAAAAGACTGTCTATGTACCTCTTTTAGGGGATCAAGTCCATGTAGTTCTGTTTTCCGCTCTTCTCCTGCATCCAAATACTTGTTAGTGCATAACAACCATGCATCCATTGCAATCAGTGTAAACAGAAAACAATATTCTTACTCATCCATCAAAACAAATCATCATATGGTGTAAAAATAATGATAAGGCATAGCTATCAAACATTAACAACACCCAGTGCCAATTCCAATCATCAAACAAGAAGATAACATCACAAATATACTCACATACATACTAATCATCCATTTTAGTAACGAATTGCCAATGTAAGTATAAATCGTCAAATGCATGCTAATCACCCATAAAGCGACACATCATCAATCATCAATGTGTACGGATCCAATTAACATTAGTAACACACATCAATACCATCAACTAATCATAATTAACTACCCATCGACTAATAGTAATAATGGTAAAACATCGCATACTCGTCCTAATGCGATCACATCATCATAAAACTAACATATCATTTATCACATCCATTAAAATATCAAATATATGTGATAATTATATCAACAATTAATCACACACTTTACAGCCACCTAAATAATATACTTGCATATATTATTCTTTTAAGTATAAAATCGTTTCATTGCTATGTACCATACTTCTTTATTTATTACATCTTAAAATAATAATTACTTCTTTAACTTGTTAATATACTTCTGAAATCCTTTACTATACTCCATTTCTTAAGATACCCAAAACATTATATTTTAAATCAAAAATAATAATCCTTACCAAATCATTTTTAAAACTATATTATTATTATTATACATAAAAATAATAATATATGTTAAAACCACTATAATTCTTTTCAAAACCAATTCATTACCATTTGTCCCAAAAATGCAACATTTTATTTTAAATCAGCGAAACTCTTTACTATTTCTGTTTATCTCAAAATAGCAACTAATTTATCTAAAAACATTTTTGGAAAATATCTCTTCACTATTATTATCATCTAACAAATAATCTCTTATTTTATTACTCAAACAACAATAATAATATTTCATATCATAAACATTATGAAACAGTTATTTTATCTTTTACACAAAATAATACTATATTTATTAAAATTCATATTGTTATTATTTAAAATTTCATTCTACATAAAAAAATTCCCAAATATTAATTTAAAATTTAATTCCAGTTAGTATTTATGAATTTTTTGAGAAATTCATAAATAATAACCTTATCCAGTTATATAGTTTAATTTTAGTAAAGTTTGCTAAACCACTGCTACCGCTATTTGCAGATACTATCCAAAATCTGTAAATAACCTTATTTATCATTCATTTATTAATTTTTCCATTATTATCCATTCATTTCAAATTAATTATTTTCTAATTCAAATCAAATGATCTGTTATAACTAAACATCCAGAAATACAACAATCATCCGATCACGCCTCAATATCTAAAATATCTCATCAAACCAAACAAACATCAAATAAACACAACATGTCCCAATAAATATTAATTATTAATCGATGGATTAATTATTTAATATTTTAAAATTTAATCAATTGAATTAAAAGCCCTTACCAACACGCTTTTTCAGTTGCTTCTAAACTTTGGAAATCTAGTGCCAAATCATTCAGAATTCCGTTATGAGTCTAACGAAAGAAACCGTGCATGAATCAGAGTTTGTATGTGGGAGATATGAGAATTATAAGATATAGGGGATAATTTGTAAATCAATAAAATATAAGGTTTTAAATTCATATCCTTTTCTACATTGCCCACTCGAACCTGTAATCCATGTTTTCATTGCCTCAGGTCGAACTTTGACCATCTCGGGTTGCCGCTATAGGCCTATATTCGCCATGCCATCAACGGCATACGCCTCCCACAACTGTCGTCGCATCAGCTCCCCCAGACCCACCACCCTTTGGTGCATCCGCCGTCACCCCTAATTCGAGCACCTTGAAACCCTAATTTTGAAATTCATGGCGATTCCAATCATGATATGACATGCCACCACCCGTGTTCGACTCTCCATGTCAAGCTCTTCAAAATCATGCTTTCAATTTCATCAATCGTCGCCAAATTCAAAAACGCCCAAATCGACCGATAGGGTTCTACGTTTAGAGACTTCTACTGACAATTTCGGTTGCCTCAAGCCTCCTTTCTAAAAGTGAACACTTGCCGTCAATTTGTATCATTGAGAGTTTCAAAATGGTATATAATTTGATATAGTTTGGACATTTTGAATTTTGAGCCGAATTGTAATTAGCGAAAACCATCTGCCATTAATACGGGATTAAGAAGAATTTTAAGATTAAGAAAGAAAATTGAATGGTGATTGCTAGGATTAACCATAAACATCTATTTATAGGCAAAAAGAATATTTGTTGGGCCAAAGCGGTCATAAAAGCCCAAAAATTCATTTTCACCTCTGGATGAAAAATATATCATGCTATATATCGAAATATACGTTTTTTATATTTCTAAACCTAATAGAACCATCAACAACACCAAAAACACAATTCTACTCAAATTTGTCTTTTGCCCCCAAATTTTATTTTGAATATTTATTTTAAATTAGTAATTAATGAGTCGAATCTGCATGTCGTTACACATACCATAACTTGCTCTTCTCCTGTAATCAACGAGTCGGCATGACTAATATAATGTGACTGTCATGTAATGATATGCTGTGATAAAGGAAATCGCAATATACGGTACAGAAGTGATAAAAATGTCATGATATAAGTCAACACTATGCTACACACAAATGTAATATCAATCAACTAATATAGCAAAAGCACAACATAACAATGTGTCAAAATAGAGAATATCCACTATCGTCTCGTACTAAATGAAATATATAAATGGAGCAATAACACCTAACATGACCTTTGAATTTATATACATTCTTCCCTTGAGGGTCTTTAAACGAAATCAAGCATCCCCATATGACCTATACAGGTGCCCCCATAGACCTACGTCGCTCTCCTGGCAACAATGAAAACCCCTGCCACTATTCCACTCCCTACCATCTATATCTATTGTAACGCCCCACTCCGAGACCCACATTAGCAAAGAGTATTACAAGGTAATACCATCTGCTAATGCGAAGAATAGAGCTGGATAGGAGCGACCATCATAGCCTTGTCTTAACTATCTACTGAATACATCAATAAATGTAGCTTATAAAATTTTTTTCCATGTGGATCGACATATCCAATAGATACTTAATACAAAACTATAATGGCTATAAGATCTAACAGAACAAAATATAACAACTCAAATGTAAAACACATCACATAACAGTAGATCATCACATGCATATACACATATACCGGTACATCACAGAGTAAATAAAATGATACATGTCAAGTGGTGTAGCAACCACAATATATAGGCGAGTCAAAAGAATATACATATCAAAGTTACAAACAAAAAGGACTACACAAAAAGCTATAACAAAAGGAACTAGCAGAAAAGTCCAAGCGGAAGCAGAATAGGCTAAGTCCAAATGTACCTAACCTGAAACACCTCGGTCTGACCCGAGTATAAAATACATGGGTCAATCTAGCTAAACAAATCAGTTAGATAAGCTAAATGATAATGAACATGCAAGGTCATAAAGTACCACAATAATCTCTAAAAGAAATAACATGATCATCTAACAAGAGATGAATCATAACAAGCCTCATATCATCGGCAACTCAAATAAACAAAGGATATAAATATCCCAAATCAAGCCAAAAAGGCAAATAACAAATACCAATGAAGGTAACACAAGTTTCCACAAGGTAATCGCTATGTATCGAGTGGTTCAAAAGACCTACTCCGAAAGGCGATACCCTAAGGAAATATAAATATCAATGAAACAAAAGATGCACGTGCTCAGTACTGTATAAACAAGGATCCACAAGCCCGAAGGCGACAAACCCAAGTATCCCTCGAGCGGTGACGAAGGACCAACTCCAAAAGCGATACTATAGCGCAACAAGCCCAAAGGCACAAACCCAAAGGCATAAACCCGAAGGCATAAACCCGAAGGCACAAGCCCAAAGGCAACAAACCGTAGTGGCGAAGGTCCGGAGGCCTAGTACTGGACACCACTAACTGGCAATATGTGTCACAAACTCTCGGGAAGGAACCCGAAAAGTGTTAACGTGTGTCCCATACCACACGTTTGCACTAAACGATTTACTAACCGTTAGTCAGTTTCACACTAAAAGCAGTACAAAGTTTACATCATCTCATCGGTAAACCAGACCCGAAGGTCAAAACGATCAAACGAATAGATTAGGAATTAACTGAAAAGATAAACACACGTGTTCATAGCACGCGTTTTATCTAATTATTTAATTCTCTTTCCTCTTCACTCGAAGTGCAAAATTGTGTGTTTTATATAGAAATTAGGTTGAAGAAAACGAGTTTTAGGAACGCTTCAAAATCGCTTTAGAAATTGCCTTTGAAATTCTCCTATTATGGAGTAATTAATTTAATACTTAAAAGTAATATTAAATAATAATTTCAAAAGTCAATTTGCTTGAAAAACACTTTGTAATACTTTATAAAACCCGTGCACGAAATCTAAAGAGAAAACTCAAGAATTCGGGAAAATATCAAAAATGGCGAAAATTATTCTAAGTATAGAAACCGCTGAAATCAAGCTGTGATCACTAGTTCGACAGCAGGTTTGGACCTGAAACCAGAGTCCAAATGACATGAAATTTGTCAGGAATATAGTTCAACATTTCTACTTCAATCTGCAAAAAAAATCATTCAAATCCGATTTAAAACGAAGAATCTGCGTCGTTTCAAAGTCGGACCAAAACAAGGTAAAATCGCTGAATTTCAACAGGCTGTGGGTTCAAGTTCGACAGCAGTTTTGAAATAGCAAACCAACCCAGATTGTTATGAAAATTTACAGAATTATAAATAAATACTCCTAATTCAATCTGCAAAAAGAAACACTCATATAAAATTTAAAACGAATGAGTTATGCTGTCTCAAACATGGACTCAGGCCATGTTTGCAACAGTTCAAAGACGCAAAAATGTGCAGGCCTAAAACCCTCCTGGACTCAACTTTCAGGCATGAAACAGGAGATCAAATAGAACTGTATTGAGCTCAAAATTGGTAAGCATTCTGTAGAAAACTTCATATTTCAACTAAAAAAAGAATGATGCAATTTGGATAAAATATGAGAAAGCTATGATGTCTCAAAGTTTAACCCAGACAGTGTTTTCACTGTTGAACTCTGGGCAAAAACATGGTTCAGGTCAATATTTGACAGCCGATTTATATAAGCTAATTATGTCAAAATGACCTGAAATTTGGTATGCCTAAAGTAGAGAACTTCATATTTCAAACAAAAAAAGAATCAAGAAATTTGATTAAGAAATGAAAGAGATATGATGTCTCAAACATGGACTCAGGCCATGTTTGCAACATCTCAGAAAACAAAAATGTGCACAGGATATTTCCAGGCTGTGCACTGATTTTGCAGCGACGATTTGAACACCCAAATGACCATATTATTCAACCAAAATTTGCAGAAATGAATTTCAACATGCAAGCTATCAAATGCAATAAATCCTGCAGCATTTCGTTGCTGGAATCAAAAGTTACAAGCATTCAAAGTAGCAACCAGAGAAGGTTTTGACACAGAAACAAAATTGAAAGTAAAAGCGAATTACAAAACAATTTTGCCGATTTTGAGCTTGGCTCAGCTAGTTTTTGTGAGTTTTGTAACTCACCTTGCTGATGTTGAAGATTAAACTCGGATTTGCAGCTGAAAGATGAGAGCTTGGAGCAAGAATTTGCTTCAAATACCTGTAAAAACTCAAAATAGAAACATGCAAGCCAAAAAAAAGAGATTACATACAAACCCTATATCACAAATTAGATTTTGATGAAATGGTTCAGTTTTGGAGTAGATTACCTGTGGAATATGTTTTAATTTGAAAGAAAACAACAAGTTTTTGATTTGATTTGGAGATTTGGCTTGGATTTTGATGTTTGTGGAGTGGGTTTCCTTTTATTATTTACTGGAAAGAGGAAGAAGAAGGCAGAGTGATTTTGAACGTACTGTAAAATGTTTCTCACTTCCTCTATCAGGTTGAGTTGGCTAATGGGCCAATGGACTCAAAGATTAAAACAAAACAATTAGGCTAAGGTATTTATTTAATTCACACTTGTATCAAAATGTGTTCATATATACAATATACACAAAACAAAATATCATTTCCTTCCAAATTTTCACACAACAAAGTATGTAAATTTACATACTTATGAAATAACATATTTTATACTATATAAAAAGATTAATTTTTATTTTTAAGACATTTTTATTATTAAAATCCTTTATTTTACAAAAATACACAATTTACACAAATAAATGCAGAAATCCTTATTTTTAACTTCTAAAATTTCACAAAAATATTTTTCTCACTTAGAAAAACGTTTCAAAACATTATTTATATCCAAAACTTATTTTTAACCCAATTTTCGCCTTTTATTTCAATAAGCCACATTTAAAAATTACATACTTCTTTTAAAAACAATTATTAAAAGAAGCAAATGGATAATAATTAATATAATTATTACATTTCCACTTAAATAAAATCATATTTCATTTATTATCACTCCAAACGAAATAAAATAAAGCTTGGAACTTTATTATTTCAATTTAAATTCCAAAATTCATTGTTTATTCCAAATAAACAATTTAATTTCTCCAAATTTAATTTTAATTCACAATATTAAATCATAACTACCGTTATAATTTAATATTGACAGGTAATCTCCAAAACCAGGGTTGTTACATCTATGCTACTGCTACTGGGTATAAATACCCCTTAAGCACCGCTCCGGACCCTCCCGAAGGCTAGGTACGAAACCATAAAGCAACATACGAACGGATGCATAGCACTGGAACCGCACTATGACTAGAATCTAATTAACTGCTCCATGATTGCCTCGTCGTGCACTTGATTTCACCCCAATGGATCACTCAAGCACAATGATGCTTTGAACCATGGAATCTATGCTAACCATTTATCTACACGTTTGCCCAATCTGGTACCATTGTTGTGTCACGTGCTCACACATCTGCTTGAGTCTGAAACCGACTCTTTGGCATCATGTGCTCCATTCAATCGTAACACTTATCATGTGTGATCGTGAAACTAATTACATCCTGATCTCGTATCTGATTGGCTCTCGATCATTATCTCGATCGCTTGATATTCCTGTGCAGGAGTAGCCTGTTCTGCGTCCCTTGCCTCAACCGCTTCCTCGACGGCTTGCCTGAATGCCTTATTGATTGTTATCCATCATTTATGCATCGCCTTGCGTCCTTATCTGGATCCTGTGCTTTGGCTTACATCCCACTTTTTCAAGTAGCCCGAAGTCATACCAAAGCCTCATGAAGACCCACAAATTAAAATGCACCACACAACTAGGGAATATGCGACGACCTACGTTACCCATATTTCCAAAAATATATTCCACTTTTTAAGAATGCTTCCCACCATTTAAATGCAAATCTAAACAAATAAGCATTTAATTGTACATGCTTCAGCTCTCAAGTACCTAATTGTACTATACAAAGAGGATTATGTACCAAAATAACAACATAGAATTCACACATGTATGACCTTAGCGTAGTAACCGATACTACCATAATTGTTAGCACCAAAATTGGTCACTAACCTCATTGAGAAAGATTGTGTAGAGATGTAAGTGATGAAGTTAAATTAAACAAGGAAGAATATCCTAATTTAAATGCAGAAAGTGAGAACACCGGATTTATAATGGTTCAGCGTAATTGCCTACGTCCACTTTGAGGTTAAACTTTATTGTTTTACTTGATGATTGATTACAGATACAATCCGTAGATCAAATACTTGAATACAATTGATAAGTAAAGAAGACGAGTCTTGAAAGCGGCAGAGTCTCCCCAGTGTTCCCGAAAAAAGGTCCATTTCACTGTGCCCCTGCCTCTCTATTTATAGACAAAGGTGGGTTGGACTTCTCTAGTGGGCCTTGTAGCTGAATAACTCGGTCCAAATGGACTGGTCCCTATATGCCGAACCAAACAGGCCGAATGGTCGGATGCCGAACCATCTTCCTCATGCCGAACGATGCTTGTTATGTGGGAAGAGTGGGCCGAGCAATAATTGTAGCCGGATAAGCTGGGAAGAATGCCGAACAATCTTCTTATGCCGAACAGAAGTGAGGTGCCGAGTGGGGATTGTATGCCGAGCAATGATTGAAGTTGACTGAGGTTAGATGAATGCCGAACAATCTTTGGATGCCGGACGAACCTGGAAGCCTATCACTCCTGGATGCCGAGCGCTCCTTGGACGCCGAGCGCTTGCCAATGCCGAGCGCTACGTGGATGCCGAGTACTCCTAGATGCCGAGTACTCCTGGATGCCGAGTACTCCTGGATGCCGAGTACTCCTGGATGCCGAGTACTCCTGGATGCCGATTACTCCTAGATGTCGAGTACTCCTGGCTGCCAAGTACTCCTGGATGCCGAGCATTTGCTAATGCCGAGTACTTAGTTGCCTGGTCAAATCTCCAGGAAACACTTGCCCCCCAAAGTGTATTACGTGACTGAACGTGATACGCTTTGAATTACGTATCCTCCGTGTTTCGTTTCAAATCCTTGAGTAAATCCTAATGGAGATGCCTTCTTGAGAATATCAGTGGTTGTGGTGTGCGCCTAACGTGGTATAAATGCCGAACGATACGTTCGAAGCCGAACGTTCCTCATGTGCCGAGCGACTTTATGTTTCGAAGCCGAACGCTACGGCTTTGACCGGTTCTACCGGATATAGCCTTTTCGACTTCTTCTTCCTCCCTATAAAACCAAGCATCCTCCCTCTTCTCTCCTTTTACACTTTTATTTCTGTCACTCTCTAAAGACTTGCAATCCTCGCCAGTTAATCAGACTTAAAGCCCAATCAATCCTTCCTAAGCTTCGATCTACGAACTAGGTATTATCCCTTCTATGATTAAATAGTTTCAACACGAGACTTAGGTTTGCGCCTAGCCGAGAGGGTCATGTGGAAAGCTTTGATTAGGATATCTTTATGGCTGAATGATGTATGGCGAGAAGGAATGGCCAAGGGTGATCGCACATTGGAGTTGTTGGATGATGTATGGTAGTTAGGCCTAGCTCCTTCGTGCTGAATGAGATGGAAGAAAAGAAAGAATAGGAAGAATGTTGGAGGTGATTGGGGTGTCGAACGGCATAATCTTCGCCGAGCGACCGGTTCTTGTTGTTCGGTGTAGATGGAGAAGGAGAGGAGTGGAACTGTAGACAAGGGTGGAGTGTCGAACGTTAAAGCTCGGCATAACCCTGGTTCGGTGTATCTTACCATATGCCGAATAGTGAAATGGAAGGCTAAGGTGAAGTCATGAATTAGTGGGGATGCCGAACGATCACGAATGCCGATCAATATTTCAGCCGATCAATACTCGGGCCGAACAAACATAAATGTCGAACCATATCAAGGCCGACCATAACCTTAATGCCGAACCATATCATGGCCGAACACAAACATAAATGCTGAACCACATCAAGGCCGAACATAACTTAAATGCCGAAACATATCAAGGCCGAACATAACTTAAACGCCGAACCATATCATGGCCGATCACAACTTAGATGCCGAACCATATCATGGCCGATCACAACTTAGATACCGAACCACATCAAGGCCGAACAAACTTAAACGCCGAACCATATCAAGGCCGAACGATGATAAGTGCCGAATCATACTTAGGCTATCCCACGTAAATGTCGAACAATACATAGGCCGAACAAACATAAATGCCGAACAGACAATTGCCTTGCCTAATCACACAACAAAACAAGTACGAGGACTCTAGCATACCAGCATATGAAACTGACCCGGATCCTTAACTCCCTAGCTTTAGTAGACATAAGTCTGAACTTAGATTAACATACGTTTTCTGAATCTGAAACTGTAATCACCTCAAGGTAGGCTTTTGGAGACGGTCAGCGATGACAGTCTTTGAAGGCGATGATTTGAAGCTCAGTTTGATATCAGTAACTTTGTGACCTTCAAATTCTCAACGCTTATACACGATTGCTTGCACTAGTTCACACACCACGTAGGGGGAATATTCGTGTTGTTAATTCTAACGTCGAACATTTTTCAAGTATAGTTTTCACAGGTGCTTAGCCAGATTCGCTATTTATTGGAGATGTCTAAAAAATCTAGCTCTACCACTATATTTGATAGGCCTGGGACGTCTTCAAGGCAAGAAGTCACGGACACTTCAAATCCGTCGACTTCCCCTACTCATAACTTAGCTCCTGATGCCCTGGAGGCAACGATTCCCCTGGACAATCCGATCGACTCACAGGCTTCGAAGATTAACGAAGTTGCGCTTCGGCGAATATGTTCCATCCACGGAATCCCTTTTTCCGATGTGTTGGTCCCGTCGAGACATGATCGTCCTCATTTGCCCTCAGTCGGATATACTGCTTGTAATAAGTTCATGTGCTGGATGGGTAGCGTGCCTCCATTCAATCTATTTCTTTGGGACGTGTTACAATACATAGACATCGCCCCGTCGCAGCTGCATCCAAACGGTCATGCGTTCATATACGGGACCTACCTACTTTTCATGGCCGTCTTCTCTAGGCCTCCAACTTCCGGCGACATCAGATATATTTATATGATTAAGAAGCGGAAAGATAGCCCCTCCTTCATGTTCCTCGAGTTGTACCACAAATGTCAGATTTTGACCGGAGCATGTAGCAAATTCGCCCTGTACAAACAGGAATGGTTCTATGTGCGTTGCCCTCCTGGTTTCGCGAGGAGATGGGTCGAAGGCAGTAAGTCTCTTCCCTGAGTCGACATTCGCGCTCAATCGGAGCTATGCTTTTTCTAACTTCTTGTTTCATCTTTTCAGGTATTAACCCGCGTCCTGAGGGTCGAGGATATTCTGAGGCCGTCGAAGCCATTAGAGCTCTTCCTGCCGAGGAACGGGACATCCGAACCATCATTTCAAATGAATCATTGTCGAGGTTCGGACTGTTAGCAGGAGGTCGCCGGATTAGCCTTCCTGAGGGCGTTTCCATTCCCAAGTCCGCACCCGTTAAAGGGAAAAAACAAGCTGGATCGTCATCACGCCATACCCCCGATGCAAACGAAAGGGGAGAACACAAGGGGGATGAAGCTCCTGAGACACAAGGCGAGAATGTGGGTCCTGCTTGGAACCCGGCGGTCGAAGTGCACGATATTGAAACGTCAACTTCCCCTTCGAAGGGGAAAAAGAAGTTGACGTACAAGATACGGAAGGAGAAAGTTGGCGGAACTTCCAAAGTTACGTTTATCCCGTCAGAGAAAGAGGCTTCTTCACAGCACATGGAAAGTTCTTTAAAGGGTCTGTCGAACCTTACCATCCCCGACGATATACTCAATTATGGTTTTGACGATCCGGAAGCCTTTAAGTTTCATTTGCCCGCTAGAGGCAACGCGGGAGTTCAACCCCCAGTTCAGGGAGATAACACTCCAATCAGTAAAGATAAAGGAACCGGTCCGTCGGGAGGAACACTAGGACACACACGCACACACGCACTTCACCATACACTTCAACTTTTTTCATTACCCCGATTTTTCCTAACTCTTTAATTCTTTGCAAGTGACATGGGCGCTCCCACGGACTCGATCGCCTCCACGGTTCTTCTATATTTCACCATCCCGGACGGGATTCTGGCTCAGGTAGACGTAGGGACAGAGACGATTATGAGGATCGAGACAACTGTCCTCGCGATTCGTCTTATCGAAAGAAAACATATTCCTAGTCTTCATATTCTCTTGATCCTCCTCCACAAACTGAGCCAGATAGAGAAAAGCTTTCGTAGAAGGGATCTCAACCTGATGTCTCCCGAGACCAACACTCTGGTTCATCGAGTACACGGCAATCTCGGGAACACCGGAAGAGAATAGAACTTTCAAAGCCTCCCCCCCCCCCGTTACTGCGGCCGACCCAACAATAGCAGAGAAGATGGTCGATCTTAAGGCAAAATTCCCAAAAATCTGTTTTGATGGCCTGAAATTCCTCCCAGCTATTCATCACATCCCAGGGCACGTCAAGCAGAGTGCCATCGCCTGCAACAATGGCGTCTATGTTCAACATGACGCATTTGTACACTTGGTCGAAAAAGTCTCGGAGGTATCTTTTGAGCGACAACATGAAATTGACCGTTTGAAGTTGGAAGCTGGCTTTGACAAGGACATCATCAAGAATCAAGATGAAGAGCTTGCCTCGTATAAGTCGAAACTTGAAGCCGCAGAGCATAGTGCAAAAGAAACTGCCGAGGCCGTCACTCGTCTAGAGGCGACCCATAAAAAGGAACTTGACGAAGCAGTCCAGCGCAGCGGAGCCCTTGCCTTAGAAAAAGATTCTATCCAGAAAGAAAGGGACTCGCTCGCCCTGCAAGTCAGAGAGTTGAAAGAATTACTCTCTAAGGAGAAAGAGGAGAAAACAGCCGCTCAAGAAGAGTCCCAACGATACTGCGACGAAATCGTTGCTACACGGCTCTTAAAAACAAAGCTCGATGATGAACTTGCTAGGGTTAAGATAATGAAAGACGAAGCCCGTGAGGAGGGCAAGAGGAAAGCTTCTGAGGAGATTGACTCTCGTCTCGAAGCAGCTGCAGAGGCTGGTAGAGAAGAGGTCAAGTGCATGTTTGACCCGCTGATCGCCGAGTACAGCGCCCGCATCCTTATTCACCGCGACTTGACATTCCTAGGCGAGGGCTACCTGAATCCCTAGCTGAAGCCTGGGAAACTTTAATAAAGATCAGAAAGATCGAGTCAGGCTCTGAGGAAGTCGATGAGGATGCTCTGGTGAAAGAATTTCTCAGGGGGAACGAGCCAGCGGACTTATCTGCAGCTTTGGCTCTTTATAGCAAAGGCTCTCCCCTACCAAAAGAGAAAAACGACGAAGCTGGTCCATCTGGGGCCAAGGCTGCAGCTCCTCCTTCTGCTCAATCGGCCGGTCGGCCAACACTTGACCCATTCAAGCAGCATGCCGGCTATGATCCAGAAGATCCCGGGCTTGGCGTTCATGTGCTATCCCCTATTCTAGAGGGTGAAACTCCACACGCAACTGATAGCCAGCCAGAACCCGGTACAAAATTCTTCTTTTAGAAGTTAAAAGATCTGTCACTTTCTGGTAGCAGTTATTTGTCCTAATGTTCATTCTTTATGTTTTGATGCAGGCTGCTCTGATCCTGAACCAACTCCGAGGAGCGACGACGCCAAGGAGGAGGCAGAGAAAGCAAGCGATGTTGCTCATGCGGAAGTAACTCCTGGCCCTGACACTCAAGTGATCGAGGCGCTAGATGATGATAAGTTTGACACTTCATCTCCCGTCAAAGGGAGTGATGAAATCGAGATCACTGGCGCCTCCGAACATACTAAGAAGATGAGCATGAAGGAGCGTCTCGCAGAAGAGGAGAAAAAGAAGGTCGAGATCAAGGTCGAGCGAGCCTCAAATATTGGAACTTACCGACCCGCGGAATAGACCTTTGAAGATCATTCTCCCTGGCAAATCCAAACCGCTGGATGTTCCTTCTCCCACTCCTGACTCTGCTTCTCTGGCAAGCAAGATATCCAAGAAGAAGCGTGAGGGAGAGGAATCATCTGAGAAAACGAAGGAAGACAAGAAGAAGAAACCGAAGAAATAGTCGCTATACTCGTTCAACGAGATTTTGCTTAGGTCTTGTAACTACTTTTTATTTTTTCGTAGTTTGTGTAGATAGATTTTTGACTCCAAGTTTTGGAGGAATAATTGTGTAACCCCATTTTGGACTATTAAATAAAGTTTAGTTCCTTAGTCATTTGAACGATTCTTTTGCTTCTTTAGCTTTCTGAATAACTGTGGTCAAAACTCAAGTTCTTATGAGTTGCATAATTTCCCAATCCATTCTTACATTGTTCGAACATTCTTTGGAGTGGCATATTTCTTGTTCCACATTCTTGAGTACTTAGAATTTTTTCTAAACCCGCGCTCCAGGGATTTAGGGTAATTTGATCCGCGTTCAAGGGATTCGGAGATTCGAATTGCCTATACTCCAGTCCGCATTCCGGGGATTTAGAGTACTCCGGTCCATACTCAGGGGACTCGGAGATTGAAGTTGTTTATACTCTAGTTCGCGCTCTGTGGACTTAGAGTACTCCGGTCCGCACTCAGGGGACTCAGAGATTGAAGTCATTTATACTCTAGTCCGCGCTCTGGGGACTTAGAGTACTCTGGTCCGCACTCAGGGGACACGGAGATTGAAGTCGTTTATACTCTAGTACGCGTTCTGGGGACTTAGAGTACTCCGGTCCGCACTCAGGGGACTCGGAGATTGAAGTCGTTTATACTCTAGTCCGCACTCTGGGGACTTAGAGTACTCCGGTCCGCACTCAGGGGACTCGGAGATTGAAGTCGTTTATACTCTAGTCCGCGCTCTGGGGACTTAGAGTACTCTGGTCCGCACTCAGGGGACTCGGAGATTGAAGTCGTTTATACTCTAGTCCACGCTTTAGGGACTTAGAGTACTTCGGTCCGCACTCAGGGGACTCGGAGATTGAAGTCGTTTATACTCTAGTCCACGCTCTGGGGACTTAGAGTACTCCGGTCCGCACTCAGGGGACTCGGAGATTGATGTCGTTTATCCTCTAGTCTGCGCTCTGGGGACTTAGAGTACTCCGGTCTGCACTCAGGGGACTCGGAGGTTGAAGTCATTTATATGAGTTCGTACATCATACCGAATAATGTAACTCCAGCAATACATCACCCGACTGTGAGATATTGAAACATTAGTAATTTATGGGAAAGATGGCTTCAAGCCTTAATTAATGAAAACCAACCAAACTACCTGATTACATGGTCAAAAAGAAACTAAGTGATAACGGAACTAAAACATACAGGAAATAACTGTGCCTAAAACAGGAAAGAAACATGCTAAATGTAATAATGTCACAAATGTTCACTGTTCCACGCTCGGGGGAGTGTCACGCCATCAACGATCGCTAGCTTGAATGTTCCCTCTCCGAGCTTCCGTTCAACGACGTATGGACCTTCCCAGTTGGGATTCATACGTGATGGTACCGGGAAAACTCATTTCAAAACGAGATCACCCACATCAAAAATCCTTGGGCGGACTCTGCCGTCGTAGTAACGCTTGACTCGAAGCCTATGTGCTACCGCCCTTAATTCAGCCTCTTCACGTTTTTCATCGATGCAGTCCAGTGATTCCAACAAGAGATCCCGATTCATCCTGGGATCATAATATGTCACTCGATGGGATGGAACTTCAAGTTCCACAGGTATAACGGCTTCCGAGCCGTATGCCAAGGCGAATGGAGAGTGGCCAGTCGCGGACTTGTGGGTAGTTCTATAAGCCCATAATGCTGACGGGAGTTCATCTACCCACTTGCCTCTAGCTTTTTCCAAACGATTCTTTAGTATGGACTTGATTATTTTGTTTATGGCCTCGACTTGTCCGTTAGCTTTTGGATGCGCAACGGTAGCGAACTTCTTCTCAACGCCATACTTTAAATAGAACTCTTTGAACTCTCTGCTTTCAAACTGTGTTCCGTTGTCCGTAATGATGGTTCGAGGGAGGCCAAAGCGGCATATAATGTTTCGTACAACGAAATTAATGACCTTCTTAGAGGTGATTGTGGCTAAAGGTTCTGCCTCGGCCCATTTTGTGAAATAATCGACTGCAACTATCGCGTATTTTGCACCACCTTTGGATATAGGCAAAGAGCCGATTATGTTGATTCCCCAAATTGCAAATGGCCAGAGATTAACCATTTGTGTGAGTTCTGTTGGTGGAGCTCTCGGGATTTTCGCATATCTTTGACACTTGTCACATTTCCTTGCGTAATCTGCAGCGTCCCGATTTACGGTTGGCCAATAATATCCATAGCGGAGGATCTTTTTTGCTAGTGTCTGCCCCCCAGTATGGTCGCCACATTCTCCTTCGTGAACCTCCTTCAGGACCTGCTTTGTCTCGTCATGGGCAATGCATCGTAATAAGGGGACCGAGAACCCCTTTCGATACATTAGTCCATCTTGTATCACATATCACGCGGCCTTTCGAATGACCGGTCGTCTTTCGCTCCTTTTTTCTGGTAAAGTCTCGGTTGTCAGGTATAGTTTGAATGGGGTTATCCATGACTCTCTCTCGATTCCTGTTTCAAACACAAAATCAACTTTCATCGCGTCGATGCTTGGAACATGCAAGGTTTCAACGGGAAACAGTCCCATTTGCTGTGCATCGCCAGTGCTTGTGAATTTAGCCAATGAGTCGGCTTCTTTGTTCTGTTCACGCGGGACATGCGAAATGTCATAATGTTCGAGGTTCGATAATAGTTCCTGAACCAGAACAAGGTACGGAGCAAGCTTCTGTCCCCTTGCTTGGTAGTCTCCTCGAACTTGGTACACCACCAGTTGTGAGTCACAAAAGATCTCAACTGATTTAACCCCAAGTTCTCCAACGAGTTTTAAGCCAGCAACCAGTGCTTCATATTCTGCTTCATTATTCGTAGCCGGGAAATTGAGCTTCAAAGCGTAATAGATCGATCGATTTTCTGGAGTTACAAGAACTACGCCAGCTCCGGAGCAACGGTCGTTTGATGCCCCATCGGTGTACAATTTCCATCGGACGGGAGGAATGACACTGTGATTGTCTGGTTCGTCAGATACAGTAAACTCAGCGATGAAATCTGCTAATGCTTGCCCTTGTATGGCTCTTCATGGCAAGTAGGTGATATCGAACTGGCTCAACTCGATATTCCATTTTAACAACCTCCCAGAAGTTTCTGGTCATTGGAGTACCTACCGTAGGGGCTGATCGGTATAGACACTGACTGAGTGTGCTTGAAAGTATGGGCGCAGCTTACGTGATGTAATCACCAAGCAATAGGCCAATTTCTCAATTTTAGGGTAATTTATTTCTGCCCCCGTTAAACGTTTACTTACGTAATACACCGGCTTTTGGACTCGGTCCTCCTCGCGGACCAAAGCTGCACTTATAGCATGTGGGGATACGGCCAAGTATATGTACAGCATCTCATGGTCTACTGGCTTTGACAGCACTAGAGGGCTCTCCAGATGCCTCACCGGATCTCGGAATGCTTCCTCACAGTTAGATGTCCATTCGAAATTCCTCTTCCCTTTCTTTATTATATCAAAGAAAGGAATGCACTTGTCCGTGGCTCTGGATATGAATCGACTCAGTGCAGCCACTTTCCCATTCAAGCTTTGCACCTGTTTTATAGTTCTGGGCACTTGCACATCTCGAATAGCTTGAATCTTTTCTGGGTTAGCATCAATTCCCCTTGCGTTAACAATGAATCACAAAAACTTCCCCGACGCAATGCCGAAGGAACACTTCAGAGGGTTGATCTTCATTCCATAATACCTGAGTATATCGAACATTTCTGCTAAGTCTCGAATGTGGTCGTTTGACTGTCGTGACTTCACGAGCATGTCATCCACATAGACTTCCATCGTTCTACCAAGCTGGTCTTTGAACATTCGATTCACCAAATGCTGATAAGTCGCTCCTTCGTTTTTCAATCCGAAAGGCATTACTACATAGCAATATAGCCCGATGTCTATGACGAAACTGGTGTGTTCTTGGTCCAGAATATGCATCGGGATTTGATTGTAGCCTGAGTATACATCCATGAATGATAATAGCTCGTGTCCTGCAGTGGAGTCGACCAACTGATCAATCCTAGGCAACGGGAAACTGTCCTTGGGGCATGCCTTGTTCAAATCGGAATAGTCTACGCAAGTTCTCCATTTCCCATTTGCCTTTTTCACCAGCACGGGGTTCGATACCCATTCGGGGTAGAGGGCGTCGCGGACGAACCCATTGGCTTTGAGTTTGTCCACCTCCTCTCTGAGAGCAGCGGACCTCTCTGGGTCCATTCCTCTCCTCTTTTGTTTAACCGGGATGTATTTCGGGTCTATGTTCAACATATGACTCGTAATGGTGGGAGAAATCCCGCACATATCAGAATGCATCCAGGCGAAAACATCAAGATTCGCTCGAAGGAAATCACTAAGGTCTTCAGTCATTGCGGGGCCGAGTTGTGATTCGATCTTCAGTACTCGCGATGGGTCATCTCGGCTGACTGAAATGTCAACTGTTAATTCAGCCGGCGCTGCCTTTTCTTCCCTGGGTTTCTCATCGTCGTCTCTCGGATCTATGTCTCTGAAGATCCGAGAATTATGCCCGAGCCAGGGCTCGGGCACTACTTGTCAATTATCAGTATTACGGATGCGGACGGGATTGTCCGCAACCTTTCCTTTCTCCCTCCGATGGGCCTCTCGGAGCTCAGCCACATAACAGGCACGACCAGTCGCCTGGTCGCCATAAACAACACCCACTCCTTTGTCAGTTGGGAACTTCAAAGTTAAGCACCACGGGGCTAATGCTGCCCTAAACTCAGCCAGGGCCGGTCGGCCCAAGAACACATTGTACGTAGAATCCACATCCAAAACTACGAAGGGTAGGATCCGCACCCTCCGACGTTCGCCTTATCCCAGTTCAACTGGTAACTCAACATACCCCACTGCATCGGTTGCTGCACCATTAAAGCCATGTATATCAGCTTTAGACAGTTTCAAATCCTTCGTTTCCATCTTCATCTAGTCATAAGCCTTCTTGAAGATGATGTTGACAGAACTTCCACAATCAATCAAAATTATTTTCACATAAGTCGGTCCGGTTGTCGCAGATATGACCATCGGGTCGATGGTTGGAGCCTCCACTTGGTCAGCATCTCTGTTTCTGAATACTATATCGTCTGTCATCACGCGCAGCTGCTTAGCAGAGGTCCCATCCTCTACGTTGGAACAACGATCGAAATCTGCATGCTTCAGGGAACTAGCATACCGCTCCATCTCTTGCCAATTCTTATCCGCGGGGTGAGGCCCGCCGATGATCGTGTTTATGACTAGTCTACCCACAGTCCGGGCAGGCTCCTCAGGATGACGTGGAGCTGGTGCACGACCTGGGTTGGATGTTCCCTGTCCTCCTTCCTGTGGATCCTTCACAAACTACTGTAACTTTTTCTGCCTGATCAACTTCTCTATAGCGTTGTGTAGGTGTTTGCACTCTTCCGTATTGTGCCCATAAGTCTCATGGAAGCGGTAGTATTTCCCAGTCCGCTTCTGTTTCTCGGTTGACTCTTTTGGACGTGGCTTTCTATACTGAAAGGTATTGCAGGTTGATAGGTAAATTTTCTCAAGAGACGCATTCAGCGAGGTATACTCGTTGTAGCCTGGAATTCTCGGCTTCCACTTCCCCGCTTATCTCTTCTTCCCTTGACTTCTTCCTCCGGATTCCTTAGGCTGCCCGGGCTTGTTTGGACTTTTCCCGAGTTGTCTCCGAACTGCTTCACCGCAATGTTGCTTTTCACGGACTCCTGGACAGGTCTCGGTGCCTTATCTCACCTTACCCACCTAGCTTCCTCTCTTCTTATGAACTGGTGTTCCTTTGAGTAAAAACGCTCTAGCGTAGTCGGAGATTTTCCTGCCAGCCAGTCTCCAAACTCAGAATCCGGATCCACACCTCGCATCACAGGCATTAGAATTGCATGATCATTGGGATTACTGACTTCAGTCACCGCAACATGGAATCTTTGTAAATACTCCTTCAATGACTCCCCAGGAGTCTGGATTACACTTGATAGAGACATCACGTCCTTTGGACGAGTAGTGTGTATCCTGAACTGTTCTATAAACTTCTTCGCCAACTCCTCGAAACTGGATACGGACCGCGGATGAAGTCGGGTGAACCACATAGTAGCGATCCCAGATAGAGTAATTGGAAAGCATCTACACTTGGTTGCATCATTTTCTCTAGCTGAATCCATCATCCACTCATACCTCATGACATGCTGTCTGGGATCAGTCTTTCCTTCATAAGCCGGGATAGTTGGCATGCTAAACTTTCTTGGGTACGCTGCCTGTAGAACAATGTCTATGAATGGAGTATGACTTCTTGAAACTCCCCAATCGTCATTTGATAAGCCTTGATTCTCTTTCATCAATTGTCTGATCATGGCTGTCAGGTCTGCTGTTTGTATGGAAGGTGGAAGGTTGTAGTCTGTTCTACGTGACTGATCATGCTGATGCCTCCCCTGCTGGCGATCTGCCAAACGTGTATCTTGAGGTTCGACATCGTTAGCATTTTGATGGTTTGGGCCTCCAGCCTCCACCTGCACTCCAGTTCCTAAGTTCCCGGCTTCGGCTTGGTCACGGTCTCCAGTTGTTCGGACAGCAGCACCTGCCCACGCAGTTTCAGTCTTATGGCGTCTACGCCTGGGAGGTTCATCGGAGGAAGTTGAGCTGTCAAATGAGGAATAAGGAGCGGGATTGCCCCCAGCATTCTGGTGCTGTTGTTGAGTGAGTTATGCCATGAGGTTGGCATTAGCTTGCATCTGCTCTCCTAGTTGTCTCCTACTTTCCCTGAGTTCTCTCATCAAGTCGTTGAACTCTATTCTGGTGACAACCGGCATTTGGTCCTGGGCGGTAGTCCCTGCACCTGGAATTGCGTGCTGATTGCTAGGTCCTGCTTGTTGTACGCTAGCAGTCTCGTGGGCGTCCGCATTATGAGAAGCTGATCTGGTACGTGGTCTCGCCATTGTAGAGTTATTGGTATGAACTCTGAGTAGAATCAACGGACGTCCTATGAATGAGTCGGATCTTCTTTGGGGGATTTATTCAATCCAGTAGCTTCAAAGCAGATCCTTGAGGTCTGAGAATTCAATTCTCAGCGAAAGCACCAAAGTGTTAGCACCAAAATTGGTCACTAACCTCGTTAAGATAGATTGTGTAGAGATGTAAGTGATGAAGTTAAATTAAACAAGGAAGAATATGCTAATTTAAATGCAGAAAGTGAGAACACCGGATTTATAGTGGTTTAGTGTAATTGCCTACGTCCACTTTGAGGTTAAACTTTATTGCTTTACTTGATGATTGATTACAGATACAATCCGTAGATCAAATACTTGAATACAATTGATAAGTAAAGAAGATGAGTCTTGAAAGTGGCAGAGTCTCCCCAGTGTTCCCGAAAAAAGGTCCATTTCACTGTGCCCCTGCCTCTCTATCTATAGACAAAGGTGGGTTGGATTTCTCTGGTGGGCTTGGTAGCTGAATAACTCGGTCCAGATGGACTGGTGTGACGTCCCGGAATTTCAAGGAATTTAAAATGCGATAATCTCCTAATTAAATTATTTAAAATTGATTTAAATTGTTGTTTTCAAATATAAATAACCAATAAATTAATAATGTGATGTTTTAAATTAAGATTTTAGATTGATTTTAAATAAGAATAATTAGTTGCAAATTTAATCTGTGTTATTTTATAAATAGTTTTAAATAGTCCTATTATTTCTAATTTAATAAGTGTTATTTAAATGAGTATGTTTATGTGCTTAGAGGGAAATTATGATTTGAGAATCTAAAATAAAAGTGTTTCAATTTAATTACAATAAAATCTATCTTAAATTTAAGTAAAGCTCTACTTTTTCACTTTTGACCTAAAAATATAAATATTGATGTAATTTTGGTGTTGATGTTTAAATTAAAATAAATCTTGTTAGTATTAGATATAAATGTAAGTATTAATATATATATAACATATTAACATAAGTAAAAATAAAATAAAATAAATAAATAAATAAATGTACTGTTTGGTAGTTAAGATTAAATTAGAAAATATACATTAAGTTATAAATAGAAATACAAATAAGTAGTCATGTAAAATAGAAATAAAATGTCTCAAATAATAAATGAGCATGTGAAAATAGGATTAAATTCACAAGCTAACATAATAAATATAACAACTTTATTAAAGCTTAAGTAAGTCTAGAATTATATTGTATACATGTATTTTGCAGGCAAGTAACATGTATAAACTATCATCATATATATGCAAAGTAACAAAGTCAAAACAAAATAAAAGATATACAAGATTGTACCTGCAAATGAATGGTTTAGTAAACTTGTAGATATGCTAGGCTGAATCACAAGGAAGATATCTTCCTTTATTTGTACAGATATGTGTACACGAATTGTAATAAGAAGATTTAAGTTAAGGTAAAAATATTTGTACTATGGCACTATCTAGATTGGCAGGCAAAAAGAAGTAAAAATATACTCAAGATGTACAAAGTTAAATAAATATATGTACCATGGAAGTGAAGCTTTGCAGGCAAGAAATAAAGTAAAGATCACATAAGTACATACGAAATTTAATAAGAGGATATGTATGACATTGATAATTAATGCTTGTACTCAAATGTTTCATTTCAGCCATGTATGAAAAAAGATCTCTGATCAAAACATAAAAATCTTATACCCGCAAACAACTTAGCCTCTGCACATTGTTTTCTATATATCAAAGTTTCCTTTTCATTCTCGTTCATTCAAACAAAGCAAAGCAAAAAAAGCCAAACCCTGTAATCATCTTATCAAAGGCCAAATTCACCTCTGTTTCAATTCATTTCAAAAGCCTGTAGCATCTTCAAATTTGCAACCAGAGATCAAGCTAGCAGTTTCCAGTTTTTTTAAAGCTTTTCAGTTTTAAGTCAAGTAAAACATTTTTCTCTGGAAACAAAAACAACAAAAGAAAGCTTTTCAAGTTTTCAGTTTCAAAGGAAATAAAGCATACAAATTTTCAAGCCTCTTCCTTTTTCAAAACAGGTGAGTAAACATTTTATTTAAAATCTAAATAAGTTAATGATTGTTGCTGTGAAACCTTGTGATGATGATATCTTACATGTGTATATCTAAGTATATGATTCTGATATGTGATTGTATTCATGTTGTACATGTCTGATATATATTGTCCTTCTCTGTTTTATACTACAGAGTTAAGTTTAATTCAAATTTCACTTTTCTTTCTCCTCTGATCTATGATAGGCTTTAGATTCAAACAAATTTAGTTTGTTTAAACTTAAACTTGGATCTAAAAAGAGTTTAAACCTGTTTATATTTATATAGTGTCTGGAATCAAGCTTTAAAGTAAAAACAAGAAATTAAATTACAAACATGTTAAAAACCAATGGTTTAAATTCTCTAATTCAAGTATATAACTTGAAATGGCCTGGGAAAATATGATTTTTAAAATCAAAATCACAAATTTTAATGAAGTAATGAATGTGGAATTTTGGGTTAACTGGAAATGGGATTTCGAGTGTTTCCTGATGATCTATGTGTCTGGGGTGGTCCGAATCGTGACTGGGGATGGACGAAGCTGCGGGGTGTTTGGGAAAAATGTCTGGAGGTGGTCCAGATCATCGAGGCGATGGGGAAGAGGAGATTTAGGTTTCTAACCCTAATTTTGTTCGAGTCTGAAGTTTGCGTGTTGCTGCTCCTCTGTTGATTCGAGTTCAATGGGACCAAGGGGAACGGGTTCGTGGATGGTCGAGGAACGCGTGGCAGTGGTGGTGCATCGTCTGATGATCGGGGGTGCATGTTCGAGGTGCTTTTCTGGCCATGTCGAGTTCCAGGGTCGAACTGGAATGCTCGATTTCGTGGTGGGGTCGTGTTGGATGATTGGAGTGTGGGAATCGATGGTCGTGGCGATCGGTGACTGGTCGAGGCTGGTCGAGGAGGTCGTAGCGCTGGCGAACTCCAGTGCACGTGTGCACTTCGTATCTGGTTTGGGCTTTGGGGAAGACGAGTTTTTTTCGCGTGTGATTGCTCGAGATTTTGTGGGAGTGACTCGAAGCGAGGGTCGGGGTTTTTGGGTGTTAACTCGGGTCTGTACTCGAGTATTTGATAGGGATATGCTTCAGTTTTTAAAACTGAAATATAAACTAAAGTTTTGGAAAAGATGGGTAGTAGGGAAACTCGGGGCTTGACCCGAGTGACTTTCGGGTTCGACCCGAAGTAGGAAAAGAACCCAGTTTTTATAAAAGTCTTAAAAATAAGATTTTTGAAATTTAAAAACAAATTTTGTTCAAACTTTCTTTTATAACATTACTTTATAAATAACAAATTGTTCTTAATATTTGTTAAGAAGTGTTAAAATTTATTTAATCTAAATTTTTGTTAAGTAAAGTTAATTTTAAAGATAAAGGGTTTTAAAATGTAAATGGTAATTAAGAGGATATTTATCTTAAGTTAAAGAAGATTTATTATCTTGAAATTAATTAAGTTAATTAGGGAATTAAGTATAATTAATTAATTTAATTAATTAAGGATAAAGGTTAATTAAGTGATTAATTTAAGAATAATTAATTAATTTAATTAATTAATGATTATGATTGATTAACTAATAATTAGAGATTAATGAATTGGGAATTTATTAATTAAGAACTTAAAGGTTGATTAATTGGTAATTAAGAAGTACTTAGTTTGTAATTGAGTTTTATTGATTAATAATTTGGTTTTATTAATTAATGAATGAATAAGAAATAATTAATCTATAGAGATTAATTAAGAAGTAATTAATTTGTTATTAAGTTTTATTAATTGATAATTAAGATTTATTAATTAATAATTAAAGGATAATTAATCTACAGTTAAGATTAATTCATTTGTTTTAAGTTAATTAAGAAATGAATTACCAATTGTAATTAATCAAATGAATGTGATTAATTTAAGATAATAAGTTGATTGATTAACTAAAGATAATCACTTGATAAGAAATTAAGTATGAATACTTAATGAAATTGAATAGTATAATTACTCAGTGAAGTAATTAGTGTATAATTACAGGATGTAATTAATTAAAGGAAATTACTTAATGGGAAGTAAATTAAAGTAGAATTACTTAGGAGAAGTAATTAAAGGTTTATTACTTAGGGTAATAAATCAAAAGGATTTATATAATTAATTAAGAAGTTAATTAATTAAGGTAAGTAATTTCAGGATGGTAATTTCCGTATATGATGTAGGTTGATAAATGGAAGTGAATAATTAAAGTTAATTAATTAATGTAATTAATTAAGGATTAATGTAATTAATTATAGTTATTTAATTAATGGAAGTAATTTATTAGGGATCATTAATTAATGTAATTAATGAAGTAATTAATGGTAAATTACTATGAATGGTTAAGGATAATTAATTTGTGAAATTAATTAAAGAGTAATTACTTGAATGTAATTAAAGGTTAGTTAATCAAAGGTGATTAATTAAGATGGAAATTAGAGAATGATTAATTAATTGATTTGAAATTAATTAATGGATATGTAAGCAGGATTTATAGGATGAACTAATTAATTTAATTTACTTTAAATTAATTAGAGATAAGGTAATTAATTTAATTCATTTTAAATTAATTATAAATGGTATGATTTTTTCTATCCTTGCTTATGTATGGATGGATGATATTGTTTGTCCTGAATGGTTTGAAATCTCAGATATAAGATAAGTAATGCTGTGTGATATGGATTATCTATTTATGATGATATTGTGAATTATCTATCCATGATATTGTGAATTATCTATCTCTGTGTATATGGATAATGAAATTGAATTGTTTTAAACTCTAAAACAACTTAGACCTAAAAGATGGCGATTTGGATTTCTATGAGACCGGGATCGGGTTTCCAGATTTGGATATCCGAAAACCACATCGATCCAAATTAACGATAGGTCGTGAATCTCAAGTGAAGATGAAGATTCAGAGTGCAAGGGTTATTGTCGTTAACTCTGAGGATGTTTCCAAAATGAGTGTAACGAGATAATTCCTTTGGTTTCGTTCGAACCCAGAACGAACTTGTATGGATTGAATGCTTTCAGAACATCGTCAGGTGGACGATGAGCATTCTAAGAGATGTGTTCTCTAAAGGTAATCGTGACCTCAAGCCTCATCAACCGGGAATGGCTAAAACAGGGGAGGTGCAGCAAGGCTTCGTGGGTCACACCCACTTGAGAGTAAGGTCATCCCTGTCTAGATGTCCCTTTTATTTTGGCTTAGTGGTGCGGTTGAATGATCACAACCGTAGGGTGATTTTATTCGGAACTATCCAGTAAGGGATGGTTCCGGCTTTGTGTTGCAGGGAGCGGGCGTACTCCTCGGTACGCTGATCTAGGCCAGGTACTGTGACGGGCGGTACCCCAGTAGCCCTGCCATTGTATGGAACCCAAAATCCAATAAGTGCCATCGGATTTGATTGTATTACCCACTTGTTTGGCTAGTATGCTAGAATTTAACGAATGTAACAATTTCGGCTATTTTCTATTTACTTGAAAACCCTAGACACTATTATAATATAACTGTATTTCCTATCAAATGTTTGGTTAGCGTAAGGTAAAAACTTTTCCATGTTTATGTGTGGGAAGTCTTACGTGATACCTTTTGTTTTAAAAGGCTTTTCAAAGTTAAGCAACTTTAACCGTTTACTCATACCAGACCCATGTCTGACCCGGAGTTTATTTCTGTTTTTCTTAAACTCTCGGGTACTCAAATTTTTATGAGTAGCCAAGGGATTCAGGTTTAGCTTTGACGAATTCTGGAGGAGCAATGGAGCAGGAGGCTTCAGCGTATAGATATATATTGGTTCCGCTGTGTTAGTGTTTATTGTGTATTTCCGCTGTGTTGTATCTCTGTGATGTTTTGAGTTGTATTAACTAGACATGTAACAACCCGCATATTTATCGATTTTATATTTAAATATTTCATCGTTAATCGGATTGATGTCCTAAAAGCTACTTTTTGCCAACAGTCGAATTGGGACTCGAGACCACTTCCATTGAGTTCAAAATGGCGTTTGCGACCTTTTTGAGTATAAACTTTGATATGTTTGGAGCTAGTCAAAAAATTTGACCATTTGCACTTTGGGTTTGGTTTTGGGTTCAGCCCCCTTGCCAACTTAACCCCCCAAACTGAACCACTTCTCCCCATTCTCCCTCACTTCCTCCTCATTTCAGTTTCAAAGAAAAAATGGTGGGAGAGATGGGAAATTAAAACTCTAAGCCCTAGTTCCTCTTTCAATCTCAAATTCTTGCTCCAAATCCAAAGAGAAGCTAAGGTATGCATCTCCATCTTCTTCTCCAATTCATTCTCTCTTTGATTTCAGAAAATTCCTAAACCTAATTTGGGAAGTGTTTCCTTTTTAAGCTTAAATTCAAGCTTCTTGTGTTGAGATTGAAGTGTGGTTGATCTTCCCTTGTCTTCAAGCTTCTCATTCATTGTTTTTGGGTTCAAAGGTGAGATGTTTATCTCACATCTTAATCTATATTTATCTTCGATTGTTAGGTATGAATTCCTAACACTTATTCTTGTGCAAATGCTTTTGGTTTGGATTGATTCGGTGAATATTCCAATTTTTAGTGTTTTTAGTTCAATTCTTTGAAAATCCTAACTTTGATGTTTTGATCATGTTTTTGGTTGTGAATCGGAGAGCCTATAGGGCCGTATTACCGATTGACAAAAACCCCGAACTCCATTGCTCGACCGGGTGCAAGTGTGGGAGAGAGTTTGCTCTCCCACTAGGCTGAAAAACGATTTCAGCTCGACACCAGACGTCTGCAGGTAGGCTCAGACGTCTGGAGTCTGTTTCAGGAAGTTCCCGAAACTTGCTGCAGACGTCTGAGCATTTACCCCAGATGTCTGGAGCCTGTGACCTGCTCTATTTCGCATGCTTTTGCCTATTTAGCTCGGGATTTCAATTTCTATCGGATCAAGGTTATCTGATTCGTCGTTATCATTTATTTTCTTCATTGATGACTTCTTCTCGGGATTTTTGAGAATGTCGCTCGCCTCTCTTGTCTTCACTAAGTCGTACCGTTTTGGTCGTGGCGCTGCCCCCTGGACCCCTGCGACCTGACCGGGTAGGTCGAACACCGTAATCAGGGGGGTTGCCACCCCCTTGGACCCCCCTCCGTAGGGGATCTTATCTGTAAAACATTCAACCGAACTTCCTACTTTGATGGTTTTGGGAATTGATTTCTTTGGATTTTTCTCACGTCTTCGAATGTGAATTTATGTGATTCGATTTGTTTCAACAATCGTTTTGTGACTTGTCACTCTAAAGATATGAAGGTTTTAATACTAGTAGTAAATATCAAAACCCTTTCATCAAAATGTTTTCAACTCTATTTTTAATACCAAACTCGTTTATCAAACCGTTTTCTAATCTACTAGTATATACAAGCCTTTACTTCACTCGGATGAGAAATCGAATTAAACGACTTAGTAAAACGAGTGGTATGAAACGCTCGCGTTCACTTTGTCGGTTAGCTCTTGGACTTGTTCGATTGAACCCTTTTGTGACAATTTTCTAGTGAAGACCTACAACTTGTTCGTAAATATTTAAGTTAAGCAAGTGGTTATGGGACATGAAGCTAAACTCATATATTTACTAGCTTGGTGTGATTGACACTTCTTGATGATCGATGATGATCACTTTATGGTTTAGACTAGCAACGTGCGATGTCTCTTTGTCCACATGGAGGACTGTTCCTCATTTTAATGAGCTTCGTCTCACTTCTCGCAAGGGTCGTACCTATTTAGGTGCGTCGATGTTTATTTCACGCATGGGTCGTACCTATTTAGGTGCGTCGATGTTTATTTCATGCATGGGTCGTACCTATTTAGGTGCGTCGATGTTTATTTACTTCGTGGAGCAATCGGCTCAATAAGTCGGGACATGGGGCGTATCTATTTAGGTGCATCGATGTTCGTCTATGCATGGGGCGTATCTTTCTAGGTACGTCAATGTTCAGCTTTGCATAGGGTGTATCTTTCTAGGTGCATTGATGTCAGACATTACATGGGGCGTATCTTTCTAGGTGCGTCGATGTTTATTTATGTATGGGGCGTATCTTTCTAGGTGCGTCGATGTTTATTTATGTATGGGGCGTATCTTTCTAGGTGCGTCGATGCTAGAGCATGGGGCATATCTATTTAGGTGCGTCGATGTTCGACTTTGCATGGGGTGCATCTTTCTAGGTGTATCGATGCTAGACTTTACATAGGGCGTATCTTTCTAGGTGCGTCGATGTTTAGTTTATGGGATTGGCCATCCTCTTTCTTGTGTCTTCTGGATTTCTTGTTGATGATTTCTAGAATTTGTGTGTCGTTAACTTTTGTGATTTCTGGATATTGATTTCTGGAATTTATGTTTCACCAGCATTTACGATGGGCATTGATATGTATGTCATTATTTGTGGCTTGGTGAATTAAATTAAGAATATGACGTTCTTTTCTCTGTTTTGAGATTATTGAGATATTGTATGACTTTTGTGGGATTTCTAATGTATACTTATCATAGTATGACACCTTTTTGTTATCATACGTTTTATTATCATATCTCATATCCTATCTCACTTTATCTGATATTTAAAGCTAGACTGATCCGTTTATTATTTTCTTCTTAAATAATACTCGGGTCAGACTGAGATTTTACAGGTGCTTCCTCATGACTTCGTATCTAGAGCCATCTTCTGAGTTTTGGCTAACTACTCTAGTTTAGTAGTTTTTGTTGTATACATTTGAGATTAGACTCCTTGATGTATACATATTCTTTTGGCTAGCACTTGTATCTATTCTTTTGTGTTATTGTGGATCTTATTTGACCACTACTCTGATGTACACTTTCATGTGTTATATTCATATCTATTTCCGCCTTTGTGATATGAACTGTCTGCGACTGATTTATGTTATGTTTATTTCTATATTTGTTTCCGAAGTCCATATAGCCACTGTGTAGTAGCTTTGAGTTTTTATCAGTATGTCGGATTTCCTCTTGTGATGAAAAGTTATATTTTTATCTGGCATATCGGTACTCGCATAAAGCAATTATACAGATGGTCGCTCCTCAACAGCCTTATTCTCCGTGCTAGTTGACGGCATTACCTCGTAGTGTCCTTGGCTAGCGTGGGTATAGAGGTGGGGCGTCACAAGACAGGTGTTTATAACTGTCTAGTATGTGTTGTATTATCTGTGTAACTCTGATGTATATGTTACTATGTAATCTCTTATGTGATATATTATATTTCATTCGTTCCGCTATTGAGATTCTGATGTTGTTTAGTTCTTTCTTCTCTATCTTTTCTATTTCTCACCCCTTTCTTTCTTAATAATGATACGTCTTACTGCGTTTAGAAGGGTGGGTCATTACAACTGGTCCCTATATGCCGAACCAAACAGGCTGAACGGTCGGATGCTGAACCATCTTCCTAATGCCGAACGATGCGTGTTATGTGGGAAGAGTGGGCCGAGCAATAATTGTAGCCGGACAAGCTGGGAAGAATGCCGAACAATCTTCTTATGCCGAACAGAAGTGAGGTGCCGAGTGGGGAGTGTATGCCGAGCAATGATTGAAGTTGAATGAGGTTAGATGTATGCCGAACAATCTTTGGATGTCGGACGAACCTGGAAGCCGATCACTCCTGGATGCCGAGCGCTCCTTGGACGCCGAGTGCTTGCCAATGTCGAGCGCTACGTGGATGCCGAGTACTCCCGGATGCCGAGTACTCCTGGATGCCGAGTACTCCTGGATACCGGGTACTCCTGGCTGCCGAGTACTCCTAGATGTCGAGCGTTTGCTAATGCCGAGTACTCAGTTGCCTGGTCAAATCTCCAGGAAACAATAATCATACATGACAATCTATTGGAGACTAAGCTCAAGTGAGTCAGTATCAAAATATACCATAGACTCGAAGTCACATGAAAAAGCAGTAGACTCATATATATCATATCTCAACCCTATAGTGGGCATGGATGATATGCGATCCATTTCAGGTAGCTATCGCTATCACTCTCCAAACGTATGTTAATTATGAAATTGTAATTGCTGTAAAAGAAATAAAACACACAAAACAAGCAATAATCAATCAATAACGATCAACAATAATAAACAACAAGAAACCATCAAATAATAGCAAACAATAATAAGAAATAATAACTAGCATACAGACTATCAAACATGCAAGCAAGTAACAAAAATTAACAACAATAAAAATCAGCCAACAACAAAATCAAACAACAACAAACAACATCACACATTAGCAAGCCAACTTGAGAAATGGAAAACAACAACAAGCAACAACCATCAACAATCAACAATAAACAACCAGCATACAATTAATACACAAACAACCAATCAACAAGAAACAAAAAGCAATAGATAATTTAAAAAGAGTCTATATTGACATGCATGGTAACAAATCAATAGTCAAAGGCGCATGTCAAACCATAATCCTGTTCGACATCCGAGATAAACAAAATGCCTAAGTAGTGCAACTCTTTTCATCAATACAATCCACAAAAGACTATTACATCCCCCGCTATGAAAAGGAAAACTTACACGATATATAGGATCATCGAGTCTCGAAACTTTGAATAAATCTAGAAATTAATTCCTTAACTTTCCCTTCTTTTTGTTTGCACCAAAAGTTGGCACAAACACCCAATAGAAGTTTTGAAGAGAAATAAATGAAGAATCTAAAATGAAAAGGAGGAAATAAGTAATTAAAACAATAAGAAACAAGCAAGTAATAGAGACACAATGATTTATAATGGTTCGGCGCTGATTGCCTACATCCACTTTGAATAGATTGCTTTATTAATCACTTTGTAAACTAAGCAAATAGGGATCAGATGAAAATCCTTTGTTACAATAGAGCACAAAGCAACTAGCAATGTAAAGGTCTTGAAAATGAACAACTAGGCCTATATTTATAGACTAAGATGGCAAAATATCTCCCTGAAAATTTGGTAGAAGGATCTCTAAAACCATATGGACCCATCAGAGCTATCACATGACCCAAATCCAAAGGAATAGGGATCGATGTCGATCCCTATTTTGAAGGAATTCGAGGTGCGATCCCTATGGTAGCTTTCCGATGTTGTAATGTGCTTAGCCTAAAAGTTTCATACCGATTGGATTGGTAGAACTTGAATTATTGCTTGATCTTTGCTTCAATGTGAGTCGTCTTCTGATTTCAGCTAACCCTTATTGAGGGAAGAGGACTGATCCCTCTTATTTCATCCTTTTGAAGTGTGACCCTTAGGGTAGGCTCCCTAGGGTCCCCATATTTCGCTCATAAAATTTCATATGCATTGGACTTATGGATCTTAAGATATTGATTGTTTTCTATTGAATTGCACTTGCTTCCTGAAACATGTTGATCCATATGTTGGAGAATGATTACAGCCGATCCCTCCTCTATGTTGAACTATATTCCACACTTTGAACATTCTGCATTGCATATCCCTCAATTTCGTACAACCACGACTTTACATTACCATATGTGCTTTACTTCAGGAAACCACAATCATCGCTTTGGACTTACTGGCCTTGATGACAATCAAATCTAATTTGTTCAACCAGTTCAAATATAGCCGGATCAAAATGCCGGACAACACTTGCCTCCAAAGCACGTCTTGTGCTGAACATGATGTGCTTTGAATTGAAGCAGATTAGAGTCGTCAGAAAGCAAACCATCTAGTTTTCTTAATAGTCACCATCCTTTCGTCAAATTATTTTCCCAAAGTGTTGTATCTCTTTTTGATCGTCATGACGCTTGGTCGATTTCCAATAATATAAATTCAAGGTTATATTCCGTTAGCTGATATCCATGTTCAGTTCTACTAGATTACTAAGCTTTAGCTATCTGATCCAGTCTCAACCTTGAAAGCTTCAGGTTTGAATTCAGTTTTTGTCAATTTCAAAATTTGAACTTTTAGACTATACACGTGCACATTTAGGTACACGTTCTTGTCGTTGGCTCCCGGATGCATTTGTACGCTTTCGGGTCATCACCAATTTTCGTTGAGTTAAATGAAATTTCATTGCATTTTGTATATATGTAATCTACATGATCTTCATGTCCATGTTTGTATGCACATATGCTCATGGCTGGTCCCTTCTTCTTTTCTTTTTTACGTATGTAGGGGTCGGCATTCTTTTAGCCGATCTTCCTCCCTTTTCTTTAATGTATGTAGGGATCAGCATCTTTTTAATCGATCCCCCCTCCTTTCTTCTGACCTCGTGGAGAACGAAAACGTGGGCCGAACCCTCCTTTTCCATATATAAGCCTAAACCTTTCTTCTCCATCCCTTGCTTCATTTCATTTCGTTTTCATTTTCTTCACGACCGAAACCCCTTTCCCATTTTTTAGAGCTGATCCTTTCATCCTTTCATCCATTCCATCGAATCAAACATTGCCTCCCTCCTTTGATTCGCCATCTTCTCTTGCTCCAAGCCGCCACTCCATCTTCAACCTGAACCGAAGTCGAAAATCTTCTCTGGAGCAACTTGCATTCTTTATACTTAGGTAAGTTTTCTTGCTTTTAGCCTTTAACTTGTGACGAGATGATGGGTTCTATCGCGTTGGCGGATGGGTTAGAGTTTGACGCGAATGGAGTTGTAACTTTGCAGTTAAATGGAGAGGTGATGGTCAAAGTTGTTCTAGGGGGACAAGACGTATGTGTTGGGCGAGGGATTAGTTGAAATGAAGGTGAATGGAGAGGGTTTGGAGTAAACGTTGGAGGTAAATGTGAAAATTTTGAAGTAGAAGGATCGACATTTGAAGTTTGCAGAGGGGTGGGTTATGTTTGGTTAGGCATAGGAGTGTAAATACGGCTAAGTAGAGGGATCGGCAGTGGTGTGTTGTGGATGGAGGGATCGGTTGTTATCAAGGAATGGGATCGACACAAATAGTTATGATATAGGGATCGGTTATGCTACTTTGTAATAAGGATTGGTTGAAGACCTTGTAATACAGATCAGTTGTTTTGCATAAATAAGGATCGGCATAAATAGGGATCGACTATTTGTACTTGGCCAATTCTAAGATTTGAATTGAACTTGAAAACCAATCCATATTCACTTGTTTGAACAATTAGAACCAATCTCATCCTAATGAACTTGAACATATGATGATAATGAACAACAGGACCTGCATATCCAATATCAAACTCGAAATTGAACAACCAAACTCTTTGGACTTAGAACATGAACTAAAACTTAACATATAGACTTTAATAATGGACTTCATGTTTTGACATGTCGATGGTCGATCCCAAAGCTTACACAACCGATCAATCTAAGTGCCAGTTGAGACGGTCAGCGATGATGTCACTCTGGTCGGAATCCAAAATCTCATCATTTACTCTTGCTTTTAATTTTGAAATGTTTATCTCTGCACTACACAACACTGCACCACACTAGTTTACACTTAGCATGGGGGAACTTGTAAAATTTTCTAATCTTGATTATCTAATGAGTTTAGTTGATATGGGCTCTAGACGTTTAGAGCATTTAACTGCAATGCTTTCTGGACAACCTTCTCAACTTAGCAATCCCAGAGCTAAGTCAAGTTCTACAACTGTTTTCGGCAGACTTTCTCATGATCGTCAAATTGAGCAATCAGAGGTTTCTGGCCCGTCGACTGACCTTTTTCCTGATGTTCCTATCCTTTCGACGGAAGATATAAGTCATGCTCTCGACACCGTAGAAGGTGCTATATTTCTAGATAACCCAATGGATTTCCAAGCATTTAGAATTTGCAAGGCTGCTCTTTGCAGACTATGCTCTAAACATGGGATTACGTTTGAAGATGTTCCGGTCCCTTCAGTGAATGATAGGGCTCAGTTTTCCTCAAAGGGATATAAGACATGCAATAAATTCATGTACAGGGCCAGATGCGTGCTGCCTTTCAATTCCTTCATCCGAGAAATGCTAAATTATTTAGGAATAGCTCCTGCTCAGCTGCATCCGAATAGTTATGCTCTTCTACATGGCACCTTCTTGCTATTTATGGATGTTCTGTTCCGCTCGCCATCTCCTGAGGACATCAGGTTTATTTACAACATCAAACAATGGACATGAAGCCTTTCTTACACTTTCCTCTAGCGCTTGGAACAAGCTTAACATCTTTAAACGCGAATTGTTTTTCGTTCGTTGTCCGCCTGGCTTTGCGAGGAGATGGTTGGAAGGATGTGAGTGTTGTCTTCACTTTATTCTCAAATTATTTAGTTCAAGTAATATCCAGAACTAACTAATACTTTGGAAATTTATAGATGTCCATCCACGTCCAGAAGGTGATAGTTTCTCAAGGGCAATTTCTATAATTTGTGCTACCCCAATTGAAGACACTTGTCATCGATGAATGGTTATCTCTGTTTGGGATGCTAGAAGAAGGTCGCATCATTAGGCTTCTACGAAGCGCTGCACCACCAAGAAATGCGGCAGAACAAGAAGGCGATGCTAATAGCCCAGTCATGCCCCCAGTCGAGGGCACTCAGAATGTAACGACCCTGAAATTTCAAAAATTCAAATTGAAAATATTTAATGAATTTTAAATATTTGAATGATGAATTGACTCAAATTTCAAATTTTCAGGATGAATTTAGCGATTAAAATTATAGAATTTAATCTATTGAAAATTTAATAATAATTTGAATTGGGATTTTAAATGAATGTAAAGGAAATTTGCTTTGGATTTTAAAGAAATCAAATTTATCTTATTTTATTTAAAATTAAAAAAAAACACTACATTTTTGAAATTGATATGATAAGATATATGCAAATAAATGTTATATAGATAAAGATGTTAAAAAAGGAAATAAATTTTATCTACAAAAATAAATAACATACTTTTTTAATTTATAAAAACAAAAAAAAAAACAAAAAAAAAAAACATACCTCTAGTACTAAGACCATACTTCGGCCCATGCCCAAAGACACGATGATATCTCTGCTAAAAACACGACCCCCCTCTCTATTTCATTCACTTCGTAACCCTAAAGAAAAAAAAAATCAAACGAAAATAATGGCGGCTCGCTTGCAAACTAGGGCTTTTCAAAATTGAGGCTACCGACCAGGGATTGTTCGATCGATTTGCCTTGTTGGTCGATCGAGGTTGCTCACGGCCGCTTCTAGTTTAGTCGCACGCTGGAAATTGAGGTGAGCGATTTTTATTGCTCACATCTATTTCAAATCTAGTTAGATTTCTGATTTGTTCAAATTTTGTTTACTTGGACCTTGTTCAAATTCGAGATTTGCGATGTTCGCCTAATTGATATACATGGCTTTGAACTTGCTGGTTCTTTCTTGACTACTGTCATTTTGATTTTTGGTTGATGTCTGCTTGATTGACAATAATATACTAGGCCATTCGATCCTCGTTTGGAGATTTGAGGTAGTTACTGTTTTGCCGTATGTATTTTGCCGAGTTCATTTGCCACCATGGTTTTGTGATAATTTTTCCAATGTTGATTTTAAATTTTTGCTTGACCTATGGCTTTGATTGATTTTGTAGCTACCACGGTATCGATTTTCTGGTATTCAAATTTATGACTTCTGTCACTTTTCTGACTTATGTAGCTGCTGGTCGAACATCTCTTTGAGTTGAACTCTAGTGGTATCTGTAGAGATGTTGTGGCAATTTGCAAATAAGGCTAAATGCCATTTACTGCTGTATTTTTTCTTGTGGAATTGAACTTGAATTTGGGGTTTCGTAGTATTTCTGATTTTGAATCTTGATGGTTACTTGTTTTCTTACTCCTTGACTCCGAGCTCATCAGCTGGTTGAGACTGCAACTTGTTACCATTGGGGTCTTGTTCTTATTCATGTAGTTGCACTTGTTTGGTGAGTTTTGCCTTCAGGTGTACTTCTGGTTTCAGGGTATAATATATGTTAGTCTGCATTGGTATTTGCATTACTTTGCATTCGAGTCAGATGTTTTGGAACCTTGTACTGTCCAGTTACAGTACTGTATTTATGGGTTTACAAGTTGTACATTCATGTCTTGAGGCTGATTTCATACAGTTGCATTTTAGTCCTCATACATATGTAAGCAGTCATGTATGTATATACATCATTTGATATGTATATATGTATGTTCGAATTGCATTTTTTTTTCTCTTGAAGTGATTGACTTGGTTTTTGGGTTATGTTGTTTATCACTTCAGTCCCTACACTATGTATTTTGCTTGGTCACCTGTTATCCAAATCTGCATATATGTACATACATACATAGGTATGTGTGTGTACATATATGGTTGGAATTGTACCAAGTTTGTGTTATTTTAAGTGCAAAATTTGTAAGTGAGCTTGGTCCCAGTTTTTGGTTGAGAATCTTTGAATTACCCTGCATATTTTTGTTGTTAGTGTGGCATTCCTTTATATATATATATATATATATATATACATTCATGTGTGTATATATGTGACTGGTTGTCACACTACTTCCATACTGTTGCTTGTCTATCCATTCATGGTTGCATGTTGTTGTTGTGCACTTGTCAGTGTAGTCTTCATCTTGTTGCCAGTTGCATTCACGCTTTATTTGTGTTGCCATTCATGTGTACACGTTTGATCAGCTGCTAGTGTACTTGATATTGATTTTGTTGGTCACTTGAACCTGTAGTTGATTCACCTGTGCATTCATGTACATTTGATTTCCCTGTGTACGCGCACAGTTCATTGTGCAGTAATCATTGATATTTTGGTCGAGGCCATTTGCACTTGTGTTGAATCTGATTTGATTTGACCTTGTGCACTCGAGTTGGCGAGGCAGTGCACATGTATGTACGTGTGTACTGCAGCCACACCGCCTTGATTTTATTGGAATTTCTTTTGCTTTTTGATGCATTTGATCTTTTAAGCATTTTATACTAGTGGCGAGGCCGTACATGCGTGCGTGTACGGCAGCCCATTAAACTTTGATGTTTTAAAGTGACAATTTCGATTGTTTTAAATTGATTTAGTCGATTTGATAAATTGTTTATTTATTTCTGTTGATGATTTAAAATCTACTGATTTATTGTTTAACACTGTTAAGTGTTATCTTTACTGTTATCTGATTTCTTTGTTTAAAGAGTCGGATAGACGGGAAATTATTATGACTGTCGTCTATTTGATAATTACTGCTTTTATGCACTAATAAATGAGTTTGAATTAGACTGACCTGTGTATTATTTTCTTTTGAATGTAATACTCGGGTCAGACCGAGTATTTTTACAGCTTGAAGATTTTCAGGCAGCGAAGTTAGAGAGAGAGAGGGTAAAAGAATCACTTTAGTTTTCAAGAATTTTGTATTTAAAAAGATATTCCGCTGTATCAATTTAATACATTGTATAAACTCTGATGTATGTGAAATAAATTCATAGTAATGAAATGTTATTATTCTGTGTTTCTGTGGCTGATTCTGTTTAAATTTCATAAACTAAATAACAATCCGTCATATTGAACGTTTCAAGTTGGTTTAATTACCGACTGGAGGCGATCAGAAGGGGGAATGTTACAAAGTGGTATCAGAGCTTTGGTTTACACAAAGCTTAGTTTATGGTGTTTAATATGAATAGTTACTAGAAACACTTTAAAGAAAATGTTTTTCAAATCTAAAGAAATATAAAATTGTTTGAATGTATTTGAAATTTAACTAAAGGAAGTTAAATAAATTGAACTGGATTAGATAAATTATTGAGATGAAAATTTAAACTTAAAGGATAAGTGATTACATAATATGAATGATAATCCTATATATCAGGATAATGTAAATTTACAATTTGTCTTAGGAAAATGATTGAATAATCCAACTTTTTCTAATGAAATTGCCAATTTTAATAGGAAACTTCGAAAACATCTTGTTAATTAAAATGGCGAAAACCGAAGCACAAAAAGCAACACGTCGTGAACAAAGAGCAATTGCCCGTAAAGAAGCAGAAGTAGCACGTGCGAAAATTGAAAAGAAAATCAACGAAAGGCAAGGACTTGGTCCCTATGATGATGCTACCTGTTATTGATGTCATAAAAAAGGACATTATGCCGTTACGTGCCGGGAGAAGAGAAAGAAAAGGAATGTAGATGACCGTTTCGCTCGTCCAGAGATTGTGTGTTTTAAATGTCAAGAAAAAGGGCATTTTCTTAGTCATTGCCCTAAAGTGAAAAGGAAGAAGAGTGCACTAGATTTACCTGTCGATAGATTGACAGTCTACTATCATTGTCGCCAGACTGGACATATAGCCAGAAACTGCATCGAAAGGCAGCGTGGAAAGCAAGCTATAGCCCGACCCGCTAGAGCGAAAAGTGTAAAACTGATAGATAAGGATGGGAACATCACGTATTTTTGCGGGAACTGTAGGAATTGGGGACATGTTGACTTTGAATGTGTTAATCCTCCTGTTATACTACCTGAAATAGTGCGAACCGAAGAGGGAAGTTCGGAACAGATGTGTACTACCAAACGGGAAGTCGATAGTCCTCTATAAGTCTGAATCTTAAACCAATCAATATATTTGAAGCAATTAGTATATTTTGTAATGCTATCTTTTGTAAGCCAAAATCTTCTATGTAAGTATTTTAGAAGTATTAAGCTATGTATAGTTTCGTATGGGAAGAAATATCTTAATGAAATAGTGTTTTGGAAGGGAATTTATTTGTTGACTTAACTGTATGAATCAAACCAGTTGTTAAATGGTTAAACAGTTTTGTTAAGTAAAACAAAATCTGAATTCTGAATAGTGATATGAATTTGACTTTAGCAAAAGTTAAATAAATTGATTTTAAAAATGAAATCTAAGTTAAGTTAAATAAAATAGAATTTCAAATAAATTAGAGACGAACTTAAGCTGTATAGTGAAAATAAATGCAAGTGAAGATAAAATGAAACATAGCTTAAGTAATGTTGAATGAGGTTGAATTTGATATCAAAATGAATAAAAAAAATGAAGTAATGAATATGAATTTGAGTTATATAAAGGAAATTCAACTTTAATTGTAAAAGTGAATTAGTGAATAAACATGGATTAGAAATGTTGTTGTTAAGAGTTGAATAAAACTTAAGTTAAGAAGTTGTGAATATAGTGAATATTAGAATTCAATATGAATTAGAATATAAACCAATTGAAATTAAAGGTACTAAACCAAATTGAATGTAAGCAAAAGTAAATAAATTTGGTTATGTTGAATGTGCACCGGTTGTAGATGATTGTAGTGGATTGTCTAGAAATTCATTAAGTATTAATGAAATTGAATTAATGGAAATTTGAAAGCTATGTAAATTGAATTCAAATTGAAAGATAAGTAAATCTAAATAGAATCAAAATTTGATTTGAATTGAAAGCAAACTAACTTGAATATAAATTAGTGAAAGTAAACTAATTGAATATGAATGAATGTTAGTAACATCCAATGTGAATGAATCAAATGTGATTAAATTGAAAACCAAGTTGATGAATGATTTACTAAAGAACTAGTTGATTATTTTGGAAATAGGAAGTGGATGCAAAGTTCAAATGGGAATTAGATTTGAAAATTTTGAAGTTGTCAACATGACAATCCATAATAAATTTAATAGATTCAGTGATGAATTTAAATTTGAACTTGCAGAGAATTAAGTTAAGTGGAAAACTTAGTATTGGAAAATTTGAAGTTGGTTTAAAACCAATATTGTGAAAAGTATGCGGAATTCAAACTATAAATTGAAGTCTTTATAAATAGGAATGGAATTTATAAAACGTTGTTTATAAATCCGGAAATGACTTATTTTGATAAGTAAATCTTTATAGCTTGTTAAAGGAAGTATATCCACAATTTTGGACAGTGGATAATCTTTTAAAAAATGTTAGAAATGTTGTGAATATATTATTGAATAAAATGGACATGTTTGGGAAATTGATATTTTAAAACAAAGTTAATTGTTTTAAAAGATGTTTTAAAAGGCATTGAATATCGAAACCATAGATTTCAACATTCATTGTCGAAATAGACGTTTTCGAGAAATAAGGAAATGGTGGACTATAACACTATTGTTATAGTAAATGATTTCCGAAAGGAAATGTTTTGTATAGTATTGGGATTTATACATCTATCTAAATTTCGAATCCTTATACTGGTGATTTTGAGTTGTCGTAACGATGTTTTACGTAACATTCGTTTTGACTCAAATAAATATGTGAAAGAGAATGATTTCCTTAAAGATGAAATATATACTTAATTTTGATTTAAGTATATCGAATATTTTCAAATGTTGAAAATAAATTTGATTTGTGAATTACTTATTTTTAAATAAGTATGGAAATGTTTTTCCAAATATGAAATGAAATGTTGTGAATATATCCCGTGAGTGATAAATGATTTGAAGTTCATTTTCAAAGTCGAAGTTGAAAAGTTAAATGGGAAATTTGAATAATTAGTTCAATTTGAAATTTTTCAAAAAGATTGAATCGTTGAGTTAAATTGAGTTTAACTTCGACACCAAAGACAATATAAGTTGAGTTTTGAATTTCAGATGATGGTTTGGATTGTATGTCTAACATTGTGAATTGATGACATAGCAATTGATCTCTATTAAATATATATCTGTTGGTGGCGGAGAATTTTTTCTCTTAGCTTAACACCCTTTTCTGAGACGTACGAGCTCAGAGGTTATATATTGGTAGACATCAATTCTGTGTTGAGAATTGACGATGTAACGTGAAATCCAAATCGAATGTGAAAGTCGATAATAAATGGAATTATGAATATGAATTGGGTTTGAGATAACCTTAAATTTTCAAATCGACTTAGAGGAAAATTTTGAAATCTTTTATTTGTTATGGATATAGGATATGTAGGTTTTCAGAACTTATATATATGAATGCGATAAATTTGAAAACCGTCAGTTTGGAAAGTAATTGTTATGGAAATCTTATGTAAGATTACATGGATATGATATGTACGAAATGTGAAATGAATTACTACATATATATGACATTATGTTTTCTAAACTAAGGATATGGAAAAGTACCTTCCATTTATTATTTGTGAAGGTTTTGGAACTCTCGATGAGTGTCCATTTGAAATTCGTAGCTACGTAGAATTTCCATTAGTCAGAATGACTATTTGAATCGGAATCCCTCGGGATGGATCATGTCGATGGGATCATATTGATTGATTAGCGTAATTTGAGGGGCGAGATGCCCACAGTTACAAGCGATTCCACTGGGATAGTGGTGCAACCGCCGGGTAAACTGCAATCTAGATGCCAAGCGAAATTTGAGGGGCGAGATGCCTACAGTCACAAGCGATTCTACTGGGATAGTAGCGTAACCGCCGGGTGAACTGCGATCTATGGCGACAACCATGGCGAAATTTAAGAGATGAGAAATCTACAGATTACGAGCGATTCTACTAGGATAGTAGCGTAACCGCCGGTTAACTGTAATCCATGGGGGAACGTGCTTTCCATATCCATTTTTGAAAAAGAATTTTTAAAATATTTTCACTGGAAGTTGAAGCAAGTATATTTAGTACTTGGAGATTTTTAGTCCTGCGCCTGGCCAGCGTATGCCTAATGTCTGTGAGAACGACAATAGACTTGTTAAATTTCGAGTTAGCAAGTATTTTCAAACTGTAAATAGCAAATCGATAGTCTGAGATTAAAATTACATAATTCAAACTTAATGAACTAAGGAAGAGGATCTTTGAAATGTTTTGAAAGCCCACAGCTTTGGAAGAGATAGATTATGCAAATCTCTAACGTGAAGAATTTTAAAGTTTACATCTGAGTTTATAAATCGAAAAATTTGGTAAAAGACTTTTGCATCTTAATTGTAGAAATCAATGAACAAAGGAGATAATAAACAAAACTAGTGAGATTAAACAAATAGAATGAATCCTATATTCATTTATTTGTAATAAGTTTCAAGCTTAGAAAAATTGAGTAGGTTATAAATATTGATGAAATTTTAACAACCTTTCCTTTTCGTGGACGAAAAGTTTGAAGGAGGGAAGATTGTAACGACCCTGAAATTTCAAAAATTCAAATTGAAAATATTTAATGAATTTTAAATATTTGAATGATGAATTGACTCGAATTTCAAATTTTCAGGATGAATTTGGCGATTAAAATTTTAGGATTTAATCTATTGAAAATTTAATAATAATTTGAATTGGGATTTTAAATGAATGTAAAGGAAATTTGCTTTGGATTTTAAAGAAATCAAATTTATCTTATTTTATTTAAAATTAAAAAAACACTACATTTTTGAAATTGATATGATAAGATATATGCAAATAAATGTTATATAGATAAAGATGTTAAAAAAGGAAATAAATTTTATCTACAAAAATAAATAACATACTTTTTTAATTTATAAAAACAAAAAAAAACAAAAAAAAAGAAACATACCTCTAGTACTAAGACCATACTTCGGCCCATGCCCAAAGACACGATGATATCTCTGTTAAAAACACAACCCCCCTCTCTATTTCATTCACTTCGTAACCCTAAAGAAAAAAAAATCAAACGAAAATAATGGCGGCTCGCTTGCAAACTAGGGCTTTTCAAAATTGAGGCTACCGACCAGGGATTGTTTGATCGATTTGCCTTGTTGGTCGATCGAGGTTGCTCACGGCCGCTTCTAGTTTAGTCGCGCGCTGGAAATTGAGGTGAGCGATTTTTATTGCTCACGTCTATTTCAAATCTAGTTAGATTTCTGATTTGTTCAAATTTTGTTTACTTGGACCTTGTTCAAATTCGAGATTTGCGATGTTCGCCTAATTGATATACATGGCTTTGAACTTGCTGGTTCTTTCTTGACTACTGTCATTTTGATTTTTGGTTGATGTCTGCTTGATTAACAATAATATACTAGGCCATTCGATCCTCGTTTGGAGATTTGAGGTAGTTACTGTTTTGTCGTATGTATTTTGCCGAGTTCATTTGCCACCATGGTTTTGTGATAATTTTTCCAATGTTGATTTTAAATTTTTGCTTGACCTATGGCTTTGATTGATTTTGTAGCTACCACGGTATCAATTTTCTGTTATTCAAATTTATGACTTCTGTCACTTTTCTGACTTATGTAGCTGCTGGTCGAACATCTCTTTGAGTTGAACTCTAGTGGTATCTGTAGAGATGTTGTGGCAATTTGCAAATAAGGCTAAATGCCATTTACTGCTGTTTTTTTTTTCTTGTGGAATTGAACTTGAATTTTGGGTTTCATAGTATTTCTGATTTTGAATCTTGATGGTTACTTGTTTTCTTACTCCTTGACTCCGAGCTCATCAGCTGGTTGAGACTGCAACTTGTTACCATTGGGGTCTTGTTCTTATTCATGTAGTTGCACTTGTTTGGTGAGTTTTGTCTTCAGGTGTACTTCTGGTTTCAGGGTATAATATATGTTAGTCTGCATTGGTATTTGCATTACTTTGCATTCGAGTCAGATGTTTTGGAACCTTGTACTGTCCAGTTACAGTACTGTATTTATGGGTTTACAAGTTGTACATTCATGTCTTGAGGCTGATTTCATACAGTTGCATTTTAGTCCTCATACATATGTAAGCAGTCATGTATGTATATACATCATTTGATATGTATATATGTATGTTCGAATTGCATTTTTTGCTCTTGAAGTGATTGACTTGGTTTTTGGGTTATGTTGTTTATCACTTCAGTCCCTACACTATGTATTTTGCTTGGTCACCTGTTATCCAAATCTGCATATATGTACATACATACATAGGTATGTGTGTGTACATATATGGTTGGAATTGTACTAAGTTTGTGTTATTTTACAGTGCAAAATTTGTAAGTGAGCTTGGTCCCAGTTTTTGGTTGAGAATCTTTGAATTACCCTGCATTTTTTTGTTGTTAGTGTGGCATTGCTTTATATATATATATACACATTCATGTGTGTATATATGTGACTGGTTGTCACACTACTTCCATATTGTTGCTTATCTATCCATTCATGGTTGCATGTTGTTGTTGTGCACTTGTCAGTGTAGTCTTCATCTTGTTGCCAGTAGCATTCACGCTTTATTTGTGTTGCCATTCATGTGTACACGTTTGATCAGCTGCTAGTGTACTTGATATTGATTTTGTTGGTCACTTGAACCTGTAGTTGATTCACCTGTGCATTCATGTACATTTGATTTCCCTGTGTACGCGCACAGTTCATTGTGCAGTAATCATTGATATTTTGGTCGAGGCCATTTGCACTTGTGTTGAATCTGATTTGATTTGACCTTGTGCACTCGAGTTGGCGAGGCAGTGCACATGTATGTACGTGTGTACTGCAGCCACACCGCCTTGATTTTATTGGAATTTCTTTTGCTTTTTGATGCATTTGATCTTTTAAGCATTTTATACTAGTGGCGAGGCCGTACACGCATGCGTGTACGGCAGCCCATTAAACTTTGATGTTTTAAAGTGACAATTTCGATTGTTTTAAATTGATTTAGTCGATTTGATAAATTGTTTATTTATTTCTGTTGATGATTTAAAATCTACTGATTTATTGTTTAACACTGTTAAGTGTTATCTTTACTGTTATCCGATTTCTTTGTTTAAAGAGTCGGATAGACGGGAAATTATTATGACTGTCGTCTATTTGATTATTACTGCTTTTATGCACTAATAACTGAGTTTGAATTAGACTGACCTGTGTATTATTTTCTTTTGAATGTAATACTCGGGTCAGACCGAGTATTTTTACAGCTTGAAGATTTTCAGGCAGCGAAGTTAGAGAGAGAGAGGGTAAAAGAATCACTTTAGTTTTCAAGAATTTTGTATTTAAAAAGATATTCCGTTGTATCAATTTAATACATTGTATAAACTCTGATGTATGTGAAAGAAATTCATAGTAATGAAATGTTATTATTTTGTGTTTCTGTGGCTGATTCTGTTTAAATTTCATAAACTAAATAACAATCCGTCATATTGAACGTTTCAAGTTGGTTTAATTACCGACTGGAGGCGGTCAGAACGGGGAATGTTACACAGAACGACGCCGAAGAGGGTGAAATCAGAGGCGGTGAAGCCAACAAACCTGGTGATGCTGATGTAGGCCCGGGCAATGCACATGTGGTCGAACCGTCATAAGGTGCACAATCTCATATGCTAATTAGAAGTGGAAAAAAGCTCGCTTATAAACTCCATGGGAGAAAAACTACAAAAAAGCCAGTGTTTATCATCACCTCAGTTGATGAAGAGTCTTCTTCCCAACATTTAGAAAGTTCGATGGGAGGGTTCTCGAATCTCCCGATCCCTGATGATATCATGACTTCCCTAACATCAATATTGGGGGCTCAATTCTCCTATCAGGAGTAGTGACGGCATTCTTCCCACTAACAAAGGGGAGAAAACTCCTAGGAGCAAGGCTGCAGCATTTGGTCTGTCGAGGGGACACTAGGATTCCCACAATCACTGCACGATTTTCATCTACCTTTAGCTTGATGGTCACTTATACATTCTTGTTTGGTTTGCAGGTGCAATGTCTCAATCTCGTGCCTTCGATCTCTTGAGGAGGCCGTTAACACAGTATGAATCCAGTCATGGTCCAAGATTGGGCAGGCCAGAGAGAGATGACAGTTGGGAGAGAAGTCATTGTTCAAAGGAGTCTTCATCTTCCAAACATAAGTCCCACTTTCAATCATCTCATCAGGAAGTTCAAGTTGAAATTCCTATACATAGCGGCGATCAGACTTCTTTCCGTGCTCCTCAATTTGTTTTACCACCTGAGTAGTATCCTAGTTCATCTGGTTCCAGATAATCCCGCGATCATAGGTCAAGCGAACGCCCAATTGTTTCTCCTGATCCAGCTTTGCCTATTGTAGATGCTAAGGCTTCCAAGACAAAAAAATGGCAGAACTTAAGATCAATTGCCTAAAGATTTGCTTCGACGGGCTTAAGTTCCTTCCTTCCATTCATATAATTTTAGGGAATGATAAATCGAGTTTCCTTGCATGCATCAATGACATTTTTGTTCAAAGAAAGCATTCCAACATCTAGCTGAAATCTTCGAGGTGACTATCGAGAGACAACATGTGAAATCGATCATCTCAAGCTAGAGGTAATCCATGACAAAGACATAATTAAACATCAAGACAATGAGATCTCGAAGTTGACAGCGAAGCTAACCACGGTAGAAAAGAATGCCAAAGAAACATCTAAGGCGACTAGTCGTCTAGTCATCTAGAAGTGGCTCATAAAAAGAAACTTGATGCTGCCCTTAATCGTAGCGGTGTGCTTGCTTTGGAAAAAGATACACTGCAAAAGGAGAAAAATATTTTGGCCCGCCGCATTGAGGAACTTGAAGAACTCCTTAAAAAAAGAGAAGGAAGAGAAGCTTGAAGCTTAGGAGGAGTCACAAAGATATTGCGAATAGGCCATCGAAGCCCCGAGACTGAAAATTAAGCTTGATGAGCAACTCGCTCAAATTGAAGTCCTCAAAGAAGAGATAAGAGAAGCGGGCCGCAATGAGATTAGAGAGCAGATCGAGGCCCAGTTCGAAGATGCCAAAGAAGCTAGTCAAAATAAAATTAAGGACATGTTCGATCCTCTGATCGTCAAATATAATGCTAAAGTATTAGTTCATCACGACCTAAGATTCCTTAGAGTGGTTTACCTTGAATCGCTTGCCGAGGCTTGGGAATACATTGTTGAAATGAAGAAGCAAGCCCTTGGTGAAGCTGATTAGATGAAGAGAAGCTTGTTCGAGAGATTCTTTGTGGGGATGAACCTTTAGACCTTGCTGCTGCGAGACTTTGATACTTTGACATTTTAGCACCCTCTGGCAAAGGGAAAAACATTGTTGAGTCTTCGGAGTTCGTTCCCAAAGGTCCCCTTCACTCCAAATGGCTGGAGCGTCTGTTTTTCTTAGCTCGAGATAGGATCCGAGCTATGATCCAAACAGACCCGACTATCAACCAAAGGTGTTGACTCCTATTCTAGAGGGGCGCACTTCAGCGACAATTAAAATCAGTCGAACACAGGTATCCTGCTTTGTTCTCCCTTATTCAAGAGTTTTAGTTCCTCATGCCCAATAGTATGGGCTTATCTTCTTGTTTTTGCAAATCTACAGGTCTTCTGGGTCCCTGCCAGACTTCAAGTCATTCCACCTGGCAGGTCGATTCCAAAGAACTTCCTCCAACCACTGAGAGCTCTCCTACCAATGGTGGAAAAGGATCGATGAAAAGGATAGGTATAAGATTGGGTGGTGGCACTCCCAAGAAATCCAAAAGAGAGAACGGGAAGAAAAATAGTCGTTGCTTTAGCTTAGTTTGTATATAACTTGTATAGTCATTTTCTAATTTGTTGACCGTGATTGTGCGGGTACAACCCCCGCTTTTGAATAAACTTGTACCACAATTTTGAAGTTTAGCATGCAAATAAAAGTTCTTTGTTTTCTATCGAACTCTTATGTGAATTTTGTCTAAGTAGTCAAGCTATTATTTTTCCATTCAATGTACTTGCAATTTGTTGCTTGTTGGTTCGGATGATACTCCGTTAATTCTATCCCAAGGCCTCCATGTGGTCGTGGCCTTGAGTCATACCAAACACGGGGCTCGAGCCCTAGTGTTACACCGTTGGATTCAGCGGTTTGAGTGATTATACTCCTACCCCTAGTCTCGGGTTAGTGGAGTTGGATAATGGATGGTCGAACTCCATCCTCGGTGAGTTTGTACTCCTCCTATCGGTTTCAGTCAGAGTTCAAGGAATAGTGAGTGGTTGAACTGCAATCATCTATTTGTTTATGCTCATATCCACACTTTGGGGAAAAGAGCAAGTTGGCAGGTGGTCGGATTGCACCCAACTAGTGTTTATACTCTAGCCCACACTCTAGGGACCAAGAGTTATTTTGGAAAATGGTCGGACTAGATTTTCCTTAATTGATTAATTTCCCCCCAAATCCGGGGTTTAGCTTAGCTAGCGATCGGTCATATCACAATCGCTTTTGATTCATGTCTGTCCTATCACTTGGTAGGATTAATTCGGTTATTGGATGATCGAGTCATATCCATTCCTCATTAGGTATTTTGTCCATCGGGTTGTGAGCGATAATCATCAGATAAATGGTCGGACCATATTCATTTTGTTTAGTTCAATCATGAACTAATGTGATCGACTAGCTCCAAACTCTTGGAGCCTGCTTGGACATGTCAACATTAGTTATTCGGGTATTGTAACTAATATGTAATGCTACATCAATCACAGATATGAAGGAAATTTCAAACCTTATGTGCCAAACGGAAAGAAATGACATAATCTATCTTATTACATATTTGGAAAATCAAATGCTAAAGCAAATTTGGAAATTAAATGCAACTAAATGAAAAGGAATAAACTAGGTGAAATAGCATCATAAATGCTCACTATTCTACGCTCACTATTCACTAGCTTGAAAGTTCTCTCTCAAAGCCTCTGTTCAATTACATATGATCCTTCCCAAATAGGATTCATGTGTGACGGGGCTGGAAAAACCCATTTTAAGATGAGATCACTAATTTCAAAGGTTCTAGGTTGGACTTTAGTATTGTAGTATTAGGCGACTCGGTGTCGATGAGCAGCTGCCCTCAAATCATCTTTTTCGTGCTTCTCATCTACAAAGTCTAGAGATTCTAAAAGGAGATCTATATTCATTTTAGGATCATAGTAGGTCACTCGATGAGAAGGGACTTCAAGTTCAACAGGAATGATGGCTTTGGAACCGTAAGCAAGGGCGAATAAAGTATGGCCAGTAGCGGACTTGTGGGTGGTTCTGTAAGGCCATAATGTTGTTGGGAGATTATTCACCCACCTGCCTCTAGCCTTTTCCAAACACTTTTTTAGAATGGATTTTATGATTTTGTTTATAGCTTTAACTTGTCCATTTGCTTAAGGGTGAGCAACTGCCGCAATTCTCTTCTCAATATGATGCCGATGGTAGAAGTCTTTGAATTTAGCGCTGTTGAATTGGGTTTCATTGTCAGTCACAATGGTTCGTGGAAGGCCAAAATGAAAGATGATGTTCTGGAAAATGAAGTTGATTACTTTCTTTGTTGTGATCATGGCTAAAGGTTCTGCTATGTCCCATTTGGTGAAATAATCGACTGCGATGATGGCATACTTTGCACCCCCTTTAGAGATCAATAAGGAACCGACAATATCTATGCGCCATATGGAAAATGACCATGGAGTGACCTTTTGTGTGAATTCTTTCGGTAGAGCTCTTGGAACTTTTGCATACATCTGGCAATTATCACATCGCCTAATGTAATCGGCTGCATCTCAGTTAACAATCGGCCTATAATACCCATGACGGAGTATTTCTTTTGTAGGGTTTGCCCCTAAGTGTGATCACCGCATTCCCCTTCATGAACTTCCTTTAAGACTCATTTTATTTCATAATGAGTGATGCACCAGTGCAGAGGAATGGAAAAACCCTTCCTATAAATGACTCCTTCCCGAATGATATATCGCAAAGCTTTGCGAAGGACTTATCGCCTTTCATTCCTTCGCTCGGGAAGGATTCCTGTAGCAAATAGTCTTTAATCGGAGTCATCGATGACTCCTTTTCCGGCTTTGCTCTAATACCCGGTCGATTTCCATTTGGTTTATGCTCGGAGTATCTAGTACTTTGACTGGAACCAAGCCCATCTATTATGCATCCACAGTGCTAGAAAACTTTGCCAATGAGGCGGCCTCTTTGTTTTGATCCCGAGGAATGTGCGTGATGTCATATACTCAAAGCCAGTCAATAGCTCTTAGACTCGGATAAGGTAGGGGGCGAGTCGTTGTCCTTTAGCTTGGTAATCTCCCTTGACTTGGTATACTACCAATTGTGAGTCGCAAAGATTTCAAGAGATTTATCCCCGGTTCTCTAGCCAGTTTGAGTCCAGCAATCAAAACATCATATCAGATTCGTTGTTCATTGCAGGGAAGTCAAGCTTCAAAGTGTAGCAAATTGATCGATCTTCCGAAGTTACTAACATGATCCCGGCTCCAGAACAATGATCATTGGATGTTCCATCAGTATACATTTTCCATTGAATGATAGAAGCTTCATTGCTCTTTGGAATATCATCATGTGCAGTGAATTCCACTCTAAAGTCCTCCAGTGCCTGTCCCTATAGCTCTCTGAGGGAGATAAGCAATGTAAAATTGACTCAGTTCGATGTTTCACTTGGGTAACCTTCCAGACGTCTCAGGTCGCTATAGGACCTGTCTTAACAGCTGATCAGTGTAAACATTGATGGGATGAGCCTGAAAATAGGGATGGAGCTTTCGTGAAGCAATCAACAAGTAGTACACCAATTTATCTATCTTTGGATATTTCCTTTCATCCCATGTTAATCACTTGCTAACATAATAGACCGGTCTCGGGATCCAGTTCTCTTCGCGAAGTAGTACGACACTTATAGCATGTACTGATACGGCCAACTAGATATACAAGTCTTCGTGATCCACCGGCTTGAACAAGATGGGAGGCATCTCTAAATGGTTCACCAAAGCTTGGAATGCATCTTCACAATCCTACGTCCATTCATTGTTCCTTTTCCCTCTTTTAATCAAGTCAAAGAAAAGTATGCTTTTATCGGTAGCTCTGGAAATAAATCGACTCATGGCGGCAACCTTCCCATTTAGACTATGTACTTGCTTGATGGTCTTCTGCACTTGGGTGTTGAGAATTGCATGAATCTTCTCAGGATTAGCTTCGATTCCACGAGCATTAACGATGAAACCCAAGAAATTTCCAGATGGAACACCAAAAGAAAACTTCGGAGGATTGATCTTCATTTTGTAATATCGGAAGGATATCGAACATTGCTGCTAAGTCTCTAATGTGGTCACTTTATTGTCGTGACTTCACGAGCATATCATCCACATATACCTCAATCGTCTTCCCAATCTGATCTTTAAACATTTGGTTGACTGGGCATTAATAGGTTGCTCTAGCATTCTTCAAACCAAATGGCATTACCACATAGAAATACAATCCAACATCAACAATGAAACTGGTGAGCTCCTGATCGGGAATGTGCATCGGGATTTGGTTATATCCAGAGTACGCATCCATTAAAGATAGCAATTCATGTCCTGCGGTTGAGTCTACCAACTGGTCGATCCTTGGAAGGGGAAAACTCTCTTTTGGACATGCCTTGTTCGAGTCCGAATAGTCAACGCACGTTCACCACTTTCCATTTGCCTTTCTCACATGTACAGGATTAGATCCCATTTAGGGCAGAAAGCATCGTGAATAAACTCATTTCTTTTGAGCCTATCCACCTCCTCCTTAAGGGCAGCAGATCTCTCCACATCCATGCCATGTCTTTTCTGTGTCATAGGGACATACCTCGGTGGATATTTAATGTGTGTCTTGCGATGGCAGGCGAGATCCCACACATGTCAGAGTGAGTCCAAGCGAACATGTTAAGATTTGCTAGGAGAAAACAAGCAAGTTCTTTCATCATCAGGGGACTGAGCTGTAATCCGATCTTTAGGACCCATGATAGGTCATCGTGGCTAACCATGATGTCAATCGTTAGCTCAATCGGTGCAGCCTTGGTCTTTTTAGGCTCCTCCTCATCATCCCTTGGATCTATGTCTTTATAGAACCAACTATGGTGCCTATGCCAAGGCCCAAGCGTTGATTGTTAATCTTCGGTGGTCTGGATTTGGAGAGACTTGTCCACACCCTTATCTTTCTCCTTTCGTTGAGCGTATCTCAACTCAGTTACATAGTAAGCATGTCCGGTCGCTTGATCACCATGCAAAAATCCAACACTGTTATCAGTCAGAAACTTCAAAGTCAAACACCATGGGGCAAGAGCTGCCCGGAATTCAGCTAGGGTTGGTCGGCCCAGAAAAGCATTGTATAGAGAGTCAACATCCAAGACAACAAATGGTAAAATCCACACTCTCCTGCGGTCACCTTCTCCTAGCTCCATGGGAAATTCGACATATCCGACAGCTTCGGTCGCAGCACCGTTAAAACCATGAACAGTGGCTTTAGACGGTTTAGGTCCTTGGCTTCCATCATTATCTGATCATAAGCCTTTTTGAAAATTATATTAACGGAACTTCCATAATCAACCAAAATCCTCCTTACTAAGGCGGGGCCGATTATGGCCGAAATGACCATTGGGTTGATCGTCGGTTCCTCCACCTTATCTACATCTCCATTTTTTAATACAATGTCATCTGTCAATGTACGTTGCTGTTTTTCCGAAGCTCCATCTTCTGTACTTGAACAACACTCAAAATTCATATGCTTGATCGCACTAGCATAGCGCTCCATCTCATGCCAACTATTATCAGCTAGATGTAGTCCTCCGACTATCGTATTGATCACTAATCTTCCATCAGTCCACACAGGCTGCTCGGCCATGTGTGAAATTTGTCCTTGGTTGGGGTCAGATATCCCTTGCCCGCCATCTTGCAGGGCTTTAACAAACTGCTGTAACTTTCTTTCTTGAATCAGTTTCTCGATAATATCCTAGAGATGCCTACACTCATTCGTGTTATGACCATAACATTCGTGGAACCGGCAATATTTTCCAGTTTGTTTCTGCTTCTCCATCGATTCTTTCAGAGGTGGCTTCCTATACTGCATGGTATTGCATGTAGATATGTAAATGTTCTCTAATAATGTATTTAGTGGTGTGTAGGTATCATACATTAGAATCCTAGGATTTTCTCTTCCAGAATCCCTCTTTCGTTCACGGTTCCTATCATCACCTTTCTTCTACTAATTAGGCTTATTTTGGACATTCACTTGAACTTTTCCAAAACTATCACCAGGCTGCTTCACTAAAATGTTACTCTGCACTCCTTCTCCCCTTGATCCCATAACATTCTTCTTCTTAGAGCATCTAGCTTCCTCTTTCCTTAAATACTGAGCTGCTTTGGCATAGAAACTTCCAATGTTGTGGGTGGTTTGCCAGCTAACCAATCGCCAAAGTAACATTCCAGATCAATCCCTCTCATCACCGCCATCAATATTGAATGGTCATTCGGATTACCAACTTCTGTGACAGATGTATGAAATCTCTTCAAATAACCTTTGAGCGATTCTCCCGGAGCCTGGATCACGCTGGATAGGGATATTTCATCTTTGGGGCGAGTTGCATGCATATAGAACTACTCCACAAACTTTGTTGCTAAATCGTCAAATCTAGAAATTGATTGTGGGGGTAATCTCGTAAACCACACTGTTACTATGCCAGAGAGAGTAATAGGAAAACATCTACACTTTGTTGCATCAACAGCTCGTGCGAAATTCATCAGCCATTCATATATCATGATGTGCTGCTTGGGGTCAGTTTTTCCCTCATAGGCAGGCATCGATGCATACTGAACCTTCTTGGATACTCGGCATGTAAGATGTTGTTAGTAAAGGAGGTATGGCTTCTCGAGATGCCCCAATAATCATTGGTCAAGCCTTTGCTCTCCCTCACTAGCTTTCTAACCATAGCCGACAAGTCCGGCGTTTGGATAGTTGAAGTCAAGCGGTGGTCGTGCTCCACCTCATGTGAATGGTCTGGTCGATGTCTATAGGCCGTTCCACGCCTTCTTTGCTCAACATTCTCTTGACGTATATCATGTACATTCACTTCATCATCATTCCGCGGAGGCAATTATTCTTTATCCATCTAAACTCCAACATCCAAATCAATCGCAACAACTCCATCTTAGGCTCTAGCATGGAAAGGTAGGCTCCCTCCTCTGGAGGAGGGATCGATACTGATCCCTATGGAGGGATCGGTACCGATCGGTCTCGGAAGACCAGGTAGGTTTGCCTGTTGATGTCTTGAAGCTTCTGCGTGACATCCGTCAGTTCTGCGATGCTTGCATTGTGATATTCATCTGATGAACTAGAACTCTCCGATATTGAATAAGGGTAGGGTCCCTCCTAGCTTTCTCAAGCTGTTGCTGACTGAGTTGGTTCATTAGATCTATATTGATTTGAATCTGCTGATCCAACTATCGAAGGCTATCCACTAGCTCTTTCATTATAATCTAGAATTCAGCTCTTGTGATGGAATCAGCCGTTTTCTGGACATCAACTAGATTGGTAGTATTCACATCTACTGGTAGATTGCTCGGACCTCCTTGCTAGATGTTAGCATTCGTTTCCTTCTGCGTTTTGAGACATAGATCTGGTATTCCTAATCATTGTTGATAGTTTTCCTTAGACTTTTGAAAATCTAAGTAGAACGAACATGCTTTTTGAAGATAATTACGGATCTCTTTTGGGGATTTATGCAATCCAGTAGCAACAAAGGGATCCAAATAGGGCCGAGAATCTAGCATTCTCAGTGAAAGCACCAAAATGTTTGCACCAAAAATTAGCACAAACACCCAATAAAAGTTTTAAGAGAAATAAATGAAGAATCTAAAATGACAAAGAGGAAACAAGCAATTAAAACAATAAGAAATAAGCAAGTAATAGAGACACAACGATTTATGGTGGTTCGACGCTGTTTGCTTACGTCCAAATTGAATAGATTGCTTTATTAATCACTTTGTAAACTAAGTACAATAGGGATTGGATGAAAATCCTTTGTTAAAAAAGAGTACAAAGCAACTAGCAGTGTAAAGGTCCTGAAAATGAACAACCAAGCCTTTATTTATAGACAAAGATGGCAAAATATCTTCTTGAAAATTCGGCAGAAGGATCTTCAAAACCATACGGACCCGTCAGAAGAATCGCATGGCCCATATCCCAAGGAATATGGATTGGTGCCGATCCCTATTTTGAAGGAATTTGGGGGTGCGATCCCTATGGCGGGTTTCCCATGTTGTAATGTGCTTAGCCTCGAAGTTTCATGTAGATTGGATTAGTAGAACTTGAGTTATTGCTCGATTTTTGCTTCAATGTGAGTTGTCTTCTATTTCTACCGATCTCTATTGAGGGAAGAGGGTCGATCCCTCTTATTTCATCTTTTTGTGGTGCGACCCCTACTGTAGGCTCCTTAGGGTCCCCACATCTTGCTCATAAAATTTCATATGCAATGGACATATAGGTCTTGAAATATTGATTGTTTTCTATTGAATTACACTCGCTTCCTGAAACATGACGATCCCTATGTTGGAGACTGGGTATAGCTGATCCCTCCTTTATGTTGAACTATATTTCATACTTCGAACATTTTGCACTGCGTATCCCTCAATTCCATTCAACCACGGCTTCATATTACCATCTATACTTGACTTCAGAACCCCACAATCATCGCTCTGGACTTACTGGCCTTAACGACGGTCAAATCTAACTTGTTCAATCAGTTCGAATATAATCGATTCAAAATGTCGGATAACACTTTTGAATAGAACTCATTCTTCTAAAGGAGAAAATTCTACATATTAAATCATTATTAAATGATGATCTACAAATGCTTGGGTTTTCTTGGGTTCAAATTCACCTCTACCACACAATGTTAATAAGGATGGTATACCAAGTGCACCAAGACGCCCGCCAAGGCAAGTATCATCTCATCACTTAGAAGTTTATCCAAATCACAACAAAACTAGTCGAGAAATACTTACCCGGACTATTTCAAGCGGCCTTAACTGTACTATACATATAATTTGCAATGACTAAAGGTCACCCAAAATGACATGATGCATGTTCCAACCCTTCATTTGCTCATAAGATTTCTTTGTAAACTAGGGTCGGCCACCTGACTCCTCTCATGTGAACTCTGATATAATTCCCTAGTACAACTAGTGAAATTTCCTCGCACGACTAGACTCGAGCTTTGAAAATCCTTCAATTTCCTTAAGAATCTGACACAAGTGCTCGCCTTTATGAATCTAGTAAAAAACACTTTCCTAATTGGTGCAAATCACCTAAAAACCTTACGCTTGATCTAGTGATTAGGAACTGGTACGTGAATGGACCAACCTTTAGAAAATACGCTTTTAGCACATGGGATTACTCCCATCACCTAAGGTTTACTGATACACAAAAAAACAATTTTAACACGAACAACTCTAGACCTAGAAGACAAGTGGTGTATACGATATAATATATTAGAAAAATACAAGTATGCTCTCTCAACGTATCTCCTTTAAATAGATTGATTAACTCAAACCGGTTCACTTGGTCCGAGTGTTGATTCCAATCTTTGATACCAAATATAACAACCCGTCTTTCATAATACCCATAAGTCATCGTCTTACATCGATGACTGATTTTTGAATGCCATAAAATACAGATAGTTGGCATAAAATTAGAATGAAACACTAAACCAAGACATCGATAGGATTGGAATGATAACATATAAAATACGGAATATATATGAACATAACGGGATGATAATATATAAGGCACCACAATAGCGGTTGATAAATAAATATAAATACAAAACATTAGAATACATCAACTCCCAACAACACGGAGTTCTGAATAAGTATTTGATATAGTTGGTCCAATATACAAATAACAAGTCTGATATGTACTACTAAAATATTAGGTATACATATCTAAAATATCAATACCATGCTTTCAAAATGTTCCAACTGTCATCCTAATAGCGTATTCCCAAAAACACCTCCAAACTATCCAATTGAGTACCCGAGACATAAACAGACAAAGACAAAACAAGGTTAAAATTAAAGCCTACTGTGAGGAGAACTATCTCAAAATACTATACATTAAAACTATATACAAATAAATAGGAAACAACTAAATCACAGCCAACCCTCTCCATAAACATGGCTTGGGGATAATCTGGACTGCCCATAAACAAGTAAAGTAAAGCCATCTCAAAAATAGGGTATCATACCATAGCCTGCTCTTCTTTTGTAATCAACGAGTTAGCATAACTAATATAATGTGACTAAATAACAATATACTGTAATAAAGATAATTGTAACAGCCCACCCCGAGACCCACACTAATAAAGGATATAATTGGTTAATACTCTCTGTTAGTGCAGAGAATAGGGCTGGTTAGAAGCGACCACCTGTAAAATTGCTTTGGGCAAGCGTTGATTGCGTCGAATAATGTAACTATATTTTTTTCCTTTTCTTACAAGTGGTAATTCGACATATCTGATCCAGGTGCAAAACAATAATACGATTGTTTAATTTAATTCAGAACAATACATAACATAATATACAACACAGAATCAAACATCACAACGAAAATGATATACATATATATCTTCTCAAAAGTACGAGTCTACAAAAGAAAACACTAGACACATAATTATGTACATATACATCTATAGCACAGATAGATCTCAAATATATCGTAACCAAAAAAGTCTACAACATAAACATGCATTTATACTAGACTCAAATTATACATCAAAAACAATAACAACATCAAAATAGACTTCTTAAGCTAGCTCACATCCAAGGTCGTTAAATCCATGTACCTGTCAAGCCTTGTTCTGACCGAGCACTAAATAATACCCGAGTCAGACTATCTCTAATTATCACAAAAGGTGAGATACTGATAATAATAAACTTGCATAAATGTTAAGGATAATATCCTTAAATGTACTTCACTAACATAAAATACTTCATTTAATGATTCATGGTTTTATAGTTAAATTTTATGCTCATTTACAACATTCATAAAAATCAAAGCAACCACTACAATAACAACATAGATAATCCCATCCATATATGAAAGCAATAGACTTGTACTTCGCAAGTCGTCACAATAGGCACGCCTTCGCATACCAACACAAGAGGTTGCACTTTGCAAATTATAACTTGTTGGAAAACGAGTATCACAAGATGGGTCTGAAAACCCATTTAATCCGCCCAAACGGATCATCTAAGAATGAGTCTAAAAACCTCGTCAATAAGTGTTATACACTTTCAATCATTAATCATAAGAGTGTAAACTAATGTCCTATAACCACTTGTTGATGCTCAAATGATTATTAAAAGCTAGTAAACACCACTCGTGCAAATAAATTTTCATTTGAACAAGTCCAAGAAATAACTGGTGAAATAAACACAAGCATTCCGTGCCTACTTGTTTTATTAGACCTTTTAATTCAATTTCTAATCCAAGTGAGATAGTGTGTTTTTATAATAAAATAGTTTTGCTTTGTAAGCTACTTTGAAATATTGATTTAAAAAGATTTATATTATATGTATAGTAGAAACTACGATTTAATTCATATTATACTTATAGAAAACTTGCCTCAAAATCACTTTAAAATATAAAGTATTTAGATATAAATATATATTCTCCAAAATCCTTCTTATCCAGACTACATATGTTTTCCCTATATATATATATATATATATATATAATAGAAATCAATTTATTTTCAAAAAAGGAACTCCTTTATAAATAACTTCACAAACCGGTGCAATTAAATTGTATGTTTGGCAATGAAACATAAACCAAGAATTCCTTACGAATAAGATCATAAAAGTAGAACTAAATTCAAGCACCCAAAAATGCATAAGCAATTCATCACAACCAAGCTTCAAATGATTCTAAAATCATATCAAAACATAAAGGCAAACTAGCAATTTACATCTAAAAGTCGAACGGGCGACAGAACGGGCAAACCGGAGCATTCGAGGGCCAAAATTGTATGACCAGGGGCTCAGCCCAGGTCATAATCGGTGCACTGGTCCACCGGTCGTAGCACCTAGGTTGATCCCCACGCTGCGCGATGGCCTTCGATTGCACTGTTCGTCCCCTTTATCCCCTGTTAATCATCTTGAGTCTTTGGGTTCTAATTTATCATCCATGAAAGCATACAAACATCGACAATTTAATGCAAATCATGATCATAAGAGGTGAGCTTTAGTAAACTGAAAATAGGGTTTCGACTATTAGAGGTTATGGGAACAATATATGCAAATATCATAACCACATTGGGACTAATTCAACATCAATTCATTCAACACCCAATTTAGTAAATAAATTCCAAATAGAGATAGTTATGAGTTATAAACTCACCTTATAGCCTTGTTACAATTCTACCTTGCCTTTATCTACAAGCTAGAACTCAATTTCTCTAATTAAAACCTAGAACTCAATTTCACAAAAATACAAATATCTGAAAATATACTCAATTATTACACAAACGATTTTAGATGTAGATGTATTATTGGTTAGAGTGCTTACCTTAATTTTCCCAGATTTTTCCAGATTTTATTTGAATTTAAATGTTTGATTTTTGCTTGAGGCAAGGTTTAAGAAATAGGAAGAAACATGATTTCTTAGTTTACTGTAATGAGCAAAATGAACGTACAGAGAAGAGAGCAATTCATTTTATCAAGTATAAGAGAGAATAAATTTTCTCTTCACACACAAATGAGCTGAAATTTAAGTTAGGCCCAAACCCAATAGTTAAATACAAGAATTTCAATCTTTTACATTTTTTCTCTCACTATTTACACCCTTTAACACATTGATTTTTATCTCTAAAAATTTACACAAAAATACTACAATCTATATCAATCTCTTACTTATTCATTAAAAAGAAAGAAACAAAATTTAAGCAATTATTTTAACCCCCTTTTAATATTTAAAACATGATAATGTTTCATTTTCACTAAAAGGCCAAATACAACACTTATATTGCTTGAACACAACTAACTTATTTTTATTTAAAATAAATTTATACAATATTTAGAAATTTCTAGCTCATTATTTAACAAGTTTTAAAACAAGATTTTGTATCAATAAATTTCATATAATTCTTTCCAATATTATACAGACTTTTTAGCCCAAACTTCTAATTTAAATATCCTTACAATAAAAAACTTTAAATTCTAATTTCAATTATTATTCAAATAAAAATAGTCAAATCCTAATTTCTCCGATTTAAATCTTTATTTATTCTATTTAAAACTAAAAAATCAGGGTTGTTATAGACTTCTGCCTTTAAAGAAATTGCGTCCTCGTAATTTTTAATTCGGAGAAAAGTCCATAAATTAATAGAAATATATTATTATAATAGTATTTCTATTTTGAAAATGAACACTAACACCAAAACAATCAAACAAGCAAGCAACCAAATAAGCAAGTCATGTACAAGAAGATTCTTGCATTTGTACTCAAATAGAATCTTTTTTCTTTCTTTTCAAAAGATTAAAAGATCCAATTCATTTATTGATCCAAATTGTTTCTATGAGTTAGAGTTCTTCAATCAATTACCCAATCTAATTTCTTCTTTTTATAAAAATTCACTTCTTTTAAATCAATACCTCAAATAGTCTTTGCTTACTGTTTCAAAAAAATTGATTTCTCCAAATTAATTTCTCCTAAAAATTTGCGCTTCACAAATTGTTCCATTTTTAAAGCAAAGATTAATTTCTTTAAAAATGTGTACTTTAATTTAATACATTTTTATGGATTTATCGTAACTTAAAGTTACACCATGATCGCAATCAATACCCATCACTCAAGCTAACAATCAACTCATATCATTACAATAAACTAGCATAAAAGCAAGTTATAAATCCATCATATCAATATGGCATGCACTTCACAAAATAACACAAAAGAAACACTTTGCGTGTTGAATGTTTAAAGGCAAGTACTTCACTTATCTATACAAATGACCGCACTTCGCAAATCTAGGGCCAAGTTCTATAACAAATGACCGCACTTCGCAAGTCTACCTGCACATCGCAAGTCTAACATAGATGACTGCACTTGGCAAGTCTATCTGCACATTGCAAGTCTACCAACACATTGCAAGTCTAACATAAATGACTACACTTCACAAGTTTAGAACCAAGGCCTATCACAATTGACTGCTCTTCGCAAGTATAAGACATGCTCTTTACATATTGTTACAGAAGTGTCAAATAACTTCTAATAGTAATCATCGAGTAACGCACATGCATCCCATAACCACTCGGGTTTGCTTGAACATTTACTACAAGTCGGTAAGCTCCACTTACTTAAATATTCTATATAACAAGTCATATAATTAACCGATAAGGCGATCCCAATATCTTATTTTTTAGCCTTCATTTCTGTTTGGGAGGTAAGATTCCATTTATTAAGAATTGTTTGATGGGGGTCATCCATAAGTTTTCTTCTGTCTATTGAGGTGTAGGCACAGTTAGAAGCTGCCCTTGATTTTTCTCTATTTCCTGGTCTTGAGCTTCTCGGATCATGGCTCGTTGGGCCCTAGTTAGAACTAGTATTTGATTAGCTTTGGTGATACTTGGTTCAGCTTGATGCCCTATTGGAACAGCTTTCATTTCATTCTCTACTTTTGTGCTAGCCAGTTTGGCTAATAAATCGATCGAAAAGGTTTTTCTCACACAGAATTTGTTCTATATCAAACTCTTCGAACCACTCTAATAATTTTTTAGAAAGCTCCACATACTTAGTTAGAGTTGGCTCCTTGGCTTGGTACTTACCATGCATTTTGGTCCACAACTAACTGGGAATCACTATAAATTTTAATATGAGTTACCATCATTACATGAGCCATCCTTAAGCCACGGGGAAAGCTTCATATTTTCCAACATTTTTGGTTGCCTTAAATCCAAGCTGCACTACCCCGTATAACTTCTGCCCATCCACGATGATCAGTACATACCTAATTCCTGCCCCTGCTCATTTGATGCTCCATCCACAAATAATTACCAAGACCGGGGGCTGGATATTTCTTGCTTAGGTTGTGGTTCTTCGAGTAGTGTGCATTCCGCAATGAAGTCTGCTAGTGCTTGCCCCTTGATTGCTTTTCTGGGGTAGTAAGAGATATTACACTAGCTAAGCTTCATTGCCCATGATAGTAAGTGACCTAATGTCTCATGTTTCTGCAGTATTTACCTTAGCGGTTTGTCTATAAGGACTTTGATGGGATGCTCTTGAAAGTACGATCGTAGTTTCCTTGTCGTCAGAAGTATGTTGTAAGCTAACTTCTTGATGCAGCAGCGGAATAACAAAATGATGATTCCGTGAAAGTAGAATTCGATGGAATGAAGAATACTGAATGGCCCAAATTCGTTGATCCGAAGATACCGAATTCTAGCTATCTTCGTCACGTTGATCGCGCACGATACCGTAAAAGAAGATCTGCAATTCTTTAGACGTTGATCAAGCGCACTTGATACCGTGAATTGGCTTCTACGATCTTTGATCCGAGCGCACTCGAATGCCGAAAGAGGAGATAGGAGATTACACTCAACTACCAATTTAATGAAAGCACAAAACTAACAAACAAATTTTATTCAAAATCAACCAACCATTACAAATGAGACCACCTGCCTATTTATAGGCTTACAATTCACAACACAAAACTGTACAACACTTAGGTCGACCACGACTTAACACCACGACTTACGACTTACGACCTAGTATAGGTCGTTAACGACTTAACAGTTATTTACAACTCAATAACGACTCAACAGTTTACACATAACATCAATATGCGACCTAAGTACAACACACACGACCTAGGTACAACACCTCATAAGGTCAAACGACCTAAAAAATTACGACAGCGACTTATCTTGAACGACCTAAAGCATAGCGGCATAAGGAATCCACGGCTTCAAGCTTCAAGAGCGACCTATAGTAGCGGCAGATGATTTAGGTCGTTCGCGACCTAAAAGAACGGCAGGTGAGTTAGGTCATTCGCGACCTAAAAGAACGGCTGGTGAGTTAGGTCATTCGCGACCTAAAAGAGCGGCATGTGAGTTAGGTCGTTTACGCCCCTCTTCAGCGACCTTGGACTTAGGTCGTATACGACCTAATTTTGCTTCAGTTTGCACTGCCTGGTTAGGTCGCTCGCGACCTAGGACTTTGTTAGCTCGCATTACATCTTCGAAGTTAGGTCGCAGCTCCTTATTTCGCGACCCGTTAGGTCGTTCTCGACTCAAGAATTGGTTAGGTCGTTCGCGACCTAACACTTCACTATTTTGGGCTGCATCATCCTCCCCTGGCTGAAAAAATTTCGTCCTCGAATTTGCGCCCTCCTCTTCCATAACAAGCTCTTCCCCATAATACGGTATAAGATGTTTAACATTAAACACGTCAGAAGTGTACACATCCTCCGGCAGCTTCAACTTATAAGCGTTTTCATTGATCCGTTTCACAATCGTTACAGGACGAATCTTTCGAGCTTTAAGTTTATTGGATGCTCCTACTGGAAAACGATCTTTTGTTAGCACAGCATATACTAAATCTCCTTCATTAAATTGAACGCTTCTTCGCTTCAAATCCGCAGATCGTTTATACTTTTCATTTTCTTTCTCCAATCGTTCCTGAACGATTTTATAACATTTTGCCAATCCATCAACAAAATCAACAGCCCGTTTAACGGTTCCCTTTGGTTGTGGTACTATCGTCAAATCCAACGGCCCCTTTGGTAAGCTTGAATACACTATCTGAAATGGACTGAAACTCATACTACGGTTTATAGCATGATTATGAGCAAACTCCGCTTGACATAACTTCATATCCCAACTCTTCAGATTATCCTTCACAAGGCACCGTAATAAATTTCCCAAAGATCTGTTAACAACTTCAGTCTGACCATCGGATTGTGGATGGTAAGCACTACTGAAATTTAGCTTTGTTCCGACCATCTTCCACAAACTTAGCCAAAAATGACTTAGAAATCTGGTATCCCGATCAGAAACAATGGACTCTGGTAAACCATGTAAGCGATACACTTCTTTAAAGAATAACTCAGCAACACGGACGGCATCGGCTGTCTTCTTACAAGCGATAAAATGTGCCATCTTTGAAAACCTGTCCACTACAACATATATCGAATCATTCCCCCTCTGAGTTCTCGGTAATCCCAACACAAAATCCATACTGATATCAACCCATGGTCTAACCGGCACGGGTAACGGCATATACAATCCCGCATTTGTCGCTGTCCCTTTGGAAATTTGGCAAATATGACATCTCTCCACAAACCTCCCAACTTCCCGTTTCAATGAAGGCCAATAATAAGATTGGGAAATCAATTGCAAAGTACGATCTCGGACCACATGACCTTCCTCATGCAACTCCTTTACAATCTTCATACGTAAGCTGCACTCTGGTATGCACAATCGATTTCCCTTAAAAAGAAAACCATCCACCAATACAAACTCATCCGTCTTTCCCTCCTTGACTTTATCTACACACTTCGCAAAGTAAGGATCATCAACAAACATTTCTGGCAACACATCAAACCCTGTTACTTCAACCTTCATTGTAGTCAATAAATGATTCCTTCGACTCAATGCATCTGCCACTCTATTCGTAATTCCCGATTTATGCTTCACCACAAACGTAAATTGTTGTAAGTATGCAATCCATGAAGCATGCCTTGCCGCAATATTGTCCTGTCCCTGCATATGTTTCAACGCCTCATGATCAGTATATAAAACAAATTCTTTATGAAACAAATAATGCCTCCAATGTTTCACAGCTTGCACAATAGCATAAAATTCCACATCGTAAGTATTATATCTCATCTTTGCTCCTGATAACTTCTCACTGAAATATGCAATAGGACGTCCTTTCTGACTCAACACCCCTCCAATTCCAACCTTCGATGCATCAGTATGTAATTCAAACAACAACTGAAAATCCGGTAACACTAGAATCGGTGTTGTCGTCAATAGTGCCTTGATTCTCTCAAAGGCAATTCCTGCTTCCTCCGACCATAAAAATTGCTTCCCTTTCATACAATCAGTAACTGGTGCCATCATGCTACTGAAGTGTGGAATGAACCTTTGGTAGAATGACGCCAAACCATGAAAGCTTCTAACTTCTGTAATCATCCTGGGTTGTGGCCAATTTCTGATTGCTTCAACTTTATTCTGATCCACCTGTATACCTCCTCCCGATATGACATATCCCAAAAATAAAACACTATGCGTCATGAACACGCATTTCTTCATTGCAGCATAAAATTGTTCCTGTCGTAGTACCATCAACACTTCTCTCAGATGTTGCACGTGTTCTTCTGGACTTCCACTATATATCAGTATATCATCAAAATACACCACCATAAACTTCCCAATGTATGGTCTAAAAATCTGATTCATCACCCTCATAAATGTACTCGGTGCATTCGAAAGACCAAATGGCATGACCAGCCATTCATATAATCATTCTCTCGTCTTGAACGCTGTCTTCCACTCATCCCCTGGTCTTATACGAATCTAATGATAACCACTTTTCAAATCAATCTTCAAAAAGATAGTAGCCCCGCTCAACTGATCCAACAAGTCATCCAATCTAGGCATAGGAAATCGATATCTCACAGTAATCTTGTTCAGTGCCCGAATATCAGTGCACATCCTCCACGTCCCATCCTTCTTCGGTACTAACAATGCTGGCACAGCACATGGACTTAAACTTTCCTGCACCGCCCCTGTTCAAGCAATTCTTCCACTTGCCTTCTCAACTCCTCATGTTCCTTTGGACTCATTCTGTAGTGTGGTCTATGAGGTAACACAGCTCCTGGAACAAGATCAATTTGATGTTGAATGTCTCTCAACGGCGGTAACTCCGTTGGTAGCTCCTCCGGAAATACATCGTCAAACTCTTCCAGCACTGGTTTCACTTCTTCAGGGATCTCACCCACTTCGTGACTCTCACGTCCAATCAACAAGAATACTTCAGGCTCCTCTTCTACCTCCTTAACAAACTCTTTCAAAGATAGCAAAGTTTTAAGTTCTTCAATCTCCTCCAACTTGCTTTCTTGTTGTCGCTTCTTAGGAATTAAAGTGATTTTAGTTCCTTCAAACATAAAACTGTAACTGTTAGTACGTCCATCATGTTGCACCGCCCTATCATATTGCCATGGTCTTCCCAACAACAGATGGCGTACATCCATGTCAACCACATCACACCAAATTTCATCTTTGTATTTCTTCCCAATTGAAAAATTCACACAAGCTCTTCGTCCAACTTTCACCTCCCCACCTTTCTTCAACCAAGCTAACTTGTAAGGTTTCGGATGCTTCTCTGTCTTCAATGATAGCTTCTTCACAACTTCTATAGAGATAATATTATCACAGCTCCCCGCATCGATGACAAACTTGCAAACCCTTCCCAAGATAGTACATGTTGATTGAAAGATGTTACTCCTCAACCAGCTAGTTTCCTCCTCCTGTTTTGGTGTTAAACACGACCTCTTCATCATCAATGAATACCCTTCATCTCCCGACACATTCTCTTCCTCCTCATCATGTAGTGAATTAGAACAGTCAGCTTCTACCTCATCTTCTTCTGCCTTAGCAATCATAGTTCTCTTCTTCGGTTTTGGACATTCGCTGCTCTTGTGACCCACTTCCTGACAATTATAGCATTTGAAATTGGGGTTGACTTTTGGTTTAGCCACTTCATGAACAACCGGCTTACTCGATGCTTTAGGAACATTAGAACTGCTACCCGCTCCTTTGTTCTGCCCTGTAAAACTTGGAAACACACCTCCCCCACATCTACCTTGTTTCTCCCAAGCCAACGCCTTTTGATGTGCTTCTGCCACAGATCTAGGGTCGAACATGTTCACCATATCCTGGATCTGTGCTCTAAGTCCACCAACAAACCTAGCGGTCAATTGTTCTTCTGTCTCCATAATGTCATTTCGAGCAATCAACTGGTAGAACTCATCTGCATAATCAGTAACAGCCTTCGTCCCTTGCCTCAGGTTTTGTAGTCTCTGATATATTAGTGATTGGTAATTGTAAGGTAAGAAAGTAGCCTTCATCAATTTCTTCATCTTTTCCCAAGCTACAATCCTTGACTTCCCCATCCGCTCTCTAGTAAGTTTGGTTTGTTGCCACCATGCCATAGCTCTCCCCCTCAACCTAGTAGCAACCAACTTCACTTTACGATCCTCTGGAACCTCCTTGAAGTCAAATATTTCCTCAACATATGCTAACCAATCAAGAAATTCCTCAGCTTGCATACCCCCTTTGAATTTCGGTATTTCAGTTTTCATCCCAGACTCCCACTTGTGATCATACTCCGATTGATTTCTTCCTTGACCTCGTCCTCGTCCATGAACACTACCACCATCAAACTCCTCCTCGAAATCTAATGTATATCGATGTCGATCCTGACCATCAACATCTCTACTACCATCGTGTCTTCCACCAACATCCCTTCGATCTACATTCCTCCGATCACGATCATTCATATTCCTATCACGATCTCGATCATCAACATTTCTATAACTGTCTCGGCTCATACTTCTATGATCATTATCAATACTTCTCTCTCGATTGGAATGTGGTGAAACTCTACTTCCTCCATGGTTAGACTCAGGTGAAACCCTTCTCTGATTTTGTTTCATCTCCAACATCATCTTCTCTAATCGACCAATCCCTTCATTGAGCTTCTCACTAAAGTTTTCGTTTATTCTTTGCTCCATCTCATCAGCCTCTTCTCTTCTATACAATGCTTCAACATTTTGATGGCGATTAGCTCTTCTTGGCGGCATGATTGAATCTTCACAAACTTCAACACTAAACTTTTGGCCTTGATCTTCAAATATGATGCACGGCTTCAACTAGATGTATCTCGGCTTCACTAACTCGGCTTTAACTCTTCAAAAGAATTGGCTCCAAGACTCGGCTTAGCTATGATTGGCTAAGTCTAGCTTTGATACCAAATGATGCAGCAGCGGAATAACAAAATGATGATTCTGTGAAAGTAGCAATCGATGGAATGAAGAATACTGAATGGCCCAAATTCGTTGAAGGAGAAACCATGGTTATATCTGACAATATGATAGCTGCAGGCGAAGTACTTGTTAATTCAGCAGTAAGATACGACATCGGGTGAATCGAGTTAACGTCATCCGCTGCTATAGGCAAACATGGGTTCACAGGTGGCACAGGTATGGAGGCATTAACGGGGAACACGGCAGTAATTGAAGTAGCGGGAGTCGACTTGGAAATCGAGAATTGGCGACCAGATCTAGTTTGCGCTGAAGATTCAAAGGAGGCCGCGAATCGAGACTTGAGCTTCTTGTTCTTGGCCATTCATATCTAAGACGAAGCGGAGGACGATATGGACGCGGAAAGGATGAACGGAGGAAGAGGCGTGAGGGATTAAGGGAGATCTGAGATGGGTAGACATTTTCGTTCGCCCATTTTGATTTTGTAATTAATAATTCTGAAGAATTTTTCAATGATAAACTTGATTTCCAATTTGGTGAAAATAAGCTTGAACTTCAGCAATTGTTCTATCTACCCCCAAAAATCATCGAAAATAAAACAACTTATATGACTTTTAATAAAACGACATTCGTTTTTCCAAATCAACATTCAAATCTAAAATCTTTTATGGTTTGGCTTTATGTGCTTGAGCTATGTCTCTCATACTTGACGAGACAAATGAATTGATCTTTGGAAGACCGTTTCATTTACTCTTTAACAGTATATTTTCTGATGTCGTGTAAATAATAATCTTTCATTTTCATGTAAATATAGGTCATATTTTTATTTTATCCTTTCACTTGGGTTGACTGTTGGGACACAGTCAAAATCAAGTGTGGGGGGAGTCTCATGTTCATTTTTTACTTTTCATGGTTTATTTTTGCATTTTCTTTCCAAACTCTGAGAGAAAAAATTCCAAAAAAAACAAAAAAATTCCAAAACATTTTTTTACCATATTGATTTACTTTTAAAAAAACACTATAGGATAAATATATGTTTCTGATTATCAAACTAAAATTTTTGAAAATTTATTTGTCTCTACAAAAATAAAAATAAAGTTTGATTACAAGTAACGATGGTTGAACTAGTATATAAGGAGGTTCATGGGTGATAATTATAAAGTATATCCTAATTGAAATCTTTGTTTAATAAATGGTTGAATTAAAGTAAAGGTGATAACGTTTTAAATCTTCTAATTTAAGTGGTGCTAAAATGATATTGTAAAACTCTATCTTCATAAATTTTTTTATATATGTTTATATTTTATTAACACCTAGAGTCATGTGTTCACACGCAAGTGTGTACACTCGCCATACTCTGTACCCTTCTCACGTAAGCCTGAAAGGCAGTGCATGATCGGTATATCTGGCCTCAGTTTATCTGAGTTAGGTGTATGTATATAAAATTCTTTCATTAATAATGCCTACTGTCGATAGGTGTACACACTTGTGTGTACACCGTGCTCAGTATTCCCCTCATATAAGCCCGAAAGGCAGTGCATGGGTGGTATATCTGGCCTCAGTTTATCTGAGTTAGGCATATGTAAATATTGTTAATATCAATAAAATTTTCAAATAAAGAGAGAGTAAACAATTGAAATCCAAGCACTATTTTTACTTATTTGATTTGACTTGTTATTCAAAAGAAATGAAAATACCACTTTGAAAAACTTTAATAATCAACTAAGGATCTATTTTATAGTTGCACTATGTTATCAACCAAAACAACTAACCAAACTATAGTCTAATTGTGATGATAACTTAATTTTTGTTGGATGTTTTGACGAGTAAAATGACTAAAATTTCACGATGATGACCAAAACTTATATTTAACTTATTCGTGTCAATTTAAAAGTAAATCCTTCGTCTGTAAATATTTTCAAAAACTTGCATTCATTTCTTTGTAAATAAATCTTGCATTTAGGAATTTTTCATGCTGCATTTGGATTTTGTGGGTAGTATCCGCTAAAAACCCTCACGAGACAACACTCGTCCTACTAGGGACACCTAGAGGTTTAACAGCCTATTGCATACGCTTAATGCAATCGTGCTTCCTATGAAAATGGATTTATCTTATTTTTAGTTTATTCGAGAACGAATAAGAAGATAAATGTGGGGGTATTTGATGTGCATGTAAATATGCATATTTTTACTTCCATATTTAATCTAATTTAATTAAATAATGAGCATATAGGTTATTTTAACACGTTTAAACCAAAATTTCAATTTTTTAAAAATATCATTTATTCATCTTCATATGGGGGCAAAATGGTCATTTAAGTGTGGATTAATTTGAGAAATTTATTTGCACGTTTTATTTTTATTTGTAGGAATTTTGATGAAAAAATAAGAAGAGGCTTCATGAAAATATGCATGCACAAGAGAAGAAGGCAAATGAAGATGGAAATAAATCAACTCATGCAACATGGATAACCCCACCTACCCACTTACCACGTTCTACAATTAGGAGCTAATGCACATGTTAGTGGCCAGTAAAGTTACATGCACACTTAATAGAGGATTAATTCATGCTAATGATAACTTGGTGACCACAGTTCATCAAGGGTATTTTGGGTAGTCCCTAACTATAAATACCCTTTATGTTTCATGTAATGAGCTCATAGCACCACCTTGTAGTTAGTTTAGTGGTAGCCACAAAAATAAACATAAACCCTCTCTCTCTTTTTAATGGCTTCTTAGCCTTTTCTTATGTAATTTTCTTATGCAATTTAATTTCATGCTCTTTTAATTATTGTTATTACTTGCAATTAGTGTAGTTTTTATTTCATGCAAGTAGATTAGCTTTTATTTTATTTTAATTTAGCTCTCTTCTTAGTTTACTTCATTTTCTTCTTGTTTATGTTTATGTTGCAATCTACATTTGTTGAAAGATAACAAATATAAGAAGCAAAACCCCTTCAATTTAGGGGTAATGAAGCTCTTTTACTCATGTAGATTCAACATATTTGTTATTTTTTGATCTCCTTTTGTGCTTAATTGAATGTTTGATTTGGTAAATTTTTTGTTGTTTAGCTTTGAATTTGATATCCTATGTTGTTGACACCAAATAGGTTATGATTAAACAAACACAAATTACCTCTTCATCTATATATGATTATGGTAATGAAGTGGGTTTTAAAACAAAATTTTGATGGTCTATATTACTAATCAATGGTAAATATATCATACTTATAATATATTTTATTTTTGATTTCATTATCATTTCCATGAGAGTTAACAGGTGGTTTAGGAGGTGTGTTATAGTTTGATGGTTTATGGTTGGCTAATTAATAGCACAAATACACCATACTTATGATAAACACATCAACTAAATTCACCAATGACCAAAAAGAGAGATTATAATTTCATTATGCTGATTTATATATCATGAGAAGGGATTTGCCTCTAAATTGCCTTATATTCTCGTATTTTTATCCACTTTTAGCTTTTGTTAGTTTTTAGAAATTTGTAGTTAACACATCTCAAATTCTTGGTTTAATTTGATTGAGTAAAAATTTTAAAATCAATTCAATTCCCTGCGGATAGACCCGTACTTGTTACGTACTAAAATTTTACATCGTGCGCTTGCGGTTATTTTTAATTAAATATTTTTCGACGATTTTCTAATCCAATAAAAAATTAGCCGATCAAACAAACACATATCCACAGAGTTTTATACAAATGTAGTAGAGTTTATAAAATGGAAATAAACCCAACAACTGTCTTATAACAAGAAAATAAGCAGTCACTACTGAGGCTTCCAAGTGCTGCACAGCGGAATAAGGGTAGAAATCCATGTAGTATATAATACAAGATAGCTCCATCCTGCTCGTCCTTCGCATAGCTTCTGCGTCACCTAGACCTGTTATCGAGTCTACTTATTTAAGAGTACCCAAGACAATAAGAAACAAAGTATTAAACCTTGTGTCAGACAATAGTCTGGTGTGAGTGGTAAATGAATCTTAAAATACTATGCAAGTAAATATAGTAAGGAACAGAGGTACACGATGAAAATGTGTATGTGTTAATATAGTACACACGGATCGTGTAATATGGACTAACAATATATGCGGAATGTTATTTACAATTGCTATACAAGTAAATATTCAGTAAACTAACTATATAGCAATTCACAGATATAGAATAGTAAATGCAGTAAACTGAAAAATCACACCAGGGATTTTTATACTGGTTCGGACCTCCCGTCCTACGTCCAGTCCCAGACTTCTATCTGGATTTTCACTACCAACTACCTCGCTTCACCTGGAGGAACAGGTTTACAACACCCGAACAGCCGAACGGGATTTCGTGCCTCTTACAACACCGAGGACTTCAACAAAAACAAATACAATTGTTGTTGACAACTTGTGCTCTTGATAACACGGATTTGTCACTTGTAGTACACCCTTCCTATAATCTTATCCTCAAAATATGTGAATGATGTTTGTGAAGATTGGAGGAAGTATATTACTTATTGAATCAAAAGATATGAAATAATTTCAATGATTTAATTAAGCAATTGAAATATTTAAGAGCTTTTAGAATGCAAGAATATTTAGAAAGTAAGATAAGAAATTAGAGCAAGAATTTATGAGTATAGAATCAATGATTTAGACGTGTTTATATAGAGAATAAATGGTTGTAACTCTTTGTGAAGAGTAGCCATTAATAGAAATGATCATTGATGAAAGGTAAGAGATGCAACTATTGGTGAAAGAAGTGTATTTTGGGAAAGGTTGCTCTCTGTTTAAAAACGGTCGACAGGTCAAAAAAATGGCCAGTAGACAGGATTTCAAATATATAGACATTATGTGCATGTGTGCACGTTCATTGTGCATTTTACATAGAAACGGTCGACCGCCTGGTTTAATACCGGTCGACCGGTCCCTGTCAAATTGCACAATGAATGTGCAATGCCATTAAAACGTATTATATTGAGGTGCATGATTATTTAAGGATAGATTTTAACAATTTTATCACTATTACAACATCAAATAATCAACCTATAATCTAGAGTACCATATTTAGCTCTTTTGTGCCTCTTTATAGCCATGATGTCTTCTTTTTGTCGATCGCCTTTATTTCTTTGTCAGAAATCAAAACTTCGTAGAATATATGACTCAACATTCTCCCCCTTTTTGATTGATGACAACATATATCTGAAGTTCTGAATCTCCCCCTGAATATGTGATCTCCCACTGAGATTTTGTCTGTATTCTTTATATATATATATATATATATATATATATTCCTGCAAATAATTGTTAGCACTTTCTCCCCCTTTGTCATCGACAAAAAGGAGTAATAGATAATGGAATAATAAAGGAATGTAACAACCAGAATATCCATGCATAGCAAATCATAACATATCCAAGCAAACCAGAGTATCATACAGACCATAATATAATATAGGAACGACACTATTTAGTACAAGTGTCATTAAAATACTAAACCAAAATATAGAGATAGAAAACAGAATCTAGGATGAGTCAGATGTGGTCTCCTCTTGATCATCTTCTTCCTCCTCATCGTCATTGTCATCATCATCTTCCTCATCATCGTCCTCCCTAGATGATTCACCACGACCATGTCCACCAGAACTAGCAGACTCCTCAGTTGATGACCAATTGAAAACAGGAGGAGCAGGACGCTTGCCTGGGTCCTGACCTTGAGCAGAGATGGATGAGCTACATGACATAGCATCCCATAATATACCAAAGAATGACTTGACTTTGTTGAAGCGTTTATCAATCTTTGTATCCATGCGCTTGAGTCTTGATTCAAGCAAGAACTGATTACGCGCAATAGTTTCAAGTGATTCTTTTGTGGAGGATTTTGATTTCAACAATTTGACGTCTTCGGAACGAGGTCGAGATGATGTAGCTTTTTGTTCTTTTGGACCTCTTTGTTGCCATTGTTCAAACGACATAATTTGAAGGTAAGGAGGTGGGAGCTTCATGCGTTTGATGGTTACGGAATCAATACATTTTGGTTTCGAGGTGGCAAAGTCAGGGGGACTTACGCCACAAGCTAGCAATATACGCATGATATATTCATTGTAGAAAAAGTGAGGTCGAGTAGAGTTGTTCACCTTGAGAATCTCGTCAAATAGCATATGAACCCAATTGATTTGGACACCACCATAAACAGCATAGAGGGCCTTGAAGTTCTCTTTATAGACTGCGTTGTAGTTTCCTAGTCTAGGAAACAAAGAAAGCATCAAGACGCGGTGTAGTAGTCTGGCGGTGGGTCGAAGTCCAATTGATTTTGTGCCATTACTGTTGTCTTCCATGAATTGATGGCTGGTGCTATTGCGAGTGTAGACTTCACAGAAATTTGATGAAAACTCATTGCCATGATTAGGTATACCCAGTATAGAAGCCATCCTGTCATGAGTGATAAAAATTTATTTGCCACAAACAACAGACCAAATGACTCCGTCCGGATTATCAGGTTTATACTCGTCTAGGTTCATGTTGGCATAGAACAATTTTATCATCAAGTGATTAATTTCCACATTGTTATCTGAAAAATCGATCAATGACGAAATATTGGAGTTATCTGCTACCCTACGGATTCCATAAGATGTTAAGTCATCAAACTTGATGTAAGAACCCGGATGAAATTTGTTGTTAGTCATTTGATTCCATCTTGTGATAGCTACCGGATTTTCGAGCCATTTCTTAGCGGAGATATTGAGGGATGAAGCTCCGGAGGATGACCCTCTCTTGGGTTTCTTTTGTGGAGGAGCCATTTTCAGAAAATTTGGAGGATTGGAATTTAAAAATGGGAAATAGGGTTTCTGGAATTTGGGGATAATTGACCGGTTGATACAAAATGAGGAAGTAGGGAAAAAAATGACACAAAGTTAGTAAAAAAATATTACGTATACCGGTCGACCGATATAACATGGCCGGTCGACCGTTTTCATCCAGAGGCTAAACGGTCGACCGGGTATATTATAGGCGGTCGACCGGATTTGTTGCCTGAGAAAAATCCAGTCTGTTTTTCAATTTTTTGAATATATCGAGCTATATAATTCATATTTCACTCTTATTATAATATACAAATGTTATTATATGAGTGATAAAAAATGAACGATACAACATATATATATAAATCTAATGAGAAGTGGAAGGTCCATCATTAGAATTTTCTTTATTATCTTTAATACGTTGTTTCCATGGACTCCAGTTTTTCTGAGCACCTTCATTCCTGTTATAATTCCGGTCCCAAGTAGTAGGACTCCTAGACGTTGACGGCATAGACGGCATTGGTTCATGCACGTCATGCTTGTTTGAACCACAGAAGAATGATGCCATTCTTTCTAAAAACAGATAGACGTGTCGATGTCCGTTGTTGTTCATGATAAAGCTGGCTTTGCCCATAATGAAGCTGTCTTTGAAGATCTATTTGATGTTTCTGATAGTGGTGAATCTCGTCAATTTGTGCTTTGGTACGGGGAGAACAAAACAACGCCTTCTTTACTCGTTTCGAGGTAGGTGTACTGCCAGGAGTACGAACACAATGGTGATGGCACTTCGGTTTCTGTTTTGGTGTTTCGGGAGAATAATACTCCTCTGGCTCAGAACTTGTAACGGAAATGTGTGATTTTTGAGCACACTCATCACAAATATGTGCCATAGAAAATTATGTATAGAGCCTTATGCTCAAATAAGGAGAGATGAATAAAGAGAGAATATTTGACAAGCTTATATAGAAATTCCTTATATATAAGCTGTGGTTGAGAGTGAATAAAGAAATTTGACCGTGAAAACAAGCAGAGGCTCATATTCAATCTTTTCTAGAAATAGGTTAAAAATAGCTATAGTTAAAGTATAACCAAAAAGAAAGAACTTAATAGTATATCATCAGTAATTACTAGTCAAGTTCTTTTCTAGAAATTAAACCAAGCTCTCTTCGTAATCTAATAAAACTAGATTCGAGCAGAGGCTTAGTAAAAATGTCTGCTATTTGATTATCAGTTTGCACATATTCAAGACATATATTCCCTTTTTCAATATTGTCTCTAAGGAAATGATGACGGATATCAATGTGTTTGGTTCTAGAATATTGACTGGATTCTTAGAAAGATTTATAGCACTTGTGTTATCACAGTATATAATAGAATTTGATAAATGAATATCAAAATCTTGAAGTGTTTGTTGCATATATAGTACTTGAGTACAAGCGAGAGCCGCTGATATATATTCAGCTTCACATGTTGATAGTGAAACACAATTCTGTTTCTTACTAAACCAAGAGACAAGTGATTTTCCAATAAAATGGCACGTACCACTTGTACTCTTTCTATCCATTCGAGAACCTCCAAAATCAGCATCACTATATGATACTAATTCGAATGGACATTCTATTGGATAAAAAAGACCGAAATCTTTTGTATTATTAAGATAACGAATTATACGTTTCACTGCTCGTAAATGTGATTCCTTTGGATTTGCTTGAAAACGAGCACATAGACAAACACTCATTATTATATCTGGACGACTAGCTGTAAGATAAAGAAGAGAACCAATCATGCTTCGATATAATTTCTGGTCAACACTCTTACCATTTTCATCTTTTTCAAGATGTGTAGTTGTACTCATAGGAGTTGGTTTACCAGATGTATTTTCTAATCCGAAGCGCTTGATAAGATTTCCGCAGTATTTTTCTTGATTAATAAAAATACCGTTCGAAAGTTGTTTGATTTGAAGTCCAAAAAAATATGATAGTTCTCCCATATGAGACATTTCGAATTCTTTGGTCATAATATTTGCAAATTCTTTGCAGAGTTTATCGTTTGTTGAACCAAAGATGATGTCGTCTACATATATCTGGATAACTAGAATATCTTTTCGAGAATGTTTGATAAATAAAGTTTGATCGACTTTGCCTATTTGAAATCCTGAGTTAATGAGATAGCTACGTAGTCGTTCATACCAAGCACGAGGTGCTTGCTTCAAGCCATACAGAGCTTTCTTAAGTTTGAATACATGGTCAGGATATTTTTCATGTATGAACAAAGGAGGTTGTTCGACATATACTTTCTCTTTGATAAATCCATTGAGAAATGCACTCTTGACATCCATCTGATAAAGTTTGAAATTATGGTGACAAGCAAAAGATAATAGGATTCTAATAGCTTCTAGTCGAGCAACTGGTGCAAAAGTTTCTTCATAATCGATACCTTCTTCCTGATTATACCCTTGTGCTACTAATCTCGCTTTATTTCTGGTGATATTTCCTTGTTCATCAGCCTTATTTTTATAGACCCATTTAGTACCAATCATTGACTGATCAGTTGGTCTTGGAACAAGTTCCCAGACATCATTGCGCTCGAACTGATTTAGTTCTTCTTGCATGGCAATGATCCAATATTCGTCGATAGCTTCTTCTTTAGGATTCTTAGGTTCGATATTTGATAGAAACGCAACATGACCCATTTGATGTAATTGACTCCTAGTTCTTACTTGAGAGTCGACCTCGCCAATTACATTTTGAACCGGATGGTGTCTCAATAATCTTGGAGGGGAACGTATCTCACAAACTGGTTGTTGTTGGGAAATATTTTCAACAATATTTTCAGAGTCAGAGTCATAATTTGTGATGATAGGAGTGTCAGTAAATATAGTTTCGTCATCATCTAGTTTTGATTGAGAAGGTTGAAAGAATTCATCGAAAGAAACATGAAGAGATTCTTCAATAGTTTTGGTTCGTTTATTGAAAATACGATACGCCTTGCTTCTTTCCGAATAACCGACAAATATACCTTCATCAGCTTTCAGATCAAACTTTCCGAGATGGTCTTTCGTATTTAAAATGAAACATTTTGAACCAAATACTTTGAAGTAAGATATATTTGGCTTCCTTTCGTTAAATAATTCATAAGACGTGTTCTTGGTGAGTGGTCGAATGGACACACGATTCAAAACATAACACGCAGTAGCGACGGGTTCTGCCCAGAAATGTTTTGGTAAAGTGGATCCATTTAATAACGTTCTTGCACATTCTTGTAATGTTCGATTTTTCCGTTCTACAACTCTGTTTTGTTGTGGAGTTCTAGGAAATGAAAAATTGTGGTTAATACCTTTCTTTGTACAAAAATGTTCAAATTCTTTATTTTCGAATTCACCACCATGATCACTCCTTATGTTTTTAACTTTTAGCCCTTTCGATTTTTGAATTCTTTTGAAGAAAGATTTGAAATGTTCAAAAGTGTCACTCTTGTTTTTCAGGAAAATAGTCCATGTATAACGAGAATAGTCATCAACTATTACAAATACATATCGATTATGGTTTATTGACTGAACCTGTGTTGGTCCGAATAAATCCATATGTAGTAACTCAAGTGGTTGTAATGTTGATATGACTTTCTTGGATTTAAAAGATGATTTGGTTAATTTTCCTAATTGACATGCATCACAGATGTTGTTAACTTTAAAACTCATTTTGGGTAGTCCTCTAACTAGATTGTTTTTGGCTAGCTTGTCAATAGTTCTGAAGTTTATATGACAGAAGCATTTGTGCCATAGCCATGGATCATTATCATTAGCCACAAGACACATATCTGAATTATGATTAATATTCATATTCAGAATATATATATTTCTATCTCTATAACCTTCGAAAATTAAATTATGATCTTTATCTAGAATACTACACTTATTATCCGAAAAAGAAATTGCAAAACCCTTGTCACATAACTGACTAATACTAAGTAAATTGTGTTTCAAATTTTTAACAAGCATGACATTAGTAATGAGAGGTAAGTTAGATGTACCGCAATTGCTCACATCGCCTTTTCCGATGATATAGCCTTTTGAATTATCTCCAAAAGTGACGGAGCCACCATCTGAGTATGTAATATTTGTCAATAAGCTCTTGTCTCCAGTCATGTGCTTCGAGCAACCACTGTCCAATATCCATTTTCCTCTTTTCTTAAGTGGGACCTGCAAAAAAATAAAATTAAATCCATGGTACCCACTTTTTATGGGGTCCTAAGAGTTAGGTCTTAGGAGTCCAAACCCATACGGGTCCGGTATCCCCTTTATATATATAATTAGTATTAAGATGCACAGTATTCATGAAATTCTGAATATATTTGTTCCTAATAAAATTGTTATTTGTTTTAGGAACCCATATTTTGATAGTCTTGACATTTTTCTTCTGAAATTTCACAATTGGTTTTGGTTTGGAATATAATAAACTAAGATTCTTCTTAGCTTTAGTCTTTTGTATTTTCTTCTTCCTTTCATTACCAAGATGTTTCTTGGTTTCTTGTTTCTTATATCCCAAACCTTGTTTATTTGAAATAGATTGTGAACTTTCAATGATTTTTGTCAAATTTTCTCGACCTTTGTTAAAGTTAGAAACATTTTGAGTAATGTCATCGAACTTTGTTTGTAAACTATCTTTTTCTAGGTCCAGAATTTTGACTTTTGCCTTAAGCTCATGATTTTCAATAGTGAGAGCATTATTTTTCTCTTTTTGAGCTTCTATTTCTTGACTCAAAAGAGATAGTTGAGAGTCAACATTAGATGATGATTCTTGAATTTTTTCAAGTTCTTCTTCTAATATTTTTTTCTCATCTTTTAACATATCTCGTTCAAACTCTGCTCTACTTAAATCTTCTTTGACTACTTTTAATTGACGTTTTATGTCTTTATATTTGACTATCAATTCAGCATTAATATCAAGTAATTCGTCAAATGTAGGAATTTGTACCTCATCTTCTGTTGCCATAAAACAAACATTAGCTTGTTCATTCTCCGAATCACTTTCACTTTCTGATGAAGATGAGTCTGAATCATCCCATGTTACTGAGAAGGCTTGTTTCTTTGACTTGTCCTTCTTATATTTGAATTTGTCATTTTCTGACTTCTTCTTTTGTTCAGGACAATCCTTCTACATATGTCCCTTTTTGTGGCAGTTGAAACATTCTATAGCGGATGAAGATGGTTTATTTGATCCAGGTTTCCTTTTGTTGTAACGACTGGCTTTTCGATATTTTAGGAATTTTTTGAATCCTTTTGCAATGAATGCCAGATCTTCATCTTCAGAATCTGATTCATTTTCATCTTTCTCAGCATGAAATGCTACATTTTTCTTTTCTTCTTTCTGTTCTTTTCTAGCCTGCAAATTTGCTTCATGGGACATTAGATTTCCTATCAATTCATATGGCTTCATGACGGAAAGGTCATTAGCTTCTTCAATTGCTAATACTTTTCCTTCCCATTCACTAGTCAGAGAATGTAGGACTGTTGAAACAACATCAAAATCTGAATAATTTTGTCCTAATCCGATAAGTGCATGATGAATAGTTTGAAACCTTGAATACATATCATTGATTGTCTCATTCGGTTTCATTTTGAAATTTTGAAACTGACTTTTTAACATGGCTATTTTGGCTTGTATAACCTTATTAGTACCTTCATGAGTGGTTTTCAGCGTTTGCCAAATTTGATATGCAGTAGTGCAGATACTAACACGGTTATATTCATTTTGGTCTAATGCACAAAACAACATATTTATTGCCTTTGCATTTACGGCTGCTGCCGTTTTCTCAGCCGCTGTCCATTCTGAATATTCAGTTGTTGGATTCACTATTTCTTTTTGGGTAGCATTCCAAGCATCATAGCTATTTGATTGCATAAAAAACGACATACGTGTTGCCCAATAGCTATAGTTGAGACCATTAAAGAATGGAGGTCTTTGTGTTGATTGACCTTCCGTGTAAGTGTTAGTGCTAGTGCTTGCGTTATTTGCCATATTACAAGGAAATATCAAATAACGGTGTTACAGTTATATGATAACTTAGCTCTGATACCAAATGAAAATGTGTATGTGTTAATATAGTACACACGGATCGTGTAATATGGACTAACAATATATGCGGAATGTTATTTACAATTGCTATACAAGTAAATATTCAGTAAACTAACTATATAGCAATTCACAGATATAGAATAGTAAATGCAGTAAACTGAAAAATCACACCAGGGATTTTTATACTGGTTCGGACCTCCCGTCCTACGTCCAGTCCCAGACTTCTATCTGGATTTTCACTACCAACTACCTCGCTTCACCTGGAGGAACAGGTTTACAACACCCGAACAGCCGAACGGGATTTCGTGCCTCTTACAACACCGAGGACTTCAACAAAAACAAATACAATTGCTGTTGACAACTTGTGCTCTTGATAACACGGATTTGTCACTTGTAGTACACCCTTCCTATAATCTTATCCTCAAAATATGTGAATGATGTTTGTGAAGATTGGAGGAAGTATATTACTTATTGAATCAAAAGATATGAAATAATTTCAATGATTCAATTAAGCAATTGAAATATTTGAGAGCTTTTAGAATGCAAGAATATTTAGAAAGTAATATCAGAAATTAGAGCAAGAATTTATGAGTATAGAATCAATGATTTAGACGTGTTTATATAGAGAATAAATGGTTGTAACTCTTTGTGAAGAGTAGCCATTAATAGAAATGATCATTGATGAAAGGTAAGAGATGCAACTATTGGTGAAAGAAGTGTCTTTTGGGAAAGGTTGCTCTCTGTTTAAAAATGGTCGACAGGTCAAAAAAATGGCCAGTAGACAGGATTTCAAATATATAGACGTTATGTGCATGTGTGCACGTTCATTGTGCATTTTACATAGAAACGGTCGACCGCCTGGTTTAATACCGGTCGACCGGTCCCTGTCAAATTGCACAATGAATGTGCAATGCCATTCAAACATATTATATTGAGGTGCATGATTATTTGAGGATAGATTTTAACAATTTTATCACTATTACAACATCAAATAATCAACCTATAATCTAGAGTACCATATTTAGCTCTTTTGTGCCACTTTATAGCCATGATGTCTTCTTTTTGTCGATCGCCTTTTTTTCTTTGTCAGAAATCAAAACTTCGTAGAATCTGTGACTCAACACACGAATCATGCATGACCTGCCCCTGCAACCTAAGAGTTAGCACATAATATCATAATATGCTACTCTATAAATAACATAAAGGTACTCTACTCAAAATAAGGATATCGGCTCTCCAGGCATCCCTATCCCTAGTACCTATTCCTAATGTTATCTCTAGGTGATAGCCTAGAAAGTAACTAAAGCAAGCATCCATCAAGCAATCTCCACTCCATATGCTCTGAACATATGATAACTCATATGGCCTCCTTACTGTCAAGGACTAATGGAAATCTAGGTTTTATGTGTGCTCTCATATTACGTATCCCAAAGCTCGATTCATGTCTCATAGCCCAAAGATAGACATTAGACCCAAAGCCATCGGTCCAGGGTATTCAGATCCACTTCATTGATCCATGGACGTCCCCACTTTTAATACCCCTGCTTCGAGTACACAGAAAACACTCCAAGTCTCAACGATTCCTTAGCACATACATCCTAGCCCTCCTTTGCTCCACTCAGATCCGGGCCCTTCCTTTTCTCAATCCAATTTCCATTATTCGGAACCATTCATGTTCCTCATCCACGGCTCCCTCCTTTTTCGAGCCGATATCTTCAGTACCAACTTCCTTCATGAGTTATAGACCGATGATACATAGCTTTTATCATGTTGTTACATTGCTATCTAACCTGATACGAACGAGCCAACACCTCCAGCATGATCTACAAAATTATTACTCCATATCCCATAAGTTTCACATCAATTGACCCACCAAAACAACTCGGTACCGATTTGGTCAACTAAACACCGACTGTAACGACCCAGAATTTTGGACCATTCGCATCCATTATAAGTGTATAGGTAGACACACATGCCGGAGTTGAATTGCTCAAAATACCGCGTTGTTAATTTAAATTTGGCAAAACTGAACATATACAATAAATAAATAATCACAGATCACAGACACAGAGTAATAAGTGCAGCGGAAATAAAAAGAGATAGTAGTTCATGAAGCTACTATATGAATATATAAAATACATCAGAGTTTACAACAGAAGAGTAATACGATACATCAGAGTTAAACCAGATACAACGGAAGAGTAACACGATACATTAGATACAAATCAGAATGCATCATTGGAATCATCGAATACTAAAAGCAGAATAGATGGCTGGATCTTCAATCAAAGCTCCAACTCCAAAGGTGAGTCTCGAATACTGGTACACTCAGTCTGACCCGAGCGTAAAGCAAAAACACAAGACACTCGAGTCAGGATTAACATTCTTATATTAATAAATCCAACTCAAGTGAAATAGCAATTGAAATACAAGTAACTCAAAGGATGTTTGGAATAACCATCCTTTAAGGATCCGTCAAACTATCTACTAAGTAGTAATATACGCTAAGTAGATAATGTCTATCAGTAATATAAAGATATCAAAATAGCGTTAAGTCATGGCCCATTCCACCCTTAACACATTTTTATTCCCAAAAGCATATACAAGACCGTAGTTTCCCCAAAACCGGAAGTCACCAGAGGGCAATCCATATACTAAAGGTACAAATCAAAATCGTAGTGGTCGCGCATAAATGGAATACAAGTATGACAAGGCACATGAGGCTATACCCAAGGTAGTGATACTACCGTTCGCCTGATCTGGACTGGTGAGAACGCAACGCTGCAGCGCCCGCAACACCGTGAGACAACACTCGCAAATCAAGGGTGCACCAATCGACAACAAGTATAAGTAGTTCGAAGAAGTGTGTCCACTTGAGGTATCAATCCTCCATTGGCCCGGCACAGCTCCTGTTTTAGTCATTTCCAATTTGACACAAGTGTCAAGGCTATCCATTATCGTTCACTTTCTTCAGTCATCACGTACATCATTTCCAACCACTTCATTCTGGATCATCACTCCGCGTATAGTTATTAAAGTGGTTTTCGGTTTAGATAGAGAGTATATCCATAACCGAATTCCGGTCTCTTTAATAACTTCCGTAATTATTTCACCGATTGGTCGTTAATATATTTCAAAACCAAATCAATTTCAATCAGAGTTTATAAACCAACATTTCATTTGTCTTTCCAAATCAATTTCCATAATTTACGTTTCAAACTTCCAAATTCACAATTTCAAAATCTTAAAATTCAATTTCAATTTCGATTTAAACAATCCAAATATCGATTCAAGTTCGCAAATAAGTTTCCTTCCAAATTATTTGAATTAACTAAATTTAACATTCGAATCAATTTAAACTTATTTATCGATTTCATTCAATATTCATTAAGTTACTTTATCATTCAAAACAATTTCTATTAAATTTCCAATTCATTAAACCCATTATTTAAATTCAACTTCATTAAATCAAAACTTACAATTTTGAATTAAATTAAATTCATCAAATCGAATTCTTTCAATTACAAGTCTTACATTAATTCCAAAAATATCACATTTTCATTTCTTGTTAAAGAAATTCCATTTCACTTATTTACTTCCTTAAATAATTTTCCAAAACTTAATTAATAAAGAAACTCAATTTCAATTATTTATGAAGTAAAATTCACTTATTCAAAAGTTCAATTTTTCTTATTAAAGAATTTCAATTCAATTTAATCATTAAATAATTTAATCTTATTTAAGTATTAAATAATTCAAAACTTAATTATTCAATAATTTCAAGGTTTAATAATTTCAAACTTAATTATAATTTCGAACTTAATTATTAAATCATTTCAACTTAATTGAATCATTTCTCAAATTAAACATTTTCCTTTCAATAAAAATTCAAATTTCAATTTCATTTCAAAACCGTATTATTTATTTAAATAAAATCTTCATTTTTATTTTAAATCAAATTATTGACCAATCGGGTTTTATTTAATTTTCTTTCCTAGGTCAAAGTTCAATTTTGGGTATTTATCATTTCAACCCGATTCCAATTCAATTCCAAAATCAAAGCATAGTAAAGGGAACTTGTAGTGTGATAACAGGGATGGTGTCAAAGTAAATAAACAAGCAATAACAACAAACAATAACAATCCAAAAATTAATTCAAATAATCCCGAAATAACCGTATTAATTCGCATTGTAATTTGTACGAATTAACATAATTATTTCTAGAATCTACACTATCATTTTATGTAGATTAAAGATTATTACATTACAGTTTTTCACTTGTCATCTATTTACAATTTCATACATCATAAATTTAACAACATACATTCAGTGGTTCACAAGTGTAATTAAACAGATCCTACGTGTCAATAAATTTAACAGTTAACGGGGTCATATTATACAACGTCATTAAATCAAATTTAACATTTAACTATCCTATATCAAGTTCAATTTCATACTGTTTATCATTTTAACATTAACAATTTTACGTCCAATATAAACATCAACAATCAATCAATTATCAGCCAAACTGTATTATCATCGCATAAATAATTAACAGATAATGGTGTCAGATGTCACAGGTGAACTGATACAGGTAATAGCATATATAATAGTGTAATTAACTAACAGCGGCATATTTCAATTGTCGTTTCAATTGAAATCAAATCTAATAAATAAAAGAACGTTAATCGTGAGTGAGTGCTCACCTTTCGAGGCTACAGAAGAGAACAGAATGCGATGAGATACGAATCCAAGCACGGATTTCGAAGCAAAGCTGGATTGACACGAATTCGACGATCAAGGCTGATAACAGAAATCGACGAATCAAATCAGAACTGGATCGATGATGATAAATGGTATAAGTGAACTTTACCTATATAACTAAGTCGTATTCTAAGTTTTAAACATATACTTTATATCTATATACACGTCAAAAATTTTAAATTTTTAGATATATTTTTTTTTCTTCAAAAGCATGCCAATCTTGAATACATATATAAATAACTATTTTATATTCAAAAACCAAGTATGTATATCTTACGTATGTAGTATATCTTTAAAATTGATATCAAAGCAAGATTAATGTAAACTTAATAATTGTGGGTTCTAACCGCTTTCAATATACCTCTATGAACTCATATATCTACACAACGTATTCCAGAACCCAAAGCTTAACTTATATATTTTTAAACCCATATTACCATATATACAATCATACATCTTTAACGACTACCGTCCTAAATATATCTACCCCGCATGTATCAAACACTGTAATAATATAAACTAGACCGATTAAAAGCATGTATATACTATATATTCAAATGTAAATAGACTAATATACTGTACATATATTTCAAGGCTTATATCAAAATAATTTTCTATTTATACACATTTCAAAGTCAAAACACGTCTTAAGCTTTAATATATATACATATGAATTAGATTACAAAGTTTTACAGATTGGATTAGAACATGAGACAACATTATAATACTTCTATAATAAAATGTATTGTTCCTTTATATTAAAATATATACTTCTATTTTAAAGATATTAACAACACCATTCATAGGTTTACAAGTTAGTTTAAATACATATATACTATAACACCTGTATACTTTCAAAACATATGTATTAGTTTAAACTATACATATATATCGCTTTTTATTATGATATGAGGCTACTCGAAGATATTAAGAGAGGAAAGCAAGATCGAATGTAAATCAACACAAAATATGAAGTGACAGATGTATACCTTACAAGGACGTGCATACATATTGCCATACAGACATGGTATGGTATTGCTGGCGACACACGAGAAGACAAGTTGAAGGTCACATCGAAATGTCGATCCGAAGTGGCTGACGCTCACGTGTCTGGCGTGAGTCAGTGGGGTAGGGGAGCCGTGTTGGTCGGAGCAGGTGGTTGCTGGTAGTTCGAGCAATGATAGGCGAGGGTGTAGAGGCAGAGGGAGGCGAGTTCTGGGTGGTTGAGGAGGAAGGTGTCACGAAGGGGATGGGGAGAGAAGCTACACGTGGAGGGCGAAGATGGCAGAGAACGTGGCGGACGTTGGTACAGGCGAAGGTGAGAGGGCGTGAGGCTGACGTGGGGGTTGACATGGCAGGTGTGACTGGCGGTTGTGGTGGGGTGTAGGCTGTTGGTTATGTTGGCCAGCCTAGGCAAAAGAGGGAAGAAGAAATAGGCTTCGGCTGTTGATCTCGGGTTGTAGGGGAGAGAAGGTGAAGGTCGCGATGTGGTTTCGTTGGTGATAGGATGTAGTTGCACGCGTGAATGGGATAGAGAGAGAGAGTGATGCGGAGGAGGGAGGTGAAGGGGATGATAACGAATAGTTTCTTCTTCTTTTTTTATAGCTCAGAACAAACTGGAACAGAAGAAAGCATACGAAACGAAGTTATAAAGAAAAGAAAAATGAACCGTGTTAAAATAATAAATACAACATATACACATTAATACGTTTTATTTTGAAACGGCTAAACATTAATTCAGAAAATAATTATAGCAATCTATTTGCTTGGCAGTCACGGTTCAAAGTTTTAAAAGCAAAAGAAAATAAAAGGTCACGGATCCGTACCGATACGGTTACCGGTTTCGCGGATTCCGCTGTGAACCGGACTTCAAAGTATAGAAATAATATACCACTGAGATCGGCACGACGAGACAATCAAAATGGTACACAGATATCGGTGGTACGATCATCCGATCAAAAGTCGATGTCGGTACCGAAAATGTTGCTAATTTGCCAGAAATAAGATAAACGGAGCAATAGAAGTCCAAATTTGGAAAAACGACAAACTGACGTTTTGCTCAGAAGATGGTTTAGAATTTTTCTATGTAAAAATATTTAGGTTTCGGAAACATTTTATTTTCATCGCTTTTTAACTGATTAAATTGAAGTGAATTTACGTACGAAATAAATTTTCGTATTTTCGGACGAAAATTTACCAGTTGCTATGTTTAACTAGACGTATTCCAAATATTAAATTTTATTTCAAAATTTTATCGTTTAAAATTTTTACAAAATTTCAACTAATTACGTTATTAAAACGGTTGAAATTTTACGGATCGTTACACTCTCCCCCACTCAAAACTTTTCGTCCCCAAAAAGGAACGAGGTAGGAGAATAGAAACAACCAGAAAGAAAAACAGATTTTGAAATACAAAATAACAATTAATTTAAACCATATAAATTCAAATTTGAATTAATTGATATTCAACAATTGATTTAATCCATTTGATTTCACTAAAATCATTCTTAACTATTTCTAAATTCATTATCTTATTATCCAATTTTCTTAAATTTATAATTTCTAAAACCATAAATTTGAATAATCCTTTATTATAATCATATTTTCTTTTCAACCATTTAAATTCTTCTTTATTCCAAATTATTGTTAAATTTATTCTACTTAATATATCTAATCACATATATTTAACCCATATAAATTAATTTAAGCCATACAGATTTCAGTTTAAATCAATTTATATTCAATAATTGATTTTAAATTCAAGGTATTTCCATAAGTTAATCTAATTTCTATCTATTATTCAATTAACTTATTGTTCTATTTATTCCAATTAACATCTTATAATTAAAATTTAAGTGTATAACATTTATTATAATCACTTCCAATTTTATTTATAAGTTCAATTTATATAGTATATTTTCCAATTACATATTCAACTTCTGAATGATTTAGGTAAGTTGTATTAGAATGCAGTTGAACAATATACAATAATTTTTTTTTTATTCAATTATTCAAGCTTAAATATTTATTCCAAATTTTGGTTTTATTTATAATTAAAATCATCTTTTAACAAAATTTAAGAATTAGATTTCCGATTAACTTTAAACAATTTGGAGACATATATAATATATTTATATCAAATCAAATTAAATTTTAAATTAAGATACCTATATAGATATAAATCAAAATATACTGAAGAAATTTAAATCAAAATATTTTTCAAAACAAAACTGTAGCAAAGCTACAGAATAGTATCTTCACTTCGAAACTCGAAAATGAATGTCGATGATGCGGCCGCCATCACCGAAATTATTTTCCAGCGACAAAGAGAAGAGCACTGATTTCAACATTTTAAACATCTTTGAAAACGGTTTCTTTTTGAAAATACCTTCAATAATATACATTTTAAAAAATTTAAAACCAAAGTTCGAAATCACCGGAAACTAAATTCTCAAATTCTGAATTAAATTCATTTCAAATTCCAAATCAATTTATAAATCGAGTTTATAAATTCGTTTATTTATATTATGCAATAGTCAAATGTTTTCAAAACAATAAATGGTAATCAAATATTATTATTTCAGACAACAAATTTATTAACAATTTAATTTCAGAAAACTTATATTTATATAAAATATAATCATACAAAACTTTTATTTTATTTATCAAATTTGGAAACGATATTGTGTCAGTTTGCTCTGCTAAAGTGTTTTGGAAATCCTATCGATAGCGTTGATCAGACGAATCGATCGAAAACCCAAATCAACATCAACAACTCAAACAACAAAATAAAAACATTTAATATTAGTTTACAAATACATTTCTTTGCTCGACGATACAGGAATGAATATTCAAAATAAGGATAGGGTTTCAATTTGATGGACTCAAATCAAAGAGAATTTCGATTCGAAGATAGGTTTGAACAAAGACGAGATAGTTAAATAACAAAATGAGGTGATGGATAAGTTTATATAAATCGCGGGCAACCTTAACCGGGTCGACCGTGACTTCAAAATAAGATCGGTGTAGAATTCCGAGGTAAATTGACATTCGACCTCAAGAAATAGAATTCAGGTATAGCAGGAGATAGATAGCGTCGTAAACCGAGGATATAGAAATCTCCGGTAAATCAATGCCTATTATAAAGGAGTTTTGCTCCTTTACGAATCATTCGAAGATTGGCGAGACCGCCGATCTATTATAGATATCATTCAAAAATGGAGTTATGGGGTGCTCCAGAATTGAAAGAAGACGAATAGTGAAGGACACGAATGAATTTCGGAACCGAGGGGAACGTTCCAAAATTCAAAGGAATTGAGTCAAAGGAAGAGATTGAAACTCGAATGAGAGTGATTCTGTAAATACATTTACCCTATATGTTAAGTTTTGCCTAGAGCTACCAAAGCTCTGATACCAACTGTAACGGACCGCGTCAGTGGGGTAACGCCCACCGTAGCATACAGCAGTACCTGTGTTCTGCCTTTACAGCCAGCCTCTCGACTGCACCAACCCCGCAGGGACATGTAGGAGTAAGAGTCATCCGCTCGCTACCAAACCAAATGCGAGAACCCCCTATCATGCTGCACCCGCCAAGTGCATAGGCAGACACACATGTCAGAGTTGAATTGCTCAAAATACCGCGTTGTTAATTTAAATTTGGCAAAACTGAACATATACAATAAATAAATAATCACAGATCACAGACACAGAGTAATAAGTGCAACGTAAATAAAAAGAGATAGTAGTTCATGAAGCTACTATATGAATATATAAAATACATCAGAGTTTACAACAGAAGAGTAATACGATACATCAGAGTTAAACCAGATACAATGGAAGAGTAACACGATACATTAGATACAAATCAGAATGCATCATTGGAATCATCGAATACTGAAAGCAGAATAGATGGCTGGATCTTCAATCAAAGCTCCAACTCCAAAGGTGAGTCTCGAATACTGGTACACTCAGTCTGACCCGAGCGTAAAGCAAAAACACAAGACACTCGAGTCAGGATTAACATTCTTATATTAATAAATCCAACTCAAGTGAAATAGCAATTGAAATACAAGTAACTCAAAGGATGTTTGGAATAACCATCCTTTAAGGATCCGTCAAACTATCTACTAAGTAGTAATATACGCTAAGTAGATAATGTCTATCAGTAATATAAAGATATCAAAATAGCGTTAAGTCATGGCCCATTCCACCCTTAACACATTTTTATTCCCAAAAGCATATACAAGACCGTAGTTTCCCCAAAACCGGAAGTCACCAGAGGGCAATCCATATACTAAAGGTACAAATCAAAATCGTAGTGGTCGCGCATAAATGGAATACAAGTATGACAAGGCACATGAGGCTATACCCAAGGTAGTGATACTACCGTTCGCCTGATCCGGACTGGTGAGAACGCAACGCCGCAGCGCCCGCAACACCGTGAGACAACACTCCCAAATCAAGGGTGCACCAATCGACAACAAGTATAAGTAGTTCGAAGAAGTGTGTCCACTTGAGGTATCAATCCTCCATTGGCCCGGCACAGCTCCTGTTTTAGTCATTTCCAATTTGACACAAGTGTCAAGGCTATCCATTATCGTTCACTTTCTTCAGTCATCACGTACATCATTTCCAACCACTTCATTCTGGATCATCACTCCGCGTATAGTTATTAAAGTGGTTTTCGGTTTAGATAGAGAGTATATCCATAACCGAATTCCGGTCTCTTTAATAACTTCCGTAATTATTTCACCGATTGGTCGTTAATATATTTCAAAACCAAATCAATTTCAATTTCAATCAGAGTTTATAAACCAACATTTCATTTGTCTTTCCAAATCAATTTCCATAATTTACATTTCAAACTTCAAAATTCACAATTTCAAAATCTTAAAATTCAATTTCAATTTCGATTTAAACAATCCAAATATCGATTCAAGTTCGCAAATAAGTTTCCTTCCAAATTATTTGAATTAACTAAATTTAACATTCGAATCAATTTAAACTTATTTATCGATTTCATTCAATATTCATTAAGTTACTTTATCATTCAAAACAATTTCTATTAAATTTCCAATTCATTAAACCCATTATTTAAATTCAACTTCATTAAATCAAAACTTACAATTTTGAATTAAATTAAATTCATCAAATCGAATTCTTTCAATTACAAGTCTTACATTAATTCCAAAAATATCACATTTTCATTTCTTGTTAAAGAAATTCCATTTCACTTATTTACTTCCTTAAATAATTTTCCAAAACTTAATTAATAAAGAAACTCAATTTCAATTATTTATGAAGTAAAATTCACTTATTCAAAAGTTCAATTTTTCTTATTAAAGAATTTCAATTCAATTTAATCATTAAATAATTTAATCTTATTTAAGTATTAAATAATTCAAAACTTAATTATTCAATAATTTCAAGGTTTAATAATTTCAAACTTAATTATAATTTCGAACTTAATTATTAAATCATTTCAACTTAATTGAATCATTTCTCAAATTAAACATTTTCCTTTCAATAAAAATTCAAATTTCAATTTCATTTCAAAACCGTATTATTTATTTAAATAAAATCTTCATTTTTATTTTAAATCAAATTATTGACCAATCGGGTTTTATTTAATTTTCTTTCCTAGGTCAAAGTTCAATTTTGGGTATTTATCATTTCAACCCGATTCCAATTCAATTCCAAAATCAAAGCATAGTAAAGGGAACTTGTAGTGTGATAACAGGGATGGTGTCAAAGTAAATAAACAAGCAATAACAACAAACAATAACAATCCAAAAATTAATTCAAATAATCCCGAAATAACCGTATTAATTCGCATTGTAATTTGTACGAATTAACATAATTATTTCTAGAATCTACACTATCATTTCATGTAGATTAAAGATTATTACATTACAGTTTTTCACTTGTCATCTATTTACAATTTCATACATCATAAATTTAACAACATACATTCAGTGGTTCACAAGTGTAATTAAACAGATCCTACGTGTCAATAAATTTAACAGTTAACGGGGTCATATTATACAACGTCATTAAATCAAATTTAACATTTAACTATCCTATATCAAGTTCAATTTCATACTGTTTATCATTTTAACATTAACAATTTTACGTCCAATATAAACATCAACAATCAATCAATTATCAGCCAAACTGTATTATCATCGCATAAATAATTAACAGATAATGGTGTCAGATGTCACAGGTGAACTGATACAGGTAATAGCATATATAATAGTGTAATTAACTAACAGCGGCATATTTCAATTGTCGTTTCAATTGAAATCAAATCTAATAAATAAAAGAACGTTAATCGTGAGTGAGTGCTCACCTTTCGAGGCTACAGAAGAGAACAGAATGCGATGAGATACGAATCCAAGCACGGATTTCGAAGCAAAGCTGGATTGACACGAATTCGACGATCAAGGCTGATAACAGAAATCGACGAATCAAATCAGAACTGGATCGATGATGATAAATGGTATAAGTGAACTTTACCTATATAACTAAGTCGTATTCTAAGTTTTAAACATATACTTTATATCTATATAAACGTCAAAATTTTTAAATTTTTAGATATATTTTTTTTTCTTCAAAAGCATGCCAATCTTGAATACATATATAAATAACTATTTTATATTCAAAAACCAAGTATGTATATCTTACGTATGTAGTATATCTTTAAAATTGATATCAAAGCAAGATTAATGTAAACTTAATAATTGTGGGTTCTAACCGCTTTCAATATACCTCTATGAACTCATATATCTACACAACGTATTCCAGAACCCAAAGCTTAACTTATATATTTTTAAACCCATATTGCCATATATACAATCATACATCTTTAACGACTACCGTCCTAAATATATCTACCCCGCATGTATCAAACACTGTAATAATATAAACTAGACCGATTAAAAGCATGTATATAATATATATTCAAATGTAAATAGACTAATATACTGTACATATATTTCAAGGCTGATATCAAAATAATTTTCTATTTATACACATTTCAAAGTCAAAACACGTCTTAAGCTTTAATATATATACATATGAATTAGATTACAAAGTTTTACAGATTGGATTAGAACATGAGACAACATTATAATACTTCTATAATAAAATGTATTGTTCCTTTATATTAAAATATATACTTCTATTTTAAAGATATTAACAACACCATTCATAGGTTTACAAGTTAGTTTAAATACATATATACTATAACACCTGTATACTTTCAAAACATATGTATTAGTTTAAACTATACATATATATCGCTTTTTATTATGATATGAGGCTACTCGAAGATATTAAGAGAGGAAAGCAAGATCGAATGTAAATCAACACAAAATATGAAGTGACAGATGTATACCTTACAAGGACGTGCATACATATTACCATACAGACATGGTATGGTATTGCTGGCGACACACGAGAAGACAAGTTGAAGGTCACATCGAAATGTCGATCCGAAGTGGCTGACGCTCACGTGTCTGGCGTGAGTCAGTGGGGTAGGGGAGCCGTGTTGGTCGGAGCAGGTGGTTGCTGGTAGTTCGAGCAATGATAGGCGAGGGTGTAGAGGCAGAGGGAGGCGAGTTCTGGGTGGTTGAGGAGGAAGGTGTCACGAAGGGGATGGGGAGAGAAGCTACACGTGGAGGGCGAAGATGGCAGAGAACGTGGCGGACGTTGGTACAGGCGAAGGTGAGAGGGCGTGAGGCTGACGTGGGGGTTGACATGGCAGGTGTGACTGGCGGTTGTGGTGGGGTGTAGGCTGTTGGTTATGTTGGCCAGCCTAGGCAAAAGAGGGAAGAAGAAATAGGCTTCGGCTGTTGATCTCGGGTTGTAGGGGAGAGAAGGTGAAGGTCGCGATGTGGTTTCGTTGGTGATAGGATGTAGTTGCACGCGTGAATGGGATAGATAGAGAGAGTGAGGCGGAGGAGGGAGGTGAAGGGGATGGTAACGAATAGTTTCTTCTTTTTTTTTTGTAGCTCAGAACAAACTGGAACAGAAGAAAGCATACGAAACGAAGTTATAAAGAAAAGAAAAATGAACCGTGTTAAAATAATAATTACAACGTATACACATTAATACGTTTTATTTTGAAACGGCTAAACATTAATTCAGAAAATAATTATAGCAATCTATTTGCTTGGCAGTCACGGTTCAAAGTTTTAAAAGCAAAAGAAAATAAAAGGTCACGGATCCGTACCGATACGGTTACCGGTTTCGCGGATTCCGCTGTGAACCGGACTTCAAAGTATAGAAATAATATACCACTGAGATCGGCACGACGAGACAATCAAAACGGTACACAGATATCGGTGGTACGATCATCCGATCAAAAGTCGATGTCGGTACCGAAAATGTTGCTAATTTGCCAGAAATAAGATAAATGGAGCAATAGAAGTCCAAATTTGTAAAAACGACAAACTGACATTTTGCTCAGAAGATGGTTTAGAATTTTTCTATGTAAAAATATTTAGGTTTCGGAAACATTTTATTTTCATCGCTTTTTAACTGATTAAATTGAAGTGAATTTACGTACGAAATAAACTTTCGTATTTTCGGACGAAAATTTACCAGTTGCTATGTTTAACTAGACGTATTCCAAATATTAAATTTTATTTCAAAATTTTATCGTTTAAAATTTTTACAAAATTTCAACTAATTACGTTATTAAAACGGTTGAAATTTTACGGGTCGTTACACCGACCCATAAACTTAGCCAATTTTGGCCAAGTCACCTTCCTTTCTTTTAGTACTCCGTTCCCAAATGCTTTAGATCCTAACACATCCATTAAAACAACTCGACCCCCAATCCAAAGCATTCAACTCCAAGTTCTAGAAACAACTCACCATAATACCCAACACTTAGCTAATCTGCCTTGGTCCATCTTTACTAGCCAATAACTAAAGATCCCCAAAGTCGTCGACCCAACCAAGCTATAGAAATGACTCGGTGTCGAGTTAAATGGCTCGGTACCGAGTTATGCACTTAGCCAATTTGGACTTGCGATTTGGGCTACTGGTTCCCTCATGCTCTAGAGCCTCTTCCCTATGTTTCATCTAATTCCGACCATCTTTGCTTCCAATTTGAAAAATTCTCCAACCTATCTTCCTAAGCATCCAAAACACTAGCAAACAACATCAAAGCACACCATACAAGCATAGAATAACATGCATATACATCCATTCATACAAGTAATACATAAGAATGTGATAAACAAACCAATTCTAATCTAAATCTACATATAACATGCATATATGAATATGGATAAGGAGAATTGCTAAATATTTTTTGAAAACCATTTCAAAGATTCACAATTTAGGTCATAAGCATATGATAACATGTAATTAAAGTTAGAAAATTTTTAAGGCCAAAAATCATGTTAAAACATGTAATTCTATCATATAAACATGCATAGGATAGTGAGAAAGCATAAACCACTCACCAATGACCAACAATTCTCACCTAGATCCAATATGGACATCAATAGAAAGCAATGCAAATCAACCAAAATGATGATTCTAACTTCTATTTGATGATCTTCTTATTAGTGATTTGGCAAAGATTATAGGATAATTTATTTAATTTTAGATGAGATTAGGGTATGGGGGTTTGGATCTAATTTGGGAAAGAGGGAAAAGTTTTAATTTGGCTCCTACAGCCCCTTATTTATATTAATCTTGAATTAGACTAATGGACCTACTTATGGGATTAATTATTACACACTAATAATGGCCAGGAGCATCTAAACTTAAAAGCGGTATAACTTCCTAACTGTAAGTTCATTTTCCTTTTATGACCACTTTACGGAATGAGAAACAATCATCCTGAAGTAATGAAACTAGTTTGAGACCCTAATTATACTCCTATCATAATTTATAGTCCAAACTAGATTTCTAGAGTCAAAATGGTCACATAGAAATTCAAAAAAAACCATAGGTGTGTGAAATCTCCTTAAGAGTTATATCAAAAAATTATAGAATCATAAGACCTCATATATATAGAATTAAAATATTTTATGATCCTTCGATATGTAAAATACGGGTCGTTACAGATTGCTTCTGCACTTGGCTTCAATATTTCAGTTGGAAGCTTTATTTTATCAAATGCAGATTGGAAGATGACATTAACAGAACTTGTAGAATTAACGAAGACCTTTTTCATAGTGCAGTTTGAGATCTGCACCGTAATAATGAGCGGATCCTGATGTGGAAAGTCAATCCCAGCAGCATCAGCTGTGGTGAAGATTACGTCGTGTAATGATATTAACAGAACTCCCAGAATCAACGAACACCTTTTTCCTGGTGCGGTTTGAGATATGCACCGTAATGATGAGTGGATCCTGATATGGAAAGTCAATCCCAGTGGCATCAGCTGCGGTGAATATTATGTCATATCGAGGTTTTGTCTTATATTGTGTATGGTCTTTTCTTCCACTTTCGCTTCCTACACATATCGGTCATGTGCTTTCTTGCTTTTTCTTTCACGATGTGGTCCTCCATGGATTGAAGCTATGAGATTAAAGGGGTTTCTTGCAAGGTATTGTCCTTCATGGATTGAGGCTATGAGATTAGAGGGGTTTCTTTTTAGGTTTTCATTCGGATCCGAAGTGAGGTTTCTAGTCTTTTCCCTCATTATATTCCTTTTGGAAGATGCCTAAGTATCCTTTCTGAATCAGCCTCTCTATTTCATTTCTTAGGTGTCGGCAGTTATCTGTATGATAGCTATTAGCCCTGTAGAAGTGGCAATATGCTCCACTTCTATTCTGTTCCGCCTTTTTTCCCTTGTTCGGGACATTATATGCCAGCTCGATCCAGGTCAACTCGTATATCTGTCCATGATTATCAGTGAGGGGAGGTTTTGATGTGATGTTTAGTTCCCTCTGTCACCTCATGGGCTGATGGTATTCTTTTGCCCCCTTTCTTCTCATTGTGGGGGACAAAAGCTTTTTCAGACTATGCTGCAGAACCAGCTTCTTCCATCCTAATATAGCCGCTAGCTTTTTCATAGAAAGCCTTCATGCTACGACACGGCTTTTTGCAATTTTTCTCCTACATGGCGGTATCCCTGCTTATCCCACCGTGCGCTGCTATGAGTAGAGCTTCTACGCAATGGTTCCCAATATGGAGTGCCTAGATTTGAAGCGTTTTATTAAGTTGCGCAACTCTCATTTTCGCCCTGCTTTATGCAGGACATTGTGTTTACATCTAAGAAAGTTTCCCCTTTCGAGTTGAATTGCCTTAGGAAATCAGTGAATAACTGCCGCCAAGAACGGACTTTCCCTGGTCCATATCTCTTGAACCATCATGAGGTGGCCCTAGGTAGATAAACTGGGAAGTGTTTGCATCAATCCATCCTCTTCACTTTTATAATGTCCATATAGTACTAAAAGGTGCATATGTGGTCATCTGGATTTGTGGTTTCGTCGAATATATCAATCGACGGTGCTTTGAAGTTGTCAAGAAAGTCTGCTTCTATGATGGTTTCATGAAACAGGGAAGATCCTTCTTCTTTGGTATTTTGCCGATAAAGTTTTGCCAACTGCTCTACATGAGCTTTCAGCTGTCGGAACTCATCTTCCTTGGGATCCATATGGGATGAATAATCTCTATAGAGTAAAGTAACTTCTTCATCATCGGGAGCAGTTTGTGGCTTCTTTTTTAGTAACAGTAGATTGATGTTAGTATGAGTATTGATATGAAATTTGCCTTTGATTTTGGCATCGGTTTTTTGACCAGCTTCACCCTTCTCATTTTCGAGAGTGTCGTCATCACTCACATGCTGTATAGCTATCGCAGTCGGTGATTGATGGCAGTGAACTATGGATGGTTAAGAGGAGATTGGCCTAAAAGCAGTATCTTGGGCCATGGATCTCCTTAATACCTCCATGCGTTGGTTCATTTGGTTTGTGAAGGCTTGAAGAGCAGGTAGGACAGGATCTGAAGTGGGCCCTACAGAAGCTTCCAACTCGGTTTAGGCTATAGAGTGGTGAATGGCTTTTTTGGGATTTTTGAGGCCAGGTAAAATTGCTCTTAGGCAGAGGAGTAGTGAAATCTGTGGGATTCATGGTATCTAATGGTATTTAAAGAAAGTATAGGTAAGATTTGCAGGAGAGGGAAATCGGTCCTCCTTCTAGTGATAAAAAATGTTTATGACATTTTTCATCTCGGAAACATCCAAGCATTTTTATGTAGTAGTCACAACGTTGAATGCTTTCATGATTATGAATCAAAAAAATTAAGTAATATTAATATTTCCTGTAAGAGGAGTAATTATGTCACCTTAATGCCTACACAATTATGAGGAGAAATGTTCAAAAATAGTAAAAGTCGGTTCGTTATATCAATCTACCTTGTTTTAAGCGCCGATCGAATTAAACAATAAAGTAAAGTACTAAAAACGATAAAAAGGACACAGAAAATTTACGTGGTTTGGATATTAATGATTCCTACGTCCATGGATGAAATGTCTTATTCCTTCTTTCTTGATTCTTAGTACAAGAAAAAATGGCATAGAGTACAATTTTTAATTAGTGTGTCAAAAAAGAGTAAAGAAAAATTCCTTCCTTTTTTGCTACGGTGTCCAATTTTTAGTACATAGAGGTTCACGTGGATTGTCGACGTCATTCCTCTGCTCTTTTGATTCCTGCCTTTGGTTATGCCACGTGTCGACCATCCATCTCGCTTGTTTGATGTGCATGGATTATTAACATTGCATTCGAGGGGAAAATGTAATTTGAGGAGTTGAATTTTAATGTAGGCGAGAAGTTCGAAATTGAGGTGGGGAGCTTGGAATTAAGTCAGGATAATCCAAATTTGAGTGGTCTATGATTTTTTTTGGTTCTTGTAAAGCAACAACCTTGTAGACTGCGCATATACGTAGATGAAGCTACAATGAAAAACTGCCTCCCATTGCAGGAAGGACTACACCATTATTAGCACTCTAGGACTTCGCTTTAGTTTACTGGGAGTTGTGCTCTTATTATGTCTGGGGTGGTGATAGTGCGTAGTACTTGTACTGCACCAACATTGCCAAGGTTGTACTACACTGTACAATCCGAGGTATCAGCAAAGTGTAGTGTTGGAGTTGAGTTGTATGGCTTAGCTGAAGAGACTACATAGCTACTTTGGAGAGTGACGTCTTTGCATGACTCTGTTCTGAGCTGTTTTTGTCGATAGAGGACTGCGCTGTTGCCCTTGCCTCTAAGTTGGGTTTAACGATCTTGGGGATGAAGTTGAAATCTTTTGTTTTGTCTTTGAGGAGTGAGGTTCAAATCTTGGTTGCAGATCAGTCTTTCCATCACCTCATTCCTTAAGTCTTTCGTGTTTGTGGATAGTGTTTTCTAAGGATTGCAGCGATGTTCTGTCACATTAAGATAGTGATACATTCTTTATTAATATGGTATTGACACAGGATTGAAGTGAAGTTCCATCACTTTGAGATGGCGGTGCATTCTTCGTAGCCTTTTGATATTGAATTATGATGCAAACCTACCATGTTAGATGTTAGTTTATGATTGTGGTGCATCCCCGTTTGTGTATAATCGCTTAAGGGGATGTGTCATGGTTTCATAATGTTAGGATTGCTTTCAGAATTGTAGTACGGCCTTCATTCTCATTGTAACTTGGAGACTATGCCTTGGTTCCAACTTGTTAATGCTTGCTTTATGGAGCTGCAGCGCCACTTTCATATTTGATACTTGAAAGTTGTGTCGTAGTCTACCTGTTGAGTGTTAGACTCGCAGATTAATCCTCATACTTTATGGGTATTTTAAGTTTTCGGTGCAGTATTATATGCCGAAGTTATATTTAGTGAAGAAGCACAGTTTTTATGTTGTGTCACCTCCCTTAAGGCTTTGGCGTAGTATTATCCGGATTTTATTCTTGTGTCCTTTTCATAGTTCAACTTTATTGCGAATGTAGTACCTTTGGCTCAGTTTTTACATTAACTTGCCTTTATTTGGAAAATATGGGTGTAACACTAAGTATAAATGGTGTTGGGAATGTCTCGAACAATATGCAAAGACAACTTATTAAATTGTTTAATATGGAACATGTAAGATGAATTCTTTATGTATTGACAACAGAGATTATTGTACATGTTGTACTATCTACAATATCCTATTTTGCTTATGTGTATGACGCATGAAGCAAATATCAAATCCAAATTGTGATCACTAAATTGCTTTTGGAAATGTACTAGAGTATTTACGAAATACTAGAGAATTGTTTATAGAAATAATAAACTCCTTATGGAGGAGTATTCAGACTCAAACGTCAGAAGTGTATAATATGTCGATATTAAATTCATGTTCAAACCTTAATTAAGGATATTTAAGTTGGAAATGTTCCAAACAAAAGGTTATGGCCAATTCAACGAAAATGGTAAGTACATTGCCTTGAATAGCACCAAAACAATAGTAATGTATATAATTATAAATGCCACAAATTTATAACTGAGCTATAGGTTATTCAAAGTATTAAGAATACTACGTCATTGTTATATAATAATAAAATAATAATAAAAGCTCACTGGAGGTCGAGAAACATATTCTAAATAGTTCCACACGATAAAAGTAGTTTATCCACATCGGAGAAAGTTGATTGATATAGTAGATAATTAAAACAACGTAGCAGATCCATTCATGAAGTGTATAACTCGATTAGTTCTCATTGAACTGATCGAAGGGATGGGATAGAGATTCCATAATTGGCTCCAAGTGCAAGTGGAAGATTGATAGAGTTAGGGGTATGCCTTAAGGGAAATTATGTAATTGTTACATATACTAACTCGATAACCAATCTTGTTCAAAATAAAAGGTGTTTTCTTTTTGTTATATACTTAATATAATATATTATATGTTAATTAATTAAATTAGTTAAAAGTATATTTAATAGAAAATCCATAAATGGTATGTTTTGTGATAGCAGTTACAACGCGTTGTAACCATGAGTGATTTATCATAGTAAAATAAACATATCGTTTTAAATATTCCTAGTCAAGATGTAACGAGACTAGATATCAATATATCTGTTTAGAATAGAGTACGTAATGCTATCCAAATGGTTGGTAGTGTATTACTCAGGACTGTTGGGGGCATCGATGATTTACATACTGATAACTATCGATCTCATGATAGTTTTCTATTGGTTAAGGTCAAACAAAAAATATTGATGCGACAAAAGTACACAGTTCTCTTGACTTAAAAATACTATTGATCTTCAATGTGGAAGCTCAACTTTGATTATAGTTAAATTATGGTACGTCATCCATCGAATGGCTATAGTTGGGTCAAGTGGAAGCATTGGAAGTGAAATACTATTCAAGAGAGGATTCATCTCCTCACTTATACGAGGTTAGTATTACGGTCAACTTAAGTCAACTCAAAGTCAAAGTCTTTGGTCAGAGCATTTTAGTCAATAATAATTGTTATTATTGAACCAATGAGTTGGTGTTTGGACTGTAGAGTTGAATATGGACGATATTGGAATTATAACCTGTTGGAACTAGGCCAGCCCACAGCGGAAGAAATGGGTGAATTTCATTTTTTTACCATTTTGAATATTTACTGGGCATATGAAGTCTAGTTTATTTAAAACTTTCCTAAATTTATTTAAATAAAATCATTTTTTATTTAATTTTATAAATAAAATTTTACTTTATATTGCTTTGTATTATATTTGAATATGTATATCATTTACACAAATGTGTGTACGTAGAAGTGCAACGTAGTAAATTGTACATGGTTTGACATACCCATGTATAGGTGCTGGAATTTACACTGCAACAAACATGTTAGCCCCTCTAGTATTCATTGAGCTATCTAAATTAATATATATATATATGCATCGAAAATTATATATATTTACCTCTCCTTTGATTTCCTCTGTGGCCTCCGCCTCATCGCTCCACCCCCCTCCTCGCTTCGCCTCCCCTCCACCTCTCTGTTCTCCCTTATGCCTGCTTCTACCCCTGTTTCCCCATCCCTAGTCTCTTCGTCCTGTCCTTCTTCAACTAGATCTGGTCATATTTTTAGCTCCCTCCCATCTGCTCCCCAATGCACTATGTTGTACCTTCTTTCTGAATCCGACTTCCCTCCTCTGTTCGCCTCCAAGTCTAGTAAACCAACAGCTGTTGTCTCCGCTATTTCTATTTTGGGTGTCCTGTTAGCAAACCCATTTGCTGACTTACAAGATTCATCGGGTGTTTTGCAATCGTCTGAAACACCTGATTCCGGTAAGCCTCTTTCTACTTATGGTTCCCCTCTGTCTTCCCGTATTGTTGCCGCTGTTGGCAGTGGTCAGCGGCTGGTTGTGTCGAATGTTAGGAATATCTCTGATATAGGGGTCAGTGAAGACAATATATTGCCTGAACGATATGTAAGGGATTCTCAGGCATTTAAATCTAGAAACGAAATATGCATGAGTGATGTATGTGTTAATGCCGAGGTGAATACTGATGTGAATAACATTGAATTGGGTTTGGGAGCTTGTGTTTATGGTCCATCTGTTGGAAGACTGAATGGTAGCGAACAAACTCTTCCCGCTGTGCAGAAACAGCGCCCTGCTATACCTTCCCCGTATTGCTCTAAACCTTGGTCGTCTCTATTCACTTCTCTACCGCGTAATGCGGGAGAATACAATCCTATTGATTTTGAAATCATGGAGGAAAATGGCGTTATGTTTCCTCCTCCTATTGTTATGCAAGAAGGTCTGGACTATTGGTCGGATTATTTGGTAGGATTCTTTTTGGATCCTAATCACCACCTTCATGAAGCGACTAAAGTTTGCCATAGGGCTTGGAAGCTTCATGGTGAATTACGTATAATGATGGTTGACTCCATGTATTTTCTTAAGTTTTCCTCATCCGAGGATCGCCTGCGTGTTCTAGAGGCCGAGCCTTCTTTCTTTGATGGAAAACCCTTTATTGTTACTCCTTGGACTCCAACAGTAGCTAGTGCTCGTGAGCAGGTTCTTTCTATTCCTGTATGGTTTACTTTTCATATATTCCTTCTGCTTTACATCTGTTGCTTGGTTTGATTTGGCTAGCTTGCAACGTAGGCAAATTGAAATGCTTTGACTATAATACAGTAGCAAGTGAAAAATTGGTGTATGCAAAGGCACTAATTGAAATTACCCTAGATAAGCCTCTCATTTCCTTTATTCCTGTTCAGCTTGCTGTAGAGCATGTTGTGGAAGTCCGTGTTCATTACGGATGGGTGCCTGACATTTGTACCGCATGTCATTTCTTTGGCCACCTTGCAGTCGCTTGCAAGCATTCTGTCGTCTCCATGGCGGCACCCAAAATTCCTCTGCCTCGCCCCATGCTTGGGAAATGGGTTCCTAAGGCATCTTCCTCTGCCTCTTAGTCAGTCAAGTTTCATGTTGTGCCTTTCCTGGTCCGAATCCTCCTCCATGTACTACTGCTACGCCTGCCTTCCATTCAGACTTTGTTTCCATGGTTCCTTCTGACGTTTTTGCTATTCTATAGCTGCTCCTGATCCTGTGCCCACTAGGTTGTTCGTTGTTTGGGATGAGTCCGAAAGGTGTTGGATTGATCTCAAATCTGATATGAGATATAACCCCATAGAGGGTTCTTTCTTTAAATTTGTTTCCGATGATCAACTGGACCTTAGACGCCTTCATTACAGTAAATCTGGTGATTATTTAGTGCTTGCCATGGATGGTTAACATGCGAATTGGAATGTTATCATGTTAGCTGCTTCTTCTTGGGACCGATCCTTTATATACTCTTCTAATTCTGTGGATTATGACCCTTGTCTTGCTGTGCTTTTTTGCCTTTTTGCTCATATTAATGGGAATGTTCCTGAGGTATCTGTCCAGGTGATTGCAGACGATGGTCCTTCTTCCTCTTTTGAGGAGACTTAGTCGATGGGTATTTTATAGTAGTTGTGGCATCTCTGTCACCCTCCTGTGCTGTATTTTCCTTTTTATTAGTAGGTCTTTCTACCTTACTCCTGTTTCTAAAATGTTTTTATTACGTTCATAATAAAAAGTGGGTGGTCCACTATAAAACCGGTTGGCCTTGCCAAAAAAATTATATATATTTATGTAAAATTACACTTATGTAAAATATAATCATACACACACACATACATAAATATGTAGAAATAATCATGATAATAATTAATATAGAGTATTCTAAAATATATTTGATCATATGTAAATATATATTAAATAAAAAATCATTTAATAGTTAATGTAAAATAATTAAAAGAAGTTATTCGAATTTCTACTACTATGTTGTGTAATTTTTTTTAATATTTAATTTTTAATATTTGTAAATATATATACATATATGCACATATATATACATAAATTTTTTATAATTCCTTACTTTAAGTTTACGGTAGAAAAAATAATTTTTTATTTTTTTGGATTTTAAAATGATTTTTTAATTAAACAATTATAAAATAATTTTAAAACCAATTTAATTAAATTAATTAAAACTATAAAAAATCATTTCTGAGATCTGAAAATTATGTAATATTTTTATGTAAAATTTTATAATTAATTTCAAATTATATTAATATATATATATATGCACATAATCAATTTCTAGTTAAATAAATAGTTATGTCATTAATTAAATATATAATAAATATAAAATATTTTAAATTGAACATTCATTGCTTTTGAATTAATGTATAAAAACAAAATTTTATAAATTTTAAAATGTTTATTATATGATTTTTATCTTTAGGATATAATATATTAATTAATAAAATCATTTATATAATATTATTTAACTAATTTTTTTTTAATTTTAGGCTAAGAGTTTAATTCTAGTATGTATACATTTTATTAAAATTAACATATATGTTGATGCACCAATATATTCAACCATTCAATATGTGATAGAACATCGATGCACGAGATTCGTAATATAATCTAATAATCTATAATATATTACAATAATATATAATAATATTAAATGAATTAGTAAACATGTTGTATACCTTTTTCATCAAGGCCTAGAGATCTCACTTTGAAATGATGAAATGGCTCCTTGAGTTAAATTCCAAGTTCTAGAGTTGTTGGCTTTCGAACTACTTTACTACCAACGATCGAATCAAAGAGTTTTGATGTGATTTTATGCTTGGATTTCTTTTGGGTTTAAATGTGGTTTGCTGGTCAAAATTTGTAGAGGGAGATGAGAGAAAAGTATCAAAAAGATAAATATAGAGAATATAATATAAATAGAAAGTCAAATGGAGAGAAAAATGAATTTTATTCTTATCTCTTCTACCAATTCCACTTATTTAAACAATTCAAAAGCCTCCCTCTTTTGCCAACATTTGGCTGCCCTATCCAAGCTATTTTGGTTGAAATTTGCATGCACCAATGGGTCTCAAAGCCAATTCCAGCCCGAACAATGTCCGTTGCAATTGAATCTAAATTTAAACGCGTATAGATATCGTATATCGAGTAATATATTTATAACTATTATAAATACATTATTTAACATTGTTCAATATATCAAATACAAAATTTTGCAATTAGTATTTCATAAATATCAATTTAATTAATTAATTAATAGCAATTACTAATTAATTAAATCAAGTAATAAAAGGAGTATTTATCGTTTTAGTTGTGTGACTCTTAGTTTTAAATTTGGTCAGTGATTAATACTGAACAGTTCAAATATTAACGTTCATCACATCACTTAGCAGATGGTGTGACATTATGAACAAATTTATCACTTATTTGGTTTCGGTAAAATCCAATTTCACTTTATTAAGCATTACCCAATAATGCCAATTATTTACACTAATTCTCTTTGTCAAAACAATATCACTTTGGACTTATAGAATTTTGTAATGGTCAAAATTCCAATATCATCCATATTCAACTCTGTAGTCCAAAGACTCCTAACACAAAGTCCTTGGTTCAAAAATAACATTATTATTAACCGAACTACTTAGGCCAAAGACATTTACTTTGAGTTGACTTCAGTTGACCGTGATACTAACCTCATAAAAAATTGAGGAGATGAATCCTCTCTTGAATAGTGTTTCACTTCTAATGCTTTCACTCGATTCAACTATAGTCGTTCAATGGACGTCATGGCACGATTAACTATAATCAAAGCAGAGTTACCACATTGAAGCTGGATAATATTCTCAAGTTGAGGAAATTGTGTAATATTGTAACATCGATATTTTATGTTTGATCTTAGTTATATTAATCAACGGAAAACTATCGAGTAAGTCATTTCATGGTTATCTAATAACTATCAGTATGTAAACCCTTGGTGTCCCGGCAGTCATGAGTAATGCACTGCCTAACATTTAAAGAACGTTATGTACTTTTGTTTCAACAGATACTTCGATATCAAGTCTCGATACATCTTGATTAGGAATATTTAAAACAGTTTGTTTATTTTATTATGATAAATCACTCATGGTTACAACACATTTCAACTAATATCACAAAACAAACCATTTATGAATTTTCTATTAAATATACTTTTAATTAAATTAATTAATTAATATAACATATTATATCAAATATATAATAGGAAGACAACACTTTTTATTTTGAACAAGATTGGTTATCAAATAGAAATATGCTAAGTAGTTAATTACGTTATCGGGTACGTATTGATCAAGTACCGATATGAGATATTTTAAAATATCATGATATATCGGATAATATCGGTGTAACATCCCCTATCTAGAGGCACAAAGCTAAACATTATAGATGTTGCAGTCATCCATAGTATTAACTTCCAATGACTAAATACGGCTATGTTAATGGTATCTATAATATCAGAAGCACTTGAATATGAAACAAAGCATAGATTTCAAAACTACAATTTTCCATTATATTCAAAATAGATGTTCCATATTCAAATTACATAATCCCAAAACGTTTCCCAGACAACGATAAAATATACTTATTACAAAATGCGCCAAGAGTGACATATGAAGATGCCCCCTTGGATAATCAGACTCATATAGTCATAATTGACTTAATACATACACAGTGGAAATAAACACAAAACAAAGTACTGCAACTCCTATATAGCTATCTGTTACCTCCTGCTCTCCTCCATAGCTTTATTCGTCATCCTACTAAAACTTGAAAGAACCTCAAACCTCAGCCTATTGAAATCAATTTTGAGCACCCGAGAGTTTAAGGGGAAAACATAAACTTCGAGTCAGACATAAAGCCTGGTGTGAATAATATTATACAACCCGGTTATTAATGTTAACTGAGACCACGCCGCTTAGCGGAACGGGTTTCCCCTCACTAACATTATTTTAAAAAATAACTTTTGCAAACCTTTATCCTGCAAACAAACTAGTTAAAACTGTAAAGCATTATTATGTAAACATACATATCAAGTAACAAATGGACTATCTGTCCGAACATTATAGTTTTGTTTGGTTTACTATTAACCTTTGGCTGACTCGGGCCTACCGGACAAAATAACGAAATTTATCTAACATATGTTAGACACACTTCTTCTAGACGGTCTGGCCTTAACTATCTATTAAATACTTCTCTTCTGGATGGTCTGTCTCTAACTTAACATCTTCCAGGGTCATCTGATCCTAATGCTTTTGCGGGCTCACCAATAACCTATCTGTATACAAATATATATTCCCTTAAGTGTGTAATCATAATTTTAGTCTTAACTATGACAAAGCCCTACACACTGGAATTTTGGACTAAATTAGCTAGGGCCAATAGCTAAAGTATAAGGTGCGATCCTATACCAGTCCCATCTAGTACTCTAATATCTGAGTCATTTTCACTAAAGGATAACTTCCAATAATTTTCCTTGAAAACCTTTTAATCTAAAATTGATTTAAAACCTTTTAAACCAAACTTAAACAAGGAAAACATTTATACTTCATGCTTTACTAAAAATCACCTTGCCATGTTATATATATACTTTACTCAAATCTTTGTTGATGAAAACCTATAAATATTTGAAAGTACCTCTTTCGATCTTATTGAAAGTACCCTTTTCGGTCCTATTGAAAGTACCCCTTTCGAAACTATTCATATAAACCTTTCGAAATCATTGAAATTCCTTTTCCTTCGAAAGCTAAAAACCTTAGACATCCCTCTTTAAAACCAATAAACATTGCCATTTGAAACCATAGGAAAAAACTTTCCTTTAAACCATTCAAAACCATTGGAAAACCTTTCCTTTCGACGTTTAGAAACCATTGGGGAACCTCCCCTTCAAAACCTTCTTTAAAATCTTTCGAAGGTATTAAAACTTCAAACCCTTCGAAAGCGTTTGGGATTCATATTAATGCATGTGGAAAAACACATTTCGAAACTATTTAAGTTGAAACCATTCTCTTTTGAAATCAATGGGTTATTCTTTTAAAGAAAATAACTAAGGGTCATAAGCAACAGGGTAGAAAGCTTACCCTTTTGAAAGTTATTACTAAGTTAGGAAGTAATGGTGTCGAAACACCCCTTTCGAAAGTATTGGAGAAGTGGTATGGTTTTCATAAAACAAAACACCCCCTTCGAAAGCTCTGTTTCGAAAGGTAGAAAGTGGCGGTAAAGGCTTCAACATAGTTGAAAGGTATCATTTAGAAACAAGGGTGTAACTATTTCGAAACCAACTTTTATAACCATTGACTTAGTCGAAAGCAGACATAGTCGAAAGCTATTTCTTAGAACAAGAGCGCTACCTTAAAACCTATCTTAAATCAATTGACCTAGTCGGAAGCCAACTAAGTCGAAAGCTACTTGGTCGAAAGCAAGCTGGCGCTTTTCTCTTTTAAAACAAAAAGGCGCTTAGACCCTTTCGGAACCCCTTGGTTTCGACTCTTGCCTTCCGCCTTTGTCCAATTCACTGTGTACAGAAATTGATACTATGTGTATTGGTTTAAGGAAGGAGGCGGAGGGTCTTAGTGAAAGCAACCTGGGGGAAACCAAAAGAGGCGAAACATGCTTTTAGCATGAATTTCTGATTTAAACCCTTTTTAAGTAAAACTTTTTAACTAACCTGCCTTTTTTGTCAAACTCTTATAGGTTGCTAATTTTCTTTTCTAAATGTACTGCCATAATTTTCAAAATTAATTATTTTAAATCATTTGCAAAATATCCATTCTCCTTAATTAAATATATAAAACATTTAAGTCCCATACCTTGAATAATTTTATATATTCATCAAAACACTTTAAAAAATTCTAGGAAATCCTTCTCAATATGTTTTCTAACATATATAAATTTCAAACCCAAATAATTATTTATTATGCCGTAAATAATTTATAACCCAATAAATCATTTTCTTCACTAGAAAATTAATATAAAATCCACATTAATTCAGAAAATTATGAAAATTGAAACCCATCTCTAAAATAACATTTCTGGTCTATATCTAAAATCGCAAGGCATTTGGATGTCATTAAATTGGGTTTTCACATCAAAACATATCATAAAAATCAATATAAACATGCATAAATCACCAACAAGTATATATAAACATTTAATCATCCAAAACATGGCATTATCATGCAAAATCATTTCGGGTTAACTTTAAAACCGAAAACTATAAGAAAAATGGAATGTAGTTATCATTCACCTTAGCTTTGTGATTAAAGATGAGAGATTTGATGTTGAACAAGTTTATTTACTTCTTCCTCTTGAAAATCCTAGCTTTATCTTCTCTTGAGATTGAAAACGGTGGTCGGCCTTAAAATATTTTACTTGAGAATGAAATGAACGTGTGTTTGATTTCCTAAGGCTTTAGGGTATAAGTTTTATCAATTTCCTATTTTGCCCTCCTTTATTTCCTAACACTTATTTCCATCTTGTTTCTTTAGTCCATTCTACATGTAGGCACGGCTATCCTTGGTTAAATCAAATCTCAATCTATTAATCATCTTACATTATTCATTTTATTTATCTAACTAAATATTCTAAATAATGTTACTAAAAATGTGGGGTGCTACAATCTCCCCTCCTTAAAGAATTTCATCCTCAAAATTACGATAAGGAACAAATCAAATAATCAAAGGTAAAACATACCATCAAAACAAATCATGATAAGCGTCTCTAATCCTACTCTCAGTCTCCCAAGTACAGTCTCTTGCATCGTCACTCCATTGGACTTTCACTAATCTGACTATCTTGTTCCTCAATTTCTTCTCACCTCTTGTGACTATCTGGATAGGCTTCCTAACTATAGTCATATCTAGTTCCACTACTAAGTCCTCTAACACAGTCGGTGCTATAGTAGTGTTTGGATCCCTAACACATTTCCTCAGATGAGATACATGAAAAACATCGTGGACTCCTATTAAACTACTTTGTAACTCTACTTTATACGTGAGTGAAAGTCTATAGGGTGGATCTTATAGTGTATATGCAAGTATATGTGACAGATTATATGATGCAACTAAGATAAAATTAATCTAGGTAAATATAGAACAAGCACACCAGGATTTTATACTGGTTCGGACCTCCCGTCCTACGTCCAGTCCCGAAGCTCCTCTTCAGAATTTCCTTACACCAAATAACCCTCACTTCACCCGGAGGAACAGGTTTACAATAGCAGAGTTTCTTTGTCAACTGTGTTCTCTAATACACGGATTTTGACTTATGTAGTACAAATGCTTCCAATATATATCTAGAGAGTATTGTCTATGAGGAATTGGATATTTGGAAGAGTAGAATACAAGTATAGATTGCTAGAGATCAAGAATATATCAGAATATAAGTGTAAAGAGCACAAGTAAGTCAGGTGAGATCTTCTCTTGGATTGTTGATACTATTTATAGTGGTAGAGAGATTCCTTGAGTAGTTGCATCCATTAACAAGTGTTCTATGGTCGCTTCTGATGGTGATGAAGAGTTGCAATGAAGAGAGGTGAAGGTGTCTTTTCAATTGCGGTAGTTGTAATTTGAATGTTATCAGCCGAGTTTAGTTTCAGACGTCTGGAATATGTCTCAGACGTCTGGCTCTCTATATATTTTTGTATATAGTAGACTTTCAGACGTCTGAGTACATTAACCAGACGTTTGATTCTTTCTGGTTTGTAATCCAGAAGATTTATTCAGACGTCTGGCTAGTGCTTCCAGACGTCTGATCTTGTGCATGTTGCTTTTCTTGTATCTGTGTTATTGCTCTTCTGATTCTATCGACTTGTAGCCTCTTGATACGTTCTTTGAGCCTTGTTCTTGTCTCTCTAATGATGTTACTTTAGCAATTACCTACAAATAGAATTATATATGCATATTCGATTTCCATTGTATAGTTGTTGTCATCGAAACCGTAGATTTGATTTCCTAACAATCTCCCCCTTTTTTATGATGACAACTATACAATGTACTTATACATAATTTATAAATCTCCCCCTGAATACGTGCTTTCCATTATCTCTCCCCTTTGTCAATATCAGAAAAGAATGAGGGAATCGTATTTGCAAATTCCAAAATCTTTCCTTTTGTTTCTTCGAGTACCTGTAATAAATAAAAATCATTTTTTTGGTACCCACTTACTATGTTAGGATCCGGAGGGTTAGATCTTTGGAAACCATACCCATTTGGGTGTGGTTGAACCTTTATAAATATAATTTTCATTATAAACTACCATATTAAAATAACCATCAATGTATTTTTCTCTATTTTTCCAATTAACAGGAACCCAAATATTTATATAATTTTTATTCATATTTCCATTCAATGATTTTGTACTTCTAGAGAAATTATAAATATTATTGGCCATAACAGTATTTTAATTTCTATAAGAATTTGATCTAGACTTTACTTGAAATTTAGTACTAGTACTAACATTTTTACTATACATGAAAGCGTATCTAGTGCTATTTCTACGATCAGTTTTATTATATCCTAAACCACTTTTGTCATGTAAAGGTCTAGAACTAGGTAAAATCATGTTTAAATTGTTTTGACCTTTATTAAATTTTGTGACTTCAGTGTTAAGTTTATCAAATTTAGCTTTGAAGTCAAAATTATTATTTTCAAAAGAAATAATATTGTTTAAAATATCAATTTGCTTGTTTAATTCAGAATTCTCCCTTTTTATCGTACAGTTCTCATTTTTGAGAAGAAAAATTCGAGATTCTGAATTATTTAAAGATGATTGTAATAAATAATTTTTTCTTTTCAAATCCGTAATTTCTTTTGAAAAAATTTCTTTTTCTTTTTCAAACATAGTATTTTTATTTTGCAAAACATTAATTTCCTCCAAAAGATCATTGTTTTTATCTTCTAACTGCTCATTTTCTTTTTGTAGGAAATAATTTTGTGAAACAAGTTCTTCTACGGTATTTTCAAAACATTTAGTTTTTTTTATCAAAAAATTATTTTCCTCTTTTAAACTGGAAATTTCTTGCTCGCAATCTTTAAACTTATCTAAAGCAATTATATTAACTATATTCAAGGTTTTACAATCTTTTAATAATTCATCATGTGCTAACAGAAGATCTTTATATAAAGAATCTAAGCATACCGATTGTGATCTGAGTTTAGCCATGAAGCATTTGTTTGTTTTCTCCTTTGATTCTTCTTTATTGCTCTTCCTCTTCCTATTGCCTTGAGTAGATCTCTTTATAGTCATTTATTCTAGGATGTTGTTACGATCTCTAGAATCCCTCGCTCTGATACCAATTGAAAGTCTATAGGGTGGATCGTATAGTGTATATGCAAGTATATGTGATAGATTATATGATGCAACTAAGATAAAATTAATCTAGGTAAATATAGAACAAGCACACCAGGATTTTATACTGGTTCGGACCTCTCGTCCTACGTCCAGTCCCGAAGCTTCTCTTCAGAATTTCCTTACACCAAATAACCCTCACTTCACCCGGAGGAACAGGTTTACAATAGCAGAGTTTCTTTGTCAACTGTGTTCTCTAATACACGGATTTTGACTTATGTAGTACAAATGCTTCCAATATATATCTAGAGAGTATTGTCTATGAGGAACTGGATATTTGGAAGAGTAGAATACAAGTATAGATTGCTAGAGATCAAGAATATATCAGAGTATAAGTGTAAAGAGCACAAGTAAGTCAGGTGAGATCTTCTCTTGGATTCTTGATACTATTTATAGTGGTAGAGAGATTCCTTGAGTAGTTGCATCCATTAACAAGTGTTCTATGGTCGCTTTTGATGGTGATGAAGAGTTGCAATGAAGAGAGGTGAAGGTGTCTTTTCAATTGCGGCAGTTGTAATTTGAATGTTATCAGCCGAGTTTAGTTTCAGACGTCTGGAATATGTCTCAGATGTCTGGCTCTCTATATATTTTTGTATATAGTAGACTTTCAGACATTTGAGTACATTAACCAGACGTCTGATTCTTTCTGGTTTGTAATCCAGAAGATTTATTCAGACGTCTGGCTAGTGCTTCCAGACGTCTGATCTTGTGCATGTTGCTTTTCTTGTATCTGTGTTATTGCTCTTCTGATTCTATCGACTTGTAGCCTCTTGATACGTTCTTTGAGCCTTGTTCTTGTCTCTCTAATGATGTTACTTTAGCAATTACCTACAAATAGAATTATATATGCATATTCGATTTCCATTGTATAGTTGTTGTCATCGAAACCGTAGATTTGATTTCCTAACAGTGAGTTTCCCGATCCTTTCTAAAATAGGAAATTGTCCAACGAACCTTGGTGTTAACTTCCCCGTCTTCTCGAACCTGATAACACCTTTCATCGGCGATCTTTGAAGAAAACATGATCTCCAACCGAGAACTCTAAATCTTTTCATCTTTTATCTGCATAGCTTTTTTGCCTGGACCGAGCTTCCTTCATTCTTGCCCTTATCATCTCAATATTTTTTGCTGCTTCTTTTACCAAATCAGGACCAAGAATCAATCTATCCCTGGTCTCTAACCAACATCCGGGGGATTTGCATGGTCTTCCATACAAAGCCTCAAACGGTGCCATTCCTATACTTGTTTGATAACCATTGTTATACGAAAACTCAACTAGATGTAGGTGGTCTTCCCATGATCCCCCAAAGTCCAGTACACAAGCTCGCAACAAGTCCTCCAAAATCTCGTTAACTCTTTCTGTCTGCCCATCCTGTCTGTAGATGGTAAGCGGTACTCATCTTGAGCTTGGTTCCTAAGCTTTACTGAAGACTTTTTCAGAACTCGCTAGTAAAAAAAATCTCTATCACTAACAATACTACTAGGAATTCCGTGCAGTCTAACCACATTCTTTATAAATAACTTAGCCAATACAGGTGTCATCCTGTTTGCCTTAACCGAAATGAAATGGGCACTCTTGGTCAATCTGTCTATAAGGACCCATATACTTTCATTCCCTTTATTAGTCCTCGAAATCTCATCAATAAAATCCATAGAGATGGAGTCCCACTTCCATACTGGAATGTCCAATGGCTGAAGCAATCCACTCGACTTTTACCTGTTAACAGTTTAAACATTGTTTCACCCATAAGCCAACATCCCTCTTCATGCTTTCCCAGAAGAAACTTCTCTTCATATCTTGATACATCTTCATTCCTCCCAGACGGATTGTGAACTTTGAACGATGGCATTCCTCCAAAATTTCGTTCCTTATGTCTTCCACATTTGGAACACATAATCTGCCCTTCTTTCTCAACCATCCATTTTGGTCAAGACGGAAATCCTTTAAGTCATCGCTCTCCGTTCCTTCCCTTAACTTTCTGACCCATATAGCCAAAACCGGATCCTCCTCCTGTTTAGAAGCTATCTTCTCAATCATTACCGGTCGGACTTCTAAATAAGACAACCTAGCTGACTCTCCACAAGACTCAGCTTTGGATCTCTATAGTATTCTACAAACTGACAATGATTCTAAATCTTTCCATTCTACTATCATAGCTAACACTACATTTTGATGCTTCCTACTGAGCGCATCTGCAACCTTGTTTCCATTTCCGGGTGTGTACTCTATTCCAAAATCATAAGCGGCTAGAAACTCGAACTATATTTGTTGTCTCATGTTCAGCTCCTTTTGAGAGAACAAGTACTTCAACGACTTATGATCGGTATAAAACTCAAACCTCTCTCCTAAAAGGTAATGCCTCCATACCTTCAAGGCAAATATTACTGCAGCTAATTCCAAGTCATGCATTGGATATCTAACCTCATGTGGTATAAGCTGTCTAGAAGCATAGGCAATCACTTTACCTCTCTAGATTAGTACAGCTCCCAATCCAGTTCCACACACATCAGTATAAACAACTAAATCTTGATTCCCCTCAGGAACCACCAACACAGGTGCATGGGTCAACAAGTACTTCAAGCTTTGAAATGCTTCCTCACACTTATCGGTCCATAAAACTTTACATCCTTTCATGTTCGTTTAGTCATCGGCGCTGCAATCCGCGAGAAATCTTTTATAAACCACCGATAATTTCCCGCTAATCCAAGGAAACTTCTTATCTTAGTTACCATTTCTGGTCTTTTCCAATTATTAACGACTTTGATCTTTTCCGGATCAACTGACAATCCTTTCTCCGAAACCACCTGACCAAGAAACTTTACTTCTCTCTTCCAAAAATGGCACTTTGAAAACTTTACTTTTAGCTAATGTTGCCTCAGGGTTTCAAGCACAATTCTGAGATGAACTTCATGCTCCTTCTCGTCCTTAGAGTATATCATAATATCATCTATAAAAACCAACATGAATCTATCCAAGTGCTCTCGGAAAATTCGGTTCATCAAATCTACAAAGAATGCCTAATCACCGATTCTGCACCAGGCACTAAATCAATCTGAAACTCAATAGCTCATTTCGACGGCAATCCAACTACAGGCTCAAACACATCCGCAAATTCTCTAACTACAAAAACGCAATTCAACTCATCTTCCAACTTCGTAACACCCAACAAAGCATTCACCTCACAATTGGAGTTTTCTACGATATAAACTATCCGATCATTACAATCCGGGTGCCTAAGTGATATTTTCCTATCTAGGCAAAATATCCTAGCACCATAGTTTCTTAACCAATCCATACCCAATATAATTCCGAACCCAACAAAATCAAATACATGCAAACTGCAAACAAAGGTGTAACCTAGGAAGTCAAACTCTATGTGGTCACACTTCATCCCAAGCGTCGCATACCCTCCTATCGGATTTGCAACTCTTAAGGAAGTAACTAAATATGTGGGTTCTAGGTTAAGTTTATCTACCAAACATCTAGATATAAAAGAATGATATGCACCAGTATCAAATAAAACGCTAACAGATGTATCATGGATCTGAAGCGTACCTCCTAACACAGCCTTTCCCTTCTCTTGCGCTGTCGACTTCGACGTAGCAGGCTCCAATGCAAACATTTGACCTTTATCCCCTTTTGCTGGCTCTTTGCACTAGTTCGTGTAGTGCCCAATTTGATCACAGTTAAAACGTCTAATCCATTTCTTCTCAGCAGCCTTCTTTCCTTTGCATGTCCGACACTCATGAGCATAATGGAGTTTCTTATCACACTGATAGCAGACCACCACGGACTTTCCTTTCTTTGCCGCACCTCCTTTCTGAGCATTCTTTTTATGGAAAAACTTTCTCTTTTGGCCTTGTCCGACCTGGACCTTTTTCTCCCTCTTCTTCTCCAAGCAAGCTAACATCTCTTCATGTCTCAACGCCATTTCCACTACCACATCACACGGATCTCTGATGTGCGGTAAAGTAGCCCTAGCCAACTCTGACTTTAGAACTCTAATAAAATTTTCATTTCTTTTCATCACCGTGTCAACAGTGGCATACCTATACCAGGCTAACTCTTCGAATCTACTAGCATATTTCAAAACTGAGATTTCTCCTTGTTCCAGCTCAACAAACTTCCTGACTAAGATAGACTGCGCCATTACCGACATGAACCTTTCTTGAAACCTTCCCCTAAACTCCACCCACGTCATAGTCTCTTCATCCACGCCACCAGTTACAGTATTCCACCAAAACAAAGCAGCTCCTTGAAGCTGTCTTGAAGCAAGTCTCCTTTTTTGCTCGTCATTGAGCCCTAGGTCAGCAAAAATCCTCTTGCAATGTAGCAGCTAGTTTTCTACTTCAATAGCATCCTCCGTTCCGATAAACGGTTTCCCTACAAGCCTAGTATAGTCTCTGCTCAAGTTAGCATTCCGATTGACCATCGGAGCTTCCTGAACTCCTCCTCCAGTAGCATTTCCTCAAACAAATCCAGCTGTGATTCCAGCTTGCAACATGTTTACAAAAAACTGATACATGGCTCCCATGTCTACTTGGGGAACCCAGCACCAACATTCTCAGTCTGAGCCTGACCACTTCTAGTATTTGGTCGGGCATTTCCATTTGTAGTGGTGATGTCTCCTCCTAGATTGACTCTGCCTCTTCTTCCATCCATATCTGTATTCAAGCCTTGTGAGATACAGAAGAATAGCCTAACAAAGATAGGAGTCTAGAGTAAAGTCTATACTTATATATAGCAAATACAAGTACGTTACTATAGCGTTATCCCATACCTAAATCCTAAATCTAATTCCTAAGGATTATGTTTTCAAAAATCATTTTTAGTTAAAGTATTTCATAAACCTATGCTCTGATACCAAGTTAAAACATCTCCTATCTAAAGGCCCAAAGCTAAGTGCTACAGATGCTGCAGTCATCCATAGTATTAACTTCCGACGACTAAATACGGCTATGTTAATGATCAGAAGCACTTGAATATGAAACAAAGCACAGATGTCAAAACAACATTTTTCCATTACATTTCAAAACAGATGTTCCATATTCAAATTACATAATCCCAAAACGTTTCTCATGCAACGATAAAATATACTTATTACAAAATACGCCAAGAGCGACATATGAAGATGTCTCCTTGGATGATCAGAGTCATATAGTCATAATTGACTTAATACATACACAGCGGAAATAAACACAAAACAAAGTACTACAACTCCTATATAGTTATCTGTTAGCCTCCTGCTCTCCTCCGATAGATTTATTTCTCATTCTACCAAAACCTGAAAGAACCTCAAACCTCAGCCTACTCAAATCAATTTTGAGCACCTAAGAGTTTAAGGGGAAAACATAAACTTCGAGTCAGACATAAAGCTCGGTGTGAATAATACTATATAACCCGGTTATTAATTTAAGTGAGGCCACGCCGCTTAGCGGAACGGGTTTTCCCTCACTAACATTCTTTTAAAACATATCTTTTGCAAACCTTTATCCTGCAACCAAACTGGTTAAAACTTTAAAACATTATTATGTAAACATACATATTAGGTAACAAATGGACTATCTATCCGAATGTTATAGTTTTGTTTGGCTTACTATTAACCTTTGGCTCACTCGGGCCTACCAAACAAAATAACGAAATTTATCTAACATCTGTTAGACACAGCTCTTCTGGACGGTCTGTCCTTGACTATCTGTTAAATACTTCTCTTCTGGATGATCTATTCCTAACTTAACATCTCCTAGGGTCACCTGATCCTAATGGTTTCACGGGCTCACTAATAACCTATTTGTATACAAACTGTTAGTCCCTGAGAAGTTGGTTTTGATGACAACAACCTTAGAATAATATTATAAAATATAAATACTAACATTATTGTTTAGATATATATGTATATGCAGGATATATATACAGGTACCAAAGAATGAAGACTGTACAATATAGAGATTCAAGAACTGATGAACTCAAGATCGAAGATATCAAGATTCAAGACTCATGAGTATCAAGATTATCAAGAGTTCAAGATTTCAAGGTTAGTAATTTAGTTAGGAATTTTGTTAAAACTCCTAGAAAAGCACTGACATCTTAAAATCCATTTTATTCGTGGAATGGAATCCACTTCGAGCTCGTTAAAGGGATGGAACCCTAAGTAGGATGGAACCGACGAAAAATCTAGTGGAACATTATTTTGTATCCACTAACTTTTATTCAAATGTTTTACAAAATTATATCTTGTTTTCAAAATGATTTCAAAATCTTCCTTTTTAAATCAAAAATATCTATCCTAGTTTTAAAATACTTTTAGCCTCAAAATAATCTTTATTTTCAATATCAAATTATCCTTGGTTTTAAACTATCTTTTAATTATAATATATTTAACTTTTAATATTTATACTTAGATTTAAATATAAAATTATAGCAAAATTTTATATATACCAAAATATTATTCTCTATGTATTTTAACTATAGTTAAGTATATTTATAAAGTTTAAAATAGTTTTAATACAAGATATAAGTTATTTTCAAAGAAAAACTAATTACCAAAAATAACTTAGGCCTGTCGACAACCCCAAGGACCCCTTATCGACAAGGTGACAGTTTATTTCAAAAGTTTGAATTTCAAAGGAAGTGTCTATTCGTCATATCTTTTCAAGAATGGACATGGCTGTTGTTCTACTATAAATAGGGGCTGTTTTAAATGAATTTATAATTATATTTTCTTTGATTTCACTCCTCTTCTTCTTCCACATTTCTTTATATACATTTTTACCATTACTCTATCGAAATCACCATTGAATCTAACTAGATAATCTCTGGTTTGATTCTCTATCACTATCTCAACAAGATCCCAGTGCTATTCAGAGTTATAGATTTCTTTGTAATCAATCGAGCGAGAAAAGGTGTGATTGTAGCTTGGAAAATCAATCTGGTGAACTTGTTGCCCGTAAAATCAAGTATCTCTACCCAGAGGATGGTGAATCTAGAGTGGTGTACCTCGTGGCCTTGAAATCGAGGGTGTAATTGGAAGAATTGATTTTGAAAGGAAATCCGTACTTGTGTTGCGAGACTGGATGTAGGGTAACTCCGAACCAGTATAAAATCCGGTGTGTTCTTTCCATTATTGTTTTTACTTTATATATGCATCTGTGTTTGATTCTGTGATCATATCTGTGTCTGAATATTGCATACATTTGTGTTCAAATTAATATAAACTCAAAAAGAATTAGTAACTCCTTAAAACAATATTCACCCCCCTCCCTCTAGTGTTAATTCTAGCCTTAAGATCTGTAATCTGCATTTCTCACACAAACATATATTCCCTTCTGTGTGTAATCATAATTTTAGTCTTATCTGTGACAAAGTCCTACACACTGGAATTTTGGACTAAATTAGCTGGGGCCTATAAGGCGCGACCATATACCAGTCCCATCTGGTACTCTAATATCTGAGTCATTTTCACTTAGGGATACCTTCCCATAATTTTCCTTGAAAACCTTTTCATCCAAAATTGATTTAAAACCTTTTAAACCAAAATTAAACAAGGAAAACATTTATACTTTATGCTTTACTCAAAATCACCTTGCCATGTTATATATATACTTTACTCAAATCTTTGTTGATGAAAACCTATAAATATTTTAAAGTACCCCTTTCGATCTTATTAAAAGTACCCCTTTCGGTCCTATTGAAAGTACCCCTTTCGAAACTATTCATATAAACCTTTCGAAATCATTGAAATTCCTTTTCCTTCGAAAGCTAAAAACCTTAGACATCCCTCTTTAAAACCAATAAACATTGCCTTTCGAAATCATAGGAATAAACTTTCCTTTAAACCATTCAAAACCATTGGAAAACCTTTCCTTTAGACCTTTAGAAACCATTGGGGAACCTCTCCTTCAAAACCTTCTTTAAAACCTTTCGAAGGTATTAAAACTTCAAACCCTTCGAAAGCATGTGGAAAAATACCTTTTGAAACCATTTACATCGAAATCATTCTCTTTCGAAACCATTGGGTTATTCTTTTAAAGAAAATCACTATGGGTCATAAGCAACATGGTCAAAAGCTTACCCTTTCGAAAGATATTACTATGTTAGGAAGTGACGGTGTCGAAACACCCCTTCCGAAAGTATTGGAGAAGTGGCAGGGTTTTCATAAAACAAAAAACCCCTTCGAAAGCTCTGTTTCGAAAGGTAGAAAGTGGCAGTAAAGGCTTCAACATAGTCGAAAGCTATCATTTAGAAACAAGGGTGTAACTATTTAGAAACCAACTTTTAAAACCATTGACTTAGTCGAAAGCAGACTTAGTCAAAAGCTATTTCTTAGAACAAGGGCGCAGCCTTAAAACCTTTCTTAAATCAATTGACCTAGTCGGAAGCCAACTAAGTCGAAAGCTACTTGGTCGAAAGTAAGCATGCGCTTTTCTCTTTTAAAACAAAAAGGCGCTTCGACCCTTTCGGAATCCCTTGGTTTCGACTCTTGCCTTCTGCCTTTGTCTAATTCACTATGTACCGCAATTGATACTATGTGCATTGGTTTAAGGAAGGAGGCAGAGGGTCTTAGTCGCAAGCAACCTGGGTGAAACCAAAAGAGGCGAAGCATGCTTTTAGCATGAATTTCTAAGTAAAACTTTTTAACCAACCTGCCTTGTTTGTCAAACTCTTATTGATTGCTAATTTTCTTTTCTAAACGTACTACCATAATTTTCAAAATTAATTAATTTAAATCATTTGCAAAATACCCCTTCTCCTTAATTAAATATATAAAACATTTAAGTCTCATACCTTAAATAATTTTATTCATCAAAACACTTTGAAAAATTCTACAAAAATTCCAGAAAATCCTTTTCAATATATTTTCTAACATATATAAATTTCAGACCCAAATAATTATTTATTATGTCATAAATAATTTATAACCAAATAAATCATTTTCTTCACTAGAAAATTAATATAAAATCCACATTAATTCAGAAAATTATGAAAATTGAAACCCATCTCTAAAATAACATTTTCGGTCTATATCTAAAATCGCAAGGCATATAGATGTCATTAAATAGGGTTTTCACATCAAAACATATCATAAAAATCAATATGAACGTGCATAAATCACCAACAAGTATATATAAATATTTAATCATCCAAAACACGGCATTATCATGCAAAATCATTTTGGGTAAACCTTAAAACCGAAAGCTATAAGAAAAATGGGATGTAGTTATCATTCACCTTAGCTTTGTGATTAAAGATGTGAGATTTGATGTTGAACAAGTTGATTTACTTCTTCCTCTTGAAAATCCTAGCTTTATCTTCTCTTGAGATTGACAATGGTGGTCGGCCTTAAAATATTTTACTTGAGAATGAAATAAACGTGTGTTTGATTTCCTAAGGGCTTAGGGTATAAGTTCTATCATTTTCCTATTTTTTCCTCCCTTATTTCCTAACACTTATTTCCATCTTGTTTCTTTAGTTCATTCTACATGTAGGCACAGCTACCCTTGATTAAATCAAATCTCAATCTATTAATCATCTTACATTATTTTATTTTATTTAGCTAATTAGATATTCTAAATAATGTTACTAAAAATGTGGGGTGTTACAATCGGTAAAATATCGGACATGTATAGAACATGTCATAATTGATATTATACTATGTTATAATGTTATGTTGATGTTAAATTTTCAAATATTTGGATAAATAATGTCAAATTTCAATCAAAGACTGATTGCATATTGTTTACTAGTTATGATATGTTTACCGAGATATTCTATTAAATACTAATCATAATATAGGCTTGTAAAAAATGATAAATTCTTATAATGCGCATCTTTATTATTTCCTTCATTTTTATACTATATATATTGTTTCTTCAGTCATCTAATCATCTATATTACTTTGCCAAATTTTCCATATTTATAGTTCTGTCATTTTCATTTTTACTTAATTTATCAAATAAGCAATCTTGATTTGATACCAATTACTACTTTAGCTCGTTCTTTATCGATATGGAAAATATATAACTTTACTACTCTTTAACTTTTAGTTCTCAGTGCATGATAATAACTAATAAAATTAATTTTCATAAGCTAGTTTACCAATTGGAAATGGTGAATAAAAAAACTAAAATGAGAGGTAGCTCTTTCATGATCTTGTCTTTAGTGGTAAAGTCTTCAAGAAAAATAAAACATATAAAATAATGGATTAAGTAGAATTTTATTTATTGAGAAACTAACTAAAACTATATGGTTAAAATTGAAAATTTTGTGCATTGGGAATTCTACAATGTTCTACATATTGTCAATCACCATATACAAAAAACAAATATTGAGAATGTGATGATATTTATTTGTAAAGAAATTTTATCCAACACAGACAATAATGAACAATATTCTTAAAAAATATCAGGTATTTTACACTAAATACCGAAGTGATATATCGACAAATATCGAGCGATATATCGACAAATATTGAGCGATATATCAGTAATGATGATGCAGCGCAATCTGATGATGATTTAGGTCGCGAGCGACCTAACGAGTTTATAAGTCGCTCAAGCGACCTTACGAGTTATGTCAGGAAGAACGAGCCACAACCTAAAGAACTTCGACCTAGTAAGTCTCGACCTAAGGCTAACGAGTTATGTTTTAAGTCGCTCCAGCAACCTAACGATGGTAACGAGTTAAGTTTAAGTCGCTACAGCAACCTACTGGGACAAGCTACTGGTTGTATCGGCCAGATTGCCTTAAGTCGCTCTCACATGCCGCTTTCTTTAGGTCGCAAACGACCTACCATAAGTCGCGAGGCGTTAGGTCACTCAAGAGTAGGTCGCGAGACCTTGGGTCGCTGAGATATCTTAAGTCGCTGAAGGAGGTTCCTTAAGTCGTTCAAGAACTAGGTCGCATAAAGAATTCCAGAAGCTAATTTCTTAGGTCGCTGAAGCCTAAGTCGCTGTCATGAAGCCTTGGTCTTAGGTCGCTGCTGCCATGTATTTTAAGTCGCTCTGTGACTTAAGTCGTAGGTCGTTGTAATGTTGTATTTGTTGAGTCGCGTGATGTTGTTGTTTGTTATGTTGTGTGTTGTATTCTTATGTCGTTGTAATTGTAAGTCGCTCGTGTTGTATTTGTTAAGCCGTTCTATGTTAGGTCGCGTGAGGCCTGTGTTGAGTCATGCAGTGTTAGGTCATTAACGACCTATGTTAGGTCGCGTCACCTGGGTTAGGTCGGCTGTGTGTTGAGTTGTAAACCTATAAATAGCGGGTGAGTTGTATCATTTGGGGAGATTGATTTTGAATAAAACTTTGTTTGAGAGCTTTGTGCCTCTTCTTAAATTGGTAGTTGAGTGTAATCTCCTCTCTCCACTTTCGGCATTCGAGTGCGCTCGAATCAACGATCGTTGAAGCCAATTCACGGTATCAAGTGCGCTTGATCAACATTCGAAGAATTGTAGATCTTCTTTCACAGCATCGTGCGCGATCAACGTGACGAAGATAGCTAGAATCCGGTATCTTTGAGATCAATGGATTTGGGCGTTTGGTATTTTCAATCCACCGATTGCTACTTTCACCGTTTCATACATTTCTGTTATCCGCTGCTGCATCATTTGGTATCAGAGCTAGACTTAGCCAATCATAGCTAAGCCGAGTTTTTGGAGCCAATTCTTATTGAAGAGTTCAAGCCGTGCATTGTTTGTTCATTTGTAAGTCAAGGCCGAGAGTTGAAGTTTGTGAAGATTTGACAATGCCGCCGAGAAGAGCTAATCGCCATCAGAATGTTGAAGCGTTGTATAGAAGAGAAGAAGCCGAGCAAATGGAACAACGCATCAATGAAAAGTTTGATGAAGGCATTGGGAAGTTAGAGAAACTGATGAATGACATGAATCAAGGACAAAGGAGAAGGTCGCCAGTCTCGAACCATGGAGGAAACAGAGTTTCGCCATCGGTTACGGAAGCAAGGAGGGTGTCGCCGCAATCTTACCGAGAAAGAAGAGAATCGTCAGTTTCATTGAGAAGAGAACATCATGAGTATAGAGATGAAGAGATAAGAACTCCACGTGAGTTTGAACATGAGCCATATCATGATGCTGAAAGACAAAGTAGAAGAGATATGCGTGATCATAGAGATGTGGATGGTCAAGATCGTTATCAAAGTACATCTATTTTTGATGAAGATGGTGATAGATGTAGTGCTCATTATCGAGATCGAGACCAAGTACGAAATGCAATCGAGAGGGTGAAGATGATCGACGATGGGAGTCAGGGATGAAAACTGAAATTCCAGAATTCAAGGGTGGAATGGTAACGGAGGAATTTTTGGATTGGGTTTTAAATGTTGAGGAAATTTTTGACTTTAAAGAAGTACTCGAGCATCGTAGAGTGAAGTTGGTTGCTACCCGACTGAAAGGAAGAGTTATGGCATGGTGGCAGCAAACTAAACTTACACGGGAGAGAATGGGGAAGTCAAAGATTGAATCATGGGAGAAGATGAAGAAGTTAATGAAGGCTACATTCTTGCCGTATAATTATCAGTCTCTTATGTATCAACAATTGCAGAATTTGAGACAGGGAACAAAGTCAGTGAATGATTATGCGGATGAATTTTATCAATTGATTGCGAGGAATGATATCATGGAGACAAAGGAACAATTGACCGTGAGATTTGTTGGAGGGTTGAGAATGCAAATCAAGATATGGTGAATATGTTTGATCCCAGATCTATTGCCGAAGCACATCAAAAAGCTCTAGCTTGGGAGAAGCAAGGTAGGAGAGGTGGTGGTGTGTTTACAAATTCCAACAATCAAATGAAAGGGGCTAGTAGCAATGCGAATGTTTCTAAGGCTGTTGCAAAACCGGTTGTAAGTGAAGTTGCTAAGTCCAAGGTCAATAGTGGTATCAAATGTTTCAATTGTCAGGAGTTTGGTCACAAAAGCAATGAATGTCCAAAGCCAAAGAAGCGAGTGATGGTTGCTGAGGCAGAGGATGCAGAAGCTGAATGTTCTAATTCACTACCAGTTGAGGAGGAAGAAGAATTGTTGTCAGGAGATGATGGATATACTTTAATGATGAGGAGATCTTGTTTGACACCAAAACAGGAGGAGGAAACTAGCTGGTTGAGGAGTAACATCTTTCAATCAACATGCACTATCTTGGGAAGGGTTTGCAAGTTTGTTATTGATGCGGGCAGCTGTGATAATATCATTTCTAAAGAAGCTGTGAAGAAGTTGGCATTAAAGACGGAGAAGCATCTGAAACCTTACAAGTTAGCTTGGTTGAGGAAAGGTGGGGAGGTGAAGGTTGGACGAAGAGCTTGTGTTAATTTTTCGATTGGGAAGAAATACAAAGATGAAATTTGGTGTGATGTTGTGGATATGGATGTATGTCATCTATTGTTAGGGAGACCATGGCAGTATGATAGAGAGGTGCAACATGATGGTCGTACTAACAGTTACAGTTTCATGTTTGAAGGTACTAAAATCACTTTAGTTCCTAAGAAGCGACAACAAGAAGAAAGCAAGTTGGAGGAGATTGAAGAACTTAAAACTTTGCTATCTTTGAAGGAGTTTGTTAAGGAAGTAGAAGAGGAGCCTGAAGTATTTTTATTGATTGGACGTGAGAGTAATGAAGTGGTTGAAATTCCTGAAGAAGTAAAGCCAGTGCTGGAAGAATTTGAAGATGTATTTCCTGAAGAACTGCCAACAGAGTTACCGCCATTGAGGGACATACAACACCAAATAGATCTTGTTCCAGGAGCTGTGTTACCACATAGACCACATTACAGAATGAGTCCAAAGGAACATGAGGAGTTGAGAAGGCAGGTGGAAGAGTTGCTTGAACAGGGGCGTGTACAGGAAAGTTTAAGTCCTTGTGCAGTGCCAACTTTGTTAGTGCCGAAGAAGGATGGTTCATGGAGGATGTGTACGGATAGCAGGGCACTCAACAAAATAACTGTCAGATACAGATTTTCGATGCCGAGACTTGATGATTTGTTAGATCAGTTGAGCGGGGCTACTATCTTTTCGAAGATCGATTTGAAGAGTGGTTATCATCAAATTCGTATAAGACCAGGGGATGAATGGAAAACAGCATTCAAGACACGGGAGGGGTTGTACGAATGGCTGGTTATGCCATTTGTCTTTCGAATGCACCTAGTACATTTATGCGGGTGATGAATCAGATCTTTAGACCTTTTATTGGGAAGTTCGTGGTGGTGTATTTTGATGATATACTGATATACAGTGGAAGCCCAGAAGAACACTTGCAACATCTGAGAGAAGTGTTGATGATACTGCGACAGGAACAATTTTATGCTGCAACGAAAAAATGCATGTTCATGACGCATAGTGTTTTATTTTTGGGATATGTTATTTCAGAAGGAGGTATACAGGTGGATCAGAATAAAGTTGAAGCAATCAGAAATTGGCCACAACCCAGTACGATAACAGAAGTTAGAAGTTTTCATGGTTTAGCATCATTCTACGGAATATTTATTCCACACTTCAGTAGCATAATGGCACTAGTTACTGATTGTATGAAGGGGAAACAATTTTCATGGTCGGAGGAAGCAGGATTTGCTTTTGAGAGGATCAAGGAACTTTTGACGACAGCACCAATTCTAGTATTACCAGATTTTCAGTTGTTGTTTGAGTTACATACTGATGCATCTAAGGTTGGAATTGGAAGGGTGTTAAGTCAGAAGGGACGTCCTATTGCATATTTCAGTGAGAAGCTATCGGGAGCCAAGATGAGATATAATACTTATGATGTGGAATTCTATGCTATTGTTCAAGCTATAAAACATTGGAGACACTATTTGTTCCATAAAGAATTTGTTCTGTATACTGATCATGAAGCACTGAAACATTTGCAGGGACAGGACAAAAATGCAGCCAGGCATGCTTCGTGGATCGCATACCTGCAACAGTTTACATTTGTGGTGAAGCATAAGTCGGGAATTACAAACCGTGTGGCAGATGCATTGAGTCGAAGGAATCATTTGTTGACTACAATGAAGGTTGAAGTGATGGGGTTTGATGTGTTGCCAGAATTGTTTGTTGATGATCCTTATTTTGCGAAGTGTGTTGATGAAGTCGAGAAGGGGAAGACGGATGAGTATGTGTTGGTGGATGGTTTTCTTTTTAAGGGGAATCGATTGTGTATACCAAAGTGCATCTTACGAATGAAGATTGTGAAGGAGTTGCATGAGGAAGGTCATGTGGGTAGAGATCGTACTTTGCAGTTGATTTCTGAATCATATTTTTGGCCATCCATGAAGAAAGAAGTTGACAGATTTGTGGAGAGATGTCATATTTGTCAAGTTTCCAAAGGGACAGCGACGAATGCGGGATTGTATATGCCATTACCTGTGCCTACTAGACCGTGGGTTGATGTGAGCATGGATTTTGTTCTGGGTTTGCCTAGAACTCAAAGGGGAAATGATTCTATATTTGTTGTGGTGGATAGATTTTCGAAAATGACACATTTCATAGCTTGTAAGAAGACAGCTGATGTCGTCCGTGTTGCTCAATTGTTCTTTAAAGAGGTGTATCGATTACATGGGCTACCTGAATCTATTGTTTCCGATCGGGATACTAGATTTCTAAGCCATTTTTGGTTAAGTTTGTGGAAGATGGTTGGAACGAAGCTGAATTTTAGTAGCGCCTATCATCCGCAAACAGATGGGCAAACGGAAGTGGTGAACAGATCGTTGGGAAACTTGTTGCGATGTCTTGTGTAGGATAATTTGAAGAGTTGGGATATGAAGTTGTGTCAGGCGGAATTTGCACATAATCATGTTGTTAATCGTAGTACGGGTTTCAGTCCATTTCAAGTTGTATATTCAGCAATTCCGAAGGGACCGTTAGATTTGACGACGGTACCATATCAGAAGGGAGTTGTTAAGCGAGCTTGTGATTTTGTGACTGAGTTGCAGGAGTGCCACAGAACTGTTCATGAACGATTGCTTGCATCAAACGTGAAGCATAAACAACTGGCGGATAAGAAGCGAAGTAGTGTGAATTTCAGAGAAGGTGACTTGGTTTATGCCGTGTTGACAAAAGATCGTTTTTCTGTTGGAACTTACAACAAGTTGAAAGCTCGAAAATTTGGTCCAGTGGAAATTTTGAAGAAGATCAATGATAATGCGTATCAGTTGAGGTTGCCGGATCATATTCACACTACAGACGTTTTCAACGTTAAACATTTAATTCCGTATTATGGGAATAAGCTTGTTGAAGAAAAGGAAGATGAAAATTCGAGGTCGAATTCTTGTCAACCGGGGGAGGATGATGCAGCGCAATCTGATGATGATTTAGGTCGCGAGCGACCTAACGAGTTTATAAGTCGCTCAAGCGACCTTACGAGTTATGTTAGGAAGAACGAGCCACAACCTAAAAAACTTCGACCTAGTAAGTCTCGACCTAAGGCTAACGAGTTATGTTTTAAGTTGCTCCAGCGACCTAACGATGGTAACGAGTTAAGTTTAAGTCGCTAAAGCGACCTACTGGGACAAGCTACTGATTGTATCGGCCAGATTGCCTTAAGTCGCTCTCACATGCCGCTTTCTTTAGGTCGCAAACGACCTACCATAAGTCGCGAGGCGTTAGGTCGCTCAAGAGTAGGTCGCGAGACCTTGGGTCGCTGAGATATCTTAAGTCGCTGAAGGAGGTTCCTTAAGTCGTTCAAGAACTAGGTCGCATAAAGAATTCCAGAAGCTAATTTCATAGGTCGCTGAAGCCTAAGTCGCTGTCATGAAGCCTTGGTCTTAGGTCGCTGCTGCCATGTATTTTAAGTCGCTCTGTGACTTAAGTCGTAGGTCGTTGTAATGTTGTATTTGTTGAGTCGCGTGATGTTGTTGTTTGTTATGTTGTGTGTTGTATTCTTATGTCGTTGTAATTGTAAGTCTCTCGTGTTGTATTTGTTAAGTCGTTCTGTGTTAGGTCGCGTGAGGCCTGTGTTGAGTCATGTAGTGTTAGGTCGTTAACGACCTATGTTAGGTCGCGTCACCTGGGTTAGGTCGGCTGTGTGTTGAGTTGTAAACCTATAAATAGCAGGTGAGTTGTATCATTTGGGGAGATTGATTTTGAATAAAACTTTGTTTGAGAGCTTTGTGCCTCTTCTTAAATTGGTAGTTGAGTGTAAGCTCCTATCTCCACTTTCGGCATTCGAGTGCGCTCGAATCAACGATCGTTGAAGTCAATTCACGGTATCAAGTGCGCTTGATCAACGTTCGAAGAATTGTAGATCTTCTTTCACGGCATCGTGCGCGATCAACGTGACGAAGATAGCTAGAATCCGGTATCTTTGAGATCAACGGATTTGGGCGTTTGGTATTTTCAATCCACCGATTGCTACTTTCACCGTTTCATACATTTCTGTTATCCGCTACTGCATCAAATGATATTTTAAGCGATATTTTGAAAATGTATCAACTTATGAGCTATATGAGATATGTCACCGATATAATCCGATATTAACTACATAAGATATATATAACAAATTACATAATTTCTTCTAGGGCATACCTCTAACTCTATCATGACCACTATCGAATTCCATAAGTCTAAAGTGATATTGTTTTGACAAAGAGAATTAGTGTAAATAATCGTCACAATCGGGTAAAGCTTAATAAAGTAAAATTGGATTTTACCGATGCCAATTAAGCGACAAATTTGGCCATAATGTCACATTATCGACTAAGTGAAGTATGAACGTTAATATTCGAATTGTTCAATATTAATCGTCGACCAATTTACACCTACGAGTCAAACAACCAAAACATTGAATACTCCTTTTATCACCCGATTTAATTAATTTGTAGTTTTTATAAGTTAATTTAATTAATTAATAATTATGAAATATTAATTATAAAATTTTATTTGATGTATGTTGAACAATATTAAACAGTGTGTTTATAATAGTTATAAATATACCGATCGATATAAGATATCGATACGCATTTAAATTGGATTTAAATATGACGAATATTGTTCGAACTTGAAATGGATTTGGGGCCCATATAAGGCTTGATAATTTCGGCCATAGTAGAAGTAAGGATGGACTGTCTATATTGACGGCTAAGGTGGGTTGGAATTTGAATAAAAGAGAGGAGAATTGGTGTGAGAAAAATAAGGATCTAGATCCTTATTTTACTCCTTAGGATCTTGTTATTTAATTATCTCTAACCCATGCTTTTCTATGACTTTTGAGAGCCTCCATTCCATCCTCTTGCTGGCCGAAATCATCCTTCCCCTCTCCTTAAATTTTCAAGCATCTAAAATACAAAATCAAATCAAATACAATCGTCGATAGTAAAGCTGTTCGTAAGCTAGCAATTTATGGACTTGGAACTTGATTCAAGGAGTTTATTTAAACATTTCAAGGTGCAAATTCTAGGCTTTGGTAAAAGGTACATCTCTTATTTATTAGCATATATAAATGCTTATTCAATTATTAAATAATATGCTAGTTAGTTAGAAATTATCACGAATCTATATATGTTGGTGTCGTCCTTCGATGATAATGTATATATGTATATAATAATGTTTTTTATATGTTTATATATGTATGTATGTATGTATATAAAACTAACGGCTATAGTTAAAAAGAATTTTTTTTTCATATATAATAATATTTTAAAATGATTATTGAATAAACTAGTTTTTAAATTCAAACACAATAATATAAAGTATATGTTAGTCATTAGACTAATTTATAAATACAATTTAAAGTTCACTGAATTTGAAAAAAATTACTTTAAAACTGAATATATATATATATATATATTATGTATGTATGTATATGTGTGTGTGTGTGTGTATATATATATATATATTATGTATGTATGTATGTATATGTATAACTTAAACATTGTATGTTTTTAAATATAGATAAGTATAGGTATAAAATTATAAAATACATACATAAAAAATATTTTATAAAATATATACTTATTTATATTGTTTTCAAAAATTAAAAAAAAAATATTGATTCCCGTACGAAAATCAATAATAATAAAACATTTTTTTTACCAAAGCAATTTTGAACCAAAGAAAGGAATTTTTTCTATGGCTGTGTATGCTGAAGTATATGTCTAGTAATTAATTTACATTAGACATATTATACGTATGAATTATGTGTGTAGTTTTATGGATAATATTTTAATACGTATATATGTGTGTGTGTAAAGAACATTGATTTCGAAATGCATATAAACATTATATGGATATTTATTCAAATTTTAATATATTAAATTTGAATTTTTTAATTACTAGATTTTATTAAGTCTTTCTGGATCTAAATATAAATTAAATTTTAAACTTGAATTTAATATTGTAATTGTTTATATTATCATTTAAAGAGTGTGTGTGTGTGTATTTATATATAAACAAATAAATAGTATAATCACTTACATTATATATATATACACACACACACATACATATATATCTTATTTTACAATGTATGTGTGTATATACATATACACACACATACTAGAGAAAACACATGTTTATAGAGGGACTAACATGTCCGTTGCGGTGTAAATCTCAGCACATACGCACGAGCATGTTAAACCATGTACAATTTATTATGTTGCGCATACACGTACACAAATATGTGTATATGATACACATATATACTTTATAATACAAACTATATAATAAGTAAAAGATTTGTGATGAACTCTACGATATAAAGTAAAACTATAGTATTGGTATTTGTGATGCATTGGAAAACACAAAAGTATCTAAATTTATTTGCAATTATTTTGATATTATGGGCTAAGCCACAATTTTGAAAAATAATTTTTTATTATATGATTATGAAACGTATGATACTAGTAAATTATACGCGCGCGCGCGCACACACACACATACGTGCACACACACATACATATACATATACATACCTTAATTGTCTACTATCGTATATATGTGTGTGTGTGTGTGTGTGTGTGTGTGATAGTAGACAATTAAGGGCAAAGCACATAGTCTTAGGAAGCATCATAACAGTTAATGAACTCTACGAATTAATAAATATAGATGTATGCAATCGAAAGTCTATTAGTTTTAAAACAGTTCAACTTACTTTGTTGTATTCAGTGATGAATTATCATGAGCATGAGCATGTGTATATGATACACATATGGTATGTTAATGATGAGTTTATAGAATATAAAATGGAAGTAGATAAAATGAAATGAAAAAGAAAATAAAATGATTTGATTGGATCGAATATGTAGGTATGTTAGAAAGAATTCCGAACGTACCTAAAAATGATTAAATATTCAGTGTCAAATCACTTCTCCATATGATATATAATGGTATATCGAGAAGGTGTAATCGAACTTTGTTGAAGAAAGTGTGATTAATGGTGAGTGAAGTTGAGTTAACTTCTTTATATAAGGTAGTGTACTTAAAAGTAGTACACAAGGTTAAAATTAATTTCATCTAGAGAATGGTTTACAAAATCAAACAAGATAAGGTTTATAAGAAACTCCAACGTATCCTAAACCAAGGAATTTGTAGGTTGTGTGAGTTGAAAGACTACACGTAATAATTGTATGTGAGGAATCCTATATGAATCATCCCAAAAGTTATTTGGAAACGATTGTGTCATTGGATGACTTATTTATGTTTTGTATATCGTTAATATTACACATATGTGAGCACATATAATCTCCATTATTACTTAACATTAATATAATATTTGTCTCCTTGCACGTCTCTTTTTAATGGTTAAACATGTGATGTTTATGATTTGTATAAATTAAAATTATTTAATTAATATAATAACAGTAATTTGAGTTTTAAATTAAAAAAATACGGCATACGCTAAACATGATTTAATGCAAACGACATTATTTATGATAACAGAAATTATATTGTGCAACATTAATAAAAGAAACTTTTTTTTTTGAATTATCCATTTTACCCCATTGTATAATGCAGTTGTAATGACAGCATCTTCACTATAATATGCACCTGCAAAAGCTATAAAGAGCATTATTTACGGTTTTTAAGCATAAGAGACGAGGGAATGTTCCTCTCCACTTTGAATTAGAATCCTTCTGACTCGACCCATCTTACCACCTTGGAATAACCTGCAAATGTTTTAACCTTTCAGACGTTCCACCATTGAATGGATGTGCCCGAAACCTCTTTTAAATGTTGATTTTGGTAACGTTGGTTTTGGTTATGAGAGAATCTACAAGACCTCAACAAAATACAATATAACATATATGATATTTAAAACTTCTGTGAACAACCACCAATCAGCTTTCTCATTATAAACAACCACAACCTATCCATTAAGCGCTACACACTTCCGTAGTGTTTACTAAGGTTGTTAATGTCTGCTACATCGTATAAATATGGAATAAAAATAAAAGAATGGCAACCAAAACACATCTAAATCTAATCACCAATTTATCAACCATCTCTCTTTTATTCCAAAACAAACTCAAAATTTTGGCAACAAATACAGAAGGTCCAAGCTTAACAATTTCTCTGTATTTCAAAAAAAAAAGTAGCATACCATTTCTCATACAATGAATTCATGAACTACAGCTGATATTGAAATTCTCCTACAAAGTAAAACAAGTAATCTAGACTGAATATCAAGAAAGAGCAGATTTCAAAGACTTGGTGAAAATCTCCAGTTCTTTTAATCCTTCTTCGGGAGTTTTAGCTTCACCTAATATTTTCACAATGGCACTTCCAACAATTGCACCATCTGCTCCCCATCCTGCTACCTGTAAATATATATTTTATAAGAAGGTATAATTACAGAATCTAATATGAATATAATTATGAAAATTACAGCTAAAAATTGCGTTCTTTTGTGTAACCGACCTGTTTCACATGCTCTGGCTTTGATATGCCAAAGCCTACAGCCACGGGTTTACTTGTTGCCTGTAAATAAATTGGCGCTCATTGTGTAAAAGAAGTCTCTGAATAATATACATATTACAAATGATGTAATTTCATAACATGTATGCATACATGAAGCACATAAACTATACATGATATAATCTAAGAAGTAATACTTACTACATGCATGTAAAATAAGCAACATAAAATTTATTTGTTTTTCAACCTCTTAACATATACATGTCATGATGCAAAAATCAACATAGTACTGGTATAAACCATAAAGACAAACATACATGAAACATAGTAAGTAGTTAGAGAGAAAAAATAATCGTTGGCTGTAAACAACTCAGCAAACAAGTTCATATGCTTAAGCATTAAATAATCTTTGAGAGCACCATAGTACGTAGGAGTTCAGTGCTTATTTCGGTTAAATTTGAGTGCAATAGAGTGAAAGCATATTTCAACCGTCAAAGACACAAAAACTAACATGTTTAAATCCTGTTTTGTTTCCTAGTGAGAATTTATTTTATTTTGAAATATTAATTTTATTTTATATAAGTGCACGTGCATTGCCTGTACCAAAGTACTGATGTGTGTATAAATATACGGAAATTTTAGACAAAATAATGATACAATATTCCCCACAATTAATCTTGATGGTTAGATCTTCCCCACCTCCCATGTAAAAACAAAAAATACTAACGGTTAAGATTTATTGTGTCAAATATTGTGATTTATTTTGTATTCCTATATATATAGTGGCAAGGATCGACTACATTTTTTTTCCCTACACCTTAAATCCCCTTATTTCAACCACATGTTCCAATTTAAATAATTGACTGAAGTGATAAGAGAGAGAGAAACTATAATTATTTAAATTGGAACATGTGGTTGAAATCAAGAGGATTTGAGGTGTAGCTTATATATATATATATATATATATATATATATATAATATATATATAAAGATTATATTCCAATCCTCTTTAGTATCACCTTTTTCGCACCATTTTACATTTTGAGCTATATCGTTTATGTTTGATCCATATTATAATTATCATGCCCACAAAAAACGAGACCATTCCAAAAAAAATAAAATCTGTTTGGTTTGAAAACGAGTTTTGTGTTTAGCATTTTCAACATGTATTTCAAAATGATTGGAAGAGGAGAAAGCGGTGGAATATTGTCAAATTTAGAAAATGACTTTAACATCTAAAATTGAAAATGACGTTTTTTTTTTTGGTTTTCCATCATTTGAGAAATACAAAAAACTACCTTCTCTCTGCTCTTTATGTTGTAATGACTAGGATTTTCCAAACTCCTTCCCTCCCATACCATTTGAAATACGTATTGAAAACACAAGACTCGTTTTCAAATCAAGCAATCCCTTAATCTCTTCAGACTTAAAGATCAACATCAATTGCTAATTTAACAATTGATTTGAAACACAAAATTTCAATGTATTATAAAAGCATGAATGACACAAATTTTCAACATGGTGGAAATGATCTTAAATACGATTTAAAATTATTTCCAACAGAATAGCTCAAGCTACAAAAAAGAGGCAGCACAAAAACAATATTTGTGTGTGCGCGTGCACGCGTGCGCGCTGAACTGTAACTTGTTAAGAAAATGACATCCGACCTCTTTAATATCCTTTAACAGAGATTGCACTCGCAAACTTATTGAGGCACGAGCACCGGTCACACCAATAGAACTCACCTGCAGTACACATTTTAAATATGTTCAAGCACCAAATAAACCCAAGAATAACGATCACAAAAACTGATACGAACCAAGTATACAAATCCTTCTGAAGCTTCAACAATGGCCTTCATCCTTTGTACAGGAGTTGTAGGAGTTGTAAGCAAGACCTAATATGTAAAGGTTCAAACAAGGAACAACACCATTAGATTATCATTCATCTATGGACGATCATTCAATCAGCAAATATACATACATATAACACACACACACACACACAAGTGATCCATTACACCCTCTACACTACACCCCTCTACAGTAAACCCCTATATTTTCAAGCAACACAAGCCAAACTCGAACGAAAATCATTTAATCCCTATCTATATAAAAAATATCGAAATACCTTTTGATGCTCCGTTTCAAATATTGTTGTTTCAAAAAATAATCAAATAATTTTGTCTTTTCATATACAAAACTTTACTCTCATAACATACACTGAATAAAATTTCTGGCATTAATTATATATATACACATTATATGTACCTTTTGAAACGATTCAAATCCACTTTTGATTTAAGTTTCAAACTTTACGATTTAAATCCCAACTTGCAAACCTTGGTGCAAATTATTAAAATAAGAGTGATACAGTTTATGTTGTGCTATTTTGTTAGGTTTATTCTATATTACAAGTTTTATTTTATAGATTTCATAGATACTCGATATATCTATTGAACTACAGAAGACTATAGTTGAATCATATAATTGTCTGTCCAAATATAATCAAAATTGAAAATGAAAATGATATACTATCATATGAGCAATTATTTAAGTTGTTCAAAACCACAGCAGATCTATAAAAATCATTAGGCGAACGCTAGGCAGCAAGCATGGACTAAGGATTAATCGTTTAGACTGGGATTAATCGGAGTTAGGAGTTTTTGATATACTTATGTATTTTGATAAAATTTTGGTATTTTTTAGTATTAGTTGATCCAAAATGAAAATCTAGGAGTTTGGATGGGCTTGGAAGTTGTCAACGAGGCAGAACCGTCTTAAGCTAGCATGTAAATGCTTAAACCAGACATCAAGCCTCAGCTAGTGCCTAAAAAGTGCTTATATACATATTTAAATGCTTATATAATGCGGTATGCCTCGTTTAGGCAGGCCTGGACGAATGGCTAGGCGGCAAACCTTGCCTAGCGCCTACGCGGGAGCCACATAGATTTTTACAACAGAGATTTGTATCTCATCTAAACAATTTTATTTTTTTAAAAAAAGCTAATTGGCTTGTAGAAACTATAATTAGTTCGTGTAGTCCTTCATAGTATATGAAATGATAATAAGTCTCTTAAGATAAAGATAATATAGTACATGATAAAACGATAAAGTACATATTAGTAGTTTTGAGATTATTGCATGACAGTAATTTAGTTTTTCAAAATCAATTACTATATCATTAGTCTTCAAGTGTAGAGAATCCAGTAATAAACTTTTTTGTCCTCTACCTCTACAGCATGCAAAAGGAATGAAACATTTAAAAATTACATTGCATAATACCAATTTTTGTGTCTTTTTGGATAAATGTTCAAAATAACAAAGATGCATCTTTTTTTTTGTATTTTGTATGTCATTAGGTGCGTCTTTCCATGTACGCTGCGCCTAGAAACAAAAGGCACTAATGTCATGCTATGCGCCATGGCACCGGCATGCGTTTCACAACTATGGTTCAATATAATATGCAACATGCCAAAACAAGGGGTTTGTCATCAATTAAATGCAACAAACACGTTCAGAACAACAATTTCGCCGTATTGTTTTAATTGATAAGATGAAAATGAATGTACAAAAGGTAATAACAAATACTGTGAACAAGCTTACAAGTTCAATATTGTGCTTTTTAGCTTCACTCCTTAGAATCTCGGTCTCCTCTAGTGGTACATCAGGCACCACAAGTCCTGCAAAACATGGATTCTTACATGAACATACCATTTTTTTACTGTTATACGTAAACTAAAGAGGGTTTGTGGCTAAATCCTTACTTTTCTAATTAATAAACAAAAAAGTACTCGGCGCATTCACTAATCCAAACTGGATCCCCAATTTTCATTTCAACTCCATTGCATTGCCTTCAGCAAGGTTTTAAATCTTGGATTTCGATCACGTTTCGTTTCAAAGATTTTAGAGACTCGATCTTGTAGAGATCTCGGATGAGATGAATGCATATTAGACATTCCTCTCAGATTTACATCTCGGGTCCTAAAGTTCACCTCAGGAGTATCTCAAAGTGTACATCATGTTTAAATTGATTTGCTTACACAATGATATTAGTAAATACTGCCTTAAAATGATAATTTTCACTTATGTGATTTCCAAAATCAACAAAATAAAACCAAGTTTCTACAAACTGCATTCTAGTATAACACCAAGTAAACTACCAAAAAGAGAATCAATATAATCAATCATGTATGAGAGAAACTGAACGAGAGATACAGATCTAAATTCACATTTTTCTTTCTATAAAATATACCCGTTATCTTTCTCTACTTAAAATGACAAAATGAAAGAGAAATGGATATGGAGGAAACAGGTACTTATAACCCTGCAAACTTTGGCTTTTAATTTAAATTTTAGTTTCCCTTCAAAACGAGATTCAATTTCTCCTCCAAAACTAAATTCAATTCCCCTAAGGACTCTCCACTTGGGCATCATTGAAAAAGCTTGCGCATAATTCCTTAACTGTTTGCATTGAGTTCTAGACAGTTGAACATATTTCGACTAGTTGCATGTCTATATAAATTTCTGTTTTTTACTTTTTCAGAAGTTGGAACCGTACAAAAAATCTTCATATCTGTCGAGATATCAGAATTTGATATCATCGAGATTTCAATCTAGATATCGAGATTTCGGCCAATGTATGGGAAACGAGATCTTCACCAAAATTTTGTGTTTCGTTTCGCTAAATTTCCATACCAAGATCTCATCCGAGGTATTGATCAAGATGACCAAGATTTGAAATAGTGCAGGTCGTTCCACTGTCTATAGCGTAGGTATTTTGCACAACATTACGAAGTGCAAGTTGATTGCCTTATCTATAGTGCAAATCGCTTGCAATATCTACCGTATAAGTCGCCAACTCCATTTATATGAAATTTGGGCACACGCACGCGCGCGCGCGCACACACACACACACACACACATATATATATATATGTATCTATGTATGTAATACATGTATCTATGTAATACATGTATGTATCTATGTAATACATGTATGTATACAGAGAGAGAATTGGTAGTTCTTTGAGATCTGTCAGATATGCACATATCAGATTGAAGTTGGATAAGAAACTACAATGATTCGCATGCTTTACGACCAATAGTTGTTTTAAAGCCAAACAAACATCACGAGAGAGCAGGCTCATTTTAATAACGACTAAAAGAGAATAGAAGAAAAATGAATGAAATTAAGTAAGCCAAAATTAGGCCAAGTCCTATTACATAATCTGAACTCCATAAAAAAACAGAGTTTGCTACGTTGATCTAGAGAAGAAATTGAGCATAATACATATTTCAAGTGCTCGGCCAGATCCAACAAAATGCGGTGAGAAGATCCAAACTGCAATTATGTTTCTCCTTCATAATTGTTGAAGCATCAACTTTTACTACCTCTACAAATAACACAAATCCTCCCAAAAAATTGCATTTTCCTATTAATTTTTTTCATTCAAAAGGTTTTTTGTTGGACAAAGGTGATGGTGAGGAGGCTGAGGATACGGAGAAGAAAGCGGATTGAGTGGATAGATTAATGAAGTTGAGAACAAAATAAAGGTGCAGAAAGGAGTGGAAAAAAAAGATATATAATCCCATCTCCTTTTTAGGGACTCATTTTATAATAGTAAATAGGTAAGACCCTTTAAATATGTTATATGTATGTATGTATGAATGAATGTATCTCTGAGTGTATGTATATATCTGTGTGTGTGTGTGTGTATCTCTGTGTGTGTAATGACCCAAATCTGATTTCCACTAAGCTAAATCAGAGTGTATGAGAAAAGCCAATAAACTTCGATATGAAATTAAAAACAAGGATATAATAAAATTTAGGGAGTAAAAAATACACTTCCTTTGCTAGTTTCACTCCTCTTAACATCCTATCTATTATAAACATTTGGTGTAAAATGGGAGTAAGAGTAGTAAAAGGAAAGAGAAAGGGAGTGGATTTATAGTCCCCTAAAAATTACCATGCACTCCAACATCTTCAATTGTAGACATAAACTTTTCTACTCCACGCTTCAAAATTGGGTTGTAATACGAAAACAGAGCAATTGGACATGTAATTTGAGGTATTACCTGATCAGATTATCCAAATACAGCATATTCAATACTTATTAGATGTAGATTAGAATAAAAAAGGACATACAATACATTTACACTGATAATGAAAGCATTGGTAGATGATACTAGCCAATCTACATCGGTATAATTATAGATGAGCAAAGTAGTGAAACTATGTGAGTCATTGCAGGTGAACACAATTACCTAGCAGATCAGCTGTGGAAGGTGTGACAAGGTAAGGTGAATTGAATCTTATATAAAATAATTTACATCTCGACTACTGTTCATCTCATTTAACATTGTTCCTATTCTAAAATTAACATTTCAAAACTCAGAGATTCATTTCTGTGAAATTGTTACCGAATTTCTTACACGACCCACAACATCAAATCAATCAAAATGTCCCTAACTAAGGCTACAAAGATTTCACCCTGGATCTATACTTTATATGCAATTTTTTTTATCAAACTTGAATGTGTTTTAGACAATACAACTTCTAGCATTTCCAGATTAATAATAGCCCATCCAAATCAAGCGAAAGTAATATTCTTATATTAAAATAAAGATGCACTGAATAGATTATCCAATATATCCAAAAGAAGACACCGGTTGTGACAACACTGACACTACTGAATATGATAATTTCCTGCCAATGTAACCATTACAAGTATTGTAACTTTAAAAAAATGGAAACTAATGATAAAACTAGAATGTGAATGATTGTTGCACATATTTTCTTCAATAGAGATGTAAGCATTTGGCATCATGAAGTAAACACAACTTTCAACAATGCTAATTACTTGAAACAAGGAGAGAAGGGAGTACCAGTAAAATCTTTCTACTGGTTGAAATTAAGTTGCTTGAAGTGGGAAGTATGTCATTTATGCATTAATATTGTTGTAAAGGTCTTATGAGTTGTGTTTTTAGGAGACATGATTACTCCAATTTGAACAAAGTAACTGGGCCATACCTCTCTCAACATGCTGATGATTGCATCAAAATTTGTTCCCCTTGCTAAGGCACGTGTTGCTGCGGCCTACAAAATAAACATTTTAAAAAAATCACCACATCCACATTTGTACATAAATCTAAAGTAGAGGAACATGAGTAAAAGGGTAAAACCTGGATGACTGGTCCATCTGCTAAAGGATCAGAGTATGGCATGCCTAATTCTATAATGTCTGAACCGCATGCATCAAGAACTTTCACTGCCTTTATTGTTGTCGCCATGTCTGGGTCACCAGCAGTCACATATGGGATTAATGCAACCTATATCATTTATGTTTTAGTCAGAATTGCTTTTACAGGGATAGAACTTGTGTATGTTTATTGGCGAAGAAACTAAACTGAACTTCTGCTCAAACAAAGTAGTCAGTTGCATGACCTAAGACTTTTTTCTTCAAGTAAATTATAACTTGCTTTAGCTACTGTTCATTCAAGGTGTCAATATGAAATATATAATTGTAACCTAAGTTTTACCTATTACATTTGGTGTCACTGGAAGTAGGTTAACATCTTCAATTACTGTGCCATGAGGCACATCACTTTTGAATTTCATGCTTATTTATGAAGCACGTGATTTACACAATTTTTAAAATTATATGCATCAATCGTAAGTGAAATATGCATAAGGCAATGAAAATACTTGTTTATGATTTCCTAACACCAAAACAACAAGTTTGTATACATGTACTAACAATTAAATACCAACCATAACACATACACAGTATGCAATACACATGTCAACCAATAAACAAATCAATTAGTACATATAGGTCCAACTTCCATATGTATCACATATAGTACTCATGTTTCATGATAATAAAGTCAAAAGTATTTGTGAGTCGTATAGAATATAACAAAACTATCTAGTCAGGATCCATTTTGTGATCATCGAATGTTATGTAAAGAACATTAGTTATCCTAATATCCACAACCTACATGCCATCAACTAGAAACTCCAAGTCATTTTGTTTGGGCACTTATTGCATGTCCAGCAACTACTTGTAAGTTATTCATATTTGAGTGTTTGTCAACAACTTAAAAGAAGGATATACAGGATACTTTGAAGTTAATTACGAACCATATTTTATAACTAAAATTTAATCAAAAGTTGAACTGTTTGATCCAAATACTTTTTGCTACAAAACTACTTAAAGTAGTTAAAAAAAGTGAGTTACTATCCACGCCAAATTTTCCTCTCCCTTTTTACCCGTTTCTCAAACGGCAACAAAATGCCTATTGAAATCAATGCAATCAGCATCTTGTTGTCGTCTTTAATGAAGAGAAATCTCATTAAATTATTGATTTCTTCGTTATATACGGCAACAAGATGCCGATTGCAATGAGAAACAGCTGGCATTTTGTTGCCGTTTGAAAACTGGGTAAAAGTGAGAGAGAAATGAGGCCAAGAAGTAATGCACTAAAAAAATGTTGTGTGTTTATCGCGGTGTGTATAGTTTCACCCTTTAACTTACCTCCATTCAATGGAAGTAGAGACCAAACTCAAGATTTTAGTTTGAGCAAAAGAGATAAATTATCAGTTAAATTCCAAACCTTGAACCAATATCAAAGATTAGCAGTCTCCCAGAATGTGAAATTAACGTTCAGCCAAAACAGTACAAAACGATCATAAATTTTCATTTCACTGTATCTCATTCTCATTTGAAATCAAATTCTAATGCTGTGCGTTTATGGAAAGAACACCGTTAACTCACTGTAGACTTCACCAAATACAACACAAGGCATCCATAAAGTTCAGTACTGACAAATCAAAAATGATGTAATATCAATTCACTTGAAAAGATGTAAGATAAATGATCTGATTTTATTTTTCCCAATGCAATTAAGCTTACTTTTCCTTGTTCCTTCAGTTTCTCGAATGTTTTGGAGAGCCCAAGCTTTGGAGTTACACTTAATGTGGCCATTCGAGTAAGAGATCGAGATCGAGATCGCGATATTACTAAGTATCGAGATTTTGAATAGAAAGGCAAATTTGTAGATTTTGTTGAAGAAAGAAACGAAAAAGAAAGATTTGTCTTTAGAGCGACGGCCATTTTGCGAGATAAGGTTTAGGAAGGGGTTACTTACTATTTTTAGAGGTGACGTGCAATTATTAAAAATTAGCCTTCGACCCTTCTGACGTTTCTTTATAAATTCACTCCTATTTAAAAAAACAAAACAAAGTTGAAGCTTACGGAGGTATTTGAGTAATTTTACTAACTTTAATATGCGTGTTTACAATATACGTCCATAACTCATAACCGCCGTAAAACACGTCGGAGAAGAACAAGAAATTCAGAAAAAAATGATATAGAAAATAACTTCTAAAAGAGAAGGATGTAAAACAAATAAGTTTATAAAAGAGACATGTGTCTTTAATTTTCACAATAATTTTATGGACTACAAGTCAATAAACCACCACTCCATGAACCATAAATCTTTGAGTAAATCTTCAATCCATTGGGACAACTCCAATGGCTATAGCTTTGAAAATTGGGAACATTTGAATTTTCAGAATTGTATGCTCGAATTTCATCCAATGAAAGGACGTCTATTTTGTGAGTATCCAATGCTAACGTTTATTTTTTGAACATCAAAAAGTGGGCTTACAAGCTGGATTTCCACTTTTTGGACGTCTAACTTTGGATCCATTTTCTGGACTCTCAATGCCTAGGTGTCCACTTTTTGAGCATTCAGCTTTCAGTGCCCCTTTTTTGGACATCCAAATACTGGAGCCCAAAAATTGGATGTCCTACCTGTGACAACCCATTTTTCTGACTTCTAAAGACGACACTAAATACATCAACGTATTTATGTGCCGATCATTTAAGCGTTTGAAAGACAGATTGTTGGAGTTAAAAAAAAATAACAACGGTATCCCACAACGAAAGGATCATGTATAATATAAACAACATGTAGTACATTAGATTACTCTCAAATCAAAATACAAGGTTTATCAGAGTTATAAACATGTACTAACTTTTAGCCTAGACAGTTATAACTGCATGTCCTTACATATATACTAAATAGTGTAGCGGAAAACAAAATAGCTGATAACTTCAGAAGCCGACTCCAAAACATCAAAAAGATAACCTGTCTTTCTCAACCTGCTCAAATGAGTACCCGAGAGTTTAAGGAAAAATAAACTCCGAGCTAGACAGGGTCTGGTATGAGAAACTCAAGACATATGCATAAGCATATAAAGGCACATCGTGAGACCATGTCATAGAATGGAACGAGTTTCCCCTCACAGGACCAAAACCATTTTAATTTATAAGTAAATAAGGGTGATATACAGATAGTGTCTAATGTGTGAAAAATAAATATATAAAATAGTTATGATGCTTGCAACTCACATCACAACATCATTCAGGTATACATCTAAATTCGTAATGGCGACGTTCGATAAATGGGTTTCCAAGGAAGAGCCAACAATACTTCATGAACTCTTTCCAACATGACAATGGTAGGGGCCTTCCTACCGAATGCATAGTATATCTCTAGAGTAGATATACCTGAGAACCCATGTAATTTAGGTCACTCTCGGATGTTACTGAGCTGACCCACTTCTATCATACGTAACGTCGAATATACCATATATGTGTGCATACAATCGAAATCTGCTCTAAAAAAGATATGACATACCCTAATGGTAGCGATCCATATAGCTCGACCTCCCTTATGCCTCAGTTTTACTCATTTCCTAAGTCGAGGTATGCATTCGAGTTGTCTTTCCAACAAAACACAACAATGCTAACCCTGCACTTTCCCTTGGAATCACCTTTAGGATAGGCAGTACAATAGGTCTAGCAAACCGAACAAATCACAAGGATGGTCTCCTTCAAAATCACTCTCCAAATATGAAGTATAATAGGTCCAACATCTTAAACATAATCGTCTTCATAGATCTTCGAAGTATCTTCATTTGATTGAACGTATTTTCATGTTTTGAAGTGAATTTGGTTAAGTATACCTACGTATGCTTATCTGACTTTGGACTCTTCAAAACTGTCGTGGGGTGAATTTCTGAATAACCCACTTACGGTTCTTTTGAAAATAAATGGACATTATATAAGGTAAAGCCTCATTAGGAGGATAACCTTACACTTTTCCCTTAAAGAGAAAGACGAGTTTATATGTATGGTAGAGGCTTATTAGGAGGATATCCATATCGTATAAACTTCGCGTCTCTTTTATGTATTTTCTAAGTTAAAGGTCATGTTCGATAGTTGAAAAATCAGTTATCTGGTGTGTACCAAAAAGTAAACATATATAATCACTTAAATTTATCCATGGTATGTTTTACTTACTTTCAAACACTTATACATGATATTCAAATATAAGGTCAACCCATTTGACTTACTCTATCCAATTGGCCAGGCCAGTAGCCAAGGTGGGGAGAATACTGGTTATTCAACCCCAGCCTAGGCACTACTATTTTAAAACACCCATCAAATAGAGAAGTTTATTAGTTAGTCCAAAATATTATCTTAATTTATAAACCATTATTTTTACAAGAAAAATGTTATTAAAACTTTTGTTATCAAAACATATATATCTTTTATTTAAATTAATAATCATTATTTCAAACTCTTTTCACGCTTAAAATTATTTTAAAGTACTCTTATTAATAGTATAAGTATGCATACAATTGAATTGCAAAGATAACACACTTAAAATTATATATAAAGAGAATAAAAAATTGTTATAACAAAGTGTTATAAAAAGGGCTTAATTAAGCTTTATATTGTTCTATCTTTTGCTAGTCTTTCTATGTAGCTTTAGATATTATGTAAACAAATTCTTTATTTTAAACTAAACTACTTTGAGTCAAGAATATATTCATTTAATAATTTCCCAAAATGTACTAACATGTCATCGCTTTGAAATGATTAAAAATAGAAGTATTTTAAAGTGCATCCATAGCGACCTTTTCGCTTTCTAACTTTATTCTCTTAGTTAAATTTTTATATACAACTCCACCAAACATGAAATCATAAGGCATAGGCTATAATACAAGTTTTGCAAGATGATATAATTGAAGTTATAGCATATAGAGTTTTCATTTTTTTAGGAAAAAGTAAGGTGATCCAAAGTTAGCACATTCATTGGTTAAGGTTTATACTACCATAATAACTTGCATATAAATCATATTTTATCAGTATAAAATGGTGCACTTATCCTCTAAGAAAGCCTTAGATCAAGCCTCTTAAGCCCTAGAACCTTTCTATTGAGTCCAACAGCAAAGCAAAGATCTCCTCCTTCCAAGATGTTCTTGTCTTCCCTTTCAAACCCTACTTTGGTTCCTTTTCTCCAATCAAAAGGGTACTGCTTCTTTGGATGAGTAGAAAGTAATTTAAAGAGAGGAGAAATACTATCAAATTGACTTAACTTCTAATAGTTTATCTCTTTCTCCATGGATTGGGCTATTTATAGATGATCAAGAGGAGAGTACTTTAGTAATTTCCTAACCTCCTATAGTCTAACCTGATTTGGCCACATTTTGATCCAATGAAAACCATACATATGGCCTGACTTGATTCGACCATATTTTGGTCCAATGGAAACCATCCATATGGCTTAACTTGATTTGGCCACATTTTCGTCGAATGACAACCATCCTCATGTCACAACCTAATTCGACCACATTTTGGTCCAATGGAAATGATTCTTATCAACTATAGCCTAACCCGATTCGACCATCCTTTGATCCAATAGTAACCATGCTCATGGCCTAACCTGATTCGACCTCATTTTGGTCCGATAACAACCATCCTTGACACCACATTTAATTCGATCACATTTTGGTTCAATAGGAAACATCCTCATGGCCTAATTTGATTTGACCATATTTTGGTCCAATAAAAACGATTGTTTTCAGCCGTGGCCTAACCTGATTCGACTATCCAATAGCAACTTTCCGCATGGCATAACCTAACTCGACTATATTTTGGTCCAACGGCAACCATCCGCATGGAATATAAGTTAAATGATAATCAATATGCTATTTTGCATTATACTATAGTTTTATTAGGCAAGTAATTATGCTATTCTAATTTATACTATTGTTCTATTAGGCTGGTCATTATACTATTTTATTTTATTAGGCTGGTCATTACGCTATTTTGTTTTATTAGACGAATTCTTTTCTTAATTCCTAAGAAGTAATCATTCTCATTTGTTTTATTTAAAAAGACATGCATTTATATAATCCATCATTCAAATAATTAAATAGTCGAATTTCTAAACAATTAAATTACGGAATGTTACACTACCCCACTTCGGTTTCTTAAAGCGGGCAATACAACTTTCAATTGAGTCTGTTGGGCCATGAAAATTCAACTAAGCTTAATATTTAGCTGACTTATTTGTTTGCTGGAGATGGCTTGTATATCAACCTTTTGATACAACCATGTGTATTAATGTTATTTATATCATGCTTAAAAAATATGAAAGGAAAAAAGGTTTAAAAAACTAATTGTAAAACACATATGAAATTACTCATACCTTTTTAAACCTTAAATTTTTGTGCATTATCATCTTCTATCTCACGATATCTCACGTCTTTTCTCATTTCTAAAGTATAAATCTTAATCTCTAATCAAGTAGTATATTAAGAAAAACTTCATTCTTCATTTGCAAATATGGATAATGAAAAGTAAGATGAAGGTAGAAGGATTTTATATATACATGCATACATATATATATATATGTACATATATATATATATATGTATGCATGTATATAATAAGAGTGATACTTAATTTAATTAGTGCACCCATTTTTCTGTCTCGGGGAATTGAACCAAAGACCTCTAGAACTAATTGTTTGTTGGGCATTTAGCTTCATACTTAATTTAACCTAAGCACCCATTTTCTGGACTCTCAATTCCTAAGCGTCCACTTTTAGGCATTCAGTGTTCGGCGTTCATTTTTTGGATGTCCAAATGCTGGATGCACACAAATTGGATGCCCTACCCCCAATTTGGTTTCCTAAAGTGGGCAATCTAACTCAGCTCAATTGAGTATATTAGGCCACGATAATTCAACTAAGCTTAATATTTAGTGGAATTATTTGTTTGTTGGAAATGACTTGTATGTCGAATTTTTGATAAACCATTTGTATTGTATGTATTTATATCATATTTGAAAAATATGAAAGGAAAAAGGGTTTAAAAAACTAATTATAAAACACATATGAAATTACTCATACCTTTTTAAATCTTAAATTATTGTTCATTATCATCTTCGATCTCACAGTATCTCACGTCATTTTTCATTTCTAAACTCTAAACCTTAGTCTTTAATCTTCTTCTCTAATCAAGTAATAGATTAAGAAAAACTCCATTCTTCGTTTGCAAATATGGATAACGAAAAGTAAGATGAAGGTAGAAGGATTCATATGTGTGCGCATACATACATACACACACACACATACGTATATATATAACAAGAGTGATACTTAAGTTAACTAGAACACCCATTTTTGTGTCCTGGAGAACCGAACCTAAGACCTTAGAACCATAATATAGAGATCGTACCACTTGAGCTAATGATCCTTGACAAAGATTAGAGGAAATTATCTTAAATACAATCAATTATCTGTATATTTTTTCATTGTTTATAGGACTTTAGTGGATGGATAGGTTGCAAACTAATTGTTCTTACTGGATATTTGTTTAATTAGGTGTAACAATATGATATATTTAGTAGTTCGCAATTAGCTAATTTTTTGTTTAATCTGAGATCATTAGGCTATAAGGGGTCAACCGTATCACACAACAAAAATCAGAAAGTGGCCGGTTGGGAAATTACAATTTATAAATGTGTGTTTTCCCATCATAGATGTGTAACAACCCACACTTCAGTGGGTCTAGATTTTTTCTAAACTGAAAACCCAAGTCCACTAAAGTACGGATCGTTAGTTTGGCATCCTACAAAAAGGAAAATATATCAAAGCACCAAGGGTAATAACCCACAGCGGAAATAATAAAATATAATAGATCGATATAATTACTGACCAAAATCGACATCTCAAATGTCAAGAGCCTTGGCCCAACAACTACTCCAAATCAACACTAGTAACTGCCATTCTAAGTCATGTGGATTGTAACAAGGAGGGGTTCAGAACAACGTTTTTGTGACTGGTAAATTAAACATCTTATACATAACACTAGCTTATGCCGATTGTTACAAACACACACATACCCCAAGTCCACTAATGGACCTAGATATTATGCCCGCTAGTATCATTCGCTCAACACCTCGTAAAGATCCTTCGCCATCGTATCACTAAGGAAATCCTGCTGTGCCCAGTCCACGACCTCTAGTCCATAAGGTGCTAATGCTTCAGGGATATTTCATCATGTACGCCAGCCTTTTGCGTACCCTTGTATGCTTCTTATCATGGATTTTAGGCTCCATGCACCACCACCCCGTCTAGGTTTTCAAGGAACCTTTGTATGAGTTAACCAACCTTGCCCTATCAAATAAACTAACAAACAACTATGGCGTTGCATAACCCAACCGAACCAATCTTGGTAGGCGGAAGAGATCAGCTAGGTATAACCATGTCCTTCTGGTTGGTCGCAAGAGAACGATGATGTGACGCCCCACCTCTATACTCACACTGGCCAAGGACACTACGGGGTAATGCCGTTGACTAGCGTGAAGAATAAGGCTGTTGAGGAGCGATCATCTGTGTAATTGCTTTGTGCAAGTACCGATATGTCAGATAATATAACTTACATTTCATTTCAAGAGGAAATCCGACATATCAAATACAAACCCAAAGCTACCACACAGTGGTTATGTGGACTTCGGAAACAAATATAGAAATAAACATAACACAAATCAGTCATAGATATTCATATCACAAAGGCAGAAACAGATATGAATATATCACCTAAAGGTGTACATCAAAATAGTGGTCATACAAGATCCACTACATCATAAAAGAATAGGTACAAGTGCTAGAAAAAAGAATAATTATACATCAAGGAGTCTCTATGTGACGCCCCACCTCTATGCTCATAATAACAAAGAGTATTAAAGGAAATACTGTCTATTATTACGAAGAATAAGGCTGGATAGGAGCGACCATCCGTAATTGGCCTTACACTAATATTGGTTATCTCGATAGGAGTAGTACATACTTTTTATTTTTCTTCAATTATTTATTTACTCCCATCGACACACCCAATACTTAGTATAAAACGAACTACGACGGTTCATAATAGTTTAGGACATTAGATATAACAATAACACAGATAATATAAATGCGGAACACAGATAAAAACGAAAGTCTCATATATATATAACTGATGTCAGTTAATACATAGTTGACACGATACATATGATACAACTACAACTGTCGACTCTAGAAGTTATATATACAAGTACATTATCGACTAATATACATGAATACATATCGTTCTATACAATGACACGACTACTACAAAATGACATTGACAACTTCAGAAGATGTGAAAAGTCTTCATATCCTGAACAACAACTCAAAGAAGAAAATCTACAACCTGAAATAACTCGGGTCTGACCCGAGTATTACATTCAAAAGAAAATAATACCCAGGTCAGTCTAATTCAAACCAGTTTATTAGTGCATATAGGCAGTAATAATTTAAATAGACGACAGTCACAATAATTCCCGTCTATCCGATTCTTTAAATAAAGAAACCAGATAACGGTCAATATGACACTTAACAGTGTTTAACAAAAATCAGCAGATTTAAATCATCAACAGAGATAATAAACAATTTATCAAATCGACTAAATCAATTTAAAACTGTCAAATCTGATAGGGCTGCAGTACACGCACGCGTGTACTGCCTCGCCACTATTGCATGAGATACCCAAAAGCTTAGTGAAAGTCACAAATGATCACCAGGTCAAACCCCGAAATAATGGATTCAACTCAAGTGAATTCGAAAACAAATCCAATGCATTAATACAATGCAATTCCACAAAGAAACCAAAACCAGAACATCAAAATACATGTCTCAATATCAATGCTACTGCTTCAGCAGTCAATATATCAAATATACATGAACCAAGACAGTGAACTGAAGGCAATGCAATAGTAAAAGAAACAACATCAGCAGATGCAAGACCAGAGGACTGCACAAGTGTAACCTCGAATCAAAACAAAGTAAAACTGCTCATATACACGAACCAGTGCCGACAAACTTAAGAACTACCGGATGACAATGAAGCATGAATACTACTAGTGCGAAGTAGATAAAAGTGTGCAAGCTAATCTACAATTACAAAATATGGTAATACAACTCCAATTCACACAGGCTCGAATGATTGAGTGCATGCAGGCAGTAGAATGAAGGTGAGGGCGCCAAAAGTATGGCACCACAGCACGCACACCAATAAATACAAGTGACTAAATGCAAATAAACACACTGTATCAATACAGTGTATCAAATTAGAGCTCAACAAAGGAGACTGTCATCAACTACATCGATGAATCAGAGTAATGTACGAATGACTGCCACTGGGAATTTAAGTGGACAAGGAAGGCAACTAGAAAATCAAGTCAGGTTGAAAACATGATAGGGATACACACACTTAACTGCAAGGAGACGTACGACCAGTGATACTAAGTGCAACTGAAAATCACTGCAGCAGTTTGGAACAAAGATAGTTAAATGTCGAAGTCATATTAGTTCAATAAATCAAAGTACCAGAGTACTTAAATATGGTCACGCGTGCAACTGACTTCAACATGAAGTACTAACGATTGACAAAAATGCATGCAAATAAATTAGGCCTGGCATAGACACATCTTGTACGCAGAATTGTACAACCTGAGATGGAGAATATATCAAAACTTGTGAGTTTAAAACTCAATGCTACAAAAAGACCACTAGTATGAAGACTTCAAGCAATACCACTAAAATCAGGCTCAACAGAAAATGAACGGGATCGAAGCCGTGGCAATCACAGTTTCGAATCTAGTAATCAAAGCCAAGGCCGAGACAAGGTGCACCCAAGGTCACAGTGAACGAAGAGAAGTGTAACCACGATCAAAAAGTTCAGAATCAATCCAAAACAACGTAAATCAACTGTACCAAAGTCGCAGATATAACTCAAAGCAATCTCGAATCAAATCGAAAGGAACAAAATAACAGGGTAACAAAATCACAGTGAGATCGTCAACACAAAACTCAGGTTATCAAAATCAATGACGAACTATTCAAAGCAACTGACCGGAATTCCCTCAATTTGTACTAACTCGATAAAGTCAGAGAATCTCATAAAGGCATCTAGCGGCAGAAAGTAACAAGTGACAGGGGTTCGAGTATGTAGCAGTTTCGAACAATATCAACACATGTGAAGCCGACATTAAACAAGTCAGTGCCAAGATTGAACCATCAAAATCGAAACCAGGATGAGTGTAACAAGGAATCGAACTAAAGTCACAAATCAAAACCACCATGTGGATTGAAAACACCAAAGAGATCATCACAACAAAACAAAATCGAATGGCCGAAACTCAGTAAAAATTAGATGTGAGAATTTTCTCACCTTTCACGGCGACGAAGGCAACGAAATCTGATCGAGCCACCCAATTCGAAGCCGTGGTAACCCTAAGTTGATGGAAACCCTCCTGTGAAAAATGAACGAGCGAAGAATCGTGGTCGCCATCGAATTTTAGAAGCCTAGTTAAATTGGAGACGAACGAGGAAGTATACGAGGCCGCCACCATTTTCTTCTTTTCGATTTCTTCTGTTAGGGTTTTCTCGAATGAGGAATGGAAGGGGTGGATGAGTTTTTGAGTGTAGAGAAAAGGAAATGGCACTTGATAATTTTCACGGCCTAAATTAAAACAAAGGAAACAAAATCAAAATTTGATAATGAAGCCCAATTAGCAATTTATAAAAGAGTTTTAACTCTAACAATCCAATCGAAATTTTAACTTGATTTAAAAATTTCAATTGCAATTGATAAACAATTTAAATCACCACTTGACGATATTCAACGGCTATAAAACACTGGGTTGTTACAGACTCCCCTCCTTATAAAAATTACGTCCACGCAATCTTAGGGAATAAATGGATAAAAGGTAACAACCAAAAGAGCATGGCAATGACGAATGTATAAGCAAAGCAAGTGTCAGCGGGGAAGTATTAGATAAGAAATCGAAAGGTTCGACTGCTTCAAATCAAAAGAATCAACCTCGTGGGAATCAGGGATCAAAATCAGACGACTAACCAAAGCAAGAACAATCGAGTTCCAGCAACTAAAAGAGAAGGAAAATAGAGCAGAAATCCCATACAGAGCATGAATTGAATGTGAGTAAATCAAATTACTCACCTGAATCGCCAGAGAAAAAGACGAAGCTCAAATCTCAAAAATCGCAAATATTCAATCATCAAAACGATAATTGAATTTTCAAATCGCAAATATTTACTTATCTCAAACGATAATCAGAAGACAATTCAAATATTTGATTATCTCAAACGATAGTCAAATTTCTCAAATCTGATAATCAAATTTCAAATTCAACGAATATTCAATTATTAAAAGCGATAATTAAATCTCAAACCAGCAAATATTTAATTATCAAAAGCGATAATTACATCTCATATCAACAAATATTTAATTATCAAAAGCGATAATTAAATCTCAAATCAGCAAATATTTAATTATCTAAAGCGATAATTAAATCTCAAATCAGCAAATATTTAATTATCTAAAGCGATAATTAAATCTCAAATCAGCAAATATTTAATTATCTAAAGCGATAATTAAATCTCAAATCAGCAAATATTTAATTATCTAAAGCGATAATTAGAAACAACAAATATCTGATTATCAAAAACGATAATCAGAACTCATATCAACAAATATCTAATTATCACAAGCGATAATTAGAAACAACAAATATCTGATTATCAAATTTCAAATTCAACGAATATTCAATTATTAAAAGCGATAATTAAATCTCAAACCAGCAAATATTTAATTATCAAAAGCGATAATTAAATCTCATATCAACAAATATTTAATTATCAAAAGCGATAATTAAATCTCAAATCAGCAAATATTTAATTATCTAAAGCGATAATTAAATCTCAAATCAGCAAATATTTAATTATCTAAAGCGATAATTAAATCTCAAATCAGCAAATATTTAATTATCTAAAGCGATAATTAAATCTCAAATCAGCAAATATTTAATTATCTAAAGCGATAATTAAATCTCAAATCAGCAAATATTTAATTATCTAAAGCGATAATTAAATCTCAAATCAGCAAATATTTAATTATCTAAAGCGATAATTAGAAACAACAAATATCTGATTATCAAAAACGATAATCAGAACTCATATCAACAAATATCTAATTATCACAAGCGATAATTAGAAACAACAAATATCTGATTATCAAAAACGATAATCAGAACTCATATCAACAAATATCTAATTATCACAAGCGATAATTAGAAACAACAAATATCTGATTATCAAAAACGATAATCAGAACTCATATCAACAAATATCCAATTACCTGCAGATAATTGGAAGCAACAAATATCTAGAAATCAATTAAGAAGACTAGAAAATCAACATAAAAGCTTGGATCGATCCCATCAGATGGCGAGTTTTTAATTCGCCGCACGTGCATCAACAAATGGCCGAAGCCTACCAAGTACTCAACATAATTTTGGCGCCCATCAGATTGACCCGAAGGTCCGCAGAGTGACCCGAAGGTCTAGTACTGGTATTTGACCCGAAGGTCCGCAGAGTGGCCCGAAAGCCCAACAAATGACCCGAAGGTCCAACAAATGACCCGAAGGTCCTCATAGTGGCTCGAAAGCACACGAAAGCATCAAAATGTTTCAATTAACGAGTCCGGAATTAACCGAAATAGCAAACGCACATGTCCCATACCACGTGTTTTACTAAATCGTTTGATTCTCTTCATCGTTTCCTTGAAAGTGCAAAATTGTGTATTTTGTAAAAATACACTTTACATTCTCAAACGGACAAGTCCGGAATTAAGCGAATCAGTAAAAGAAAGGGGTCATAGTCCTCGATTTTGCTGAAACGTTTAAATCGCTTCCTCATTCTTTTGAAAGCGTAAACTGTTAAATTTCTGAAAACAATTTTATTTATTTTGTAAAAATAACAATTCACATTCTCAACTGAACAAGTCCAGAGTTAAGCGAAACAGTAAAAGAAAGGGGTCATAATCCTCGATTTTGCTGAATCGTTTAAGTCGCTTTCTCATTCTTTTGAAAACGCAAACTGCTAAAATTTTATAAAACAATTTTCTAATCACGTGATTAAAACAGCAAATCAGTAACAATTTCGATAAGGAAATTGTACTTCTCAAAATACCGTAAAAACGGTTACACATCAGTATTGCGGAATAACCGCTTGAAATCCACTTTTAAAAATTTGACTGTTACTGAAGTCAAAGCGACAGTAATTTTAAAACATCAAATATCTCCTCAAAATTATTCACATCAAAATGTGACATCAGTGAATTTTCATTCATTAAAATTGTCAACAAAACACCGTGCTTCAAAAATATAGCACTGGTGTAAAAATCCCGTTATAAAAATAACGGCAACTAAATACGTTTCATAACCAAGCATCGGTTCAACGTAAAATTAATGCAGTAATGTGCAATTCATATTTGCACGTACATTACACTATAAACAAAGAAATCATTCGAAGGTATCTTCAATGAAGATAATTCAACATGGCAAAAATCTAATCAATATATGATTAGTACAAAAGAAAGTCAGCGGAAATTTCAATAAAAATCACATAACTGTAATTTCTTCGAATCCTCAATTCGGATTCGAAATTCTCAAAGAAACAAAATAATTACAGCTATGTGAACAACAAATGAAATTCATATCAATTTCGTATTTTGATTTTTAAATCAAAAAGATTATCAGTTGTACTCAGCGAAGACAGTTTCACTGTTTCCGCTGCGCACTCTAATAAACAGAACACAAACCAATCAAATCATCAGAACACAATTTTACTATTATTTTCAAATAAAGGTATTTAAAAATTTCATCCATATTTCAAAACTTTAGTTTTGACTCAAAGCACAAATAAAACATCGACCAATAGTTGTAACATATGTTCCATCCAAGTTATGTTTTATATTATGTCCATAAATCCCAAGCTCTGATACCAACTGTGACGCCCCACCTCTATGCTCATAATAACAAAGAGTATTAAAGGAAATACTGTCTATTATTACGAAGAATAAGGCTGGATAGGAGCGACCATCCGTAATTGGCCTTACACTAATATTGGTTATCTCGATAGGAGTGGTACATACTTTTTATTTTTCTTCTATTATTTATTTACTCCCATCGACACACCCAATACTTAGTATAAAACGAACTACGACGGTTCATAATAGTTTAGGACATTAGATATAACAATAACACAGATAATATAAATGCGGAACACAGATAAAAACGAAAGTCTCATATATATATAACTGATGTCAGTTAATACATAGTTGACACGATACATATGATACAACTACAACTGTCGACTCTAGAAGTTATATATACGAGTACATTATCGACTAATATACATGAATACATATCGTTCTATACAATGACACGACTACTACAAAATGACATTGACAACTTCAGAAGATGTGAAAAGTCTTCATATCCTGAACAGCAACTCAAAGAAGAAAATCTACAACCTGAAATAACTCGGGTCTGACCCGAGTATTACATTCAAAAGAAAATAATACCCAGGTCAGTCTAATTCAAACCAGTTTATTAGTGCATATAGGCAGTAATAATTTAAATAGACGACAGTCACAATAATTCCCGTCTATCCGATTCTTTAAACAAAGAAACCAGATAACGGTCAATATGACACTTAACAGTGTTTAACAAAAATCAACAGATTTAAATCATCAACAGAGATAAATAAACAATTTATCAAATCGACTAAATCAATTTAAAACTGTCAAATCTGATAGGGCTGCAGTACACGCACGCGTGTACTGCCTCGCCACTATTGCATGAGATACCCAAAAGCTTAGTGAAAGTCACAAATGATCACCAGGTCAAACCCCGAAATAATGGATTCAACTCAAGTGAATTCGAAAACAAATCCAATGCATTAATACAATGCAATTCCACAAAGAAACCAAAACCAGAACATCAAAATACATGTCTCAATATCAATGCTACTGCTTCAGCAGTCAATATATCAAATATACATGAACCAAGACAGTGAACTGAAGGCAATGCAATAGTAAAAGAAACAACATCAGCAGATGCAAGATCAGAGGACTGCACAAGTGTAACCTCGAATCAAAACAAAGTAAAACTGCTCATATACACGAACCAGTGCCGACAAACTCAAGAACTACCGGATGACAATGAAGCATGAATACTACTAGTGCGAAGTAGATCAAAGTGTGCAAGCTAATCTACAATTACAAAATATGGTAATACAACTCCAATTCACACAGGCTCGAATGATTGAGTGCATGCAGGCAGTAGAATGAAGGTGAGGGTGCCAAAAGTATGGCACCACAGCACGCACACCAATAAATACAAGTGACTAAATGCAAATAAACATACTGTATCAATACAGTGTATCAAATTAGAGCTCAACAAAGGAGACTGTCATCAACTACATCGATGAATCAGAGTAATGTACGAATGACTGCCACTGGGAATTTAAGTGGACAAGGAAGGCAACTAGAAAATCAAGTCAGGTTGAAAACATGATAGGGATACACACACTTAACTGCAAGGAGACGTACGACCAGTGATACTAAGTGCAACTGAAAATCACTGCAGCAGTTTGGAACAAAGATAGTTAAATGTCGAAGTCATATTAGTTCAATAAATCAAAGTACCAGAGTACTTAAATATGGTCACGCGTGCAACTGACTTCAACATGAAGTACTAACGATTGACAAAAATGCATGCAAATAAATTAGGCCTGGCATAGACACATCTTGTACGCAGAATTGTACAACCTGAGATGGAGAATATATCAAAACTTGTGAGTTTAAAACTCAATGCTACAAAAAGACCACTAGTATGAAGACTTCAAGCAATACCACTAAAATCAGGCTCAACAGAAAATGAACGGGATCGAAGCCGTGGCAATCACAGTTTCGAATCTAGTAATCAAAGCCAAGGCCGAGACAAGGTGCACCCAAGGTCACAGTGAACGAAGAGAAGTGTAACCACGATCAAAAAGTTCAGAATCAATCCAAAACAACGTAAATCAACTGTACCAAAGTCGCAGATATAACTCAAAGCAATCTCGAATCAAATCGAAAGGAACAAAATAACAGGGTAACAAAATCACAGTGAGATCGTCAACACAAAACTCAGGTTATCAAAATCAATGACGAACTATTCAAAGCAACTGACCGGAATTCCCTCAATTTGTACTAACTCGATAAAGTCAGAGAATCTCATAAAGGCATCTAGCGGCAGAAAGTAACAAGTGACAGGGGTTCGAGTATGTAGCAGTTTCGAACAATATCAACACATGTGAAGCCGACATTAAACAAGTCAGTGCCAAGATTGAACCATCAAAATCGAAACCAGGATGAGTGTAACAAGGAATCGAACTAAAGTCACAAATCAAAACCACCATGTGGATTGAAAACACCAAAGAGATCATCACAACAAAACAAAATCGAATGGCCAAAACTCAGTAAAAATTAGATGTGAGAATTTTCTCACCTTTCACGGCGACGAAGGCAACGAAATCTGATCGAGCCACCCAATTCGAAGCCGTGGTAACCCTAAGTTGATGGAAACCCTCCTGTGAAAAATGAACGAGCGAAGAATCGTGGTCGCCATCGAATTTCAGAAGCCTAGTTAAATTGGAGACGAACGAGGAAGTATACGAGGCCGCCACCATTTTCTTCTTTTCGATTTCTTCTGTTAGGGTTTTCTCGAATGAGGAATGGAAGGGGTGGATGAGTTTTTGAGTGTAGAGAAAAGGAAATGGCACTTGATAATTTTCACGGCCTAAATTAAAACAAAGGAAACAAAATCAAAATTTGATAATGAAGCCCAATTAGCAATTTATAAAAGAGTTTTAACTCTAACAATCCAATTGAAATTTTAACTTGATTTAAAAATTTCAATTGCAATTGATAAACAATTTAAATCACCACTTGACGATATTCAACGGCTATAAAGCACTGGGTTGTTACACTCTATCTCAAATGTATAATAAAAACTACTAATCTAAAGTAGTTAGCCAAAAATCAGATGATGGTCCCAGATAAGGAGTCAAGTAGAAGCACCTGAAATACCTCGGTCTGACCCGAGTATTATTTAAGAAGAAAATAATAAACGGATCAGTCTAGCTATAAATATTAGATAAAATGAGATAGGATAAGAGATATCACAAAAACGTATGATAACAATAATGTCATACTGTGATAAGTATACATCAGATAACAACAAAAATCATACAATATCTCCACTATTCTCAAACACTAAAAAGAATGTCATATTTTTTAAATTATTCACAAAAACACAAATATTGATAGAGCTTATCAATGCACACCACGAAAATTGGTGAAACACAAATTCTAGAAATCAACAACCAGAAATACAGAAAACACAAAAGGGGGAGGCCTATCATAAACGGGAGAATGAAAACTCACCAACACGTGTATCACAAATGGGTCGCTATCCCATGAACCGAACATCGACGCACCTAAAAAGATATGCCCCATGCATAGTCGAACATCGACGCACCTAAAAAGATACGCCCCATGCATAGTCGAACATCGACGCACCTAAAAAGATACGCCCCATGCCTAGTCGAACATCGACGCACCTCAAAAGATACGCCCCATGCCTAGTCGAACATCGACGCACCTCAAAAGATACGCCCCATGCACCGACTTATCGAGCCGATTGCTCCACGAACGGTTCCAAAGACCATGGGTCGCTTGCCCATAAAAATGAGCCGAATCTCTATAGAACGGGGTACAGTCCCCCACGCGGACAAAGAGACATCGCATATCGCTAGTCTAAACCACAAAATGATCACCATTGATCAACAAGAAGTGTGAATCACACTAAGCTAGTAAATATAAGAGTTTAGCTTCATGTCCCATAACCACTAGCTTAACTTAAATATTTATGAACAAATTGTAGATTTCGACTCGAAAATTGTCACAAGATTTCAATCGAACAAGTCCAAGAATTAACCGACGAAGTAAACACAAGTGTTTCATACCACTTGTTTTGCTAAGCTATTTAATTAGATTTCTCATACGAATGAGGTAAAGGTTTGTATATACTAATAGATTGGAAAACGGATTTAAAAACGAGTTTTGTATTAAAAATGGTATTGAAATCATCTTTGTGAAAGCGTTTGAATATTTACTACTAGTATAGAAACCTTTGTATTTTTAAAAGTGACAAATCACAGAAAACGATTGTAGAAACAATCGATCAACTAAAAATTCACATACGAGAATATGGATTAAATCCATAAAAATCGATATCAAATCCATCAAATGGATATTCCAAAAATCCAAAGAAAGAAGTCGTTAAAGTCGATAAGTGATAACAACTACCCGGATCAACAAAAACCGATTAAAAATTGGAAATTCACACAAAATAGCCCAAATTAGGCAAAATGCACAGTTCCAAACGTCTGGTTTAGAATCCAGATGTCTGGATTTGTTCTCTGGAAATAATCCAGAAAGCTTCCAAACGTCTGAAATCTCAAGGCAGACGTTTGAGACCCAATCCAGACGTCTGAACTGAGGTACTAGATATTCTATTCCAGATCACCCAGATGTTTGGGAAGTAAGCTCAGACGTTTGGGTCTCCCAGACGTCTGGAAAGCAAGGTCAGACGTCTAAGCTGAACGTTTGGAATATTTATTCCTTAGCCTCAGACGTTTGATCCTTATACCAGACGTCTGAGTTGAAGCTCAGGCAAATATTGAACCTAGGCCAATGATGGCCAATTCATGTCGGAAGCGATCGAATGAGCGACGATGGCTTGGGATTTATGCCAAACGACAACCCAGCCCTATAGACTCATCAATACACTCCGAACACATGTCCAAACATCTATATAAGGATTTTTATAGATTTTGAACCAAAACACCAAAATTTGGAAAATTTACCAAATCAATTCAAATCAAAAGCAAATGAACATGCACAAATGTTAGGAATTCATACCTAACAACAATGAAAGTTATAGACGTAGATGTGAGTTAAAGAACTCACCTTTAAAACTCAAAGACACGAATGAGAAGCTTTAAAACAAAGCAAGACCAATTCCTCTTCAATATACCTCTAGAATCTTCAATCTATTATCAAAGGTGAAGTTTTTCCTAAGTTAGGTTATAGGAGTTTCTGTAATTGAAGAGAGATAGAGATGGAGAAGATGAAGAGGATGCTTACCTAAGCTTCTCCTTGATTTTGGACTTGAATTTGAGTTTCCTAATCAAAACTAGGGCCTAGGAATTTCCATTTCCCTTTCTTTCCCCCATTTTTACTTTAGCTAGAGTGTTAGGAACTAGAATGAGTGAATGGATGAAGGGTAAAGGAGTTAGGATATTATGATGGGTTAGTGGGCTAAAACCCAAACCCAGAGCCCAAATAGAAAATTAACAAAATTCTACTCAACTCCAAACATATCGATGTTTATACTGAAAAAATTTGTAAGTTTTGGACTCAATGGAAGTGGTCTCAAGTCCCAATTCGACTATTTACAAAAAGTAACATTTCGTACTTTAATCCGATTAACGATGTTATCTTTAAATAAAACATTTAAATATACAATCGTAAAATATGCGGGTTCTTACAGACTCCCCTCCTTAAAAAAATTGCGTCCTCGCAATACTTAAGAGGAAATTAAAAAGTAACAACCATACTAAGGCATAACAACACGAAAGAAGAAATTTTGAAATGAGAAGTTCACCTTAAAAGAACACGAGAGAGTAAGTCAGGATGTGTTCGCTCGATGAATTCTCTTGATTCCCAAGAGCAATCCTTAGGATTTGAGGACCATTGAACTTTCACAAACGGAACATCTTTATTTCGAAGGCGTTTAACCTCTGAAGTAAAGATACGAATAGGATGTTGCTCATAAGTCAAATTAGGTGAAACTTCAATTTCTTCAATAATACCGGGCTCAAGAATAGAATCGGAATCTCTAAGGCATTTCCGTAGTTGAGAGACGTGGAATACGTCATGAATAGCAGAAAATTGAGCCGGTAACAAAAAGGCGATAAGCCACGGAACCAATGCGTTCGGTGATGAGAAATGGACCAATATATCGAGGTGTTAATTTTCCCGATCGACTGAAACACACAACACCTTTCATAGGTGAAACACGAATAAAATGTGGACCTAAAACCAAGTTCTCACCGGCTTCAAGCCAACACGCGAGATCGACATGGCCTTCCGTAGAGTGCCTCGAAAGGTGCCATACCAATACTAGATTGGTAGCTATTATTATAGGAAAACTCAACAAGAGAAATAGATCTTCCTAACTTCCACCAAAATCAAGAACACATGCATGAAGGAGATCCTCAAGAGTTTGATTCACACGCTCTATTTGTCCATCGGATTGAGGACGATAAGTGGTGCTAAAAGAGAAGGATGGGCCTCAAGGCTACATAAAACAAGAGGTGAACATGAATTGGATTCACGATCTCGAATCTCACAAGTGGACAAAGTCTCGAGATCACTCCATTCGGATATCATTACGGAAACAACCGATTGTTGCTTTCGGCTAAGGGCATCGGCAACACGATTTCACTTTCCGGGAGTATAAAGAATATCAGGATCATAAGATGCAAGGAACTCGAGCCAACGTTGTTGACGTAAATTAAGTTCCTTTTGAGAAAATAAATACTTCAAAGATTTATGATTGGTGTAGAGAAAAAATTTCTCTCCCAAAAGATAACGATGCCAAATTCTAAAAGCGAAAACAATGGCCGCGACCACTAGATCATGAGTGGCATATCTAGTATCGTTAGGCTTTAATTGCTTAGAAGCATAAGCGATAACACGTTCCCTTTTGCATAAGAATGACACCCAAACCAATACGAATAGTATCGGTATAAACAATAAAGTCTTGATTCCCTTCGGGAATCGCAAGAATAAAAACATTGGAAAAGAGTTCTTTTAAATGATCCTCTTTCCCGAAAAGATAAGACTTTCAAAATTATAATTAACTTTGTGTAATCATATTTTTAGAAAAATTTACTTTTTACAAGTCAATTTATTGTGTCTGACTGTCTCATCATAGCGTTTAGGAGATTCCTATCGATAACGTTGATCAAGCGCATCGACCAGAATTCTTAAAGCACTCAATGGAAAAACAACACAAAATCATCTTTTATATGATAAACATGCCTCTTATAAAATTTACAAATATTCTTTGCACGTTTTAAGAACAAAATCCAATCATGCTTATAAATATCTTATTAAAAAGATTTGCAAATTTTAAATTGTTGCACTACAACAAAACAGCCATTTTACAACGGGCAATGCCCGTTGTAATATGCATTTCGCAACGGGCATGTGCCCGTTGTATTAGGCCTCGTTGTAATAGGTCGACCATATTTTAGAACGGACAATGCCTGTTGTAATATGGATTTCGCAACGGGCAATGCCTGTTGTAATACATGATATTGTAACTGTTTCTGACCGTTGCAAAATAAATGCAAATTTTAAAAAAAATTACAGCAGCATACATGTAGTACATCCATTGAATAATTTAATAAGTAATAAATATTATCATAAAACAACCAAAATCACATACGAAAAGACTAAAAGCTAGAGTCATAAAATTCCAACACATTCCAAAAAGTTAGATAAGTTTACATCGACATAGTTCTAATGTACACATGAATGTTTACATTAACATTTAATAAACCTCCAATTCAGCCTTTTCTCCGCTTTAGAAGTACTTGCATACAGTAAAGGATTTTATAAGTAAAATGTTGAATCTTCTCAGCCAGATATTCAGTTTCCACAAAGTCCGCAAGTTGAGGATCGTTAGATCGAGTTGCTGCCTGTTTTCATTCAATTTAGAAAATTATTATAAACACCCAAAAATTGAAACTGACAAATATGTTGGGGGATAAAAAGTGATGCTTACTCCTATGTTCTGTAGGTGGTTATGGAAATTGCGTAGCAATGGAACTAATCTGTCTGTTCCAAGATGAGGCTGGAAGGAGCTCCAGATCTAACCAAAGTGTTCATAAACTAAACATATATAACCGGTTTAACTATAAAAAAGTTACCAATAAACCTCAGCTCAAAGGAGAAAATAAAATATATAAAAGGTGCAACCAGGGTAAAAAATAATTAAAAAAATTTGTGCATCATTTAGGTTACAAAACTGTTTTTGGCGAACTAGCTTAGTTATATGGCTTCATCACATGTGGATTAAAATCTATTGACTGCTTTCAAATTTATCTTATTTTATTCTTTTAAAAGAAAAAACTTATTTCTTTATTCCTGCTACATAAATTATTATTTCTTTATTCGCTGATTATCCTACATAAATTATTACTGTAAATAGGAAGAAAAATATTAGTAAGTTCAGAAGTTAGTGTGTTTTGCTGCAAGTTTATGGTGTGAGGGTTCGTCTGGGCCTAAGCATGTGTATATGGATGAAACAAAGGACTGATTGTTTGAAATTTATGAATACTCTAATCCAAAAACGTAAAACCAATAAAAGAGAAACTAGCCTGCTGATGGATGCGACGACAATTTATTCTGAATGGTCACAGTTTGGTATCTCACAGCTTGAACTCTATCACTGCTTTTTCCTATTCTAGTAACCAACTTTCCGTCACTCCGTATACTTGCACCACCCTGCCATTGGATAAGTAATTTAAAAATAGTGGACATTATTTATTTAACAAAAAATGATACTGAATTTAACAAATGTACATTTTCTACATAAAAATAAATTTACTCTCCGTAATGACCTGTGTCTCTGTTGTTGCTACAGCTAACCACAGGACTGCAACAAAGCTAGCAAAATTTTGCTGGTAGTGTAAATATTTACTAATATGTGGCAACATTCTAAGCATTATAGGGCCGAAACAAGCAAATTTTGCTGCCAACCATAGAAGAACAAACAATCAAACCTTCCCAAAGCAAAAATTGATTTCCGAGTGCAAGATTCTTCTAACAACTAAAGCACCAATATCTCGTCCTCTCTGCTCAACAGCCTTACCCCCTTTCAATTGAAGTAACTTCTGCCCCCAAGCTCTCCTAGAACATAAGCTAAGAACAAACCTTTGGATTAACTTAATTATAGATGCAAACAAAATTAATATCCCAATATGGTTTGTGGCAGATGATTTAAACTACATGTTATATAATGAAGAAAGAATATCTTATTAACTTGTTAAACTAGTGATAATTCCCTTGTTCTAATTAACTTGATTAGCAGCGTAAGAGTTATTTGCCAAAAACCATTTAAGTACAATAATGCTTGGCATTTATAATCTATCTACTGAAGCGATTCAGGGCGGTTTTAATATGCAAATAGAAGGTAACCACATGTTTAAGTACATACAAAAACTTAAATTTATCAAATCTTCCCTACAGAACTTGAACTTTAATAGATTGAGTTTCTCGATAATGTGTGAAAAATTGAGAGAGAGTAAAAACTTACTATACAATCGGCTATTATACAATCCAACTAACCAAATAGTGATAAAAGCATATGAAGACAGTTTAAATTCATATTTAATGGTCAAAGTCATGAAACAGCAAGTAAAAAATTGAACAGCTCGAAAGTGCTATCAGGGATAAATTCAAAGGCCGAAGTCAAAGCAAGTACAATGCTGTGATGACCAAGGAAACAAAGAACGAAATCAACATCAGCAAAATCAACTCAAAACCGTGGTGGCCAAGAAATCGACCAAAATTAAGAAAGGAAGAAAGTACTTCTCTGGGATTTTGCCTTTCTCCTTGTAAGGCTTAACAAGAACTCTAGCATCACAAACAAAATGAGGATTTCCTTTTGCTAGAATTAGCTTGACGGTCTCTGGATACAAAAAAGTCACAAACCCAAACGTTCTCTTTTGCTAATATGATATCCTCACATCTTGTACTGGTCCATATATGTTATTTTTAATCACAAAAAATTAGTCTAAATCTACAACAAACCATTATTTCCTTACAAAATAAATTTTGCCTGAAGTAATTCGAAACATCCTCCTCTCTAAAAGTGCTATCAGCTGGAAAGTCAAATAAATCTGCCTGGACCAGGGATCCATTCTCGGCCTGCCCATATACTTATAACCATCATCTCCTCCAAGCATCATAGCTGATGCCGCAGCTGCAGTAGCCGCTCTGCATAAATGATTCTAGTTATGTAACAATATTTGGAAGAAGAAAAAACGAAGTAAAAGAAAATAATAATTAAGTACCTCTCATTTTGCTGAAACAAGTAAGAAGAGGAAGAAGGTGAAAGAGGCGAATATGGAAAGCCCAACCTCTGACTTCTCGATCTCAAAAGAAGCAACTCTTGCTCTATACCGCTCATTCTGTCAACGTTAGTGTCCGGCATCAACCCATGCTGGAATCGACAGCAGGCGCTTCCGTTCTTGCAGAAGCCGCGCACATAGTAGAGGCATGGCTTCCACCCGAAACCGGAAGGTTCCAAGTCCGAGTAGCTCCTCCTCAGCTGGGAACCGGTACCATACAGCTGGGAGTCAGTGAAATCCCAGAGAAGTATATAGGCAGGCCGAAGTCTTTTTGAACTCGATCGTCGAAGCCATTTTTGGAGCGCCTGAAGTTTCGAAGCGATTTGGAATCGGTCGATTTCGGAGATGAAGTCGCGAAGTGATTTGGAATCGATCGATTTGGAATATGAAGTTGCGAAGCGATTTGGATTGGGGAACTAGGGTTTTCTATTTTTATTTTACTAACGAACGGGCCGGTTAAAGAAGCGGGATGCGTGCGAGAAAAGTTAAAGAGGAGGCGGTAAGTTTAGTGATAAATCAAACGTTGTAAATACTATCCTGTGTAAAATTTACTATGTAAATAGGAAGAAATTACCTATGTAAGTACTTAATTATAGATCATTAATTAATTATAATTATTAATTATTAATTATAGATCATTAATTATAATAAGTAGTTAATTTAAAATTATTAATTATCAACTATTAATCCTTAATTATTATAAATAATTATTTAAAATTATTAATTATAATTTATAAATTAATATTTATGAATTAATACTTTAAATCATTAATTATAACAAATTATTAATTTTAAACTATTAAATATTAAGCATATATATTATTATTTATGCATTGATATTAGAAACTAAGTGTTTACTATAATTTTATTAATTAACGTTAATTAACTATAATATATTATTAACTAGAGGAAATTATAAATTATTGATTGTAAAATATTTACTGATAATCATTAATTATATAGAATATAACATATTAATAACTATATTAGTTATTATTAACAATTAATTATAAATTATCATTAAAATTTTCTTTAAATATTAGATACAATTATTAAAATTTTAATACTAAATAATAAATATTACTTCCTAAGCATTAAATATTATTATTAATTATCAATTTTTAAACATGAAATATTAATTTTATAATTAATTATGTAATATTATTAATTATTAATTATTAAATTAAGTATTAAATACCAATAGTAATTATTAAATATTTGTATTTATTACTAATAGTTAATTACTAATTATTAAATTAATTATTAAATATTAATAGTAATAACAATTATTTAACATTAAATATTTTGTGACCGTTGTAAAATTGTCGTCTATTACAACGGGCATTTTATGAACGTTGTAAAATTGACATGTATTACAACGGGCTTGAAAGGACCGTTGTAATTGCATTCTATTACAACGGGCTATCATCGCACGTTGTAAAAAGGGCGTTGTATAGGGCATCTATTACAACGGGCCTGGATTGACCATTGTAATAGCCTTCTATTACAACGGGCTATCATCGCCCGTTGTAAAAAGGGCGTTGTATAGGGCATCTATTACAATGGGCCTGAATGGACCGTTGTAATAGCCTTCTATTACAACGGGCAGCCAATGCCCGTTGTAAAAAGGGCGTTGTAATAGGGTATTTTTGTTGTAGTGTTGTTTTCATCCATAATCAATAAATACAAGGATGGTCTCATCGAGGTATTCGCAGAATACTCGATTCATAAGATGGATGAAATAAGCTGAACAAATCGAATGACATCACGAGTCACTCATAAGAATCATAACGAGTGCGGAATGCGGTAAATGGGATGCTACCCCCCGCAACTCGTAGCTGATGAAAACCGGTGGCAAGGTCGAGCTGAAAAGACCTTAGCATCACTCAATAGATCGCTTAGGTGGTAATCCTAAGACAAGCTCAAAAATACCAAAAAATTCACAAACTACTAGCATGAGAGAAATAACATTTTCCTCACCATGTGGGTTTAAAGAATAAAATGATGCCACCGAATTGGAAATCAAAATCATTAAGAAAAATTAAAAATCTGCTTAACAGATTGAGAATGTCGAAGATAGATAGTCCGCTCGGGACATTGGATGTGGGCTTTATAATGATTAAGCCAGTCATTTCACAAAAATCAATTCCGAAACCTAAGTAGCACACAACATGCAAATCGGGTTGGAAAGCATAATCACATAAAATAATCTCGACATATTTACAAAATAAACTGAGTGTTGCGGATCCACCAACCAGATTCGCAGTTCTCAAAGAAGTCATCAAATCCACAATATTTAAAGAAAAAGTATCAACAAGTTCTTTTGATATAAAAGAATGAGATGCACCCGTATCAAAAGAATTCGAATAGGATAATCACGAAACAAAATAATGTCATCAAGGATAGAATGAGAAATACCTTGACCAAGAGAAGTGTCACTAGGAGCTTGCACAACATTTAGCTTTCCCTCCTTCTTGCTTTGAAGTATGGGACATGTAGATATACGATGACTCAAACTTTTGCAATAGCGACAATAAAGGGGTTTCGGACACTCATTTGCATAGTGGTCCATAGAACCACAATTGTAGCATTGTCCACGACTAGAGGTAGGAGTCTTTGCTACCGAAGTTTCTTGCTTCCCTTTCTTGTTGGGATTGGGGCCTTTGAACTTAATAGGCCTCTTCATGTTATTGTTGAAGTTCTGTTTGGCACCCACAACTTCAACATCACTTTCTTTATCGGCCTCTTCAAGTCGAAGAGCGATATCTACAAGCTGATCGAAAGAAACTTCTAGTTTCAGAAGTAAATGCTTTTTGAGGTTCTTATTCAACCCATAGACAAACCTCTGATTTTTCTTCAATGGGGTATTAATATACTCGACCCCATATTTAGAGAGAGATTCAAAAGATGCGACGTAATCCGTCATAGAAGATTCACCTTGAACAAGGTCAATAAAGCGCCGAGCTAAAGTTACTTTTTCAGCCTCCATCACAAACTTTAACTTGAACCTTTCTCGGAATTGCTCCCAAGTAAGATCTGCTTCAATAATTTCCGAGATCAGAAGCTCATACCAATCTAATGCTCTCTCCTGGAGCATGATAGAACCCACTTGGACTCGATGTAGATCAATAAGATTCATGCGGAAAAAGATGCGATCGCATGTTCTAAGCCAAGCTTGGACTTCTATAACGCTTTCGGAACCCTTGAAAGGCCTTCCACCTAAATTGGTGTAATCACTGCACAAACGTGCAAACCCAGATTTAGGATGAGTAGGCTCTGGAATGGGTCCGACAGCTTGAGCATTCTTCACAAGATCTAAGAGCTGTTGGGCAGACATAAATACTCCATGCTGAGGAGTAGCACTGGATTGACCGGCGCTGGGACGACCTGGTCTAACCATTTCTCTTATTTAAGAAAGAAAGAAAGAAGAGGAAACAAAGTTATTCTCAAAATGAATATCAAACAAACTTGATTGATAAAACAAGGCATCATAAAAGAAAATAGGATAGAACGAGTCCAATGACTCGAATTAAATCCTAAGGCACGATTACTAAGAAAGACTTAAGACAATGATCCTTGCTAGATTATTCAACATTGTTCCGAAGTTTGGCTTCGATACCAAGCTGTGATGCCCCACCTCTATACTCACACTGGCCAAGGACACTACGGGGTAATGTCGTCGACTAGTGCGAAGAATAAGGCTATTGAGGAGCGACTATCTGTGTAATTGCTTTGTGCGAGTACCGATATGTCAGATAATATAACTTACATTTCATTTCAAGAGGAAATCCGACATATCAAATACAAACCCAAAGCTACCACACAGTGGCTATGTGGACTTCGGAAACAAATATAGAAATAAACATAACACAAATCAGTCACAGATATTCATATCACAAAGGCGGAAACAGATATGAATATATCACATAAAGGTGTACATCAAAATAGTGGTCATACAAGATCCACTACATCACAAAAGAATAGGTGCAACCACTAGACAAAAGAATAATTATACATCAAGGAGTCTCTATCTCAAATGTATAATAACAAAAACTACTAATCTAAAGTAGTTAGCCAAAAATCAGATGATGGTCCCAGATAAGGAGCCAAGTAGAAGCACCTGAAATACCTCGGTCTGACCCGAGTATTATTTAAGAAGAAAATAATAAATGGATCAGCCTAGCTATAAATATCAGATAAAATGAGATAGGATAAGAGATATCACAAAAACGTATGATAAAAATAATGCCATACTGTGATAAGTATACATCAGATAACAACAAAAATCACACAATATCTCCACTATTCTCAAACACTAAAAAGAATGTCATATTCTTTAAATTATTCACCAAAACACAAATATTGATAGAGCTTATCAATGCAAACCACGAAAATTGGTGAAACACAAATTCTAGAAATCAACAACCAGAAATCCAGAAAACACAAAAGGGGGAGGCCTATCATAAACGGGAGCATGAAAACTCACCAACACGTGTATCACAAATGGGTTGCTATCCCATGAACCGAACATCGACGCACCTAAAATGATACGCCCTATGCACAGTCGAACATCGACGCACCTCAAAAGATACGCCCCATGCCTAGTCGAACATCGACGCACCTCAAAAGATACGCCCCATGCACCGACTTATCGAGTCGATTGCTCCATGAACGGTTCCAAATACCATGGGTCGCTAGCCCATAAAAATGAGCCGAAGCTCTATAGAACGGGGTACAGTCCCCTACGCGGACAAAGAGACATCGCATATCGCTAGTCTAAACCACAAAATGATCACCATTAATCAACAAGAAGTGTGAATCACACTAAGCTAGTAAATATAAGAGTTTAGCTTCATGTCCCATAACCACTAGCTTAACTTAAATATTTACGAACAAATTGTAGATTTCCACTCGAAAATTATCACAAGATTTCAATCGAACAAGTCCAAGAATTAACCGACGAAGTAAATGCAAGCGTTTCATACCACTTGTTTTGCTAAGCCGTTTAATTAGATTTCTCATACGAATGAGGTAAAGGTTTGTATATACTAATAGATTGGAAAACGGATTTAAAAACGAGTTTTTTATTAAAAATGGTATTGAAATCATCTTTGTGAAAGCGTTTAAATATTTACTACTAGTATAGAAACCTTTGTGTTTTTAAAAGTGAAAAATCACAGAAAATGATTGTAAAAACAATCGATCAACCAAAAATTCACATACGAGAATGTGGACTAAATCCATAAAAATTGATATCAAATCCATCAAATGGATATTCCAAAAATCCAAAGAAAGAAGTCATTAAAGTCGATAAGTGATAACAACTACCCAGATCAACAAAAACCGATTAAAAATTGGACATCCACACAAAACAGCCCAAAATAGGCAAAATGAATAGTTCCAAACGTTTGGTTTAGAATCCAGATGTTTGGGTTTGTTCTTTGAAAATAATCCAGAAAGCTTCCAGATGTCTGAAATCTCAAGGCAGACGTCTAAGACCTAATCCAGAAGTCTGAATTGAGGTATTGGAAATTCTATTCCAAATCACCCAGACGTCTGGGAAGTAAGCTCAGACGTTTGGATCTCCTAGACGTCTAGAAAGCAAGGTCAAACGTTTGAGCTGAACGTCTGGAATATTTATTCCTTAGCCTCAGACGTCTGATCCTTATACCAGACGTTTGAGCTGAAGCTTAGGCAAATATTGAACATAGGCCAATGATGGCCAATTCACGTCGGAAGCGATTGAATGAGCGACGATGGCTTGGGATTTATGCCAAACGACAACCCCGACCTATAGACTCATCAATACACTCCGAATACATGTCCAAACATCTATATAAGGATTTTCATAGATTTTGAACCAAAACACCAAAATTTGGAAAATTCACCAAATCAATTCAAATCAAAAGCAAATGAACATGCACAAATGTTAGGAATTCATACCTAACAACAATGAAAGTTATAGATGTAGATGTGAGTTAAAGAACTCACCTTTAAAACTCAAAGACACGAATGAGAAGCTTTAAAACAAAGCAAGACCAATTCCTCTTCAATATACCTCTAGAATCTTCAATCTATTATCAAAGGTGAAGTTTTTCCTAATTTAGGTTATAGGAATTTCTATAATTAAAGAGAGATGGAGATGGAGAAGATGAAGAGGATGCTTACCTAAGCTTCTCCTTGATTTTGGACTTGAATTTGAGTTTCCTAATCAAAACTAGGGCTTAGGAATTTCCATTTCCCTTTCTTTCCCCCATTTTTACTTTAGCTGGAGTGTTAGGAAATAGAATGAGTGAATGGATGAAGAGTAGAGGAGTTAGGGTATTATGATGGGTTAGTGGGCTGAAACCCACACCCAGAGCCGAAATAGAAAAATAACAAAATTCTACTCAACTCCAAACATATCGATGTTTATACTCAAAAAAGTTGTAAACGCCATTTTGGACTCAATGGAAGTGGTCTCGTGTCCCAATTCGACTGTTTACAAAAAGTAACATTTCAGACTTTAATCTGATTAACGATGCTATATTTAAATAAAACATTTAAATATACAATCGTAAAATATGCGGGTTGTTACAGACGACAAGCTCAATAAATATGCAACTCCTACCCTATAGGTATCCAAGTATGCTAGCCTTTTATGTACACTTGTTGCAACTCATTTTGGTACCTAGGCACACCAGACTTTCTATGCCATGTTGCATAAGTCTGTTCTCACTCACTGTCCATTTAGATTGCCTAGTGCAATCAAGGCAATACCCCCATTTAAAAACTTAAAATTTTGAAGCAGATCTAATTTGACTGTGCACTCGACATAATTATAACAGAAAATTTATAATCAATGCAATAAGCATAGTCCAAACCTAGGGGTACCACTCTAGTATGAAATCGTACACTCACTACGGGTCATATTGGTTGGATATGTTTTTAGCATTCCAACCCAATCAAACGACCTTCAGACATTGGTCCATTATAATTATAACATACAGTTTATAATTATTCATACCCATCATAAATGCATATCTAAGGCTACTTATATACATATTTCAGACTTATGTATACTTATTCTTCTATTACTTTCTTTATTGCCTTAACATCTTTTATGTTCAATTTTAAGTCTTCAGCCATACTATGCGTTTATCTTTTATTTCATTAATTTCATTTACCTCTTCTCAAATTCAGACATCAATATCTTGCTACAACATTCATTAGTTCAGCCTTTTATTTCTACTGCAAATCTTATTTATTTTTCTTGCCTATAATCCAGACTTACATTTTCATTAGTTTCCATTTTATTAACCTTTAAGCTACATTCTTATTTAATATTCCACTTTTGGGGTTTATTATATTTTAATAAATTAGAATCAAACTTTAACAATTTAACTGTTATATAGTAAATTATCATATCTTATCCTAAAGAGGTGGTTTGTGTGATGTTTGTAATTACAATAAATTCTCTTTTATTTATTGAAATAGGGAGTATAAAATATAATAATCATTCTATTTTATACATCTCTTTCTTTTTATAAGTATATATTAATTACTTGTCATTTCAAACATCACACTTTGTTAAGTTTGAATTTGATAATATATGGAATTCTACTTCTAATAATATATATTGCAATGGATTAAAATATCACTAAAATCCCAAAAGTCTTGTTAGCTTTATTTTTAGTCTCATTCATCAACATCAAATAAAATGGAATCTCGATTCATTATGTTTTCAATTAATAAATCTAATGTAAAATTGATAATTAAAATCATTTCACAATTACATAATTAAATCTAATCATTACGTAATTACAGAAATAAAACTAATTATTACGTAACTGCATAATTAAAACTAATCATTACGCCTTTGTAATTATCACTACAAATTTATAGGCAAGTTTACAATCTTCAACAATTCATATATATGAGTTCATTTGAAGTTAAATTATCAGATTCAGGCATATAGAAATAGATCTGCAATGATATAACCTAGTATTATATAAAAACATATAATATTCCCGCTCGCCTTTAATTAGCACTCCCAAATCTCTAGTTTTAATACAAATATGACCCTATTATCTGTATTTTTCACTTTTTGACTCCCTATTCGAATCCACGGACAATATTTATACAGATCTCGTTAGAAATAGGATTAGAGAAAAGAGATTTAGATTTAGGTTTATTAATTAGGGGTAGATCTAAAAGTTTACCTTTGATGTAGCGACCTGATTTGAACCTATCTTCTATCCTATAACCTTTTCTATTCTTCTTCAAAGTGCGTACGTATAATTTATTCTATTTTTGTGTATTTAGAATTTTTGGAGGAGAAAGTGAAATGGTAGAGCTTCCACGCTTATCAGAAAAATAATGAATTGGAAGTGAAACCCTAGGTCCTAATTTATAGAGGTTCAAATTAGCACTAACCTCGATTGGAACTGAATTAGATCTGGGCCACACGGCCTTTACTTACTACCACCTCTAGGACAAAGGGTCGACTGCCCCAAGCCTAGGTCGACCGCTCACGGTCGACCCTGGCTAGGTCATGGTCGACTTAACCAATGCATTTTGGTGCGTTTCGATCTCGTTTTGATTTCTGGTTGATTTATTTCCTTTGGTATTTGCTTAATGTCAATTACCTTTATCTTCTGCTTTAATTAACCTTTCTTAACCATTGAGCAATCGTTAAGTTTAATGATTTTAATCAATCATTAATTTAATTTTAAATTATTTCCTTAATTGCATATATAATATTTCCAACTACAAAAATTCAAACGTCATAACCCTTTCCATTTGAATTCTGACTGGAAAAGTTTATACATGAAAACTGATCATAAAATCGCCATAAATCCAATGGTATAAGTTTCGTAGCCTAATTTCAACATTTGTAAAAATTTCATTTTCAAGGTTTGTTATTTATTAATTAATTAACGTAAAAAGGCAGGGCGTTACAAGATGTGTACATATTTTCTATTATTTTATCTTAAATTTTATAGTTGTTTTGGTTTTTGTTTGGACATAAATGTTGGTTTGATTGCAAACTCAGTTGTTGGTAGCAACCCATTGCACGACATAATATTTGACGATGTTATGGTGAAGAAAAATGATTTGAACAAGGCAGAAAATGATATTCATTTGAATTGTTTGCGATTAAAGGAATAAGTAAAAACGATTAGGATCAACAACTATGTGATCAATACCCCATGCATCATTTTGTGACCGATGAAGTGAGTATTTTAACACATTAATTGCAAATTATAATATCCTGTAAATTTTGATAACTATTTTAAAGGGTATTTTGATAATTTTACTTATAAGGATAAAATTATAATTTTACAAACTAAAGAACTAATAGAGATAAGGGTATGGCTTATGGGCAATTATGTAATTTGTTACATATATCTAACTCGATAACTAATCTTGTTCAAAATAAAAGGTGTTTTCTTTCTATTATTTATATTTGTTATACTGCGATATGATTAATTAAGTAATTATTTTATCGTATATTAAATGGAAAATCCTTAAATGATATGTTATGTGATAGTAATTATAATGTATTGTAATCACAAGAATTTATCACATTAAAAATAACATATTACTTTAGATATTCTGAGTCAAGATATTTTGAGACGGGATATTGATGCATCCATTAAGACTAGAGTGCATAACGCTCTTTAAATATTAGACGGTGTATTACTCATAACTATTGAGGGCACCAAGGGGTTATGTACTGATAATCATTGAAAAAATATGGAATGACTCACTTGAGAGTTTTCTATTGGTTAATATAACTAAGGTCAAAGAGAGAATTTTGAAGTAATGATATTACACAGTTCTCTCGACTTAAAAATACTATTGAACTTTAATGTGGACATTCCACTTTAATTATAGTTAAATAATGGCATGACATCTGTCAAACAACTATGGTTGGGCCTGACTTGAAGCATTGGAAGTGAAATACTATTCAATAGAGAATTCATCTCTTTAGCTATATGATATTAGTATCATGGTCAATCTTAGTCAACTCAAAGTCAAAAAATTTGGTCAAAGTAGTATGGTTAACAATAAATGTTGTTATTGAACTAAGAATTTTGTGTTGGACTAATCAAGTTGATTATGGATGATCTTGGAATTTTCACCAAAACCGAATTTCATAAGTCCTAATGTGATATAGTGTTGACGAAGAGAATTGGTGTAAATATTTGTTGCCACCGAGTATCGTTTATAATAGTAATATTAGATTTTACCAAAAAGATGGATAAGCGATAAATTCAGCCAAATGGTACATTACTAGCCGAGGTGACATGTGATCATTAGTATTTGAATTGTTCGATACTAATCGCCTACTGAATTCATGTTTTTGAGTCATACAACTGTAATGATGAATACTCTGAGAAACCGCATGATTTGATTACTTTATAATCATTGTGAATTAATTTAATTAATTAATATTTACTATTCATTATTTTTAAATTTTATTTGATTTGTTTAAATATCATTAGTATTTAATAAAGTGCTTGTATAAAAGTTATACATGCGTGTATCGATATATGATATCGAGAGAATACTTAGATTGGATTTGATTCAAATTTTTAAGGGCCTATCCGCACCAACTAATGTTGGCCATGCATGCTAAATGAGGAGAGGATTTGATGAGAATTAAAAAATAAGGAAGGTTTTAAAAGAGGGAATTTAAAATTTTCAAAATTTCTTTACAAATTCTTTGTCATTCATTCATAATTCTTCCTGACAATTTACTTTTCTTTCTCTCATCTCTTTGTCCTTTCATGGCCGAAAACATTTGTCTCCATGACATTAAAATTCCCAAGAAAATAAAAAATATAACCAAATTAAAAAGGTGGTTATTATCACTTCATCCTTGCAAGATCAATAGATTGATTCAATCGAAACTATGAGGTTCATTCATCATTCATGGTGCAACTTTTGGCTTCATCTTAAGATAACATTCAAATTTAATTTAATCGTATGATTTTCATGTTGACAAAGTTTAATTCTTTTCAAGACACATCTCATTTGTTTATTTATTTGTCTTGTAATATAGTTTGGATCTCTATTACAACACATCTCAATTTTATTGTATGTCATCATGTTAATCTATCTTAGATCCTTCTCATATTATATCCTTTTCAATTATTTATTCACATTGTTTGTATAATTAAGATCTAAACCTTTTACAAATATGTGTTTAAGTTGTCATATCCAATTTCATTGTCTTATAAATTATTGTTTAACAAATAAAAATCAATTTTGATTGAAAATTAACTTTTAATCAATAAATATAACTTTATTATTTGTTATATACATAGGCATAAATAGCTTCCTATGTTGACTATTTAGAGTTACTACGAAACTGAATAAATATGTTACATGTTTGTTGTTTAGAACATAGCTCCTTTTGGTTATTGTTTACGTATGAATAAAAGTTATTTCCATTTAAAATTCATAAGTGGATTTTTGTGTAAAATCATAAACTTTTAAATGCTTCATAGTTTAATGTTAGTTCTAAATCTTAACTGTAACAACCCGCATATTTATCGATTTTATATTTAAATATTTTATCGTTAATCGGATTTTGGTCCGAAAAGCTACTTTTTGCATACGGTCAAATTAGGACTCGAGACCACTTCCATTGAGTTCAAAATGACGTTTGCAATCTTTTTGAGTGTAAACTTCGATATGTTTGGAGATAGTGAAATTTTCGTTACTTTTTGGCTTAGGACTTTGGTTTGGGGCTGAACACACACTAACTCAGCCCAACCCCCTCATCTCTTCATCACTTCATCAAATAACATGCAAGCTTCATCAAAAATGGTGGTGGGAAGTGGAAATTAAAACTCCAAACTTAAATTCTATTGCAAATCCGTGATTCAACATCAAATTCAAGGTGAAGAACATAGATTCAAGCTTGTGGTTGATTCTTGCTTTGCTCTTAAGCTCTCCAACATCAATTTCATGGAAAATGTGAGATTTTTGATCTCACATCTTGCCTATAATTGTCATTGGACTGTTGGGAATGGTTCCCTATCACTTTAGCATGCACATTCGCATTTGGTTTGGATTGGATTGGCGAAAAACTCCAATTTTTAGTGTTTTTGGTGAAAAACTGCACTTAGGTCGTTCTGCCTGGGCTAGGTCGTTTGCTGTTGAAAAGTCACACAGAGCTTAGGTCGTTTTCGACCTTAATTCGTTCTGGACATAGGTCGCCACTTTTAGGTCGCACACTTCCTTAGGTCGAACACTTCCTTAGGTCGCTCGGCTTGCTTGCTTAGGTTGTTCGCCTTAGGTCGTGAGTCTTTAGGTCGTGAGCCTTTAGGTCGTGAGTTTTAAGTCGCGAGTCTTAGGTCGCGAATTTTAGGTCGCGTTTCCTTAGGTCGTGAGTTTTAGGTCGCGTGCCCTTAGGTCGCGAGTTTTAGGTCGCGTGCCCTTAGGTCGCGAGTTTTAGGTCGCGTACCCCTTAGGTCGCGAACCACGTTAGGTCGTGTACCCTTAGGTCGCGAACCACCTTAAGTCGCGTACCTCTGTTAGGTCGCTCGCCCCTGTTTTGCCGTTTCACTGTTTAGCTCGGCTATGAGTTAGGTCGTTCGCGAGTTAACCCTTAGGTCGCTCGACACTTCAGATCGTTAGGTCGCTCGGAACTTTGGTGTTAGGTCGCAAGACCTTGTTTCCCTTAGGTCGTAAGGCCTTAGGTCGCGCCACACTGTTAGGTCGCGCACTTCGTTAGGTCACTCATGAGTTAGCACTTAGGTCGTTTGACCTGTTTCCCCTAAGTCATTCGACTTGTTCTTCTGCTAGGTTGCACGATAGTCTTCCCTTAGGTCGTATGACCTACTTTTCCTTAGGTCCCTTAGGTCGAACCCCGTACACCTCTGCGTAGGCGATCTTATCTGAAAAGCATTCAACAGAACTTCCACTTTGATGCATTTTGAGCTGATTTCCTTGGATTTTGGTCATGTCTTCGAATGTGAATTTTTGTGATAGATTGTTTCAACAATCGCTTTATGACTTGTCACTTTAAAGATATATGAAGGTTTCAATACTAGTAGTAAATATCAAAACTCTTTCATCAAAGCGATTTCAACACTATTTTAAATATCAAAAGTTCGTTTTCTCAAACCGATTTCCAATCTACTAGTATATACAAGCCTTTACTTCACTCGGATGAGAAATCGACTTAAACGACTTAGTAAAACGAGTGGTATGAAACGCTTGCGTTCACTTTGTCGGTTAGCTCTTGGACTTGTTCGATTGAACCCTTTTGTGACAATTTTCTAGTGAAGATCTACGGTTTGTTCGTAAATATTTAAGTTAAGCAAGTGGTTATGGGACATTAAGCTAAACTCGTATATTTACTAGCTTGGTGTGATTGACACTTCCTTATGATCATGACGATCATTCTTGTGATTTAGACTAGCGATTGAGCGATGTCTCTTTGTCTACGAGGGATACTAGACCCCACTTGGGTGATGTTTCTACTCACATATATGGGGCTGCACCCCATGGTCTTTGGGCCGTTCGTGTGTCAAAGGCCTTCGGGCCATCCGTGTGTTCGGAAAATTAAATGGATAGCTTCCATGAGATAGATTCTCGTCCGTGTGCTCGGACTTCCCCCTTTTTGTAATTTCTGGATTTCGTGTGTTGATTTCTGGGATTTGTTCTGGATTTCGTGTGTTGATTTCTGGATTTAGAGCTTCACCAACTTTTGTGGTTTTCATTGATATGATATCAGTTTTTGTGTATTGGTGAATTTGTGTGTCATTACCTGCTTATGGGTTTTGGATCTTTGAGAAGATCCTTGTGAAATTGATTAACCTCTTGTTGATTATCATTTACGTACTTATAGTAGTACGACGTTATGGTTATTACATGTTCATGTCATGTCGTTTACTTTATACCATATCATCTGATATTTATAGCTAGACTGATCCGTTTATTATCTTCTTATAAATAATACTCGGGTCAGACCGAGATGTTACAGGTGCTTCTGCTTGACTTCTTCCCAGGATTTGCTACTCTGACTTTTGGCTAACTATTTAGATTAGCAGTTTTGTTGTATACACCTGAGATATAGACTCATAGATGTATTCTTTTGGTATAGCACGTGTTGCTATTCTTTTGTATTATTGTGGATCTTTTTGACCACTACTCTGATGTACACTTTCATGTGTAAGTTATATATTCATATCTTTTTCCGCCTTTGTGATATGGATGTCTGTGACTGATTTGTGTTATGCTTATTTCTATGTTTGTTTCCGAAGATTATTTATAGCCACCGTTTGATAAGCAATTACATGGATTGTCGCTCCTCAACAGCCTTATTCTCTGCCCTAGTTGACAACACTACTCCGTAGTGTTCTTGGCTAGCGTGGGTATAGAGGTGGGGCGTCACATTAACACATATATTAAATTACAAACTTTACATATATGTGTGTGTGTGTTATTTTAAATTTTAGTACATAGTTTGTAAATATTTATACATATGTACATATGTGTATGTTATTCTAACTCAAACTTTATAAAATGGACTTCTGTATGAAATCATAAATTTAATTTTAAAATCCTTCCTAAGTAAAAACTAAATTTAAAATCGTAATTTCAAAACATATAAATTAGTTAAACTTAATTTTAATACACATGTGTTTATATGTGTCATTGTCAATATTATATTTTTTAAAATAAAACTATGGACAACAAAGGCATATATAAAAGGAAAAACGGGTCTGTTGTGGTGTAAATCCCAACACCTAGATATTGTTACACTAGCCATATACACAATATGATATGTTGCACTTACACAATACACTAGAGTATATTCGGATATACTCACAATATATGCCTAGTATACATAGTCAATAGTATCGTTTAAATCAATCAATTTAATTGAAAAGAGGGAGAAAAATGTAAGGTTTCCCGCTTTAAATGAAATAAAATCTTGCCTTAATGGAATAATTTAAGAGAGAGATGAAAGGTTTCCTTCTTTGAACTAAATTAAATAAGTAACTATTACTCACACATACACACAAGAGTATATTTGATATACTCTATTTTATATAATTCTCATATTGATTAAAATATAAATAATTAAAACTTTTTTTAAATAAAATAAGATTTTATTTAAAACAAATTTTAGCTTGAATCTAAAACTCTATAGACATTAAAGGACTAGTAGATCCAAAATAGGAAAAAAATTGGAATCTACTTATTTCATCTACTTCCAACTAGCCTGGTTCCTTCAATGCCATTAGAGCAAGATTGGTTGAATCATTGGCCTGGTACATTAGATGTCCTAGGATCAAGCCTTGCAACTAGCATGATAAAGGGTTCTCAAATTGTGATCAATGACGATGCATTGTCTCTTACCCCTATATGTCATGTGATGGTTGTGCTAGTCGAAAGATTGCACGTAAAACTCGCTCATGAGGTACCTATTTGGGTCACCCAAAGGGGTTTAGGCTAGACCTTCAATGATATCAGAGTCCAATAGTCTATGCGGTTTAAAATAAAAAATGTTAGGGGTAACTGATCAAAGTCTACCCATTTAGTAGGGTACCTAGAAAGGCAGTATCGAACGTTGGGTTTGGGTAATCAAGTACTCTACCGTACCTGGCCAGGGCCTGGCTCGAAAAATGAAGTAAGCTCAAAGGTTATCCCTAATATAATGGCCTAAATTGATTTTGGGACTTCAACTAATTTATAAAATCTATTTAAGGATTTAAAAGATATTTTAAGTTTAAACGTTAAGTTTAAAAATATAAAAGTAAAATTTTATAGAAGTTACAAATGCATTCAAATTTTCTAAAATTATTTTGAGAAATAAAATAATTAGTTTCGAAAATTTGAAATTTAAAATTTGAATATTACGATTAATTTAATTAATTAATTAATTAAAAGCTAATTGATTAAAACATTTATATTGGTATATGTGTATAACTATAATTACTACAATTATTTATTTATCTCACAATTATTTATGATAAATTAAATTAAAATTTCAAATTAATTAAAATATTTTAATTAGATTGTTTAATTAAATAAAACTAATTAAAAGTTAATTAGTTATAATATATACATATATTGATATGTACACATGAACAAACTATAGATGTTGTAGTTGATTAACTATCTTAAATAGTTTAAGATGAGTAATTTAAAATTTCAGGAATTTTATAATTTATTATATTAAACTAATTAAATATGGTTTAGTGAATAAGAATTAAAATTAATTAAATAAGATTTAATTAATTAGATACATTTATATATATATTATATAAGTGAATTAAATTGTAAACGTTAAAGATGAAATGAACTTATATAATATGAATTTATAATAAGTGGAACTGGAAAGAAACCCAAATGAGATTTAAGGATTAAGTACATACGTATAATATGTATACTGTAATTCCAAATATGCCTGATACTTGAATCACGAGTGTGTTTCATAGGAAATATATTGTTCTCTAAATTGATATCACTCAATATATATATCTATGTGTGTGTGTGGGTGTATGTGTTGAAGTTTATGAATCCTTAATATATTAGTTGTTCTCTACCATTTATATGTTAATATATTACTTGCATATTCTTTAATTGTTGAGTTTACTAGAAGCTAGAGGTGTTATGTGTAGTATTATTAATATATTAACTAAACAAGGTAAGATACATGCACGTATTGGTTGAGTTTCCTCAAGGTATGTGCATTATACTTAGGTCATCTTGAAATTGTAGGTACGAGTGAAAAATGTCTTTTGATTTATTGAGTTTCCTCAAGGTCGAGATGAGATTAGGGTAAAAGACCACGAGTTAGGAGTTTTATATGATACAACCAATAAGGTATTATCCATCGCATGCAGGCCTATGATTTGTTGAGTTTTCTTAAGATCAAAATCCCAAAGCAATCAAGTCCTAACACATACTAGAGAAATCAAATTATTTATATGTTTTTCTTAGGGCTTTAAGAAACATAAAATAAAGTGGTTTTGACAAACATAAAAATCTTGTGGGAGCCTTATTAGAAAAATGAAATGGGAACATTTAACCTTTCCAATATTGTAATAACATCTACTATACAAAGTTAAAACAATCTACATCGATAAATTTATACAACTAATAAAATTGATGAAATGTTTATCGGTTAAGATATACAAATGAACTAAGTTAAATATTGACAAAGAAATATAAAATATACTTACCTTTAAAATCTTTAGCATGTTATTGCTTCAAGACACGTAAGAACCAATTTTTACAACGACTAAAACATTCATGCATCTGTTGCTTAAGTGCAAGACCATGTAGTGTATTCTATGAGTGTTAAACTCTAATAACAATACAAGAACATGGATATTTGATACATATTCAGTCGCATATAAATGTTATATGGTAAATGGTCACAATTCATGATGTACAAAACTTCAATGAAATTGGTTCATTGGAAATGAGCAAATAAAGCATAATGAAAAATCATGTATTCAATATGATTGGTTGCAATAAGAATCTCCTTTGAATGGTTCGACCATTTTATAAAGGAAAGTGAATGTACGATAATGGATGTAGCTGAGGCATAGTTGGAATGAAGAGAGTGAATGGTCACATCTACTTTATAAAGGGACATCGAAAACAAGAATTATATAAAATACTAACATATATTTAATATAGAATGAGAAATGTGATTTCTATTCCAATTTTGTTATGATATAGAAAATTATTATCTACAAAGGTTATTTCTATAAGTTCAAGATATTTGATCAAAACTCTCGACTGTAAACTAGTTACAACAAAAAATAGCCCATAATAAGTATTTAAATAAAACTTCTTATTTCATACGCTATTATATTAACAGTGGAAATAGTTGTAGCATGCCATATAATACTTATCAGTGGATGCATCAAAATAAGAAAATTTGCTTTTGTGGATATGCCAAGTATTATTTATTAAACAATAACTACTTTCAGTATTGACTGAAAATGAATATAGTTTTATTTATTGTGAATATTTTATTATTCGTTATGAAATAAATCTACTAGAATAATGGTATTTGTTGTATTTGCTACATAAAACAGAAATATCCAAAAATTTAACAATTGTTTTTTGGAATTATGGACTAAACCATATCTTGGAGGAACAATTCTTCAAAATCATATGATTATGAATCATATTGTACTGATGAGTTGTATCTCATATTAAGGGCAAAACACCCATTCAGTGGGCGTGGTAAAAGAGTTGGTGAACTCTTCAAATTGATGCATAAAGATATATGTAGTCAAAGGTCAAATGATACCGAAATGGATTCACCTACTTCATTTGTTAAACCAACTTTTTAGTCCAACATAAAAATACTTTAAAATATATATAATTTAAATAAAATTCCAAATATGCCCATAATAAAAATAAATATGTCCAAAATGGCCAAGGTTCAAGTCATCTTCCTTGAATATACAATAATATGTGAAATCCGCATACATCTGCGATATTTATTGTCCAATGGTCAATATGTAAAAATTACAAGTCAGCTTCTCTATTATAGTCCAAAATATTAAGAATGGAGTCAAGATGCAACTTCCTATTTCTAAAGGTCATTATATTCAAAAGTTCGAGTCATCTTATTCTTCATCGATCATTAAAGGAGTTCTCAAGTTCTTAAGAAAGCTTAGAAACATCAAGTCTCAAAAAAGATTTATGCTCAGGAAGAGAAAGAAGTGAGGAGCATCTTCTCATGTGGGGGTATGTCTCTATTTATAGTAGTTGGAAAGTGGCATGACTTGCTTGTATTGGTCGATTGAAGTTGACGTAGACCGGTGACTTGGAAAGATGAATGGTCTTGATGGTGTCATATATCATAATCTCGTAATTGTAGTAGTTCACGTAGATCGCTATCTTGACCATAGTATTAACAAAGGTGGTATGGTTGTATATGAATGCCTTGAAGCTTTATTACATAGAACCTTGTTTTATATTAATGCACTACTTCTTCATATGATTTATTGTTATTTTTTGGTGTTGAATGTCGCCTATATCTTCTTCTTTTTTTGCTATCTTTGAATTGTTTGTTCTTTGTGGAATCATAATGTACTCTAGTAAGTATAGCTTACCATAGCATCCTTAACTTCTCCATTTCTTTAATATTTTTCTCCAATTTAATATCATTTCTTTCTATACGTTTGATAGCTCTTTTATATTGATAATGGTTTCATTTTTCACACGCAATTGCTTAGTTCTCGCTATATAATATCCTTCTCGACATGTAATAGCTTCTTTATTTTCTACTTGTGATAGCTCCATAATATCACCTTGTGATGGCCTTGTACATATCAACTTGCAATAGCTTTATGGTGTCAACTTGTGATGGCCTTGACCCTATCAACTTGTGATAGCCCAGTTGCTTCAACTTGTGATAGCTTATTGTTATCGACTTGTGATGACTTTAATATTATCAACTTGAAATAGCCCAGTTCCAACAACTTGCGATAGCGTAATATTACCATCAACTTGCGATAGCCTAGTTGCTTCAATTTGTGATAGCCCATTCCTAGCTCATTGATATCATCTTGCGATAGCTTGTTGTTATCAACTTGCGATAGCCACTGTTATAGTTTGTAATAGCTCTACTTCTCAATATGTGATGACTTATTCTTAATGTTCGATAGACTTCATTCTGTAATATGAAATATCTTTCAAAGTGAGATAGCTGTCTACTGCCAACCTTCGATAGTATAACAACCTTTACCTTAATGGGCTTGAATTTTGACTAAATCGAAACTCAAGTCCATTAGGGTACGGATCATTTGTTTTGGTAACCTATAATAAACATAAGTATATTACAGAGCTACCTACATAAACTCACCGGGGAATAGAAAAATATAATAGAATATATATGCTGACCAAGGCTACTACCTTGGAATCAATACTATTCCTTTCGTATGATTTCCTTACCAGCGCCGAGCATAAATGAAAAGACTTTACCATCTGTAGTTCCCGTCTTCCACCAATAGCTTGTCCCTCTAAATCTATCCCGTGGGTTGTAATGAGGAGGGGGTCAGAACAACGTTCTGGTGATTGGAAAATTACATACTTTATCTATAATACTAATTTATGCCGATTGATTTCTATTTAAGTGTTATGTCCATTATTCACGGCTATTCTGTGCAATGTAATTCCATCTACGCATACGATATATCTAACCTCCTTCGAGGTATAACTATAAATACATACATACATACATACATACATATATATCTGTATGTTTGTGTATCTATATACATATATATCTAAACATTGTACTACTTAAAAGAAAATCTCGGCCACTTAATACTTCTTAAATAGGGAGGAGGCAGACCCAACGACCATTTAATATCTCACCCTAAAGCGGGCCCTCTGTAACGTAATCGCTGGTCAATTGGCTCTAGCTACAGGGGAATATGACTCTAACATACAACTTTATAATTTAATTTCTGCATTATTAATGCATTTAAAAGACTTATTTATTGATTAACTAGTCCACTTCCAATAAAAAAATAACCAACTAATTAAACTTTGACGTCTGTGCATATTCCATATGGATTATGCACTAGTAGGAATTGAAATTCATTAGAGCATAACCCAAGTCTTTGCTAACGACCGCTCGGGATTGATGGTGGTCATAGCCTATATGTCAGCCTTACTACTTAAATACCGGTCCAGCAATAACAGTAATATAGCCTGCTAACCTCCCACAGCCGAAATCTCGTTTAGACCAACCTAATGTAAATCAAGGAAAAATACTGATCCTAGTTACTTAATACCTCTTGTTAGAGATGAAGCAGACCACATTTCCCTATTAGGACATCGTGGGTTATTTAAGACTTCTTATATAAGGAGGAGGCAATCCCAACGACCATTTAGTACCTTCCACCCCGAAGTAAACTCCTTGACATCCCTAAAGATACCAAGCCATTTAATACTTCAAATACGAGGCGAACCTTTGATATATTTCCCCACATCCATACGCAAACTCATATCCCTTCCCTATGAGTCCTATGGTTGGAGATGTCTAACATCAGTAGTAAGTGTACACAACTGCTGGTAACCTGTAGGCGAAGGGCAGACTTCTATTCTACTGACCTCACATCTCAACCCATTCTAAACTAAACTAATTATCCTAGGCCTAAATATTGGGCTAGGTCCACTAATTCACACTCATCCTAAACGTATTATTGAGGATATATAATTCCCTACTATAAAAATCATACCGCCCCCTAATATTTAGTTCCTATCTTATATGCTTACTACGTATGTTCTTTAATTCCCTCTTACGTACCATAAATATCAATTATCCGTAATAAAGAGTCATTATTATTCTAATTGGACAATCACTAATGACATTTATTTATTCATTCTAATTCAACCTATTATGCCTATTTCAATTACCCATAAATGTCATACTAGATTCTTTAATCAGTCTCACTAATCGCATTTATGTCCCCATTTAATTCCCGTAATTCTCTATTAACTGCACATTTATTGTCCTACTACATTTTGGTTACTATCTCTTTTCCCATTCAACCTCCTAGTCCTATGGTTTACTACACTATTAATAACTAGTCATCCTAATTATAACTAACACGAATATCAACGTATATTACACTATATATGTATTAATCAGTATGCATGGTTATACATGTGTGTGTGTATGTATATGTGTGTGTATATGTATAAGTATATGTATATATATGTGTGTGTGTGTGTCTATATATATATATTCCTATTTCTAACTCATTAATTCCTAAGCTTAGGAATTCCAGAATATACTTATATGCACATTCTGTAAGGAACATTTATTTCCACATTCTAATATATCAGAGTTATCATTTCAAAAAGGATTACTATTATAACTTTCCATAAATTACCCAAAATTAGACTTTTGCTCCGTTTGAAATTACAATAAATTATCTCTTTTCTTGTATTGAAATAGATAGTACAAACTACGGAGAAGAACATTCGTAATATACACATCTCTTTTATTTTTGGTATATTCCTTATTATTTCAAACGATGCATTTTTTATACACAGTTGTGAAATTAGATTATTTATGAAAATTCCACGAAAACAGATACCACTAAATTTTACTCACAATGCTCCTAATAAATTAAAATGTAGAAATTCACATTCCAAGTCAAATTAGGACAATCTAAATTTGTACCAATAATTTACAATCCAATTATCATAAATTTGGAATAAATCTTATAATCCTATTAACATTCTAATTTAATAAATTTAAGTACTGATTTCCAAATCTGAGTGTAAATACCATTCTTATTCCCATTACCTAACTTACAGAATATGTATGCAAGATTTCAATTGAATCCATTATTTCTATGTCTACAACTCCACAGATCTTACATGGGCATAATAATTAAATAAAACTCAATGTTATATATAATCATATAATTTCTCGCTCACCTCTCTAGCTTTCCAAATCTTCCAAATATGAATTCATCCCTTTAATTTGACTCCTTTTCCATTCTAATTCAAAAGAATATATATAACGAGATATATACATATTACCAGAATTATAGATCTAAGAATAAATTTAGGTTTAATGGGAATATAGATTTATAATTATAAAATTTACCTTTTTCCACAGTATCGATTCGGTCATTCTCTTGTTCTCTTTTATTTTCTGTCCTTCTTCAATTATATATATAATGTAATATTTTAAAATTAATAGAAATAACAGAGGAGGGAAATGGTAGATGTTAGCGCCAAAATTGGTCACTAACACCCAAACGTAAATGAAAGCACCAACTAACAGTCACAGATAACAGATAGAGTGTATGTAGAGAGTATAAATATGAAGAGCAGTAAAAATTAAAAGAAAGCAGAAAAAACAGTGGATTTATAGTGGTTCGGCTGACTCTGGCCTACGTCCACTCCAAAATTTTCCTTTTTATTGATATGAGAATCAATTACAGTTACAATCCGGAGTTTTCAAAACAATTATAGCAGAGTAACCTTAATGGGGAAGAAGAAGAGAAACCGAATGAAGATCCCTTTTCTGAAGCCTCGCTTGCTGTATTTATAGGCAAAATCCGAGTTACTGGGCTTCCTGAGTGAACCGGGTCCATTAGAACCATAATCGAGTCCATATAGCCGACCACGGCTTTCCTGGAGTATGTAAAATCCCGATCCACTCTAGACTCCAACATGCCAACCCACTCCAGACTCCAACATGCCGACCCACTCGAGACTCCCAACATGCCGACCCACTCAACACTCCAACATGCCGACCCACTCGACACTCCCAACTTGCCGACCCACTCGACACTCCAACTTGCCGACCCACGCGAGACTCCAACTTGCCGACCCACTCGAGACTCCAACTTGCCGACCCACTCGAGAATCCAACATGCCGACCCACTCGAGACTCCAACATGCCGACCCACTCGAGACTCCAACATGTCGACCCACTCGAGTCTCAAACTTGCTGACCCACTCGAGTCTCCAACTTGCTGACCCACTCGAGTCTCCAACTTGCTGACCCACTCGAGTCTCCAACATGCCGACCCACTCGAGACTCCCACATGCCGACCCACTTGAGACTCCAACATGCCGACCCACTCGAGACTCCCAACATGCCGACCCACTCGAGACTCCAACTTGCTGACCCACTCGAGACTCCAACTTGCCGACCCACTCGAGACTCCAACATGCCGACCCACTCGAGACTCCAACTTGCCGACCCACTCCAAACTCCAACTTGCCGACCCACTCCAGACTCTAACATGCCGACCCACTCCAGACTCCAACATGCCAACCCACTCCAGACTCCGACATGCGGACCCACATGCTGACCCACTCGAGACTCTGACTTGCCGACCCACTCCAGACACCGACATCCCGATCCACTCCAGACTCCAACATGCCGACCCACTCGAGACTCCAACTTGCCGACCCACTCGAGACTCCAACAAGCCGACCCACTCGAGACTCCAACATGCCGACCTACTCCAGACTCCAACATGCTGACCCACTTCCTACCTACCAAAAGCATTATCCTAGATGACTCGGAGAAACCATCAAGAAAACCCGAAGCAAGTCCAAATACAACTCGAAGCAAACTCCAGGCAACCCGCGACAACTCAACTTTTGTCAAAACTCATATTTCGAGTATCCCGCGACTTTTGTTCATCGAATATGCCGAATCCCGGCTTCATAATCATGATTACCATCGGTGATTGATTGTCTATCCATCCAATTGACTAAAACCCATCGTATTCTAGTCTCGACAACCGAGAAACCGATTTAGTTAAATCTACCTGTCTACGGCCTTGCCAAAAGGCGGGTTAACATTTGCCCCCCAAAACATGCCTTGCTTTGGAAGGTGTGTTTTGAATAGCCTTAGATCCATTAATCGAATCTGTGATCTCTCCGAATCAATAACAAAATCCATGACTGTTCCGGGTCAATATCCAATTCCTAATTCATTCTATATCCATTAACCGAATTTACAATCTCTCCGGATCATTTTATCCAAGCCCGGGACCTCTCTAGGTCCTATAATCCATAGTTGGGACCTCACCGAGTCCATACCCAGATCTAGGACCTCTCTGGGTCTTGTAACTCAAATTCGGGTTATTTTATCCTACTCTGGCCTCGACTCTTCGGTCAAGGACTTAATCCGTCGGGTATCCTTCTCCGGCCTCGATCCCCGGTCGAGGACTTTATATTCTCCGGCCTCGACTCTTCGGTCGAGGACTTTATATTCTCCGGCCTCGACTCTCCGGTCGAGGACTTTTATATTCTCCGGCCTCGACTATCCGGTCGAGGACTTTATATTCTTCGGTCCATTCCACGCTAGAGTCCATTCCATCGCTCTCCGGCGAAGGGACTCGTGACATGCGATTTCTGCCCCGTCTCTCCGATCGGGACCGTAACCGTGTGACCTGTACTATTTATTACATTAATATTCCAAATCCAATCAACATAGAGTTCCATTGATAAAATAAAAAGTCCATACAATAAAGAAAATCAAATGTCCGTAGTACCAAGAAAGAAACTAGAGTTCACAAAAAATAGAAAAAACAAAATTTCATATACCCGAGCATCACGGTATATCATCATCTCAGAGCATACCTAGAGACCGTCCTCGATCCCATACATGTGTAAGTGACTTAGCCGCCTTACTTTGGGGTTTACTACTTATTCAAAGCCATAAATCCATTCAGCTGATAATAAGGCGACGATGCCTAGATCTAGTGCCAGCTTTGTCTGATGTGGGCAGTGGCTGCTTCTGTTCCACTACCACAGCTCGATTCCTTTTGTACTGTTGTAAATGACCATTCCTTATATGTTCCTCAATGATATCCTTCAAATGCCTGCAGTCATTTATGTTATGCCCATCCAGCTCATGGAATAGGCAATGCTTTCCCGATGCTCGTTCGTGTTCGAAGGGTTCCCTCTTTGCTGGCCTTCGATACAAGAGGCGTCCTCGAGTATCTAAATAAATTCTTTCCAGAGTCTCATTCAAATCCGTATAAGAAGAGAATTTTAATTCCCTCCGTTGCCTTTTCGATGTGTTTTCGCTATCCATTTTCCTTTTGCCTCTATCGTCCCTGTTTGAATCCTCCCTAGGTGGACCTCCACCTTTTACCGCATAAACCTCTACCTCTCTTCCTTCTCTTTCAGACTTCGTATCTTCCTGTCTTAGAAACCTTTTCGCTTCATGGTAAAATTCCCCGAGATCCATTTGTGGATCCCACTCCAATGATATCTTAAAATCCAAATTATCCGCAATCCTTGAGACTGCAGCCATCAAAACCATCGACGGATTAGGTCGATCCACCGAAGCTACTGCCGCATTGAATCTGGTTAAGAAATCCTTAAGTTATTCTCCCTTCCATTGCTTCATTGATGTCAAAGTCATCACACTCCTAGGTCTCACGATGTGGATCCGAAATTGCCTCATAAACCTATCAATCAGCTCCATCCATGTGCCAATAGAGCCACTTTCCAGTTGTCTGAACCATAGTGCCGCTATATCCGTCAAATACAAAGGGAAGCACCGTGCCATGACTTCCTTCGATGCCCCCAGTACTTCCATGTGCCTCATATACCTTGTTAGGTGAACCGTGGGATCTGTTTTCCCATCATACATTTCTAGCGATGGTAGTTTGAAATCTGGTGGATTCCTTGCCTGCCTGATCATAGGAGTGAAGGGGCTCCTGTTCGCGTCCTCCAAATCTCTATTCACCAATCCTCCCCTTATAGCCCATCTGATTACGTCCGTTAACCTGTCATTGTCATCAAGTAACGGCCTCTGTCCGTTGTCTCCAACCTGCCCCCGAGTCCACGAGGGAATCCCGGAACCTTCCCTTCTAGATGAGCATCCACTTCCCTATTAATGCCAAATTGCCCATCATTGCTTGGTATCCTTACTGGAATGGAGCCTACATGATTCGGGGGCATGCCCCCTAGTTCAGGGGCCATTCCCGATGGTCCAACTCTATCCCGTACTCCGATCGCTTCATGCCCTTGGTCCTGATTCCGAGCCACCTCCGTTCATGTCGCTCTAGCTTCGTGATCCTCATTCCCAGCATCCCCTACTACTCCATTCCTTTGGTTTTGCACTCCAACTTGTTCAACCTGTTGGAGTAGGTTCTGTATCATTTCCTCTTGCCTTTTTAGTATCCCTTCCTGCATAGCATCCATCATCATTTCCATCTCATCTCTGGTGATGAAAACTGAGGTCTGATTAGCTCGTGAGGAAGCCTCCTGACTTCCTTCATGCTGACTTCTTTCCGCTCTTTGTCTCGTTGTTGATTGCTTTCCATAGCTTCCCAAGAATTCGAGTTCCTAAGCCTTTAAATCCAAAGTCCTAGCTTTAGAATCCCTGAGTGCTAGCTTTCTCAATGAAAGCACCAAAATGTTTGCGCCAAAATTGATCACTAACACCCAAACGTAAATAAGCACCAACTAACAGTCACAGATAACAAATAGAGTATATGTAGAGAGTATAAGTATGAAGAGCAGTAAAAATTAAAAAGAAAGAGAAAAAACAGTGGTTTATAGTGGTTCGGCCGACTCTGGCCTACGTCCACTCCAAAAAATTCTTTTTTATTGATATAAGAATCAATTACAGTTACAATCTGGAGTTTTCAAAACAATTATGGCAGAGTAGCCTTAATGGGGAAGAAGAAGGGAAACCGAATGAAGATCCCTTTTCTGAAGCCCCGCTTGTTGTATTTATAGGCAAAATCTGAGTTACTGGACTTCCTGAGTGATCCAGGCCCATTAGGACCATAATCGAGTCCATATAGCCGACCACTGCTTTCTTGGAGTATGTAAAATGCCGATCCACTTTAGACTCCAACATGCCGACCCACTCGAGACTCCCAACTTGCCGACCCACTCGAGACTCCCAACTTGCCGACCCACTCGAGACTCCAACTTTCCGACCCACTCGATACTCCAACATGCCGACCCACTCGAGACTCCAACTTGCCGACCCACTCGATACTCCAACATGCCGACCCACTCGAGATTCCAACATGCCGATCCACTCGAGACTCTAACTTGCCGACCCACTCGAGACTCCAACTTGCCGACCCACTCGAGTCTCCAACTTGCCGACCCACTCGAGTCTCCAACATGCCGACCCACTCCAGACTCCAACATGCCGACCCACTCGAGACTCCAACTTGCCGACCCACTCGAGACTCCAACTTGCGGACCCACTCGAGACTCCAACTTGCTGACCCACTCGAGACTCCAACTTGCCGACCCACTCGAGACTCCAACATGCCAACCCACTCGAGTTGAGACTCCAACATGCCGACCCACTCCAGACTCCAACATGCCGACCCACTCCAGACTCCAACATGCCGACCCACTCGAGACTCCAACATGCCGACCCACTTGAGACTCCAACATGCCGACCCACTCGAGACTCTAACTTGCCGACCCACTCGAAACTCCAACATGACGGCCCACTCCAGACTCCAACATGCCGACCCACTTCCAACTGACCCAGAGCATTACCTTGGATGACTCGGAGAAACCATCAAGAAAACCCGAAGCAAGTCTAAATACAACTCGAAGCAAACTCCAAGCAACCCGCGACAACTCAACTTTTGTCAAAACTCGTATTTCGAGTATCCCGCGACTTTTGTCCATCGAATATGCCGAATCCCGGCTTCATAATCATGATTACCATCCGTGATTGATTGTCTATCCATCCAATTGACTAAAACCCATCATGTTCCAGTCTCGACAACCGAGCAACCGATTTAGTTAAATCCGCCTGTTTACGGCCTTGCCAAAAGGCGGGTTAACAGTAGAGCTCCGCTGCTTTAATAAGAAAATATGAGAAGAAAAGTGAGGTGCTAGACCTGTATTTATAGGCGCTCGAATCAATCGTATCCGTTAGATTTAAAACTTGGACCATTCGGCCAAGGTTCAACCCTAGCCGCCAGGCTCACAACCGATCGACCACTCCCCTATAGGCGGTTGACCGCTAGCGGTCGATTGGCCCAAGTAGGGGTGTCGACTGGTGGGGTCTATGCGGTTAATATAATTTATTCCTTTTTAATCCTTTTAATTATTTTCGTTATAAAAACTTCAAACGCTAATAACTTCTTCATTTGAACTCCGATCACAAAACTTCAAATATGAAAGTTGCTCAGAAAACCGCCATGACCATAATGGTGCAAGTTTCATGGCCAAATTATGACATTTTCTCAAATTCCATCTTTAAGCCTTAATGATTATTTATTAATTATCGTTAATTTTATGGGGTGTTACAGATAGTTTCACACCTTATCCATTCTTGGAAATTTTTGGTGTAACACTCCCTCTTCGTAAGAAGTTTTCTTATGTTTTAGCTTTGGTAAACTTCTATTATTACTTTGCTTCTTCTCTTCTCTAGTTGTCATTCCTTGTTGTTGTGTTTCTCATCATTGATTACTTGTGTACCTAGACTTATGGTGACTTCTGATCTTAAAGTTTTAGGGTATAGCATGGTTTTTCTACAAACTATTTTATTGAAAATGTTTTTCGAAGCAAAGGGGTTTTGCAATATTTTAAGTATATTTATATTTGTAGTTATCATTTTTATTGAAAATGTTCTTTTTGGTGAAATTTTCCCATAATTTGTATGAAAGTCTCTCACAACTTCATTTGGAAATTATTTGATACAAAGACTAAATGTATATCGATCAAAGATTCATTTTCAAAAATTAATTTTTGAAAGTATGGAAGTCCTTTTAGAGCATTTTGAAACTATTTTTTATCAGAACTAATCGATTTTATCGTAAGGTGGAGCATTCTTGTATCCTTGTCAGAAAGCTCTTCATTATTGTTTGTCCCTTAATTAAGAATTTTGGTCGGCTTTCTGATGATTCTTTTGTTTTCCACATTATTTTCCATGGACAATTGCTCGTTGGCCTATTTGGATACTTTTAGGTACTTATTCTGAGTTTGGTTGTTCATCAAGTCAGGAGTTTAGTTGATCATCCTTCCCGGGATGGTTACTTTCAAAGACCTTATTTGATCGCCAAAGGCTCTATTGACCACCTTCCTTAGATGGGTACTTCGTCCAGGCCCGACGGTAGGACCAAAGGCTTTGTGACCATCTCCCTTGGATGGATACTTTGATGGGGCTCAGTGGCAGGACTAAAGGATTCGTTGACCATCACTCTTTTGATGTATGCTTTTGCCGGGTTTGACGGCGAGACTCACGGATTTTTTGACCATCTCCCCTGGATGGATGCTTTGGCTGGACCCAAAGGTAGGACCAAAGGCTTTATTTACCACCACCACTCTTTGGATGGGAGCTTCGATCGGGCCTAGTGGCAGGATCGAAGGCCTTTTGACCATCTCTAATGGATGGGAGCTTTGGTCGAGTACAATGGTGGGACCAAATGCTTTATTGACCATCACTCTCCGGATGGATGCTTCGATCGGACTCGGTAGGGGGATTGAAGGCTTGTTGACCATTTCTCCTAGATGGATACTTTGGCCAGCCCCCAGGGCACAACCAAAGGCTTTATTGACCATCACTCTTTGGATTGGTGCTTCGACCGGAGCCGGCAGTGGGACCAATGGCTTTTTGATGATCTCCCATGGATGAGTGCTTTGGTCAGGCCCGACAGCAGGACCAAAGGTTTTATTGACCATTACTTTTTGGATGGGTGTTTTGGTCGGGCCTAAGGATGGAACCGAAGACTTTTCGACCATCTCACTTAGATGGGTACTTTGGCCAGACTTGGTGGCAGGACCAAAGGCTTAAATGTCCTCTTTTGAATATGATATATGCTTCTGCTTAATGAATCTTGCTAACTGAAATGACCCGTCTCTCAGTCCACAGAAAGACGCATTAGGAGTAAGAAAGAAAGGGATAGAAGAAGAAAAAATAGAAAAGAAAGAATTAAACAATATCAGAATCTCACAGCGGAACGAATAAAATATATTATATCACATAGTATATTACATAGTATCATATACATCAGAGATACACAGCTTATACATCACAAATTAGACAGTTATAAACACATGTCTATCATACAACTCAAGACATCACAGAGATACTGCACATCGGAAATACAGATATCTAAACACTGAAGCCTCCTTCTCCAAATCTCCTCCATAGATTCGTCAAAGCTAACCTGAATCACTTGGCTACTCGTAAAAATTTGAGTACCCAAGAGTTTAATAAAACAGAAAATAAACACTTGGGTCAGACATGGGTCTGGTGTGAGTAAATGGGTTAAAGTTGTTTAACTTTGAAAATCATTTGGAAAGAAAAGGTATCTCGTAAGACTTCACACACAATAAACATAAAAAAGTTTTTACCTTACGATAACCAAAACATTTGATAGGAAATCCAGTAATATTATAATAGTGTCTAGGGTTTTCAAATAAATATTCACATAGCTGAAATTGTTACATGATTAAATTCCAGCATACTAGCCACAAAGTGGCTTATAAATCAAAACCCTAAAGGGCTCGTAGGAATAATGGATTCCATACAATGGCAGGGCTACTGGGGTACCGCCCGTCACAGTACGTGGCCTAGATCAATGTACCGAGGATCACTCCCAACCCCCTGCAACACAAAGCCGGAACCATCCCTTACTGGATAGTCCTGAACAAGACAACCCCAGCGGTTGTAGCTATTCAACCGCCCACACACCCGAATAAAAAGGGACTCTAGACAGGGGAAATCTTGTCCTACTTGAGCGCGACTCACTTAGCCTTGCTGCACCTCCCCTATTTTAGCCATTCCCGGTTGATGAGGCTTGAGGCTACGATTACCTTATCAGAACACATCACTTAGAATGCTCATCGTCCACCTGACGATGTTCTGAAAGCATTCAATCCATACAAGTTCGTTACAGGTTCGAACGAAACCGAAGGCATTATCTCGTTGCACTCATTTTGGAATCACCCTCGGAGTTAACGACAATAACCCTTGCACTCTAAAACTCCATCTCGATCTTCACGACCTATCGTTTAACTTGGATCGATGTGGTTTTCGGATAATCAAATTTGATATCCGATCCCGGTCTCATCGAAATCCAAATGTATCTTAAGTCCAAGTTGTTTTAAAGTTAAACAATTTAATTCAATACAATTCAATACTTTGAATTCACACAGCATTAACACAGATAAATATCACATATTTATCACAGATATATCCAATATCACATCACGGAATAACATAGACTATCATTCAATAGATATCAATCAATCCAGACATTCTACTCAAACAATCATCCACAAGCAAGAATTATTTAATCCATATTATAATTAATTTAATAAATTTAAATTAAATTAATTTCTTAAGAGTTAATCACCTAATCCTGTTTAACCAATCATTAATTAATTACAAACCATTTAATTAATTAATCATTCCTTAGTTACCTTATAAACCAATTAATTAATCTTTAATTACAGATTAATTATTCTTTAATAATTAATTAATAGACCTTAATTATTAATTAATATCCCTTAATAACAAATTAATCAATCCTTAATTACCAGTTGATTAATCCTTAATTACCAATTGATTAATCCATAATTACCATTTAATTAATCCTTAATTACCATTTGATTAATCCTTAATTACCATTTGATTAATCCTTAATTACCATTTAATTAATATTTAATTACTAAATTAATTAATCCCTAATCATTAATTAATCAATCTCTAATTATCTAATTAATAATCTTTAATTACAATTAATTACCCTTTAATTAATTAATTATTAACCCTCAATTATAAATTAATTAATCCTTAACCATTAGTTAATTAAATTAATTAATTTCTCTTGATTAATTTCTTAATTAATCCTTTATCATTAATTAATTAAATTAATTAATTATACTTAAATTTTCTTAATTAACTTAATTAATCTCAAATCATTAAAATCTTAATTATCCTTTAAGATAAACCATTATCTTAATTAAAGACTTAATTATCATTAACATTTAAAACATTTAATTTTTAAAATTAACTTCCTTAATTAAATCATTTAATTTAAGATTTAAAATAACTTAAAAATTAACTTAACAAATTCAAGTTAAACAGCTTTTACAACTTCTTAAATCAAATGTTAAAGAAACATTTATAATATATAAAGGAATTTATAGAAGAAAAGTTTAAACTAAATTTATTTTAAAATTTCAAACCTTGCTTTTAAACTTTTAAAAATTGTTATACTTGCTTCGGGTTAAACCCCATTTCTACGCGAGTCCTGCTCCGGGTAAAATCCATCTTCCTCTTTTCTTTTCTTTTTCTTTTTTTTAACTTAGATTTAGTTTAAGTTTTAAAACCTGGAACCACAATTCAGTCACGCCTACTCGAGTATAAACTTGAGTCACCTACCCCATCACTCGAGCCTGACTTCGAGACAACCTCCACAACAACCCACATACACACAAAGCTCCACCGTGCACATGCACCGATCAACGCCAGTGCTTCGACCACCCATGACACCTTCGGCACATCGACCATCACCCAGTCCTTCGATCCCGACCCTCAAACCACTCGCACAAGCCCACGATCCAAATCGAGCAATTCAGGCAGACCTATAACCAAAAACACAAGCCTAAAAACCCCTCATCTAAGCGATTCCGACCACTAGACGTTCCGCAACTCCGGCCATACCTTGCCGACCCTCCATGTTGCCATCTCCCAAAGTTTCAAGCAATTCGACTTACCAGAGGCTATGCAGTACACCAAAAACCCGACCTCAACATAAACTAGGGTTAAGACCTAGTTCTATCTACCGCCGCCGCCACGGTGACGAAGAAACACTTCCACCATTTTTCCCGGCCTCAACCACTTCCCTACCACCTCCAGCCAAGTTCCCGGCCACCCTAAATCCTTCGGCCACAAGAAATTGTTCAAAAACTACTTTCTGGTCATCCCCGAAATGCACACTCATTACAATGCTAAAAATTGTGATTTTCGTTTTAAAAATCCTAATTTTCAAAGTAGATTCAAGTTATAAACATGAATCAGCAAATTAAGGTGTTTGGTTTTTAACATGTTTTTAGAAATCTACTGTATTTACTTGATTCCAGAGGCTTTTCAAACTTATTATACTTGAACCTATTTTTAAAACCTAGATGATGTTTAAACTAAACTATTTTGTTTGAAATCCAAAATTTAACAGTGAACAGATAAAAAGATTTGGAATTTTGATCAAAACTATAAGCTTTGAACTAAGAACAGAGGTGTTTACAAACAACAGACATACACACTTCATATATTCACAGGGATATTACATATATATACACAAGCAAAGCAATCTTCATCACAGAAATTCACATGCAACAATCATTTATCTACTTAAGCTTTTTAATTAAATGTTTACTCACCTGTTTTTAAGACAGAAAGCTTGATTTTTGAAAACTGAATTGCAGAAGAAAATACTGAGATCTTTTGAAACTAGAATGCTTAGCAAAACTGGATCTTGATGATTTAAGACTTTGATTTCAGGTTTGCTTGCTTTGAACTTTTGAAAATGTTACAGGCTAAAGATAAAATGGTTACAGGTTTTGATTTGTTTGATTTTCTGGTTTGAAATAGTTTTACATGGTTTGTTTTACTTGCTTTTTAAATGAGAAGATAGTAAAAGAAATGAAGAAAGAAGGTGGATGTTTATATAAACTAAATTATGTTTTATTACAATTTAAAGAAAGTGAAAATAAAAAGAAATGACACTTGTTCAATTCAACTAACATTTGTCACTACACTTGCTAATTATCTTACAAATGTTTTTTTGGAGCAAGACGGTTGTGTAGCGTGGCACTACACAGCCGGCTAAATAGCATAATAGTAAGTAATTAGCGCGATCAACAAGCCTGATCGCTGGCCCAAAAGTAGGAGAATACTGCAATACAGTTGCTACATAATAGAGTCTTATATACAAAAAACAGCATGGTACATATATCAGAGAATGAAATAGATAAGTACTGCGGTATGGTCAGTGGTGTCCGTGTTGCCATCGAGAAGGAGCTGCGCTTGTACTGCCTGCTGATTCAGCCGGCGATGAACTGGAGGGTGGCAATCTCACTTTTAACGGAGCTGAGAAGCTGTGACCTGATACATATGAGCAATAGTAAATAATACGCCTGCAAGTACCTTCGAAGTTGGATTTGGGCCTATTGAACACATGTGCGTTTCGCTCGGCCCAAATGCACCAACTGAATATAGCCACGAAGAGATCTAAGTGTTTGTTTGGGGGGTATTCTGCCAGTGATCAAAAAATGAGGTGATTCTGGGAATGTAGTCGAGTATGTGAACAGACGTTGCAGCCCAAACCCTAAAGGAAAAGTCGCATTCTAGGAATAGATGTAGTAAACTTTCGGTTGCATTAGGGCATAAGGCACAACTAGGATCCACTACGATGTTGTGACGAAAGAGCCTGTCTCTAGTGTTGATGCGCCCGTGGATAAGACACCATTGGAAGAAAGCGATGCGAGGTTGGAGCTGGCATTTCCAAAGTCTGGGAAAGTTGAAGAGGCGTACGGGGTTGTTCAGGTGAGCATAGCAGGAGGCAACGGAGAAGCCAGTTGAGGGGTTTGGGGCCCAGATAAACTCATATGGCCGGGGGTAGAAACGAGTGCTCTGGAGGATGAAGGCAGCTTGGTGAAGCTCGGCTAGAGTGTCGAGGTCAAAGTAAGATGATGGGAAGAGATGGTCAGGGCCCAGGCTCGAGGAATCAGATGTGGTAGCCAGGACAGTTGCTGAGTGAGAGAAGAGGTTAGGGAGGATAGAGGAGAGGGGCAGCTGGCCGTGCCAGATATCCAACCAGAAGAGGCAGTTTGCCCCCATTACCCAAGTTGACATGGAAGAGCGGTTTGACACGAGGGAGGGTTGCAAGGACCCCAGCCCAGAATGGGGATGGTTTGAGGCAGGTGGAGGAGTGGAGGACGAGGTGCGGGTTGGAGTGGTAGTGAAGTGAGGTAATTCATGATTTCCAGAGGAAGGTTCCGGAGGATAGAAACCGCCAGAGCCATTTTGTGAGAAGCGCGATGTTGAAGTAGTATAGGTTAACAATACCAAGACCACCGTTGTCAGTGTACAGGCAAGCTGTCCGCCAGTTTATGAGTTTCTTTATTTTACCTCCATTCCAAAGAAAGGAGCTTCTGATCGAGTCTATTCTTTTGATTACCCAGGTTGGAAGCTTGTAAAGTGACATCAAATAAGAAGGAATTGCTGATAAGACTGATTTAACAAGGACGAGGCGCCCTATTGCAGAAAGGGAATGTGCTTTCCAGGAAAGAAGTCTGTTTTCGATTTTGGTAATGAGGGGGAGCCAATCCGATCTGAGTAGTTTAGTTGGACGGAGGGGGACACCAAGGTATGAGATAGGGAAGTGCGCGATGTTGCAGTTGAGTAAATTGGAAAATGTTTGCCCAAGATGATCGGCGTTTCCGAGCATGATGATGGAACTCTTACTGAAGTTGATGGATAGGCCGGATATGAGTTCGAATGAGTACATTGCAACTTTAAGGCAGTGGATGTGGTCGACCGAGGGCGACGCGAAAAGAATAGTGTCGTCGGCGAATTGAAGGTTGGAAATGACCAGATTTGAGTTGGGGAGCTTGATGCCTTCAAAGATGTTGTTCGATATAGCTAACTTGATCATACGGTTGAACACGTCAGCAACCAAGACGAAAAGCAGAGGAGAAAGTGGGTCTCCTTGTCGCAGTCCACGAGCAGACTTGATTAGGCCCCCTGAAGTCCCATTGATCACGATAGAGGACATGCTAGAACTTAGAATACAATGGATCCAGTTGCACCATTTTGAGGGGAAACCTCTATGCTTCATAAGCTCCAAAATGAATTGCCAATTAACTGTGTCGAAAGCTTTCGAGAAGTCTAGTTCGAGGAGCATACCTGGTGTCGAAGTTTGATGGCAGAAGGAGATGACCTCTTGGGTTGATGCCATGCAGTCCATGATGTTACGACCGAGAATGAATGCGGATTGTTCAATTCCAATGAGAGGGGCGATGATAGCTTGAAGGCGGTTGGCTAGAACTTTGGTTATGATTTTGAAGGTGGTGTTCAGGAGACTAATAGGTCGGAATGATGGAAGGGAAGTGGCTCCTGGGGTTTTGGGGAGGAGGATGATATTAGCATAGTTAAGGTGAGCCACAGATGATGGATCGGCTTGGAATTCAGAACACATCTCGATGATGTCATCTTTGATTGTTTCCCAAAAGTGCTTGAAGAATAGTGGGCCGAAGCCATCTGGGCCGGGTGCCTTGTCATCAGACATGCTATTTAGCGCAGCCCAAATTTCCACTTTTGAGAATGGTTGGTCTAGAGGGATGGGTGAGCACTCTGGGTAGAGCAGGTTCCAGTCAATTTGTGATAGAGGGGGTGGTGTTTCCCTATGATGTTTCAATAGTAGTCGGTGAACAGATTTAGGATGTCGGGTTGATCAGAGAAAGTGTTACCATTGTGGGTGATTTCGGGGATGAAAGTAGATCTACGCCTGTCGTTTGCAAGACGATGGAAATAGGCAGTGTTCTTATCACCCTCCTCAATCCATTTCTCTTTGGAGCGCTGTTTCCAACCAATTTCCTCTTGCAATGACAATCTGTCCAGCTCCGCTTCCAGTTCTCGCAGGTGGGATCTATCCGATTCGATAAGGGGGGAAGATTCTTCGAGTATATTAAGGTCCAAAATCTCATCTTGAATTGCAGAGATACGCAAGCGAATAGAGCCCCAAACTGACTTGGCCCAGGGCTTGATGATCTTACGGAGCGATCTGAGTTTGGAGACAACTCTGGCGGTGGATGAGCGGGTGTGGGAGGGCTGAGACCAGATATCTTTGATGAAGTTATCAAATGATGGCTCCAGGAGCCAGAGTCGCTCGAACCGGAAGGGACGGATAGGACCAGTGGGGGAACCAGTGTCGAGCAGGAGAGGGCAATGGTCAGAGATGATTATGGCAAGGCCCGAGACCAAGGAGAGAGGGTATAAATCCTAATTTTCTGGTTCAAAAACTACTTTCTGGTCATCCCCGAAATGCACACTCATTACAATGCTAAAAATTGTGATTTTCGTTTTAAAATCCTAATTTTCAAAGTAGATTCAAGTTATAAACATGAATCAGCAAATTAAGGTGTTTGGTTTTTAACATGTTTTTAGAAATCTACTGTATTTACTTGATTCCAGAGGCTTTTCAAACTTATTATACTTGAACCTATTTTTAAAACCTAGATGATGTTTAAACTAAACTATTTTGTTTGAAATCCAAAATTTAACAGTGAACAGATAAAAAGATTTGGAATTTGATCAAACTATAAGCTTTGAACTAAGAACAGAGGTGTTTACAAACAAAAGACATACACACTTCATATATTCACAGGGATATTACATATATATACACAAGCAAAGCAATCTTCATCATAGAAATTCACATGCAACAATCATTTATCTACTTAAGCTTTTTAATTAAATGTTTACTCACCTGTTTTTAAGACAGAAAGCTTGATTTTTGAAAACTGAATTGCAGAAGAAAATGCTGAGATCTTTTGAAACTGGAATGCTTAGCTATCTTGATGATTTAAGACTTTGATTTCAGGTTTGCTTGCTTTGAACTTTTGAAAATGTTACAGGCTAAAGATAAAATGGTTACAGGTTTTGATTTGTTTGATTTTCTGGTTTGAAATAGTTTTACATGGTTTGTTTTACTTGCTTTTTAAATGAGAAGATAGTAAAAGAAATGAAGAAAGAAGGTGGATGTTTATATAAACTAAATTATGTTTTATTAAAATTTAAAGAAAATGAAAATAAAAAGAAATGACACTTGTTCAATTCAACTAACATTTGGCATTACACTTGCTAATTATCTTACACATGTTATTAATATATCTCACCATTTAACACTTGTAATTATGCATTTTAATTATCTTTTAAAATGATTTAAAAGCTTTTATATTAAATTCCCTAATTAATAAGTACATTTCTTAATCTATATAAATAAAATACTTTAAAGAAAATAAAATAAAAACCAATTATATTCTAAATAAAATCATATATAGTATATTTAATTCATTTTGAAAGCTAATATAAAACTTTTGTATTTATTTTACTATTCAATAAATACCTTCTAAATTTATATAAATGAAATTCTTTTAGGAAAATAATATAAAACAAATCTTATACTAATAAAAACTTTATTCATATATTTTATCCAAAATATTTTTAAGATATACATCTTTTAAATTCCAAATTTAAATCCAAATTCAAATTCAATTTCACTTTTAAAATCCAACTTAAAAATCAACTCAAAAGTATATATATTTAAACAAACACAAATTAAATTTGTAAATAATAATTCTATTAAAATCTATTTATAACTATATTTAAAAACATCATATTATTATTGTTTGAAACCAATAGTTTTGTCAATTTTAAATAATTAATAAAAGGAGATTATCACATTTTAAATTGCTTGAAATTCCGGGATATCACACTAACCTCGTCAGGTTATGAGTTACGTTAAACATGTTGCATCTTAGTTTGGGGGGATTTGTTAGAATGAATCTTTCGAAATCCTTTTTCTTACTTTCTTATCCAAAGCAGCAAATTACAATCTCAAAATTTTGATATTCCATGCCTTTGTTATTGCCTTTCCGTTAGGATTGCTTAACCAATAGATATCTGGAAGTAAAGGTTCTTTCTAACTTGGACTTTAGAGGTCATCTATCTTATTTTTAACTATTGTCATTACCTTTTTGAATACTAAATCATTTTCCTTGAAAGATTTCTTGAATTGTGATACTTGAAATTTCTTCGTTGATATTCCATGGTACATAATATGACCTTCGCTAAACATAAGGATTTCTTTATCGGTTCTTAGTTTGATTCATAAGCATACGTTATTTTTTGGTGCCATGGAACCTTTGCTTTGTCTAGCAACATTGTTTTAAATTCCTATGTTGATGAGAAATAGTATGTCCAGTGGCTACTTTTGCTTAAGTTTTATATGACCACAAAACAAGGAGTAGTTCCTTACTCATTTTCTTCATTGAATTGCCTTTTGAAGGTATTCTTGATTATCTTGTCATTGCTTCAGCTGCCATATTGACTTTTAGATTGGATATTTGAATAAAACTCTTTATTATTCTATTCCATACAAAAATAAGTGGATTTCTTCATTTTCAAATTGGGTCCTAATTAATAGTTATATCTACTTCTTTTGGACTTAACCCTTTAGGTATGAGATCAACTAATCCTTTCATACAGCAATCTGTTAATTGTAATATTGGAAGGCACTTATAATCTTAACTTCTTTGACTTATTTTTATCTCGCAACAGTGTTCCTTTTTCCAAATATTTAACTATCAGTGTTTATCAAATTATCCATATGCTGATATTCGTAAGTACTTATCCTTAATCCTCCTTAAGTTACTTTGTTACCGTTTATCTTTCTAAAATCTACTCCATCGAAATATCTCTTGGTCAAAACTTCCTGAAGATGTATATGAAGAAAAACATCGAAATAGTACTTCATCTTGATCATGTGATACAGGAGTTCATTGTCTAAATATGAACGAAGAAGACCTGTAATCAATGTTTCGATATTGAAGATTGACCCTTTATTATTAGAAAAAGATCCACATTTGATAAAGAAATCCAAATTTTTGTAGATTTATGCCTGTAAGTGATGAAATCTAGGATATCAACAAAATCTTTACTCTATGATATCCTTGGCCAGCACAGACATCCGTGCTCAAACCTAGGGGCTATGGTTGCCTTGGCTCTTATAGATGAGTTCGTCGGCATTAAGAAGGATGGAATTGTGGTATCTTCAGTTCCCTCTTTCAATGAGGGTGAACCTGCACATTCCATATTGCTATGACCTCTTTCGTCTTATTCGGGTTAGCAAAAGAAAGATGGTCCCTGCCAGCTGTGGTGTCATGGACCCGACACAAAGAACATTAAGTGGCTCTCGCGCTCATCTAAGGGCAATAGTGGTTGTGGATGCTTTGACTTCAAGGCTACAAGCAGTCCCGGCTTGAACATGAGCATTGAAGGGATCTCGCATTCTATCGGGAGTACCACTACTGAGCATAGCTAACTATCGTTGTAACATGAGAAGTCCGTTTTTTGCATGCTGAAATTATATGTTTTAATAGTCTCTAGCGATGTGTTGGTTGTTTCAGATGTATCTTAACCCTCCTTTGATCGAGAACTTCACTACTAGCCGTTGATAGGCTATAGCTGTATCTAGATTTGCTATCATTAGTTACTTATCAAAATATTATAAGTAGATGGACAGTCCACTACAACAAAGTTTACCTGAATTTTCACCGTAAGTGGTTCTTGGCTGAAACTTACTATGCACAAGGTCGTCCCTAAGAGCACTATGCCAATACCCCCAAACCTGTAGATGGGTAGTACACAAGGAGTGAGGCTAGAGGCGGGAAGCTTCATTTTGTCAAAAATTTCCTTGAACATTACATCGATGGAACTTCCCCCTTCAGTGAAGACCCCGTGCACCTTTGTACTAGTGACACCTGTTGATATGACCATAGGGTCATATTAGCGGAATCCAACTCCTCTTTTATTTTTTATAGTGAAAGCGATGTCGACCTCTTCTTTTTCATCAATAGTGTCCTTTGGTTCCTAGAGCTCGACCGAGTATAACTGATGGTTTGGCTCGAGCTCTCTCCTTTTATAGGCTTGAGCGCCCTTGCTGCTCCCAACACGTGTGGGCCTTTGCAGATAGACAATGTCTTTGTATTGATGGCGGTTACATTATTGTCATCCACTCATGGCCCTAGGGCAGGTGGATTAACTTAGACTTCCCTTTGGTGGACTTGTCTTACACATTGCACTATGAAACACTCGCAGATAAATTGCTCTATCTTATCTTTAAGATGCCCATACCCATTTGTGGAGTGGTCGTTGAACTAATAGAATTTACAGTACTTTCCATGACCCATGGGATCCTCCTTTTGCCAAGACCGAGAGCGAGGTGGTTTTCAAAACAACATGCGATTTCGCATGGCAAGATATATGATTTCTAGGTCATGATTTGAAGTCGCATAGTTCGTGTACCTAGGCTTGAAACATGAGTTGTCTTCTGAGTGCTTCCTGCTGTTTTCTTGTTAGTCAATCTTTCAGCAGTTGTCTTCCTTTGGGCCAGCTTTGTTATTTCATCTGCTTTCCTCACCGTTGTTGGAGAGGTCGACTTCTTCCACCCTTAGAATGTCATTCGCCCTCTAGAAGAAGTATGTTAAGGACGAAGCAAGTTGTTTCCATAGTTCCTTCCACATTCTAGGATGGTACCTCACCCTTGAACATAGGGTGACTACTAAACTATTTTTTCCCCGCTCTTTTGCTCAGTTTGACTCTCTTTTGAAGCGGTTTATTTATGAGCAGAGGGAATCGATTGAACCTTGCCTTATGTCACTAACTTGCTCGCCATCATGATCCGGTTCTTTGATGTTAAAATGCGAGTTTTGAAGTTGGTGCATAATCGGGCCCATAACAGGATACTGCTAGCCTGGAGGTGGACGAACTAATGGAAAGCCTATCTGGTTAAGGTTGAGGGGAACAAGAGGCACTTCACATTGCTAGAAAGCTATTCGGCACAGGGTACTGAGTGAAATGCTGTAATATGGTTGGATGGGTCTGCGCTTACATCGTACTTATCCATGGAGGCAACGTATACCTCCGGTGGATGTAGCATTTAGAATTCCTTTAGAGAAGGGTTTTCCACTCTCTTCATCTGACATCCCTTCACTATTGATGTTTCTGGTTTGGATCCCATGCATCTTTTTGTGTAAAGTGGTGGTGCTCGCCTTGGCCAGGGATGAACTCCCTCTATGTCTAATTGGTGAAGGGGGATCTGCGATGATGATAACGTGAGAGGGAATGACGATGGTGCACCGGTGTAGGGGGCATGTTTCTATTGACCGAAGGTAAAATGTACTGGTGGGCCCGCCTCTTTGGGGATCTAAGCGGAGTATCCTTCTCTAGGACCGGGAGTGGACCGATGGCTCCCAAGGTTTAAGGTTTCCAGCACGCCCACTGATGCAGCGCGAAATCATCAGCGACTTACCTTAGGTCGTGGCCGACCTACACTAGGTCATGAACGACTTATCTCGTATGAAGTGAGCAAGCTGACGCCTCCTCCTCGTATGTCACAAGCACTCCACTGAAAATCGCGACCTATCCTAGGTCGTAAACCCTCCTACCGAAGCTACCTCACCCTGCCGCCTAGTTCGCGAGCGACTTACCTAGGTCGAGAGCAACGACCTAACCAGAAATCGCGACTTATCTTTCCCTCCACGACCTAAATATTTCCGACCTAACTGCCTATGCCTAAACTCGTCCTCGACCTTATTCTGAAGCTACGACATAACTCCTCCGACCTATCTCCTGCCGCGACTTAAACCCTTCCCCGACTTAAATCTGCCGATTCCAGTAGGTCGTTCCTCTCTAACCCTAAGTCGCGATGCCTTGAGTCGTTGAGGAAAACCCAGTAGATCGTGGACGACCTAAGTATGTCGCGAAATTCCTTCCATAAGTCGTTGCCGAAGATAGCTTAAGTCGTGAACGAGGCAATATCGCAAGCAACTAGGTCGCAAACTTTATTTTTTAGGTCGTTAACGACCTATCTTAAGTCGTATACTCTATTAAGTCGTGAATTGTAATGTGTTGTAATATTCTTAAGTCATTTGTGTTGTGTTGTAAACCCTATAAATAGGGATGTAATGTCATTGTAATGGTTGTTGAATATTGAATAAAATTCTCTTTTGTTAGCTTTGTGCTTTCAATTAAAATCAGTAGTTAAGTGTATCTCCTATCTCCACCTTCGACATTCGAGTGCGCTCGAATCTTCGATCGTTGAAGCCAATTCGCGGAATCAAGTGCGCTTGATCAACGCTCGAAGAATTGTAGATCTCTCTTCACGGTATCGTGCGCGATCAACGTGTCAGAGATAGCTAGAATCCGGTATCGTTCGATCAACGGATTTGGGCATTTCAGTATTTCTCAATCCACCGATTGCTACGTTCATCGTATCATCAATTTTTGTATTCCGCCGCTGCGTCATTTGGTATCAGAGCTTGTTTTAGCTAATCATAGCTAAGCCGAGTCTTGGAGCCAATATTCTATCGAAGAATTCAAGTCATACATCATTTGTTGTTTAAAGCCGAGAGCTTGAAGTGAAGCCGTGCATCTTTTGGTGTGCGTCGTGTTCATCATAAAGTTGCAACAACTTGGAAGATTTCGATCCATTTCATTTTGGATCTAAGGAGGGAAAAGTGTTTGAGTTGACCGTGGAAGTTTGCACGCCAAACGTGGATTTGAATTGTGTTTGAATTTTCTTTGAAGTGTAGAAGAGCTAGAGGCGAACTTGTTCAAGTGTGTGGGAGATTTGTTCAAGTTCATTGGGCATCAATTTTGAGATTTGAAGTTTTAGAGTTCAAATTAAGTTGTTTGTTTATTTGGGTGGTCGTGAGATTTCAAACAAGTGGGGAAGTTTGATTCGAGAATTTTTGGATCAAAGTGAAGTTGGTGTTTGGATCTGTTGAAGACTTGATCATGCCTCCGAGATATGATAACCGTCATCATAGTGTTGCAGATTTGTATGGGAGAGAAGATCCTGAACAGATGAAGCAACGTAGTGATGAAAGATTCAATAAGGATTTTGAGAAAGTAGAGAGAATGAAGTTTGACATGAATCGAAATCAACGGAGAGTGTCGCCACGTTATGATAGAGAAAGAAGAGAATCATCTTTGTCAATAAATCGAGATCGTGGAGCTCGAGACAATCGTGATTATCAGAAGGAAGAAAGAAGTGCGTATCGTGGTTACGAGCATGAGCCATCTTATGATTATGAGAAAAGAAGTAGAGAGGACGTGCATGGGCATAGAAGAGTCGATGTTCAGAATCGACGACGAAGTTCAACTAATTTTGAAGAGGAAAGTTATGGTGATCGTGTTCGTTTTCGATATTCCGATCAAGGGCAAAATCGATACAAGAATATCGAAGAGGATGGTTATACATGGAAATCAAGAAAGGATACGGAGATTCCAGAATTCCGAGGTGGACTACAAGTAGAGGAATTCTTGGACTGGTTATCCACGATTGAAAATGTTTTTGAGCTCAACTACGTTCCTGAGGATCGTCAAGTGAAGTTAGTTGCTGCAAGTTTGAAAGGAAAAGCCATGGACTGGTGGCAACAAACTAAATCAACCAGAGAGAGGATGAAGAAGTCTAAAGTTGTCAAGTGGGATAAGATGAAAAGGATGATGAAAGCAAATTTCTTACCCTACAATTATCAAGCTCGTATTGATCAACAATTGCAGAAGTTGAGTCAAGGGAATCGAGGAAAGGGTGTGGTTACAAACTCCAGCAATCAGAATTATGATGTTCATTACAGTAAAAATGTTTTTAAGAGAGTCAACGAACCAGTTGTATATGGAATCATGAGGGCAAGTGTTGATGAACGAGTTAAGCGATATCATCATCAGGAGTTTGACCATCGAAGTTTTGAATGTACAAAGTCCCAAAAGAAACCCTTTGTTGTAGAAGAATGTGAAAGCGAGGATGTGGATGATTCTACTGAAAACGAGACAGAAGAGGAAGAGGAACCAACTAATCCATTACCTTTCGGCGAAAGTGCTGAAGAATTGGAAGGTAGTGCTGAAACCTTGGTTAGGTATGAGGCAAGTGAAGAGCTTAAAACTCTCGAGGAGGTTAAGCCAATGTTAGAAGAATTTGAAGAGGTCGGTCCTACAGAATCATTCGCAGCCTTACCACTAAAGTTTGACAACGAAGATGAAGAGGTCGAGTTGGAGAACGAAGAATGTAATTTGTTGAGGAGGATTGATGAAGTTAACTTTTATCAACCACCACAATTTGACGACGATGAAGAATTTCTGCCAGGATTTGAGGAATCTTTGTCAGGGGAAGTAGAAGTTTTGTCAATAGAGAAAGGAGGTAACTTGTTGAGGAGGACTGTTGAAATTGACTTTTATCAACCATCGAAATTTGATGATGATGAAGAAATTGAGTCAAAGTATGTGGATGTAGAAGTTGATTATTCGTCACCACCAAAGATTGATGTTGATAGTGTGGAAGAAGAAATTGTGTTCGGAGTTGACGGAAATAAGTTGACGATGAAGGATTCTTGCTTGACACATGAGTTTATGGAGGAAGACCAACCAAGTGAAACTTTTTTAGTTTTCGAGGAGTCCGAACAAAGTAAACATGAAACAGAAGAGAAGGCAGAATCAGATGATTTATTATCTTTGAAAGAGTTCGACAGTGAAATAAAAGATGGTGATGAACTATCAATGTTGATTGAACCTGGAGAAAGTTTTGATTTTGATAATTCTGAAGAGATTGAAGTATTTGAAGATTGTGAAGATGAGATTTCTGGGAAACTTCCTGAAGAAATTAATTTTTTATTGTTGGAAGAGTATGTGGAAATGAGGAATGAATTGTTTGTGCTGACCGAGCAAGGAACGAGTAAAGATCTTGAGGATTTCGAGGAAGTTGGGTCAGAATTCTATGAATCTGAAGTCAAATATCCTGAGGAACTACCCGAAGAGTTACCACCACTACAGGACATTCAGCATCAAACTGAACTAGTACCAGATACTATTCTACTACAGTGATCGTATGATCTTCAGAATCTGAGAGAACAGGAAGAGTTGAAAAGACAGGATGAAGAGAATGATTGTCAGTTGGAATTGCCTGATCATATCCGCACTGCTAACATTATCAACGTCAATTGCGTGGAATCGTTTCATGAGAATAGACATGTTGAAGGAGGAGCGAGAGGGAATTCATTTCAATCAGGGAAAATTGATGCAACACATCAAGGGAATATTCTAAATAAGGACACACCTGAACAAGATAAGGAAAGACGAGAATCTGAGCATGAGTCCTCACACTTTTTCGGTCGTGATTTCCTAAGTCGTTCCGTGATTTTAAACTTCCTTATATCGTCTCACATTTTCGACACGTTGTGGTTCTATATCACATCTTCCTATTGGCACAAGCAATATGGTATACGACACTATTCTCATGAAGTTCTGTGCTACATGAATTGGATATGGCACCTAGTGCTTAGTTCATTCCACACTTTTTCATATGTCATCTCCCTCAGATCACTTCCTTATGCTGCCTGCCTAATGCCACGTCTGTTTTACGCAATGCGTTCCTTATGTCGAGCCACATCTTCAAAGTGTCAAGACAAAATCAATCTCAAGAATGGTTATCACCAGAGACGCATCAGACCAGATAATGAATGGAAGACAGCATCTCGAAGAAGGAAAACATGTGAATTCGGGACGAATTCTTTTCAACCAGGGGAGGATGATGCAGCGCGAAATCATCAGCGACTTACCTTAGGTCGCGGCCGACCTACACTAGGTCGTGAACGACTTATCTCGTATGAAGTGAGCAAGCTGACGCCTCCTCCTCGTATGTCACAAGCACTCCACTGAAAATCGCGACCTATCCTAGGTCGTAAACCCTCCTACCGAAGCTACCTCACCCTGCCGCCTAGTTCGCGAGCGACTTACCTAGGTCGAGAGCAACGACCTAACCAGAAATCGCGACTTATCTTTCCCTCCACGACCTAAATATTTCCGACCTAACTGCCTATGCCTAAACTCGTCCTCGACCTTATTCTGAAGCTACGACATAACTCCTCCGACCTATCTCCTGCCGCGACTTAAACCCTTCCCCGACTTAAATCTGCCGATTCCAGTAGGTCGTTCCTCTCTAACCCTAAGTCGCGATGCCTTAAGTCGTTGAGGAAAACCCAGTAGATCGTGGACGACCTAAGTATGTCGCGAAATTCCTTCCATAAGTCGCTGCCGAAGATAGCTTAAGTCGTGAACGAGGCAATATCGCAAGCAACTAGGTCGCAAACTTTATTTTTTAGGTCGTTAACGACCTATCTTAAGTCGTATACTCTATTAAGTCGTGAATTGTAATGTGTTGTAATATTCTTAAGTCATTTGTGTTGTGTTGTAAACCCTATAAATAGGGATGTAATGTCATTGTAATGGTTGTTGATTGTTGAATAAAATTCTCTTTTGTTAGCTTTGTGCTTTCAATTAAAATCGGTAGTTGAGTGTATCTCCTATCTCCACCTTCGACATTCGAGTGCGCTCGAATCTTCGATCGTTGAAGCCAATTCGCGGAATCAAGTGCGCTTGATCAACGCTCGAAGAATTGTAGATCTCACTTCACGGTATCGTGCGCGATCAACGTGTCAGAGATAGCTAGAATCCGGTATCGTTCGATCAACGGATTTGGGCATTTCAGTATTTCTCAATCCACTGATTGCTACGTTCATCGTATCATCAATTTTTGTATTCCGCCGCTGCGTCACCCACCACCACTAAAGCGATCAAAACGTAAATCACGCCCCTATCTGCTACTCGAAGGCAATTAAACATAGACAGTCTTTCTATTGAAGGGGAGCGGCAATCTACCTGCGCTTCTTGATATAATGCCGGTTTGGGTTATGGGACATCGAGGGCATGCCCTTGCTCGTGGAAGGCATACATGCCTTTGTTATGGGCAAGAGCACCTCTAACAAGAGTCTCCACAATGACTCTCTCACAGGTGTCATGCATTATGTTTTATGTTTTTGGCATAACGGGTTGAATGAGGGTCTGTCAATCACTGGTGGGACTACTAGGCCGAAGTTCAGAGTCAGCATCTACCTTAGCCCTAAGGTCATTTGAGTCACAAGATATTTATCCAATGTTGGTTAAGCCATTTATCATGTTGAACCCCATGTCATTACTCAGCCCTAGGATGGGGCAGATAGCATTAGCTCCGTTTTCTCCATTAATGCTATGGCCATTGGAGTTGTCAGTTTCATTCTCACCATGATTTTGCATGGTGTGAACGCAAGAAGGGTTTATAGAGAAGAAAGAGTAAAGAAATATGAAAGGTGGAGGCCCTCCTTCTAGCGCCAAAAGTTGACTAAAAATTTAGTTGAACTCGAAATTATGGTTGAGGTTTGATATTAGAAATAGTTACTCACTAATATCTTGTATTAAAAATGTAAACGAGGAAGTAAAATGCATAATGAATAAAGAGGCATAAGATTTAAAGTGGTTCGATCTAAGTTGATCTCCATTACGAGGATTTTCTTATTACTTTGCATCCTTACAACAGATTGGATCACAAGAGGCAATAACAAGAAATTAAAATACTTGAGAGCTTGAGTTGTTCAACTCTTGTTAAAGTGCATGTTTGGCCATATTTATAGAGGCTGGAATTTGATTTGGACGATCGAGATTGCGCTGTAATGGTACATGAATTGCTCTCGACCACTGATTTAGTTGTGTGATGACCCACTATTTCTAACATCTAAAATTAGTGAGAAACACCATCCAAGCACTCTTACACACTAACCTTAGACATCAAAAATAGCAGACCATTGGTAAGGCAATTTAAAATCTAAATTAATATGCGAAAAATGGAAAAGATCTCACAACGGAATTAAAATAAATCATATACATATCTTAATATAACATACACTATCCATTACAATAAATAGAACATCTCAATCTTTTTATACAAACAATATTGAATTTATAAAGTAATACAACAGTGATAAATAGGAATTCAGGTAAACAACCTATAAATGTAGCACAACAAAAGCTCGTTCACTTTCCTTTTGCTTTCTTTCACCTATCACTTTGCAAATATGTAGAAAATGAAAAAGGTATCAATTATGTTTGGACTGTGCCAATTTCTACACAATCTAGCCGAACCTAAGGGATCCTCTGGCTATTGGATAGGAAAAGACTATCTACATACCCAATTGGGCATTAAGCTCATGTAGTTTTGTTGCATGCTCTTCTTATACATTCAAATACTTGTTATACGTAACAACCATTGATCCATGCAACCAATGCAATCGATACAAGCAGGAAACACTACTTATATTTAGCATTACAATCAATCATCGTGAATATGGCATAACAAAAATAATAACACATTCAGCCATTAAGCATCACAAATAGTTGACAACACTCAATGTCAACCCCAAACATCAAATAAACTATTCACGACATATATATATTAATCATCAACCATTAGTAGTACACCACCAATGTCAGTATAAATCAAACAAATGTATATTGACTACTTTATATTAGTAACACTATATCAATCTCATCAAATGTGTATTAACCAATCATCATTAGTAACACAAACATTATTCATCAAATGTGTACTGACTCATCATTATTAGCAACACAAACATTAATTTTTAAATGTGTACTAACCCATCATCATTAGTAATACAAACATCAATCATCCAATCAATTAAAACAAAAATTGACTACCCATCATCTAGTAGTAAAATATCGTACACTTATCAAAACGAGATTTCGTCATTATACGTCAAAAACGTGTGATAATTACAATCAACAAATAATCACATATCTTACAATCATCCATAATATTATATTTTCAACCATTATTCTCTTAAGTATGCAATCGTTTATTTTGTTTATTATAAAGGCAACTTGATTTATTTCATCTCATAACAATGACAAACCTTAAAAAACGATAATATACTCTCAAAATCCTTTATCACTTTATATACTCCAAAATGTCCTATTTTAGTAAATAAATTGGTAATTTACATCAAATTTCTTTTCAAAACAATATTATTATTATTTTACATCAAAATAATAATACATGCTCAAGCCATTTCAATATTTTCCAAAACTAATTTATTACTATTTATTTCAAAGTTAACAACATTCTGTTTAAATCTCAAATCTCCTTTTCTAGTTGCTATATGTCACCAAATCCCAAAATAGTAATAGTCTAACTTCAAAACACTTTGGGGAATATCCCTTTATCATCGTCATTATTATTCCAAAAATATCATTTTATTCTATTATCCAAACAATAATGATAATATTTTCTTCTATACACGCTATAAAATCGGTAATTTTGTCATTTACTCCAAATAATATAATGTTAAAAATAAATTATGTAATCATTTATGAAATCTTACTTTATTTCATAAACAACAATAAATTTCCTAATTTAATATAGTACAGATCTGTAGATATTATTTGTAAATTTCCCCAAATATTCATAAATAATAACCTTATTAAATTTCTCACATTAATTTCAGTTTAGTTTGTTAAATCACCGTTACATATATCATCCAAAATCTATAAATAATCTTATCTTCCATTTATTTATTTAATTTTCACGTTATCACACAATTTCATCCACTTTATTTTAGTTAATTATTTTTCCAAATCCAAATTTATTATAATTAAGCATCCAATAATATAACAATCAATGATAACCAATCCAATCGAGACATAATACATCCTAAAACATTATAATAACTAAACATTCATCAATATAACATAGCACATCTCAATAAGTATAAATTTTCATCAACAGATTTGCATTTATATTTTTAAACCTTAACTAATTAACATAAATAAACCATACCAACACGCTTTTGCAGATAATCTCAAAACTTAGCAAACCAAGTGCCAAATCGTCCAGAACCGTGCCCTGGGTCCACAAGAAAAAACTGCGTGTGAACCAGAGGCGTAATGTATATAGGTTAGAATATATATGGACAATTTGGTAAACTAACAATTCAAGAAAAAACTACGTGTGAACCAGACTTCGTATGCGTAATGTATGTAGGTTAGAATATATAGGGACAATTTGGTAAACTAACAATTCAATTAATGAATTACTCTTGCTACAGTACCATGAAAAATCATGACATCTTCCCCCTAAATCCATTTGCACTCGCCGTTGACCACCCGTACACTTCGCCAATGACCACTTGTACCAGATCTAACTCCAGCGCCATACCTCCAACCTCTAGCCAGGCCAAGCACCACCAACCACCTACGACCCCCCTGTTGAGTTCTCCATCGCCACCTTCCTCGCCTAATTCTAGTGAGATCTAACATCTTTAGCACAATTAGAATCGACGGATCCACTGCTTGTAATCTCCTCTACAGTCCGGTACTCCCTGATCGTCTAATAGTTGATGTTTCACTGTCGATTGAAAAAACGCCAGAATATACGATTGAAACTTCTTCGTCGCTATCTCCAAAATCGAACATTTGCCATCTTTTCTACTCGTCTAGAGCTTCTAAATGATATATTATAAAGTAGGGTCCGAGAATTTTGAATGATTTATTTAAATTAGTTTGTTAATCCGCCATTAGAGAGTGATTAGGAGAATTTTGAGATTAGAAGAGAAAGACGGTATGACAATCGCCTCCAGGACTTCTTAACACCATTTATATAGATAATGAGGCGGGTTCAGTTATATGCAACTATTTAGCTCAAAAGTGACTACATACTCTATTTAAACTATTACGAACTCGTGCTTCATACACCGTTGAATAAAAAACTCATAAATGAAAAAAGTCTAGAATAGTCTTGTTTTGGACATGGTATTTTAGCATATCAAAAAAATCAAACTACGCATTCCACTTTTCATCCATAAAAGAGACTCATAATAAATTTAACCTTTTATCCAAAAAAATGATGCTTGTTAAAAACTTTGTCGGAGCTCATTTTAAAGGTTATCCTGAGAGGTTGTTTGTTTTGAGGGGTATTCATCAGTTTATTTGTGGGATATTCATCATGTTTTGTTACCTGGCAGGCATGTTGCCAGCTCCTATATTTTCGGTGCTATATATATGTTCATGTGCGCTTTCCTCTATTAGAGGATCACACATTGTACATTATTGTGCTTTTTATCTTAGCCTTGCCTTTCTACGAATTACATAGCAGAGCATACTATAAAAAAGATTATAACATGTATTTTACAAATGTAAATTTAATCAAAATGTGATATTTAACAGAAAAGTAGCTAGGTATCCAATGATGCTTCATTCAATGCCCAACCGAGCACATTCTAACTTTGAATGCAAAGAACTTGTTTCCCTTCTAACCATGTGGCTAGAGATGCAAATCACGTTTACTTTGATTTACTTTGATTGAAGTGATGAAAATCATATGCTTCCATGGACTGTTGACACCTTTTATGTTCGTGCAGCTGCACAACTGCTTATTGCTTAGCCTAGTACTTTATTTGTTGGTAAAATCTAAGCCCGAGCCTTCCCAGTTAAAACATTTGCCAGCGTAATATCTAATCTAATTATCATAATGTATCCACATTCAATAGGTCAGAAAATCTAAAGATATCCAACTTCTAACTAATAACGTTGTATTCTGTGAGCAAAAAGGGAGACATTCATCTGATGCATCACCTATCCACAAATGCAAAGGATTTTCCTCTCGACACATATAATGGCTCGTATGTATATGCATAAAAAAGAGAATGAATTCCAACAAAGCAAATATCCCATTCAGTAAATGTATATGCTCTGGAAACTTGTTGCATTTTTTTATATCAAATTTTACAACAATCACTACTAGAAAGGCTTCGTATAGCGGCCGAGCCTAGCGACGGCTAAAAAAAGCGGCCGTCGCTAGCCGTCGCTATACGCGGTATACAGATCTGGCCGAGAGCAACAGCTCCTTCATTCCTTCTTCCCCAAATTCCCTTCCTCCTTCCCCCTCCGACGCCCCCCGTCACTGTAGCCGCCGCCCCAGCTTTCAACGCCTCCAAATCACCCAAATTTACGTCGGTATGCTTCTAATCTCTTATTTGAATGTAAATTTGATGTTTTTAGGTTTAGTTTAAACCCTAAGTCAATTATGATTTGTTGTTAAATTGGGTATTAGTAGTGTTGTATGTTGATTTGATAGATTAATTAGTTTATTATTATGAACTTGAATTATTTAGTATTACATTAACTAGTTTATCATGATCAAGTTGAATAAATGGTCGATGTAGATGATTAGTGTTGGCGATTAACATGGTTAGTTGTTTTAGATGGAAAAATAGTGTATATTAATGATTAACTTGGTTATTGATAAATTTACATGAAAGTATTTCATAGTTTATGAAATTGATAAATTACAAATTTAAGTTGTTAAAATCTAAATTCTGCAAATATGAGTATTACAAATTACAGTATTGTACAAAAATAAAGTTTATATAGTATTGTACAAATTTAAGTTTGATAAATTACAAATTACAGTATTGTACAAAAATAAAGTTTATATGGAAAATTAAAAAATAAATATGAGAGCCTTAAAAATTCTACAAATATCTAATTTTTAAAAAAAAAATAGGAAATGACTTTAAAAACAACTGATATTGTACTGACATCACACTACTATAAGTACGATCCTTTTGTATTAGTCAAGCAAGCGTTACAAGTTTATTTTGCTCCGTATCCATCTTTGAAAAGAGATAAAGCGGATTGGTCCGCTGTTTTCAAAACGAAACCAAGGTTTACGTTTGATGGAAATAATATTCCAGATGAAGCAGCATATCAAGCCGATCTTGAAACAAATACAGAAATAATAATAACTGATGATATTGATGTAGGGCCATTGAATGATGAATCGAACGTCCTATTTGATACATTCGAAAGTACCGAAGAAAATGAGATAGAATACGAGGCTGAGTCTGAATCAGAAAACGATGAAGACTGATCGTTATTGATATAATTGTTATGTGATAGTGATTGAAACATGCGATGTAATAGTAAATTTCTGTAATTGTTCTGTGATGATCATTTAGTTAATTTTTATCCATGTTTTGTACTAGTAAATGTTTATAATTGTTTTGTGAAATTGATTGAAACATGCTATGTAGTAGTGAATTTCTATAATTGTTCTGTGATGATATTGTTTTTCTATAGTAGATATGTTTGGCAGGAGACGAAGTATGACAGGCACGCCATCCCCATCTCCCAGTGCAGGTGGCAGTGACACTGCACCGGACTTACGTCCGATTGCAGAAGTTATTCCTAGAAGTGCTGGGTAAGTATCAAATTTATTTAAAGTATAATTTTTAAAATCCACTAAACATGTATATCATAACTTTTGTAGTGGCTTTGAGGTGGAACCATCGGATTATATTTTACAGGTTTCGAGAAAGGCATTTCAGAGCTGCATGGATGGTTGTTGGCCTCGCTGGGACGACATCCCCCCTCACGTCAAAAACGCAATACAGACGGATTTACTTGTAAGTAGTAGTTTGAATTTCAGTTGTAAATTAATATAATGTATATAACTTAAAATAATTTTAATTTACAGGCTGCAGTCCGCGTTGACCCTGACGACTTGGATATTTTTTTAAATCACTGGAACGAACGAATGAGAAAAAATTACAGGGATACATTGTCTAAGGCTAAGAATGCAGGGAAAAAGCCGAACTGGATGGGTGAGAATGTATGGAATGAATTTCTTCGGCTTTGGGACAGTCCGGCAGTAAAAGTAAGTAAAATATGTTTTCTTTATTATTTAAATCTAATATAAATCTCGCAAGATATATACGTGATAATTTATCTTAATTTGTAGGAGTTATCTGCGCGGAACCGGGCAAACAGGAATAAAAATCCTGCATTGCACCGTGGTGGCTCCAAATCCTTTCAGGAGCACAAGAGAGAGCTGGTAATTAAATTTATAAACTGTGTTTACATTTTATTACAATTTTTTATAATCAGATTAGCAATAATATTTATATATTTTCAGGCCGCGAGATATAACCGCGAGCCCACTATGGCGGAGCTGTTCAAGACCACGCATGCCATGGAGAGGACTGACGAAGAGGGCAATGTTTCGTACGAGTGGACGGATGACAAATCACAATCCGTAATGGTAAATTAATTTATTGTTAATAACAATATTTTGTCTTATTTTATTTTCAAAAATTTGAAATTAGGTTTTTATCGTGTAAAACAATTGTTTGTAATCGCAGGAGAAGTACGAAGCAGAGCGGGCTCGTGTAGCACAGTCCACTGGTCGGGAAGAGCTTACGTTAGAGGAGGAGAACCATATTTGGGATGTTATTATTGACCCGCCTTCTCGAACCAGTCGACGGTATAGCTATGGAAATGTGGAGGTAAATTTTGACATGTACTAATATATAAATTTACTCATGCATATGAATAGTTAAATAATTTTAATAATATTATATATATACTAATATATAAATAATTATGAACCATTTTACAGGCGATGAGAATGCAGAGTGCATACAGGAGGTCGCAGCAAGATGCGGAGATTGCTCAGTTGAGGGCGACTGTGGAAGAAATAAATGACTGGAGGAAGAGTTTCTTTGAGCAACAGCTGGATGAGCGGATTGCGGCTTATTTGCAACAGCATGGGACGATGCCTGGAGAGGACGACAGCGATGGCGAGGAGTAGGTATGTTTGTTTGCTCGTGTTATAGTTTGGTATATACACATTTTGGTTGGTTTGGTGTATATATATTTCAGGATATTATGTACATATTTTGATAACTTCTAGTTGATGGATTTGGTTGGTTATTATGTATATATATGTCGGGATAACTATGTACATATTCTGGTTAATGGATTTGGTTGGATGTTATATTGTTTGATTTGGTTGGATTTGAAAATGAGATTTGGTTGGATTTTATATTGTTTGAATGTATAGTGATGTTATATGATGGCTATAGTTGATGAATATAGTGTATATTGACTGTGATGATGTTATATGATGGTTGTTGTTTGAAGTGGGGAAGCGCTGTGGAAATACAAAAAATTTGCTTCAGATTAGCGACGGCCTGTAGGTTGCCAAATTTGCAAAAAATTTGCTTCAGATTAGCGACGGCCTGATGGTTGTAGTGACGCCTAATTTGCAAAAAATTTGTGTCGCTTAGCGACGCCTAGTGACGCCAGTTAGACGTTGGAAAATTTCCACGTGGCACATTTGCAGTCGCGAGCCGTCGCTATTTTGGTGACGGAGCCGTCGCTAAAACCGTCGCCATACTATTGGGCGACGAGGCAAATAGCGACGACTTTTAGCGACGGCTAGCGACGGCCGGCGACAGCTAAAAGCCATCGCTATCTGCTGCCGTCCTTGTAGTGAATGCATACAAATGAAAAATTGTTTTCGTATGAACTAAACATGGAAAAGTTGTTAATGAAATAGGGATGTCAGAATATGCATCTACATGTTACAATACCCAAGCATATCCATGTCCTGACCAAAGATGCAACAACCAGATAGAACTAGCATGTATAATATATATGCATCAGGTTTTAGTGAAAAAACTATAAAAGAACTCACATAACCGAGTCCAAATAATGAAAAATAGATTAACGCATTGATGCTTAAGATAAGGATACTCAATTACCAATAAATTTTGATGGTTGAAGGGTGGTTATTTTCGATATTAGTGAAAGAAATGATTTTTCAAGCAAACTTATCGTACATAGTTTGGTTTTCATAAAAAGTATTTGTTTAATCTTGAAGTTGTTAATCACCCAACAAAAAAGATGAAATGCCTCTTCTTGCTACAGATTTCGATTTGTTATATTGCCCAAATAGCCTTGATTCAGTAGTAGTAATCATTGGCTTTCTTCAGCTATTTAAAAAACAAATAAATTTGGAAATTATCTACGCATTTTACTCTGTAAAAATGTATAATTTTATCAAATTAAATGGAAAGTAAGATTTCATCAGACTATATGAAAAAATATATAGAAGATATGGAGTAAAAATTAAAAAGATCGAGTTGTCTTTTTTATTCTAGTTAACTGCGGCCTTTGTGCATAAATAGGACGTGAAAGCCGTGAAATAGATATTGTTCGCCTAGCTTAACTGAAGAATCAATGGCGAATATAAATAGAGCGTTATACCAAATGGTAGCAAATACTTACTTGGAATAAAGGGAAGCTTTCACCTGTAATAACTAAAATTGCTACCTGATAAAAAGTTGAAAATCCACTCTAACAATTTATATTTCCAAAGCCAACCATATGTTTTGTTCTTGACATCTATTATTTTTTATCTGTTTATATACAAAATACCGATCTCGTTCCAACTATTTGTGCCCATCTGCGAAGTTGATATTCAGCTGAAAACATGGGAAATGGGAAAATGCTGAGAAAATGAAAAGGATTTGAGACAGATTCTACTTAAAAAAAGAACATATAATGAAAATAGACATATACATGTGTGTGCGCGCATGTGCGTGCATGAGAGCGATCGAGGTGCAAATATTGACAGGGTCTTTCACATAATGGATTTCAACCATGAGATATGTATTTGTTATTTTATACAAATAAACAACACGGTGAGATCTAGCGGTTGAGGTTTATTTGTGTCACCAACTATGTTTTTATTGTGTCTCAATAGACTTTCCATACGCACATAGAGACACATACAAAGAGATATATTCTATATTATTATGAATTTGGAGCAAATTAGCATGAATAATGTAAATCAATAGATCAGATTATGTTGATGACAGGAAAAAAATTACTTTGACAGTAAAATTTCTGCTAAAAATATTATTTTCAAGTCAACAAATTACTAAGTTCTTCTAGATAATTCACCTACAAAGATTATATGCTCAAAGCTTATACCTTAGAAAAGGGATCACACAGGGGAACGCTTTGTTACCTTATAAGTGCTCAAAATGTCTTATCGTGATTATAGGATTGGCATAGTGCCTTGGCTATTGAGTCATGACCTTGAAAGAGTAAATAGAACACTTGTCAGTTGTAAAATGTTTTAATATTAAGTCTATATGCCATAGGTGGTAGTGCGTATATGTGTTTTTTATTTATTCTAATGTGCGACGAATCATAAAATAGTATTAAAGAATTAATTATATCTTTAACAAAATTTGCAACCATTCTAATCAAAAAATAATAAAATGATAACTTATTGTTTATTACCTTTGTCGAATAATTGGCTCAACCAAAGATAATATGCTTAATAGTGCTGGAAACTAATTAACCTAGTGAGTTATATTCTTTCATTTCTACACCAAACATAAAAGAGGCTAATACTTTGAAAAATTAAAATTAGGGATATAATCATGCATGAAACTAATTTTGAAAAAATAATAGAGTAAGCATGAAAATTCTTTTCAACGAATTCTAATATGAACTAAAATTATCTGAAAAAGGTGATTATGAGAACACAGATAATTATCGTTTTGAACCTTTTCTTTGATATAAGGAATGACATGATAAAACCTTACTAAAAACAACCTCTGCAAGATTGACGAAGCTGGAAGTATCGATTCATTACCCAAGAAAAGAGAAGAAAGCAATAAGCAATAAGAGATACTGTCACATATAATCGATGTTAACAAATATCGGACTCATATGGGTATGCAAGCTATAGCTTGTGCATTGTTTTAATGCTTGTATAATCATGCTTATGTTGGATAAAAATATCTAGTTTAATATACTGTTGACGTTTTTTCTTATAACAACACATTTTATTGGTAAAGTAATTTGAACGCAGAATAACATGAAGAACCCGTTGGCTATTACGCAATTTTCAGATAGACAAACACGAATTTAATGCATATCCTAATATGAGAGTCAGTCCTTTAAAATCATTTTTTTTAACAATCAAGGATAAGAACATGAAAAACTCTGCAGTCTAAATTCCAATAAATATATATACATCCTTGTAGAAAAAAGGTTAGTAATAAAAAATTATGGAAAGTTTTTTAGACATCACCGGTAGGGAAAGCCATGGAGAAAAAGCAAGAGAATAGGCCACTCGGCCACTATTATAAGCCAATTGGGTTCTTTACTGAAGGCAAAAGAAATGGAAAATTTACTTACAAACAACTCCAAAGCTATAAAGTGAACTGACTTGTTTATATCTTTATGTGCACCAACAAAACATTATATAGGGTGCTCTTCTATATCCTATTATAGTAAGGTAAGAGACATAATTTTTTTTTCAACTGTAGTGCACACATATATGGTTTTATGATCAAGACATGTTTGACGTTATGCGCCAAAAATAACGAAATCTATGTAAAACATATTTCAATTTGAATCGTATTGAAATTATTTATTGCATTCACATCATGGATTATCAGTGAGTATGAGGGTGTTTTAATAATTTTTTATTGAAAATAGTCCTATCAAAATCCCATCAAATAATAGCAAAACATATTATTCATATACCAAATATGTTTATACACAAAATTCTAAAAAAAAAAAAATTAAAACACATTCATACAGTTTAAAAGCACACTGTCAACAGTTTCACTTTGAAATAAAATACAACATTGCAAATTTGCTAAAATTTATTATAACGCCATGAAAGCTTTATAATATACACATCAGTTGATACACCGTAATAAATATTTTAAAGTAAGTTAAAATAAATTATGATTAGTAAATTACCTTATACTATAAGCAATAAATCAATAAGAATCTATTTATGTGTGTAATAATAATAATGAATTTTATTCATTTATTCCAATACAAATTGTTGAACAAACAATTAAGTCTATAAGAATCAAAATTATATTCCTTAATTATTCAACTAGATTAAAGACTAAAACAAAAAAAATAGATCCAAGAAATTTGCATACTTATATCATGAATATTTCTCCATTCTAACTGAGATAGAGCTGTTAAGGGGTCAAATTTCTCCTATAAATAGAGTTCAATCTACTATTTCTCATCTAATATATGCAGATGATCTGATGCTCTTTACAAAAGCAAATGAACAGAATGGTTATGCTATTTCTCAAATTGTTATGAATTTACATAAGTATGCAGGTTTGCAGATGAATGAGCTTAAAAGTAAAGCATATTTTAGTAAATGCAGTAAATACAAAAAAGAAATGTTAGATATTCTGCATGTTACTGAGGGAAAATTGCCAATTAAATATTTAGGTTTACCTCTTTCTATTAACCAAATCAAAGACAGTGACTGTTCTATGCTTATTGAAAATTTTTAAGAAAGAATGGAAATAAAAGAGTGAAAAACAGTCAACAGAGGAGAGGCATGGCTCGTGGGACTAAAATAAAAGGTAATGGAGTAAATGAAGGGAACAGAGGATGAGAGACTGGATTTTAATGGTATCGTATAGATATTATACTTACGTATCTTATGATAATGATGCTGCATGAAATTCATGGAGCAATAATAGGACATTTTAAGAGGTTTTGGACCAAAGGTCTCTATTTTCAAAGCTCATGTACAAAAAGTCCCTACTCATAAACACATGTAAATTAGGTCTCTGTTTTGTTATTTTTTACCAAACTGTCAACTTTTAGAAAATCAACTTAGCATTTTTTTCAGGGGCAAAAGCGGTATAAATTAGCCAAAATCTAAAAATAGGGACCTAATTTTCATAACTTATTCAGGAGGGACTTTTCTTACATCATCTTTCAATTCCAGGGACTTGATAGCGATTTCTTGCATTTTAATACTGGACATTTCATTAAAAGCTCACATAAACACAGCATCAGTCTAATATTTATTATATTCTGATTCCCTCTTTAAATCCTAAGATTATATTTTACTATCCCAAATGATTTCTATTCCGAAATCGAACATAGACCATGATGAATATTTCATGAGAGAATTCAATCCTTTTAATTTGGACAAATAAAGTGACCTACAGGATTGACCTAGATTTGTCAAATAAGCAAGCAAATAAAATAGAAATTACCATAATCATAAATGCAATGTCTCTGGTCAATTCATCTTAGATCATCAATAACACCTCAATAATGATGAACCATTTATTGTGAATTTCTGTTTCGGTATCAAAATACAACAACAACAACAACAAAGTCATTATTCACAAACAAGTTGGGGTCGGCTAGAGATGAAACTCAAAAACTAAATGGCAAAGTCAATTTAAAAGTCATAATAAAAAAAACAACAACAACAACAAAAATCATGATAATAATAATAATAAAATAAAGTCAAACAAGTAAACAAATAATAAATATAATGATAATAACTAAGTAAAATAAAAACAAAGATTTATATATATATATATAAACCATGATGATGATGATAACAGTAATAATGGTACTAATAGTAATATTGACCGAAGACCAAAACTACGTCTTAGGCTCCTATTCACTAGTCATATAATCTAAAACTTATAATATTACCCCTAAACCAACCCTCAACCAAAAAAAAAACTCCTAGCTCATAAGTAGCTCTTTTGGTTGGTCTACAGGTAAGAGAGTCATATGAACCAAAAACACATGAGATATACAAATATCATTTACACAATTCAATCCAACCATATAACTCTTCATTTTCTAAACCATGACTTGGTCAACGCAATAATAAATGATGTGCTATGTAGTAAAGTGGGAAACACACACAAATATATAACAAACATTCAATATATTGATGAAAGAAGTTAGCAATTTTTTTGATGCATATGTGTTTAATAAACTATTTACTTATATCTCAAAAGGTATGTCACACTGAAAATATGACCAAAATGATACAAAAACCATGTAGCTCTAACATCCGGATCATTACACAATAATAAACATACATTATTGAAATACCAATCATTTGTCTAACTTGCAATATAATCCATTTTTTCTACAGTAAACCCTGACCATATATAATTCGCATATACTTTTATTCATAAACCTCAATTCCTATTTGTTTTATATCAATTCATATTGTAGATTTGTGATATTTGGAAATATATAATTGTAAGACAATACTCAAAATACATTTATCTTGTATAGCAACTGTAAGACAGTTGACCTTATTACCGAAAGTTATCGTATTAGAACCTATATGATGCACATTTAAAATGTATGTCAAGCCATTCTGAATCGGGTGTAAAACAACTATGGACATTATATACTTACATATTAATCATTCAATATACTATCATTCAACAATAGGATATTAATGAATCTTGGTAAGAACGCAAAATTATGTCTATCAATTTGAACAAATAAACTAACCTTTATCTTTGTGGATGTACTACGACCAACGGAGCTTATGTGTAGACCCAAAAATAGCTTAAGATTAGTGCTTGTATTACATATGAACTTGCCAAAAATTGCTTCTATATTATGATTATACAATAATATGCTTAGTATGTGAAAAATAGAAATATGTCTCTCATATGTTGTTTTAACATTGTGTGCCTTAAAGTTGCATAAAATGGGAACCGATATTACCAATACGCATGTACGCTCACATGGTAAATTTGGTTTTTAGCTTCCAAATAAGACCTAAAAGTTAAAAACTCATACCATATGTCACGATGTATGTAAATATTTTACCGTGTACACCAATTTTACTTATAGGTAGTTGTAATTTTTTACTAAACACTCCGACTTCGTGATTAAATCAAATCGTCCACATATGATTGATTTGAATATTGATGCAAGAGATTGAAATGATGAGAATTTCACATTAACAACATATTCCATTTCAGATAAGACGGTTCAATTAAAGTTGATAAGTTTGAATTAATTCTTTTTCGTTAAAATAATACACATTCATTTAATGGTTCTACTATGTTTTCATCCATTGTACATATTGAAAAAATGTTTTATATAAAGAGAATCATATTCTTGATTGTATACACTTAGACCGATTTGAAACAAAGCTATTTGAAGTAACTTCATAGAATTCCACAATAGAAGTGGAACTTTCAAAAGTTGATGAATGAAATCAATATAGTGATATTTTTCAAATAAAATCTTGAGAAGAAAAGTGATTCAAAGCATTTAGATACAATAATTTTAAAATTGCCTAAACATAGTACAATTGCATGCTACTTCGAATAGTTAATGTATAAGATATAGTATATCGTGATGTTTTCATAAACATTTTTTCTTTTGCTTTAAACATTTTATGAAACACTGGTATAACACTTCATTCATTGTATCGGTGCTTCTCAACCCTGTGAAAATTATTTGACTAAATAATTCGTTACATAATTGATATTTGCAAATTAAAATGTCCTTAATTAAAAATAATCAAATACTTTTGGCTAATCTCACATAACTTTGTTTCATGATAGACCCAAGAAATTTGTCTAAAAATAAGAAGAAACCAATTAAATGCAAATTTGAAAAATAACGCCATTAGGAAACAAACATATTAAACCACGATAGGTATTAACATGACATAATAGGTTGTTCTTTAATTCAATATCAGCAGTCAACATCACCAAAATGATAATAATCATACTACCATGAATAATAAAATTCATATTAGAAAATTAATTCAAGCCTAAATTTAATACCCTGATATAACCATAGAATTAATTCATATTTTGAAAGAAAAATTCATATCTAAATGATTACAATTAGGGAGAACTTCAGATAGATAAATTCTACTTTGATAGAGGAAAAATATTTAAAGAAATGAAAATAGCTAAAGCACTATGAAACCGCCATTTGCAAATAATTATTAATTCATAATAAGGTTTCAACATTTGAACATATACAAATCAATAATTGAAATATTGGTAATGCATTGAATGATGCACTCTCCTTACAAAACCATTAACTAATTTTTTTGGGCAATCTCGCTAGGACAACTAATCATTTAAAAATCAAACATTTCAAGGACAAATCCATGCTCATTTAGAATGAAACATAAAAAGCAGTACAAATTAATGAGTACACAGAGACTTATCATGCAAAAAATTCTTCGTTTTGACAAACAATGTCAAGAAGGATTATCTAGCTAAAAAATTGGTTAAAAACAAAGTTGGTAAAAATAATAATCATAATAACCTAATGGAACGTACTGGGTGAATCAGAAAAGGAAGAATCATCCTTTCTTCTGATTTTAGAAATAGTTATTTACGATATAAAATCGAAAGTAAACATATAATAGAGGCAGCAGATTAAGTAGTGACCAAAATAAGCTAACATGGTTCGAAACTTACATCAGATTCAGTTGACATGAATGAATCCATAAAAGAATTCAGGAATAAAAATTAGACTTAATTTCAAAATAGTTTCATGTACCGGCTACAGTTGATCGATAGAAGTAGAATGCCCCAACCGTGGCACCCGATACCGATAGCCGATCTATCTTCTACGGTAGTAGTACGAAAGAAGATCCATGCGACGATAGATTTTTCTTCGTCTAAATTTAGGTGCGGTTGCGGTTATAAAGTTGGGGAAGAAGAGCGATTTAGGCTAAAGAAAAATGTTATGGTGAAAACTGGGAAAGGAAGAGGGTACGCTGAAGGGAGAGAACGTTTGCGGCAGGACCTCAATGGATACATGGGAGGAGGCATAAGAGCTATGGGAGTTCTCGCTTTTAATACCATAGCATAATGGTGAGTAATGGAAACGTTGATAAAAAATAATATTTATATTTTAATTATTGATAAAATATATCTTATTATGCAATATATAATAAATTTATCCTGATATATTAATCATAAATTAAAATGACATGTGATGATTGGATATAAGGTTGAGGGTTCAATCTTCACTAACTACGCATCTCTGTAAAAATTAATGTACTAACTAAAAGAAATTATAAATTACATTTATTAATATGTAAATAATTTATGTTTTTTCTTAATGACAAAAATAATTTATGTTATGTGATTTTTTTTTTTATATGTATGAGTGAGAATTTCTAACTTTACCAATTTATTAATATGATTATTGTATATATTTATATATATACTTATTGTCACCCTTTTTAAGGGTTATAAATGGATTAATAACATTAAATAATTGAATTTATTTAAATAATTTGAATTAATGGTCAACATAATTAATTAAATATATGAAGTCGATCGAATGTAAACGTTGAAGAAAATTGAGAAGATCATATTGTAATATAGAAGAGCATTGGTCTTATGGTTAGTTTATCTACATGTGAACTTTTATCCATATTTAGTTTTCATATTAAAATAATTTTATCCTTGTAATTAACCATATATTTTATACCATTGTAAAAGGGTCATGATAATTGCAAAATAATGTATGTAGCATTTAATTGAGTTATGGGTTTGGTATGGTTTGATAACATGTTGAAAGCGAGAATATTTATATAATCTAATATTGATGTAATCTGTGCATTCACATGATAATGTTGTAAAATATAAATTTATCTTTTATAATTGTTCAAAATGAAATTATGTTATGTAATGTCCGATAATTTTTTGAGATAAATGAATCAGAAATTAAAAGAGTTAGTATTATTTATGTACGTTTTACGTTATGTGATTTATAATATCTTTCTATATATCGAAATAAAGAAGAAATAATTTTATCATTTTTTCCCTATATATGTGAATATTGTATATATTGAAATTATCGTATTTTTAGGATTTATTACATGGATTAATGAATATTAGTTAATCATATTTATATAAATAGTTTAAATTTACGATTACATAATTAGTTAAATATATGATTTGAATGTATAATACTAGAAGACCTACAACTTGTTCATAAATATTTAAGTTAAGCAAGTGGTTATGGGACATGAAGCTAAACTCATATATTTACTAGCTTGGTGTGATTGACACTTCTTGATGATCATGATGATCATTTTCTGTGATTTAGACTAGCAACTGTGCGATGTCTCTTTGTCTACGAGGGAGACTAAACCCCGTTTGTGTGATGTTTCACCATCACATATGTGGGGTAGCGCCCCATGGTCTTCGGGTCGTTCGTGTGTCAAAATTTAATGGATAGCTTCCATGAGATAGCTTCTCGTTCTTGTGTTACACGTGTTGGTGAGTTTTCATGCTCCCGTTCTTGTGATAGGCCTCCCCCCTTTTTATGTGATTTCTGGATTTCGTGTGTTGATTTCTGGAATTTATGCTTGACCAATTTTCATGATTTTCATTGATATGATATCAATTTCTGTGCATTGGTGAATTTGTGTGTCATTGACTTGTTATGAACACAAGTTTAGGGTATGATACCCTATTTTATCTTTGAGAAGATTCTTGTGATATTGATTAATCTCTTGTTGATTTTCAATTACATACTTATAGTAGTATGCCACTATGGTTATTACATGTTCATGCCATGTCTTTTACTTTATACCATATCATCTGATATTTATAGCTAGACTGATCCGTTTATTATTTTCTTATAAATAATACTCGGGTCAGACCGAGATGTTACAGGTGCTTCTGCTTGACTTCTCTTCAGGATTATTCTGACTTTTGGCTAACTACTTAGATTAGTAGTTTTTGGATGTACACATTTGAGATATAGACTCTATGTTGTGTACTTATTCTTTTGTATAGCACGTGCTGCTATTCTTTTGTATTATCGTGGATCTTTCCAACCACTACTCTGATGTACACTTTCATGTGTTATATATATATATATTCATATCTTTTTCCGCCTTTGTGATATGGATGTCTGTGACTGATTTATGTTATGTTTACTTCTATGTTTGTTTCCGAAGATTATTTATAGCCACTGTGTGATAGCTTTGAGTTTGAATCGGTATGTCGGATTTCCTCCTTAAACGATATGCATTCTATACTATCTGACATATCGGTGCTCGCTCAAAGAAGTTACACGAATGGTCGCTCCTCAACAGCCTTATTCTCCGTGCTAGTCGACAGCATTACACCGTAGTGTTCTTGTCTAGCGTGGGTATAGAGGTGGGGCGTCACATAAAATCTTCCTACAATTAATTTAGACGCATTCAACCGTAGATGTTGATTCCAATTTTTTTTTTGAAATGGTACTTTATATACAACATGTCACTAGGACAACATATCACATGTCAATAAATGTTCGAATCACGCTACGCAAGTTTCAAACTTATGACCTCTCGCACCAATTGATTCCAATTATTCATATAATAGAATTATTCAAATGTAATTATAATTAGACTTCAAAGAGCGAGTCAAATATATATGGTTACATTAGAATAGGTAATGCAAGATTTTTCTAGATAAATCAACCAATGTATAAATCTTTATTAATTCTCATCAATAGTTGAAATTGAAATACAATTTTTGGTCCGACCACGAAACTTCAAAAATGTCATTCCATGCAAACAAATGGTCATGAATTCAAATTCCACTGTGAAAAAAGTTAACATTTATCTTCAAATGGAATTTTTAAAACATCAACAATTTACAAATTCAAATCCTATTCCAACAAAAAATTTACTTTTTTCTCTATATTTTTAAGTTTATTTTTATCAAACTACGTAGAACTTTCAAATTTAATAATTTAATAAAGAGCTTATATGCACATGCACGTGCGTTGCACATGCCAAAATATCTCGTATCAAAATAATTAGCTTGGAAAAACCTACACAACAGTTAGTAATACAGTACCTAATTCAACCTTTAGTCAAAAATCCATTTTTAATTAATTTAATTTCAACTGTGTTAAATTTGTGGATCGTTATATTCTCCTTCTTAAAAGAATTGTAACCCCGTAATTTCCTAAATACACTCCCCAAGTAACCCGACAAAGCATCGTCATAGGTTTAATCATAAAATATGAGTAAATACATCAATAAAAAATGGGGATTTTCACTCGAAGGGCTTCTTTGTGCAAGGTAATAAGTTTTAAGGTCAGCAATTCTGAAAAATTAGTTTTAAGGACAAATTACAGAAAAAAGATAAACGAAGTTATCATTTTCAGTTATACAAAAATAATGATAAATGAATTTATCGTTTTCCTATATAACTTAAAAAGATAAATGAATTTATCATTTCTCTTTAAATTGTCCTTAAAACTAATTATTCAGAATTATTGTCCTTAAAATTTATTACCCCGGAATAAGAAGCCCTTCAACCTAATTTCCACAATAAAAAATTAACTACTTATAAAGTAGTATATAACGACCATAAAACATCAACCATGATAAAAGCAAGTTTATCCACAAAATGAATTCAAATTTCTACACATGCATAATATAGTAACACGTACACTTCTGCATAATGCAATCCAAACTATAGCATGTAAAATAGCACTTCATTAACAAAGGATGAAACAATCTCAATCATAAATTAATTTATATCATGCATCTCAACAATTCAACCATAACTGACCATAACAAAAGTCCACGACAAAACTTAGGTTGATCCAAATATGCATGTAAAAACAAATGAATATACATAAATCAACAAGCAGCATTGCTAACCAAAAATAAAGCACGCGCTAAAAATTGGCAATATTGCACTATCATACCAACAAATAATATAGGTGTGCTAATCCATAACTACATATCCATCATAATATGTTTATCCTCAAAATTGTCGATCAACTTCCTCATACTCTCGTCCTCAAGATAACCAGTGTACCATCTCGTACCTACATCATCCACGATATTGTGTGCACCTACTCATGGTTACATCCTAAAAATTATATTTTTCTAGTCATGGCTATATCCTCAAAATAATATGTCCATTTACTTATGCTGCAGCTACATCAATCCTCAGACCCACATCATATGGTCTCTTCTAAATGACTACCACCATAGAGTCACTGTATGCTCACCATCATAAGAGTATTGTAATTTGGAATATTTGATGACACAAATGTCCACCATCATTAGGTCAACAAATACTCAACATCAAAAGGCATCGCGGTTGGGCTCGAATCCATGCTACTTAGATGGCTAGGGAACTAGACTCAACATCAAAAAGTTTAGGGATCACGCCAATGATCCAGGATTAACATCCAAAACCAGTTTAGCGTCCTTACATACCACTGTTTTTTGGCACTCATCAAAGCATTTGGTTATCATCAATCCCATAGCACACATCTAATAGTAGAACAAATCAAACTTTCTCTTTACAGGTCCATATCGTCGAATTTGCCATCTTGGACCATTCAAATAACTCAAATCGTTGATCTATCAAGTTCTAAACATCCACATCTGATTCCATCTTTTTCCAATCTTTAAACCATGTTAAAAATTTGATTCCAATATCCTCTTATAGCGAATTCTTCATTTGATGACAAAGATAACTCATGTAAAATACGAAATAAGGATCTACCAACCATTGCTAGCGATGAAGATTCTAATACATCTTTAAATCAAAATTTGCCACAATATTTTCATTTTCAAATCAAATATTCCATGTTCTTTTCAAATCCAAACTTCTTTTATTCAAATCATCATCATTTTCTTTACTTGTTAAAAATCAAGTTAAGACGCTTTTGAGAAAACATTGCTTTGGAGAAGTTTCAAACCGTACAATCCCTTTTTCTAGAAATCAAAGTAGAATTCTTTGTTGAAGTTAAAATTACGAAAGCAAGGGATCACTTACATAAAATAGATTTTGAAATGTATATTTATTAAAACTCCAAATTTTAGTAAAGATGCAACGAACCCACTATCCATCATTTTGACTCCATAATGTTACCCATTCTTTAGTCACAAAAATTCTCAAGACACTATTATTCATCTTCAAGGAACATCATTACTTTTCTAAGTCAATCAAAATACAAGTCTTCCTCAACCTAGAAAACTATGTTATCATACTATGACTAATTCAAATATGTCTCATAGCATCTTACTAGTTTATCTAATGTACATCTCACTAGTTTTCTAATGTACATCTCACTAAAAGATAACATCAAATAACTACCTCATTATAAAATTACATACCTAGCAAACAATATAACTTAGCATACAGTATAAAGGATCAGAACAAGGCAAACAAACAAGCACCAAACAAAACTAAACAAAAAAACAAGCAAACAATTAAAACCAATCATAGTGAAGCAAGCAATCAACTATAAACAATACAAGCAAAAGAAAATAATTCAAATAAGCATGACATAAATTAATAAGTAAACTATCAAGAAAATGGTACAATTTTTCCAAATTATAACTAATAACTTAACAAGGAAAAATCAATACATACAACTCAACCAAACTAAGCAAATATAAGAAAATGGGCATTATCCCGTACATCAAAATGGGCAGTCCCTATAACATATCTCAACTCTCTCCATGGAAGAGAATGACTGAGCATCCCTATAACTCATTATAGAAGGTCGTACACTATAGTTATAAAGGTAAAATCATCATAATGTGTTTTGGGCAAACTCAAACTCAACTCGTTCAGTCATCTCACATCCAATGTCATACAATCTAGTCGTACTGTCCTCAACTAGAGTATTCCAAATAAAATATCTTTTTAATAAAATAATTTTTAACAAACACTTCTAAATTTTTTTATTCAAATTAGGCATTTATTTTTTCTACTATTTACTTCCAAATCAACTCATTCCCGTCTTTGTAAAGTATTTTCCCAAAGTATTTTAAAACTAGATATTTTATAATAAATCATTTCTTAATATTATATTTTTAGATATATTCTCAATAAAATGCCTTTTTTCTTCAACCAGGTATTTTCCACCCAAAATCATCTCCCTAAAAATGTTTTTCCTTTCAAGCATCATTGATTAAAGAGAGCCTTTTAAATAAGAGTTTTTTTTGAAACAGGTACTTTATTAACAAACAGAGAAAACAAATATACTTTCATAATATGCCTCGTTAAAACCTTGCAAACCCCCTAACCTAAATGGGTACCTTGCCAGGAAAAAGAGTACATATTATGTCCGTATATTAACATTACAACAGAAGCTAAAAGTGCCAAAAATCCAGTTGTCAAACAGATGGAGGAGTAAAAACAAAATGAAGACGTACTCAAAACCATCCGTACGAGCAACATGGGCCGACAAACAAACAAAGAAATAAAACCAAAAAAACAACAAACAAAACTAACCATCACATGTGGCAGAAGAAAAAAGTATGAAACATGAAACATCACAACCACGGGACTTCGATCAAAACACGAAAAGAATCTTCTGGAGGAAGCCACACTTCATTTACTTTACCAAATAATCTCAAATCTTAATACTCCTTTCAACTTACTCAATAATGGCCGAACTATCAGACTCAAATATCAAGAGATGGTAACATATAGCAGAGGCCGATCGAATAGTACAGTGAAGCTGAGTTCAGGGCGGTCGAAGGTCCGAGCTTGGAGTACTTGTAATCCTAAAATTTAGCAAGATAAGTTCTGACTCTCTACTAATCTTCTTCAAAACCAGTCTAGATTGAATTAAATTTTTGAAACCTTGAACTATCATCACGATTCTCAGTTGAAATGGCATTTCTACACTTTTAAAAACCCGTGCGTTTCTTTCGCACCATATATGTCAAATCATGGACGAGAAAGAAATATTCATAAGATGATTAATAATTTAGTAGTTCTTCTGTTGTTGACAAAGTATTTCCAGAATTTGCAAAAAGTCAGTTGAATTTCCGATGTTAATATTTAGCTTTTGCATTATTACTTCTAAAATTTGTCTTGAGTAGTTGCAGTTAAAGAACAAATGTTCCCTATCTTCGAAATGATTTAAACAGAAAACACAAGATCTATCAATATTATTGTTCCATCTGAAAATTCTATCTTTAGCGTTCAATCTGTTTAGCTTTGCTAACAAAGTGCAAGTGGACATTTTAGGGGCACAATAATGATCCCAAATTACCCTGGTCCAGTTGAATTCTTCATGTTTGAATCTAATGTGGTTCCAGGATGAACTGAAACTAAACTGACTATTACTGTTTGGCAGCCAGAACTAGTAATCATGATGCATTTGATTTTGAATTTTTATGTTATGCACAGAAGTCTGCATTTGAGTAGGAACACACTCAAGATTATTTTTCCATTTATTATTTGAAATCAGAGTAGAAACCCTTCTATTGCCACTACCTGCCACTGACAAAGCATTCCACCCTAATTTATCAATCAAAGAGTATCCATTAAGCCATGGATCAGACCACATAGTAGTGCTAGCACTGTTAACAATTTTTCTATCAATTAATCCTTTACACCATTGTCTAGCTCTAAGCATTAATTTCCAAGTGTATGATGCATTGTTGTTCATTTCAGCAGTCCAAAAAATAGTTTTGCTACAATATTTACTGTACATCCATTTAGACCATAGAGTATCACCATTTATGAAGTTCCAGACTAATTTGATAGCAACCGCTTTAGCAATTTCATCTAACTTTCGAATACCAAGTCCACCTTCACTTTTAGTTTTACAAACATTATCCCAACACATCTTATGTGCTTTAGATTTCTAAATAAAATTAGCACAAAGAGAATTAATTCTCTGTATCACAGCCATGGGTATTTGGGAAAGTTGCATCTAGAATTGAATCATAGGTTGAATGACAGTTTTAATTAACTCAATTCTACTACTAATATTGAGTGATTTGTCGTGCCAATGACTGAATTTTTATTTATTTTGTCAATTAGACTTCCAAAATCCCTTGCTTTAAGTTTGTTATTAGATAATGGGATACCTAAGTATGTTACTGGAAGACTGCCTATACTGATATTCAAAATTTGGGCTATCTGCTGTTTATTGGTAGCACCTTTACTAAAGAACAGCATATATTTATTTTCATTTAGGCCCAGCCCAGTTAAAGAATTCAAAACCTGAAAAGTGTGCAGAATGTGTTGATACACGAAGATTTTGATCAATGACAATGCACTTCAACAAAAAGGAAGAGATATATGCAAAATCAGAGGAAGATCGATGAAGACCAAAGTATAAACATGAGTATGATTTTTTAGGTCTAAAGTCTAGATTATTTGTTAAAATCTATCCTCAAGAGATTTGCACGAACATAAAAACACATCCTTAAAACTACATTCATGTGTCCACATTAACTGTGCAGATTTGATAGTTCAGTCGACTGAGCAGGCATGGCCAGTCGACTGAAACTGGCACAGAATTACAAATATGCACAGTTTCAGTCGACTGAATTTCCTGTCCAGTCGACTGAATACATTACTGAAAATTTCTATGTATATTTTCAGTCGACTGAATTTCCTATTCAGTCGACTGAATCTGTAACTGCGAATTTTCTATGAATGGACACCTTCTTCCTCCCAAGAGTTGCAACCATTCTCCAATGGAAACAGAAGCATCTATTCCCTGCATCTCTAGCAAACAAATGCAACTCTTCTACAAGTATAAATACATGCTTTTAACATTTGCAAATTACCAATTCTACTTGCTTTAATCTCTCTACTTACTTGAACATACTTTCAGATTCTTTTAAGTTTTCAAAAGCAAACCAATTGCTTGAATCTCTGTTTTGACTATAACATATCTTGATTCATAGCAATTCACATTTCCTAAATCTTCACAAACACTTTGTATACTCTCGAGGATAAGATTATAGGAAAGTTGTACTAAATTGACTCATTAGTGTTATCAAGAACACAACAAGTCAGAAATATTTTTTGTATCCAAGTTGAAGTCCTCTTCGGTAGTTGAGGCAAGAAATCCCATTCGGTTGTTCGGTTAAGCTGTAAACCTATTCCTCCGGGTTAAGTGAGGGTTGTTGGTTAGTTGAATTCCTAAGAGGAGCTTAGGGACTGGACGTAGGACAAGAGGTCCGAACCAGTATAAAGTCTTGGTGTCTACTTTACTTACTGCTTACTACTATCTACCTAGAGCATTTTTATTCCATATTATACGATCCTACCGCATAGACTCTTTCATTTGGTATCAGAGCCTGGTATTCTATCGATCGTCACAACATCATAGAATAATGGCCAGAAAAAGATCCGGTCGAAATACAGTAAGCAAAAAGCCTGAAACTATCAGAGCAACGACCAATGAGGACTGTAAAAAGGTACATTCTGATTTACAAATTTCAGCAAGTGGTAATAATGAATTAATTAGTTTATGCGATAAAATCTCAAAGCATAATTTTCTTATTTTAGAAAAGATGAAATCAATCAAACTTGAGAATGAGAAATTGAAAAATGAGAAATTAGATTTAGAAAATCAACAGGCGGACTTAAAAAGACAAAATGATTTATTACAATCAGCTTTAGATACTTCAGAATCTCGAATTTTTCTTCTCGAAAATGAGAATTGTACGTTAAAAAAGGAGAATTCTGAATTAAACAAGCAAATTGAAATTTTGAAAAGCAGTAATATTTCTTTTGAAAATAATAATTGTGACTTTAAAGCTAAATTTGATAAACTTAACACTGAAGTCACAAAATTTAATAAAGGTCAAAACGATTTAAAAACAATTTTATCTACTTCTAGACCTTTACATGATAAAAGTGGTTTAGGATATAATAAAACCGATCATAGAAATAGCACTAGATATGCTTTCATGTATAATAAAAATGTTAGTGCTAGTACTAAATTTCGAGTAAAGTCTAAATCCAATTTTAATAGAAATTCAAATACTGCTATGACCAATAATTTTTATAATTTCTCTAGAAATACAAAATCATTGACGGGAAATATGAATAAAAATTATCTAAGTATTTGGGCTCCTGTTAATTGGAAAAATAGAGAAAAATACATTGATGATTATTTTGATATGGTAGTTAATAATGAAAATTATATTTATACAGGTTCAACCACACCCAAATGGGTATGGTTTTCTAAAAAATAGGAAATTATAAGAACCTTGGGTATCGCATGCTTTAAATGTTAATTTTTTTTCTGATACCTTACATTATAAGCAGTAGCTATTTTGTTTTATATTATTCTATGTTGACACTTATGTAGAATTTAATTTATGTCATCATATAAACTCTCCTTTTTGTCGATGACAAAGGGGGAGAAAGATATTGCTCTAACACTATTTGCAGGAATAAACGATGCAAGCACAAATTAAGGGGGATAAAAGATTAATTATTTACAGGAATATATAGCATAGATTCAGGGGGAGAAGTCTATAGCACAATTACAGAAATATATTCAGGGAGAGAGATACGTCAACAAAGCTTGTCAAAGATTCGTCCGTAGCAAATGAAGTTGTCATCATCAAAAAGGGGGAGAATGTTGGATCATAAGTTTTGATTGCTGACAAGACACAACAATTCACGAATCTACGACTACGACAACATCCGGACTCAACGACTCAAAGTATGGTTCATATATGTATACAGAGTCTAGTTTAGTGCTTTGTTAAAATCTTTCCTCAAGAATCATCATTCACATTCAAATAAACTTGCATGCATATTTTAATCAAAATCAAGTTTTCAAAAAATGCATGGAACGAGGCTCGAACCCAGGTCACTAGTTTGGAAGGCAAGTACTCTAACCAAATGAGCTACTGCAGTTTTTGCTTAACAACAGAATTCAGTCGACTGAATAACCTGAGTCAGTCGACTGAATCTGTGCATTTTAACATATATGTACATGTTCTTAAATTCAGTCGACTGAATTCTGCAACAGTCATTTTTTTGTGAATTGACACTTCCTTTTTTGAATAGCCTTCTTCCTCCCCAAGGGTTGCAACCATTGCTATTCGCAGAGATCTCTTCACTAGTAGTTGCAACTCCTTAACTACTATATATATGCATGAATTTCAAGATCAAATCACTTGACTAACTTCACTTACTTGCTTATACTTGACTCATATTTTCTGAATTAACTACTCTATTGAATTCATACATTCATTGCTTACGTATTCATTTCCATATTTTTCAAGCAATTTGAAACTTCCTAATCTTCATATACATACAACTACACATATCATACTTGAGGAAAAGATTATAGGAAGGGTGTACTACAAGTGACAAATTCGTGTTATTAAGAACACACAAAGTCAGAAATATTTTTTGTATCCAAGTTGAAGTCCTCTTCGGTAGTTGAGGCAAGAAATCCCGTTCGGTTGTTCGGGTAAGTTGTAAACCTATTCCTCCGGGTTAAGTGAGGGTTGTTGGTTAGTTGAATTCCTAAGAGGAGCTTAGGAACTGGACGTAGGACAAGAGGTCCGAACCAGTATAAAGTCTTGGTGTCTACTTTACTTACTGCTTACTACTATCTACCTAGAGCAAGGCCGTCCTATAACCATAACACCGTTATTTGACATATTGATAATATGGAAAACAACACAAGCACAACATCTACCTATAACTCTACATTTGTGGAAGGACAATCTACTCAAAGACCCCCTCTATTCAATGGACTAAACTATAATTATTGGGCTACAAGGATGAGGATTTATATGCAAGCAACAAGTTTTGAAGCCTGGAATGCAACTCAAACAGAACTCGTTGTACCTACAATGGACTATTCTACATGGACAAAAGCTCAAAAGAATGAAGTTAGTGCAAATGCCAAAGCTATGAATATGCTATTTTGCGCTTTGGACAGAAATGAGTTCAACCGTGTAAGCATCTGTACTACTGCACATCAGACATGGAGTACACTTAAAACCATACATGAAGGCACAAACAAGGTCAAGCAAACTAAAATCTCCATGCTAAAGAACCAGTTCCAAAACTTTAGAATGCGACAAAATGAATCCATCAATGACATGTACTCAAGGTTTCAAGACATTCATCATGCCTTAATAGGATTAGGAGAAAAATACATGGATTTTGATATTGTATCTAAAGTTCTAAATTCACTCACTGATGAATGGGAGAGAAAAGTCTTAGCAATCGAAGAAGCAAATGGTCTTTCTATAATGAAACCAGAAGAATTAATTGGAAATCTTATGTCGTATGAAGTTAATATGCAAGCTAAGAAAGATCAAGCACAAGAAAGAAAAAATGTAGCTTCTCATGCGGAAAAGGAAGAATCAGAGTCTGAAGATGAGGATTTAGCATTTATAGCCAAAAATTTCAAGAAATTTTTAAGATATAGAAAAGAAAATAAAAACGGATTCAAAAAGAATTTCTTGAACAAACCTTCATCCTCAAATATAGAATGCTTCAACTGTCACAAGAAAGGTCACATGCAGAAAGATTGTCCAGAGCAAAAGAAGGAGAATCAGAACAAAAACAAGAAAGAAAAATTCAAAAAGAAGGTATTCTCTGTAACATGGGACGATTCAGATTCATCTTCATCTGATAGTGAAAATGATAGCGACAATGAACAAGCAAATGTATGCTTTATGGCTCAGGAATCTGAGGTTAGTAATTTAACTTTCGACGATTTAATTGATGTAAACACTGAACTTTTGAGTACTATAAAAAATCTTAAAAAGAAACTTAAGGAGACACGTGAAAATCAGAACAAGACTGAGTTTGAAAGGGATATGTTAAAAGATGAAAAGAAAATTTTAGAAGAAGAACTTGAAAAAGTTCAAGAGTCTCATTCAAATTCGGAAACTCAACTATCACTTTTAAGTCAAGAAATTGAAACTCAAAAGACAAAAAATGATATAATTGTTTCTGAAAATCATGAATTAAAAACTCAGATTAAAAAAGTTAAGTTAGATAATAATAGTCTTCAAGTTAGATTAGATAACATCACTAAAAATGTTTCTAACTTTAACAAAGGAAGAGAAAATTTATCTAAAATTTTAGAAAATTCTCAATCATCCTCAAATAAACATGGATTAGGATATAAAAAGGAGCCAAAAATTCTTAAAAATATAAAAACAAATTTTAAGAGAAATATTGACTCTAAACAACAAGTGTTATTAAGAGAACCTATTAGAACAAAAGAAGAAACTAAGTTTGTTAAAATTTGGGTTCCAAAGACTAATAACATCTTAATTAGAAATAAATATATTAAAACATTTATGGATAGTGTTCATAATAATAAAAACTATATTTATAAAAAGGATACTGAACCAAATTGGGTTTGGTTTCCTAAGTTCTAACTTTTTAGGACCCTATTGAAAGGTGGGTACCAATAATTTTATATTTATTTTCAGGTCCCACACAAAAAGAAGAAATGGATATTAGACAGTGGTTGCTCAAAACACATGACCGGTGACAAAGATATGCTTACAAATATCACATACTTTGATGGTGGCTCGGTTACCTTCGGAGACAACTCAAAATGCTATATCATTGGCAAAGGAGATGTGAGCAATTATGGTACATCAAATTTACCTTTTATTACAAATGTTTCATTAGTTAAAAATCTAAAACATAATCTACTAAGCATAAGTCAACTTTGTGACAAAGGTTTTAGAATAACGTTTTCGGAAAATAAATGTAGTATTTCTGATCAAAACCAAAATCTTGTTTTTGAAGGAAATAGAGATAGGAATATTTATGTTTTAAATATGAAAATAAATCATAATATGAATATGTGTTTACTAGCAAAAGATAATAATCCTTGGTTATGGCACAAAAGATTTTGTCATATTAATTTCAAAACTATTAGAAAACTTTCTAAAAATGAATTAGTAAGAGGATTACCTAAGATAAACTTTAAGATAAAAAATCTTTGTGATGATTGTCAAATAGGAAAATTAACAAAATCATCTTTCAAATCTAAGAAAAATATTTCAACTTTACAACCATTAGAATTACTTCATATGGATCTTTTCGGACCAACACAAGTTCAATCCATTAATCATAATCGATATGTATTTGTAATAGTTGATGATTTTTCAAGATACACATGGACCATTTTTATGAAAAATAAAAGTGATACATTTGAGAACTTTAAAACATTTGCCAAAAGAATTCAAAACACTAAAAATTTAAAAATTAAGAATATTCGAAGTGATCATGGTGGCGAATTCGAAAATAAAGCTTTTGAATCTTTCTGTAAAAAGAAAGGAATAAATCATAACTTCTCATTTCCTAGAACTCCTCAACAAAATGGAGTAGTGGAAAGAAAGAATAGAACATTACAAGAATGTGCAAAAACATTATTAAATGGAAGTTATTTACCAAAACATTTTTGGGCAGAAGCAGTAGCTACTGCATGTTATGTATTAAATCGTATTTCTATTAGACCATTAACTAAGAATACTTCATATGAACTTTTTAACAATAGAAAGCCAAATATATCATATTTTAAAATATTCGGATCAAAATGTTTTATTCTAAATACAAAAGACCAACTAGGAAAATTCGATCCAAAAGCTGATGAAGGAACTTTTGTAGGATACTCAGAACGAAGTAAGGCATATCGAGTTTTTAATAAACGAACAAATACAATTGAAGAAACTTTACATGTATCTTTTGATGAAAACTTTAATAAAAAATTGAGCACAAAAGATGATGATGAATTTATAATAAATACAGATAATACAAATATTGAAAATATAAATAATACCGAACTTAGATCTCCACCTAAAATCTTACGAGATCACCCTGTACAAAACATAATCGGTGAAATAGATTCTCAAGTTAAAAATAGAAGTCAACTAAACCAAATGGGACATGTTGCTTTTATTTCTACAATAGAACCTAAAAATCCTAAAGAAGCATCAACAGATGACTACTGGATTGTTGCTATGCAAGAAGAATTAAATCAATTCAAACGTAACGATGTTTGGGATTTAGTTCCTCGTCCTAACAATCAATCTGTTATAGGAACAAAATGGGTTTATAAAAACAAAGTAGACGAACAAGGAAATATAACTAGGAATAAAGCTAGACTAGTAGCATAAGGATATAATCAAGAAGAAGGTATTGACTTTGAAGAAACATTTGCACCCGTTGCACGACTTGAAGCAATACGTATTTTATTAGCTTTTGCGTGTTTTCATAATTTTAAAATTTATCAAATGGATGTTAAAAGTGCTTTTCTAAATGGTTTTATAAAAGAAAATGTGTACGTAGAACAACCTCCTTTATTCATACATGAAAAATATCCAGATCATGTATATAAATTAAAGAAAGCTCTATATGGTCTTAAACAAGCACCTCGTGCTTGGTATGAAAGACTTAAAAGCTATCTACTAGATTCGGGATTTCAAATTGGAAAAGTAGATCAAACCCTATTCATTAAAAACACTACTAATGACATTCTAATAATTCAAATATATGTAGATGACATCATATTTGGTTCAACTAATGAGAACTTATGTAAAGAATTTTCAAATATAATGACTAAAGAGTTCGAAATGTCACACATGGGAGAATTATCTTATTTTCTCGGATTACAAATTAAACAATTAACAAATGGAATTTTCTTAAATCAAGAAAAATATTGTGCTAATCTAATTAAACGTTTTGGACTAGAAAACACTTCTGGAAAGCCTACTCCTATGAGTACCACAACTCATCTTGATCGAGATGAAAATGGTAAAAGTATCGATCAAAAATTGTTTAGAAGTATGATAGGCTCCTTACTCTACTTAACCGCTAGTAGACCAGACATAATGATGAGTGTATGTTTATGTGCACGATTTCAATCTAATCCTAAAGAATCACATTTAAGAGCAGTAAAACGAATTATACGATATCTTAACAATACTAAAGATTTTGGTCTTTTCTATCCAAAAGAGTGTCCATTTGAGTTAGTATCATTCAGTGATGCTGATTTTGGTGGATCTCGAACAGATAGAAAAAGTATAAGTGGTACGTGCCATTTCATTGGAAAATCACTTGTGTCTTGGTTTAGTAAGAAACAAAATTGTGTCTCGCAATCAACCTATGAAGCAGAGTATATTTCAGCTGCTTTAGCTTGTACTCAAGTTATTTACATGCAACAAACACTTAAGAATTTTAATATAAATTTAACAAACTCTACAATATATTGTGATAATACAAGTACAATAAATTTATCTAAAAATCCAGTTAATCACTCTCGTACAAAACATATAGATATTCGTCACCACTTTCTACGTGACAATATCGAAAAAGGAATCATAAGCTTAGAACATATTTCTACCGAAAATCAAATTGCCAATATTTTTACTAAACCTCTTTTAGAAAACTCCTTTATAAAATTACGACGAGAACTAGGGATATTGTCTTTTAAAGATATCATATAAAATCAAAAGAGAAATCTACAAATTGTTTTTTACGTACATTATATAGGAATTTCAATTTATAAAAAGTTATTTACCATACATTCTTAACTAACTTATATTAACCATTAAACAATTAAGTGGTTCAAAAGCATTTAAACATTATAACCAATATATATATTTAGAAAATTACTTCTATAAATATACTCCTAAAACAAAATTTCTTTTCAACAAATCATTCCACGAATAAAAGAATTACAATCAAAATGTCTTACGATAGCTCAGACTCTCATATCAATATTATCTCCTCGGTTGAAAACACTCCTGCTTCACCTAAACTACCAACACCAACGCATGAACCGGTGTACAAGTGGGAAAACTATCGCACTGGTTACACACCAGATTTGAAAAAGGTAAAACGAAGTCTTTTTACCTCCCCTGACACAAAAAGAAAGATTGATGAAATTCATCATTTTCAACAGCAACAAATTAATCTTCAAAGAGAATTATATTTTGAACAGAAAGTAACAGCGCGACGGCTAAGTTTTCTGGAGAAAATTGGATTACATTTTTGTAGTTCAAAGAAAAATGAAGTGAGCGAACCCTTACCTCGACCAAGTAACGCGTTCGATCCATCTTCATCCTACCGTACACCAGCTGATCCCTTGAATCCTTGGACTTCCCCAAAAACTCCTCATTATACTCCAAATTCATGGGATATAAATTATGGGAAGAACGAAGAAAAAACTCCAAGTCCATCCCCGAAGAAATAGTCAATTCTAATATTTTTTATGTTACATATATATAATTGTAATTTGTTTCTTTTAATATATAAATTATTTACTTTTGTATCAGGAGAAATAACAAAAATTAATTTTCAGTCGACTGAAACCCACTGTTTAGTCGACTGAACCACAAACAGAAATCAAAATATACACATCTCAATCGACTGAATTCACCTGTACAGTCGACTGAAAATTTAACAGAAAATTTCAGCTATACATTCAGTCGACTAAAAATACTGTTCAGTCGACTGAATCTAACACAGAAAAATTTCGTTTCTTTGATTCAGTCGACTGAACAGACTATTCAGTCGACTGAACGTGAATTTCCAGGCAACCTTTTTCTTTTTAACCACAGTTTTACCTCTATTCCTTCACTTTTTACCTCAAATTCCATTTTCTTCCCCAAATATACTCAAAACCCTAGTTCTCAAACTGCTCCAACCACAATCAAATTAGACACAAAATGCCTCCAAAGCGATCTAGAGCTTCTTCTTTATCCTCCGAGCCAATTGACGCTCAAATAGCACAATGGCTATACAATGGAGTAGCCGTCACAAGATGGAACAAGATGAAGAATTCACGGGTTTTCGAGCATTCTTTTGTTGATTTTCAGAGTCTTCAGTCCTACAATATCCAAGCATTAACGGATCGAGCAGGTCTAACATCTCTTTTAGATTTAAAAAGAAATGATCATGCCATAAATCACATTATGGTAAAATTATTTTATGCTAATCTTAATCTCGGACACCAAACTCCAAGAAATCCAAATGATAGTGTTTGGAGTATGGTATGTGGAAAGAAAGTTTGGTTCTCTCTTGACTGCATTTCACACATCTTAGGCTCGCCAAACTTTGGTAGCAAACTTGAGGAGATTGACTTTAATCCTCACATTCGTGACAACATAAATCACCAATTTTTGGATGACAATGCCAACATTGCGGATCTTAAGTCCACCTCCTTACGTCCTAGAGCAAGAATTCTCCACAAAGCTCTAATGAGAACAATCACCCCAAGGACGGGCTCATATGAACTTTTATACCCTAACAACTATCGCGCTCTCTATGCAATTTGGGGTAATTACCAAGTTAATTAGGTTCAATTGATTCTTGACGAATTTATTACTTTCAATAATGGCAAAATGAGGACAATCTATTTTGGTGAGTATATCATGCGATTACTTCTTAATGTTGACACGCCATTACCTGAATCCGAGAATACAATAGTGCACCAAATAAACCATCGGACGATAAGCTTAATGCAACTTCCGGCAAAACCTCCTCGCATTATATCTCTTGCCGAATGGGAAGCTAGACATCAAGAACAACATCAACCTCCTTCACCTCAACAAGAAGAACATTTAGACCACGATGATGAAATTCGTATCATTGAGCCTGGTTATACTTCCACCAATCAATCATTGGGGATCTTATCAAGGAATCAACAAATTCTTGATAATCGCCTCAAGAAAGTAGACCACAAGCTTGACAAAATTAAAGGATTCTTCAACAAGCTATGGGATGCAATCTCGTGTTCAAGCACTACTACCACTTCAACATCACGTGGAAAACGTCCGGCACCTACTTTTACATGGATGACATCCGAAGAACATACAAGTAGCAGCGCAAGCGGAGCTAGTTGTAGTCAAGGAGGAAGAGCTCATAGACCACCAACAGGAGGACCAGTCATTCGAGAACCTAGAGAGAGAGAAGGTTCTTATGATTGGGATAAAGACGAGTAACTTTTTATGGTTTGTTGTTCTATTTGTTTTTAATTTGATAAATCTCTGTATTTATTATGCAAACTCTGTTTTATTTGACTATGCTAATCGTAGAATTCTATTGTTCAGTGGTTGTTTTCTATATATCTATGATTATTACTTCCTTTTTGTCGATGACAAAGGGGGAGAAATCTGTGTAGCTAACTCTGTTTTGTAGGAAAGATATGTGCATTCATTCAGGGGGAGAAAAATAGCAAATACATCTCTATAACACGTTAGTGTTGTACCAAAATCTGTGTAGCTAACTCTGTTTTGTAGGAAAGGTAGGTGCATTCATTCAGGGGGAGAAAAATAGCAAATACATCTCTATAACACGTTAGTGTTGTCATCAATCAAAAAGGGGGAGAATGTTGATACACGAAGATTTTGATCAATGACAATGTACTTCAACAAAAAGGAAGAGATATATGCAAAATCAGAGGAAGATCGATGAAGACCAAAGTATAAACATGAGTATGATTTTTTAGGTCTAAAGTCTAGATTATTTGTTAAAATCTATCCTCAAGAGATTTGCACGAACCTAAAAACACATCCTTAAAACTACATTCATGTGTCCACATTAACTGTGCAGATTTTATAGTTCAGTCGACTGAACAGGCATGTCCAGTCGACTGAAACTGGCACAGAATTACAAATATGCACAGTTTCAGTCGACTGAATTTCCTGTCCAGTCGACTGAATACATTACTGAAAATTTCTCTGTATATTTTCAGTCGACTGAATTTCCTGTTCAGTCGACTGAATCTGTAACTGCGAATTTTCTATGAATGGACACCTTCTTCCTCCCAAGAGTTGCAACCATTTTCCAATGGTAACAGAAGCATCTCTTCCCTGCATCTCTAGCAAACAAATGCAACTCTTCTACAAGTATAAATATATGCTTTTAACATTTGCAAATTACCAATTCTACTTGCTTTAATCTCTCTACTTACTTGAACATACTTTCAGATTCTTTTAAGTTTTCAAAAGCAAACCGATTGCTTGAATCTCTGTTTTGACTATAACATATCTTGATTCATAGCAATTCACATTTCCTAAATCTTCACAAACACTTTGTATACTCTCGAGGATAAGCTTATAGGAAAGTTGTACTAAATTGACCCATTAGTGTTATCAAGAACACAACAAGTCAGAAATATTTTTTGTATCCAAGTTGAAGTCCTCTTCGGTAGTTGAGGCAAGAAATCCTGTTCGGTTGTTCGGGTAAGTTGTAAACCTATTCCTCCGGGTTAAGTGAGGGTTGTTGGTTAGTTGAATTCCTAAGAGGAGCTTAGGGACTGGACGTAGGACAAGAGGTCCGAACCAGTATAAAGTCTTGGTGTCTACTTTACTTACTGCTTACTACTATCTACCTAGAGCATTTTTATTCCATATTATACGATCCTACCGCATAGACTCTTTCAGAATGCATTATGCATTCTTTATGGTAGATTTGGCCAAAATTAATATGTCATCTACGTACAATAAATGGGTAATTATAGGATCAATTTTGTAAATTGGAGTGAGATTACCTTTCAAGTACTCCACATCAAGATTAATAGTGAGAAACTCCATGGCCATAGCTAATAAATATGGCGAGAGAGGGTCTCCTTGTCGTAAACCCCTAGAGCTTTCGATAAAACCAAAAGGAGATCCATCTATAAGCACCGAAAATGAAGGAGTAGATATGCACTCATAAATGAGATTAGCAAACATCATAGGGAAACCCATGGAAATCAGCATATGATGAATAAATTCTCTATTGATTTTATCATAGGCTTTATGTAGATCAATTTTCAGGAAAAAATTGTTAGAATTGTTTCTATTAAATCCTCTCACCATTTCATATGCAAGTAATGAATTTTCAGTGATTATTCATCTAGGAATGAAAGCATTCTGATTATATGAAATAAGGTCATTCATATAAGGTTTTAGCCGATTGCAAAGAGGGTTGGCTAAAATCTTATAGATGCCATTGCAAAGGGATATAGGTCTAAAATCAGGCATTTAAACCGCTTCTGGTTTCTTTGGAATCAAGCGTATAAACGTATGGTTGATTTCTCTAATTATTTTTCCCGATTGGAGAATACCATTCATAGCATTGAATACATCATTTTTGAGAAACTCCCAATGTACTTTATAGAATTTTGAGTTGATTCCATCAGGGCCTGGGGTGCTATTATCATTAATTTGAAATATAGCAGACTTGATTTCTTCTAACTGAAATGGCTTACTTAAGCTGATTCGTGCATTTTCAGTTAGAATTCTTTTATAAGTTATGTGTTAACCCTCTTTTATTCAGCGACCTAGCGGGCTACTCGACTCAACGACTTAAGGGAATAAGCGACTTAATTATCCAAGGCGTATGCGACTTAACGATCTATAACAGGGCAGTGACCTATAGCACAAAGCGGCTCAATACGGCACGACCTAACAACCAGAAAGATTCCTGTGACCTAACGAGATAAGGAAGCAGCGACTTAGCAACCCAAAAGGTTCCTGTGATTCAACAGGATAGCGACCTAACGGGTTAAAAGCAGAGCGACCTAACGAGTTAACGACCTAGCAACTAAATGAAGACAGAGCGTTAAAGACAGAGCGACTTAACGACCTAGCAGGCTCCAGAGTTAACCCGTATGCCTTGCCTCTTCTATTAGGTCGCTTACGACCTAATCTTGCCGAGATAACTTCTGTGCTACACATACTAAGTCGCTCGCAGCCTATATCTCGCCCAGAATGGTTCCATTAAGTCGCTAACAACTTATGCTATCACGGGATTACTCTTAGGTCGCTCACGACCTAAAACATGGCCGACCTAAGCCCAGTTTTTCCTATAAATACCCCGCCTACTCCGCACTTGAAAGGGGACGAATTTTTGAAACGCCAAGACTCTGCTGTTTTCTCTACTTGCTCCAACACTCCAAAGGCAAAAGAGACTTCAACGAAACTTGGGAAAAGATCAAGTTCATTCAATATGAATTCAAAGAGCTTTTTTGCATCAAAGTTCTAATTGCTTGTCTTGATTGTGTTGTAATCGAAGAATCATTGTAAAGTCTGTAATCAAATCAGCGATAGAAGAGATTAAGTGGACGTATGCTTGATTTTGAGCCGAACCACTATAAAACTGTTGTCTCTTTTACTGTTTTCTGCTATTTTTCGCTTACTTTTAGTTCCTGTACCAATGGGTGGTGCTTTCGCTATATCACAAATCACACCGGGGTGTTAGCGTTCATTTTTAGCGTTAACATTTTTGGTGCTTTCACTGAGAACCCAACTCAGGGGTGCTTTCATCATTGCTTCACAAAGATTTGTGGAAAGACTCTCCCTAAAAACCAGAAGTATATCTGAAATTATGGCTCCTGGAAGGAAAAGTAAATCTACAAGATCTGGAATTGCTCATGACAATACCGCCACTTCTCCCGCGTCAAATCAAGCGGCTCCTAGTGTTGGAGTCACAAGAGCAGAAAATTGTTGGGTTCACTGGAGAACCAAAACAGCCTATTGGGACTATTGATTTATTTGTAGAACTCGGAGAAGGGGAAAAGAAGGTGGTCCGAAAGCAAACTTTTGTGATTGTTGATGAATTCTCCGCTTACAATGCCTTCTTGGGACAGCCAACTCTTGCCGCATTCAAGGCCATTCTCACCCCATGGTGCCTGACTATGAAATTCCCCACTGATAATGGTGTCGGTGTTGTGAAGGGGGACCAAAATGCCGGGCGAGAATGCTATTTCATAGAGTTACGGGAAAAAAAGGAAAAGAGAGATGGGTAAAGGTGCGGCAGCTCCGCTCCACACCAAGGAACCCACCTTGTAGCAATTACGGGGCGGACCTTGCACTGGTGAGCACAGTGGTGCACGAAAAGAGATTGATCCCAGAAAAACCAGTGGAGGGGAAAGTAGAGTGGTGCCGATGGAAGTGACGATGCCAATACCTGTTGACCTGAATGATCCAAACAAGGTGCTGAATGTGGGTTCACAACTTGGTATGACGGTTCAGAATATGCTGATATCATTCTTGAAAGCAAATCTGGATGTATTCGCTTGGAGTCATGCTGACATGTGTGGAATATCTTCAGAAATCGCAGTGCATGCTTTGAATATTGATCCAAAATTCACACCCGTAAAGCAGAAAAGAAGAACCCAAGGTCCTGAAAGGTCGACAGCATTAAAAGAAGAAGTAGATCGGCTCATGGAAATTGGCTTCATTAGAGAATCCACTTATCCAAATTGGGTCTCTAATCCGGTGTTGGTTAAAAAAGCAAATGGAAAGTGGAGAGTATGCATCGACTTTTCAGACTTGAACAAAGCATGCCCCAAAGACTGTTTCCCGTTGCCCAGAATTGATCAGTTGGTGGATGGAACAGCCGGGCATGAATTAATGCCTTTTATGGATGCTTACTCAGGATATAATCAAATCAAGATGCATGAGCCAGATCAGGAGGACACAAGCTTCATCACTGATGTTGGTCTTTACTGCTATAAAGTCATGCCCTTCGGACTAAAGAACGCAGGGGCAACTTATCAAAGACTTGTTAATCCCATGTTCACACCCCAGATTGGCAAGACTATGGAAGTGTATGTCGATGATATGTTAGTGAAATCGAAGAAGGCAGTAGATCACATGGATCATTTGGCAGAAATGTTCGCAGTTCTCCGAAAGTATGGGATGAAGCTAAATCCTCAGAAATGTTCATTCGGGGTGGAGTCCGGAAAATTCTTGGGTTTCATTGTAAGTGCTAGGGGCATTGAAGCAAATCCTGCTCAGATTACTGCTTTAAGAGAAGTCAAAGCCCCTAGAACAAAGAAGGAATTGCAAAGCCTCAACGGGAAAGTTGTTGCCTTGAGTCTGTTTATTTCCAGGGTCACTGATAAATGCATTCCCTTCTTCGATGCTCTAAAGAAAGGGAAGAAAAACTTTGAATAGACTCCCAAATGTCAGAAAGCTTTTGATGAACTGATTCGTCACATGGAAATGCCTCCAGTACTTTCTCAGCCCAGCAATGGTGGAGATCTTTTCATATACTTAGCGGTTTCATCTCATGCTCTCAGTGCAGCATTGGTACGGGAAGACACAAAAGTTTAGCACCCGGTTTATTACATTAGCAAAAGATTCACTGGGGGCAGAGATGAACTATTTAAAGCGGGAAAAGCTCGCCTATTGTCTGTTGATCGCGTCCAGAAAGTTGAGGCCATATTTCCAGGCTCATCCTATTAAAGTCCTCACTGATCAACCTCTAAAGCAAGTCCTATTTCGCCCTGAAACTTCGGGTCGTCTTCTGAAGTGGAATATTGAACTCAGTCAATACGATATCACCTACCATCCCCAAAGAGCAATCAATGTACAAGCTTTAGCAGATTTCATTGCAGAATACACAGATAAAGGTAGCAGTGAGGAAGAGGTGACTAATGACATCCCGATCCGGTGGAAATTATATGTTGATGGTGCAAGAAATGACTATTTCTCTGGAGCTGGGGTTGTGCTTGAAACCCCCGAAGGGCGATCATTGTGCTATGCATTGAGATTAGAATTTCCATCGACAAATAATGAAGCAGAATATGAAGCTCTTATTGCCGACTTGAAGATTGCTAAAGAACTGAACATCAAAGTATTGCAGATCTTCAGTGATTCCTAGCTTATTGTATGCTAAGTCAAGAAAGAGTTTCAAACTAAAGGAGGAAATCTGCCTGCTTACTTGTCAAAGGCCTGGGAGCTTCTCGATGATTTTGATCATTATACAATCAGCCATATACCCCGGGAAGAGAACATGAAGGCAGATTCTCTCGCAAAATATTCAAGCTCTGACGAAGCTCAGTTATTAGGATTGGTCCCTGTGGAAGTCTTGTCAGCTCCAAGTACTGATGAGATGGATATTGCCTGGATCATGACTGTATCTCAAGAATAGGTGTCGTGGATGACCCCTATCAAGGAATATCTACTCAACGGCTCCTTGCCAGAAAACTCAAAAGTGCGCCAGAAGCTGTTAAGAAAAGCCCCGAGATATGTAATTCAAAACGGCCATTTGTACAGACGAGGATTCTCAATGCCATTACTCAGATGTGTAACCAAAGAAGAGGCTAAGACAATTTTAGATGAGGTGCACAGAGGAGAGTGTGGGGATCATTCAGGTGGCCAAACTCTTGGAAAAAAAATTCTCCGCTATGGGTATTTTTGGTCGTATATTAATCGAGATGCTGCTAGCTACTCCCGAAAGTGTGACAGATGCAAGAGATTTGCAAAAATCCCAAGAGCACCTTCCACCGTGCTAACACAGATGGTAAGTCCATGGCCATTCGCCATTTGGGGGATAGATCTCATCGGACCTTTGCCGATTGCCAAGTCCGGAATCAAATATGCTATTGTTGCTGTTAATTATTTCACTAAATGGGCTGAAGCTGAACCATTGGCTACTATTACCTATAAAAAGATGATAAACTTTGTGACTAAAAATATCATTTGCAGGTATGGTGTGCCTCAGAAGATAATCACAGACAATGGTACCCAATTCAAAAGCGAAGAATTCCAGGACTTTTGCAGGAAATTCAAGATCCGAAAAAGCTTCTCAGCAGTGGCTCATCCGTAGGCAAACGGGCAGGTGGAAGCAGTAAACAAAATTATCAAATCAACCATCAAAAAACAGCTGGAAAAAGCAAAAGGTGGTTGGGTCGATAAGCTGCCACTAGCACTATGGGCATATAAAACTACCCACAAAACTGCGACTAGGCACACTCCATTCTCATTAGCATATGGATCAGAAGCAATGATTCCAGTGGAAATAGAGCCCCCCTCACACAGGAGAATTCAATTCAACCAAGCTGAAAATTAAAAGCTGCAACTTGAAGCACTTGACTTGCTTGATGAAAGAAGGAAAGAAGCTGAACTCAGAGTTGCAACTCATCAGCAAAGGATAGCCAGGCACTTCAATTCTAGAGTTTGCCAACGCAGCTTTGAAATTGGGGATCTAGTCTTGAAAAGGATCATGACAGCAACAGGAGTGTTTGGGCCAAACTGGGAAGGGCCATATATCATAGGCAAAAAACTTCTTGATGGCACTTTCAAACTCACAACTGTCGAAGGAGATCCAATTCCGAGAGCCTGAAACAGCAATCACTTGCGTCCATATTTTACTTAAAAGCTATGCTTAAATTTGTAAAATAATTACGGATGTACCATTCTTGTATTGTAAGCCATTGTAAAATCAGTGTGAATCAATAATAAGAACTATAAAGTGGATGTAGGCTTGATACTTGGCCGAACCACTATAAATCTTGTGTTCTCTACTACTATAAAATGCCTGTCTCATTTCGATGTGCAAACATCTTAAATATGTTGCTAAAATGTCGATTTAATATTGCAGGCTATCAAAGCAAAGCTTACCTATTCGACACATCACAAGGCCAAGCGATTCCTATAAATCACTCGACAAACAAATGTCAAGCCATAAAAATTCCAGATTCAATTCCTACATAAGAAGTACTCTCACAAACAATTGGTGATTCCACCGAAGGGGCACCTTCCCAAAGTGAAGGTTCCAGGCCCTTGCTAAACTGATTGCGATCGTTTGTGCAAATAGACATCCGGTTAAGTAGCTTGCGTCTGTCCCGTGGATTCACTTAACAGTGAAGTACACTTCTCTGGAATAATCAAACAACCTGCAAAAGAAAGTGACATGTACTTAGAGGTGATAATGAGGAATCGCTAAGGAACAGATGATGAAAAGGCATTGGCAAGCAGACAAAAACAGCCAAAATGGAATCTTGTCTCTCAACAAAAAAGGTTGGTGGAACCACCGAAGGGGCACCTTCCCAAAGTGAAGGTTCCAGGCCCTTGCTAGTTAATTGTGATCGTTTGTGCAAACAGACATCCAGTTAGGTAGTTTGCGTCTGCTCCGTGGATCCACTTAATTGTGAGATGCAACCTTCCTGGTAAACGAAACAAGAAATCCCTCTTCGGAGGCACACTACAAAGCCCTCTTCGGAGGCACACTTCAAAGCCCTCTTCGGAGGCACGCTTATACTCTCATGGGAACATTCTTCCCCAAAAAAGCTGAAGTGCTAAATAAAGCCCTCCAACGAGGCACGTTGTAAAATGAAATGTTTTTCTCAAACAAAAAGGTTGGTGGTACCACCGAAGGGGCACCTTCCCAAAGTGAAGGCACCGGGCCCTTGCTACTTAATTGTGATCGTTTGTGCAAACAAACATCCAATTAAGTGGCTTGCGTCCGCCCCGTGGAACCATTTAACTGTGAGAAGTAACTTTCAGGCAAACAAATAAAGCCCTCTTCAAAGGCATACTTCCACAAGTTGAAGTGCCAAATAAAGCCCTCTTCGGAGGCACACTTCAAAGCCCTCTTCGGAGGCACACTTTAAAGCCCTCTAACGAGGCACGTCCAAAAAAGAAGAAATGTTATCTCTTGAAAAAAGTCGTTGATGGAACCACCGTAGGGGCACCTTCTCAAAAAGAAGGTTCTAGGCCGCAGCTAACTACTCGCGATTGTTTGTGCAAACCAAATATCCGATAAAGCAGCTGACGCCTGTCCCGTGGGCCCACTTAGCGATGAGATATAACTTTCTGGCAAACAAATCAAAGCCCTCTTCGGAGGCCCACTTCACCGCGTAGGAGAATCCACTTTTCAAAAATAAAAGTTATCATCTCCGAAAGTTGAAGTGTAAAAAAAAGAAGAAAAGAAAACTTCTTTGATACAAAGCACACTCTATTAAAGCAGAATAGTATTTCCTCAAAATGGAAGAATTATTCTCTAGAATAAGAGTACAAGTCTTTCCAGAATGTAGAATATTGTAATAAGCCGTGGTATGGGGGCAATATAGCTACATTAATAAAAAACAACGCTCAAACAGCATACCACGAGCTCACTGCAGTATCATACAAAGAGAATAAAGAAACTTGTGCGAAAACAAGGAACAAATGCATTCACAAATACAGATAAAAGATTGTACAAGTAAAAAGAGTCATTTTATTCCATACTATAATTTTTTTTACATGTGTAGGTTCCAAAAAGCGGGGGCCGGTACCCGCACAATCTCCGATCGATACAAGTCTTTATATATAAGCAAAAAAAAAAGCAGAACAAGAAGGACAAAACCAAACTCATTTCTTCTTCCTCCCGCCGCCTTTTGAGCCCTCACCTGGCCTAATGGTTAACTTCTTAGGTCGGTTTGAACTCTTCGGGGAAGAAGGAGAAAGAGGTGCAATTGGGTCCTCTTCTGCTTTCTCATCGCCAATAGGAGCGTCCTTCTTTTTTGAAATTCCGCGCTTTCCCCTCTTCTTTGAAGAAGATTCGCTGCCCAGAGGGATAAGATCAGAAAGCTTTGTATCATCGGCAATAAATTTCTCCGGGGTTCTCTCACCCTCCTCAAGTTCTTCAGCTTTCTGCTCTTGTGAAGCCGCCGGGTCATCTAAACCTTGAAGAGCTTCTATTTGTTCTTCTTGTGATCCCGGTTGAGAAGCAGAAGGAGGAGTAACTTAAAGAGGTGGAGGGGCAACAGTGGGAGGAGGCGAAGCCTGTACAGCACTTATTGATTTCACTACAGAAGAAGAAAAATTAAACATTAGTATTCCTCGCAAAAGAGAGGAGATAGTGGCGCGTCGAGGCTTAAGTAATAGGCAAGAAATTCATCGAGCTCATGTGAAACAAACGAGTAGTCCACTTGAGCTAGATCAATGTTGAAGTTACCTGGAGAGGTTGGCTTTATCACGTCAATTTCATAGTCTTGGGCTTCGATGCTTTCTTGGGCCTCATCTTCGGCATGGGAAGTTGCAGTTTCGATTTCGGCTTTAGCAGGAGGCGGAGAGTGGGAATTGGAGCCAATAATATCAACGTCGACCGAAGACGAAGGACGAGTTGGGTCGGTCGAAGGTGCCTTCCCTGGACGCTCTCCTTCCGCTGCTTCGGCTCGCTCTTTGGCAAGTTGCTCTTTCCCTCTCGCAAGGGCGACGCGACCCTCATCATCCAGATAATTAGCCTCAAAATCCTCCTCAGTGTAGCCGGCATCTTTAAGCACTTCAACTGCCGCCTCACACACTTCAGCCAGTGTAACCTCATACTTTGGGCCCAAGAAAGAAAGACTGCCATGCCCCAAGACGCTGAGAACGTAAAACTCAAAAAGAGTAGAGCTAACGTTGGCCTTAGTCGCCTCGTGTGATTGTTCAGCTGCCGTTTTTCCAGTGATGGCCTCGTCACGCTCTCTTTCAGCCTTAGCAAGCTGGGCCTTTAACTTTGTAATCTCCATATCTTGGGAGCTAGTTTTTTCCCGCAGCTGAGCAGCATCTTTGCGGTAAATTTCTACAATTTTCTGTTTCGCTTCAAGTTTAGCCTCAACGTCTCGTTGAGTGGCGTGGGCGTCTCTTACTTGTTTTTGGAGAACCTCTTCCTTTTGTGTATAAGAAGTGGAAGAGGTGGCAAGATCATCTTTAAGTTTCTTAACTTCAGCCTCAAGCTCCTCGTTGTAGGTGGTGATGCTCTTCATCTCTGCATCGTGCTGATCAAGAACTTTTTGCCACTCAGACTTATCATTCTCCATGGTCAGCATAGCCTCAAGATTTGCATGGTTTACTCTTTGAAGCTCATCAACTAGTTTATGCCATCCAGACATTCTTTCAATATCGAGCTTGACGGCATCAAGATTTTTTAGCATGGCCTGCTTATCAATTGGAACCAAGTCCAGATCAAAACGTACCCCTTTCAAACACCAATGCGGAAATCGGCTTTGGAGTACAGACGGAGGCTTCTCAACTTGATAAGGAGGCCTACTAATGATTGATTGAATTTCAGCTTTTTTGAGGACAGGAGAGTTGGAAGGGATGTCTAAAGAGATAGAAGCAGCGGGCACTTGAGAAATTTTAGCTGAAGACTTGTCGCCAAGCTTGGCTTGCTTGCTTGAGTCTTCAGCTATATGACTCTTCCCCTTGTCATCATGAGACTTCCTCTTATGGGAGTCATCATCCCTTTGGTAAGAATCGTGACGATCGTCCCTTCTTCCATACTGCTCCTCATAAGCCTGCCTCTCACGAGCTTTCCTAGCCGCTCTTTCCTCATCAGTCTCCCAAGGGGTAGGAAGATAGCGCCGGAAATTATAAGAGTCACGCCTTGCATAGCGTTGAAAGTCATCATAATATGAGCCGCTGCGTCCCATAGGAGAACCTGAAAGTAAAGAAGAGACAAATTTAGAAATCTTCGAAATAAAGAAGCTAAGTGCGCATAATTGCCAAAAATCCTAAGTGTGTGTTTGGCATGCGAACTACGCGCGTCAAGCTACAAACCACTCTTTGGCTTAGGAGTGATGTCAGCTTTTGCAGCAGGAGTCAATTCTTGGGCCGATGGAATTGATCGCAAGGTGGATGTCGCTTCAATTGCTGGAGAGGCAAGTTTAGGAGTGATGGTGTCATCTTTAAAGAGCTCCTGAGAAGTCACTATGAGATCGCTCAGTCCTCCAAAAGTATCAGACTTCCCAGAATGTTGAGGAAATTCCTCTTCTTCAATAACTGGGGGAAGTTTGGATTTGCTAGATAACCCCACACCGTCAGCATAACTAGAGCATTTTACTAATGAGGTCTCTATAATAAGTTCCTTCGGTGCAGGTTCCTCTTCGGAGACTGGGGCATTTGACGCCTCTGCTTGAGAGCTGGGGGCATCACGGGATTGGATGGATCGAGAAGAATGCAGGAGTCCGAATTAGTGCAAAAATTCATTCCTCTGTTAAAACTTAATACTTCTCTCGTTGACATCTACGGCACTCAATCTCTCGAAAGTTGATTTGTGAGCAGAATCTTTAGAGGGATGAGGAAGTGCTGCAAAATTAAAGAATGAAGTTAGCGATTGACAACTCGAATTTTGAAAGGCTCAGAAATAAAGTAAACAGAGATAGGTAGTCTTACTTCCTACTCTCCAGATGCCGTAGAATCCCGGAGGGCAACGGACATAGAAGAATTGGTTTAAAAACCCGTGAGCGCTCTCGGGCAGATCCGTAATTAGCTTGCGGTTCCTTGCGCTTCTAACAATAGTAATGGAGGGGTGATCTTTGTTCCTCCCAAATGTACACAGATAACAGATCTCCTCGAAGCTTGGGAGGTGATTAAGCGTCCTCCTGAATAGTACGCACAACCCCATTAAAATGGCATAGCCATTAGGGTGCAATTGGAATGGAGAAATAGTTAATCGGAGGAGAAGTGTTCTAAGAAAGTCATTGAAGGGGGGGACAGCTCTGTTCAGGCACATTTGACAGTTGACTACAATGAAGCCATATGGCGGCCTATCGGCAGTGTCATTTACCCCTGGAAGCAGAGCATCCGCTTCAGCAATGCCAAATTGAGCACATAGCTGGTTGAATGTCCGTTGGTTCAAAGTAGTTGAAACTCTTTCCGAAGGATTATCCAAAGGGGCAGCAATCAGATAAACTTCATCGGTCCTATCTACTATCCCTTCTTGTACTTGTTGAGAAGTCATTTTACCAAAGGAACTGGATATTCAAATATGAAGGTGCACGTTTCCTAAAATCGTGTGAAGTGTTGTGCAAAGCTACTGAAATAACAAGTAAACAAAGTAAAACTTGAAATAATACTAGTTGGCGCACGTCAATTCAGGAAATTTCAAGGATTGTTATTGGATTAAAATTAAATGTAGTATCAATGCAGATAATATTTAGTGATAAGCAGTTGTAACTGTATGAATTTTGCGTTGATGCTTCATTTAAGTCAGTAGATTCATAGCATTTCACTTTTAATTAGATTCATGTTATTTTCTCTTTGACCTAATCCATAACTCGATGTGGGCAGTCGATGATGAGTATATTCATCCTAGTTTTCTGCAAACGTTGTATTTAACAGGTTGTTAGCTTAAAAGTCAATATAATCTATGAAAGAGTGCAACAAGTTCAAGCAGTTCATTCTGGCATTTCAAATTAGAAGTTCAATCAAGTTCTGGCTAATTTTACAAGTGTTCAAATGATGTTCATTCCTTAAGTCGCAGGAACGACTTAAGTTAGCTCAAGACTCCTTTAGGTCGTCCAGTTCGTGTCTAAACGACCTAACATAGGTCGGGCTCCCTTAAATCGCTTTGCTTAAGTAATGGAGTTCATCAGTTATATTCCTACGAGTTAAGAGCTATGCTGCGGTTTAAGTTAGGTCGCTGATTCTTTAAGTCGTTCTGCTTTTAGTTGTTAAGTCACATGTCAAATGAGTCGTAGTTCCTTATGTCGTTCAGAGTTTGATGATAAGTCGCTAAGTCGTTCACTAAGTTAAGTCGTGCGATTCATGACCAAACTGCTAAGCCCTAAGTCGTTCAAAGCTCTTAAGTCGAACACTTCCTAGCTCTCCCTAACTCGCTAACTCCTCTTCATTCAAGAAACTTGCCTAACTCACTAACCCGTTAACTCGTAACTCGATAACCCGTTAACATCTCCACAACAAATCCATCATCTCTCCACACCGCTAAATCATCCAAAAACCCAGTCGAATCGCCTCAGATCCATCAATCCGATGCATTGCCGTGTTCTCATGAATTACAATAACAACATGTCCAATAACGATCAAAAATCGATCGTAACATGACTCATGGTGAAATACGACACGTGATATCGGATTGGGGTCGGAAAATGGGGGATTCACGATTCGATGATGGTCGTGGTTGGATAATGATCGGATTCACTTACGTAGTGTGATGGTAGAGATGGTCGACGACTGGTTAATTCGAATTCTTCTTCGAAAGCTCGGAAGTTCTTCAATGGTGGGTTAGAGTGGAGTAGATGAAGAGAAGGAGTGATCTAAGCAACTTATATATAGGGGCAGTGGAACACGAATCGGCACGAACGACATAACCCTCTCATAAGTCACTCACGACTTAACGACTCAGGATGGCGCGAGTTAAGAGATATCGAAGCACACGACCTAGTTCCTAGGCGTATACTTCGAGGGGCAAATGTTAACCCTCTTTTATTCAGCGACCTAGCGGGCTACTCGACTCAACGACTTAAGGGAATAAGCGACTTAATTATCCAAGGCGTATGCGACTTAACGATCTATAACAGGGCAGCGACCTAGCGACCTATAGCACAAAGCGGCTCAATACGGCGTGACCTAACAACCTGAAAGATTCCTGCGACCTAACGAGATAAGGAAGCAGCGACTTAGCAACCTAAAAGGTTCCTGCGATTCAACAGGATAGCGACCTAACGGGTTAAAAGTAGAGCGACCTAACGAGTTAACGACCTAGCAACTAAATGAAGACAGAGCGACCTAACGAGTTAAAGACAGAGCGACTTAACGACCTAGCAGGCTCCAGAGTTAAGCCATATGCCCTGCCTCTTCTATTAGGTCGCTTACGACCTAATCTTGCCGAGATAACTTCTATGCTACACATACTAAGTCGCTCGCAGCCTATATCTCGCCCAGAATGGTTCCATTAAGTCGCTAACGACTTATGCTATCACGGGATTACCCTTAGGTCGCTCACGACCTAAAACATGGCCGACCTAAGCCCAGTTTTTCCTATAAATACCCCGCCTACTTCGCACTTGAAAGGGGACGAATTTTGGAACGCCAAGACTCTACTGTTTTCTCTACTCGCTCCAACACTCCAAAGGCAAAAGAGACTTCAACGAAACTTGGGAAAAGATCAAGTTCATTCAATATGAATTCAAAGAGCTTTTTTGCATCAAAGTTCTAATTGCTTGTCTTGATTGTGTTGTAATCGAAGAATCATTGTAAAGTCTGTAATCAAATCAACGATAGAAGAGATTAAGTGGACGCAGGCTTGATTTTGAGCTGAACCACTATAAAACTGTTGTTTCTTTTACTGTTTTCTGCTATTTTCCGCTTACTTTTAGTTCCCGTACCAACGGGTGGTGCTTTCGCTTTATCACAAATCACACCAGGGTGTTAGCGTACATTTTTAGCGTTAACATTATGTCTAGAAATTGAATATTAGCTTGAGTAACTGAAAACAAATTAGAGAAGTATTTAAATGCTTCATTAGCAATTTCTTCTGATGCCGATGCCCATGTTCCATCTGAATAAAGAGTGTAATTACTTCTTCGACTTGGATTTCAAACATTTATTTTGCTGTAATAGAATTTTGTTGGCCTGTCTCCCCTAACCAGCCAGTTTAACTTCATTTTTTGCTTATTTTCAATAGCCATTTTCTCCATGATATAATGTATCTGATCATTTTTAGAAGAGTATTGTTCAATAAGGCTGTCGTTCAATGAGTTTTGCACCAGTTGTTTATATTGATCATTTGCCTCTTCTTTTATCTGATTTATCATTGTATGCATGCTACATTTAGTACTTAACCATTTCTTCAATGTAGATTTCACAGATTTTAGTCTGCATAGGAGTATATGAAGGTGATTGCCATGGAATTCCTGCAACAAAGCATTGTGAAGAGACGAGAAATATCCAGATTGAAGGTGCCATGAGTTATTATATCTGAAAGGTATATTATTCTTCTTCCCATTCTTTATCATGAGATTAACATAGATAGGGGAATGGTCACTAAGAGAGTGATTACCAAAATTAATACCAAATTGATAAAATAAATCCATCCATAAAGAGTTGACAAAAACATGATCAATTTTGCTGTGAATTGAGAAAATTTCCCCCCTCCAAGTAAAGTAATTACCACTAAAATCAGGTTCAATAAGTTTAGAAGTCGTGATGCAGTCTATAAAATCCTTATCTCCCATCGAGTTATAAAGACCGTTATTAATTCTATCTTCAGAAGTGAGGATAGAGTTAAAATCCCCCGCCACTATCCCTGGTAGATTAAATAATTTAGATTGTTCAGTGAGATAATTCCATAACTCGACCCGTCTATATTCATCATTAAAGGCATAGACTATCGTGCATAGGATGCTGACACCGTTTTCATTATGAAATATGCAGGTTATAAATTGATCATTACAGTGAAGAATAATGTTCGACCATTGGGAAGAGTCCCACAGTATTAAAATCCTACTTTTTTGATCATTTAAAATATTATGCGAATGCTTCCAGTTGTTATGAACTTTAAGCATGAAATCTCAATATTAACTACAGAGAGCTTATTTTCAAGTATGACTAAAAAAGAGAATCTGTTAGAATTAACCAAATGCAAAATTTCCATCTTTTTAGTCGAGGCATTCATACCTCGTATGTTCCAAAAGAGGAACTCCATCTATACGTTATTATCTGAAATGCTACTATCAGTTGGGGAAGTAGCATACCCTACCGTGTCTTTGGTTTTTTGGATTTTTTATTTTTTCCTTTCAGCTGCGACACTAACATGTTCCATGCAAGGTTTTCAATAACATTTGAAGATGGGGTGGCTGTAAATTCGAACGGAGCTTCTTCCGGTCTAACTTTTCGAGTGGTCTTGGCTCTGAAGGCATTATGAGATACTGAATGTAGGGGTTCCTTTGCATTGCCAGAAGTTGGAGTTGCTAATGAGTCTGTCAGACCCGAAGATTCATTAATGTGTAGTGCAGAATTATAAGTCACCTCTACAATTTCCTCATCTGTGCAATTGTTAAGAAATTGTGTATTCATATTAGGCTCTGTAACATTTAATGTACTTAAATTTGCTTTGTATTAATGGTCGATGACTGTAAGATCGATTGGACATTATTTTCCTCATTGTTAATTTCTTCTGTTGTTGAATTAAGATTACCATCAATCTGACCATCTAAATTTATATCTTCGGACATTCTATTTTCTGAGTACATCCGCTCTATTGAGATATTAGGCGAGTGCTTCAAACTGTTGTCATTTAGAATATTTTCATCAATATTCATTTCATTATTGTCAATAGCCTGATTCTGAGGCGCTTTTTTCGGTCTCCAAACCTTGTTAAATTGACATTGGACATCCAAGTGCCCGAAACTAAAACAATTTGTGCAAGTGGACTGTTTCCATTCATAAGCCACCTCTTGCCAAATGATTTCATCCCCCTCCGAAAGAATAGGAATCCTATTAGGGAAATCAAAGGTATTTTTGATTTATATTAAAACCCTAGCATACACAATCTTAATAATACCTTCTGTGATTTTGTCCAACTTGATAGGAGATCCAGGTACCGATGTAATAGGACTAATCCCCTCTTCCGTCCAATAATCTAGAGGTAGATTCAGAAAACGAACCCAAATCGGAATATAGTGGAGCAGTTCTTTGTTAAGTTTCATCCCAAGAGACCATCTTTTCATCATCATAAGCTTTTTATTGTAATAGTATGGACCTCCTTCTAAGATTCTATCACAATCTTGCTTATTGTTAAATTTAATAACATAGAATCCATTCTCCTTAGAATAAATAGAAAATTCCTCAACAGGTTTCCATACTCTAGTAATGTAATCTCTGAAATAAGGGTAATATGGTTTTGGGCCAACCACATAGATTACTATGGCATTATCCCACTATTTTCTTGCGTCCTGAACAAACTCAGCAGACATTTTGGCACATTGCATTGATTGAAATTCGCGAGGCTGATAAAATTTGAGCGGAATAGAGATCAGAATATTATTACCTTTGACAACTTCATTCCACGCACGGCTCTTCGTGGTGGAAAAATTCCATTTGTTAGTAGCAGATCCATTCTCAGCTTTCATAGGGCGACTTAGGTTAGGACTGGATTGGTCAACATTATGATTCAAAAAAATATGGAAAGGGGAACGCAAGGTGTTCTTCTAAAAGTGGTTGGGGGAATAATTATTCGAAATAGGCTTCGGTATATCTTTGTTCTGACTTTTCCATTTTTTTGATTTTACTGGCGTGAAGCCATCATCAGACAAAGGATTGGGAATCAGATTCGCCACTGGAGGGAATCCAGGCGGGCGATCTAATGATGAAGGCGGTGGATCCGGAGGGGGGATGACATTCGGTTGGCGTGTGAAGGGGAGGCCATGCAGAAGACTAAACAGGGATGACGACAAGAGTAATTGGGTGGCCGTAGGCGGAAAATGAAGTGGAGATTGCCAGGGGAGCTGGCGGCTGTGCAGTAGATCTAGGGTTTTAGAAGTTTTCCTGAAACCGATAGTAGTAACTCAAATAAGAGTTCTTACAACTGAAATAAACTTTTAAATAAAAAAGTTTCCAAAATCAAAGGTACTCTTTGGATAAAACTCTTTTCTAAATAAAGATGTTTTATGAGTACTTTACTCAAAAAGATATTTCTCCAATAAAAATATTTTTTTCATAATACTTTCAAATATTTCCATCAACAAAATAATTTTTCTTTAGAACCAAATATCTTGTTTTATTAAAATAACCCTTCTATAAAACAATTTTAAAATAAACCTCTTCAAATCATATAATATTATTCTAAGGAACACTTCAAAGTATTTATTTTAAATTAAGGTCTCTCACCAAATATTCCCAACAGTGTACATTTAATAAACATTTTTAAATCATAATACTTTTATCAAAATAGTCTTTCTAAAAAATATCTTTTAAATAAATACTCCACAAATCTTGTAATATTTATTTTAAAATATTCATCAACATAAACATTTCTTTCTAAAACATTCCTTAACACAATACTTTTGAGAAGGCATTCTAAATGATAATGAGTTTATAAAAATACCTCAAAGGATATCTCTAAATCAAACCAAATTTAAACAAAATATTCGCATCAAAATATTTTCTACCAAAATAAGATATTTTAAATTGGACATCCTTTCACCAAAATACTTCAAAATAAAATAATTTTATAGTAATCATTATTCCATACTAAAATATCTCCTTACAAGTATTTTAACGTTCTAAATTAAATGATCTATTTTTTTTTCCAACAAATCACATTATGCCCCAAAAATATATGTTTTCCTATTTTTATTAAAATACTTTAAAACCAAAAACGTATATTTAGCATAACCTTTTCCAACAAATATTATTCATTTAAAATTCAACAATTAAAAGTAATTTCAGTTATTAAGATCAAATTTCCATTACAATTGTGTGTGTCGCTCGTGTTATAACCAACCCATAATCCCTTCTATAAGTGTTCATCCAACCCTACTCCTACTTTATTTATCTTCCATATAAAGTACATCGTAAATAAAACATTGTCTTATGATGAGATAATGATGGTTATACAGGCGACTCATACTCATAAAGCTTACAAACCTAAGGTTTAAATTGACCTACCATAAATGATTAAACCTACCTAAGGTTTAGGAAAATCATTAAACATAAGCTCTGATATCAAATGTGACAACCCACTAATTTTAACATCTAAAATTAGCGACAAATGCCATCTAGATATACTTGGACACTAACTTCAGACATTAAAAATAATGGACCATTGGTAAGTTAATTTGAAATCTAAAATTAATATGGGAAAAAGGAAAACAACTCATAGAGAATTAAAATAAATAACATACATATTCTAATAAAACATACAAGGTCCATTAAAATAAATAGATCATCCCAATATTTTTATACATCAAACATTATTAAATTTATAAATAAATACAACTTTGAGGTAAACAACCCATAAAAGTAGCACATAACTAAAGCTCATTTCTTTTCTTTTGCTTTCTTTCGCATATCAAATTTGCAAATATGTACAAACAGAAAAAGGTATCAATTATGTTTGGACTGTGCCAAATTCTATATACCCCAGCCAAACCTAAGGGATCTGGTGGCTATTATATAGAAAAGACTGCCTACGTATCCCATTGGGGATCAAAAGCACGTAGTTCTGTTTTTTCATCTTCTCCTGCTTCCAAATACTTGTTAGCACATAACAACCATCACATCCATGCAACCAATAAAAGCAGGAAACACTGCTCATACTAAGCCATCAATCGTCGTAAAATATGTGGTAAGAAAATAATAGTACACTCAGTCATTAAGCATCACATATATTTGACAACACTCATTGTTAACCTTAAACATCAAATAAACTATTCATAGCATATATTATCACATATATACTAATCATCAACTATTAGTAATACATCATCAATGCCAGTATAAATAGAAAAAATGTGTACTAATTACTTTATATTGGTAACACTACATCATTCTCATCAAATGTGTATCATTATTAGTAACACAAACATCAATCATCATGTGTACTAACCCATCATTATTAGCAATACAAACATCAATCATCAAAAGTGTACTAACCCATCATCATTTATAATACAAACATCAACCATCCGATCAATCAAAATCAGAATTAACTACCTATATTTTAGTAATAACGGCAACAGAATATCACACACTCATTAAAATGCGATTTTGTCATCATACATCTAACATGTGATAATTACAATCAATAATAATCACATAACTTGCAATCATCTAGAATAATATATTTCTAACCATTATTCTCTTAAGTATAAAATCATTTATATTATTAATTATATATAAAAGCATCTTTATTTATTTCATCTCATAACAATGATAATCCTTCAAAAAAGAGAATATACTTCTAAAATCCTTAGTTACTTCATTTACTTTAAAACACAGTATTTAATCAAAAAAATAGTAATTTACATCAAAGTACTTTTCAAAATAATAGTATTATTATTTTACATCAAAATAATAATACAAACTCAAACCATTTTAATATATTTCAAAACAAATTTATTACTGTTTATTTCAAAATTAACAATATTTATTTAAATCTCAAAACTCCTTCTTAGTGCTATTTGTTTCAAAATCCAAAATGGTAATAACTTAACTTCAAAACACTTTTGGAAACATCCTATTAGTATTGTTATTATTATTAATTTATTATTCCAAAGTATTCTTTTAGTCTATTATCCAAATAATAATAATATTTTCTTCTACAAACACCGTAAACTCAATTATTTTGTCATTTACTCCAAATAGTATAATCTTAAAGAAACTATATTATTATTTATGAAACCTTACTTTATTTTATAAATAATAATAAATTTTCTAGTTTTAATTTAAGAAAGATTTGTCATTATTATTTATGAATTTTCCCAAAAATTCATAAATAGTTACCTTATTAAATTTCCCACATTAATTTTAGTTTATTTCGTTAAATCACTATTATTTACGAATATCATCCAAAATCTCTAAATAACATTATCTTTCATTTATTTATTTATTTTCACATTACATACAGTTTCATTCATTTTATTTTAATTAATTATTTTCCCAAATCAAATCCAAAATTAATTATAATTAAGCATCCAATATGTAACGACCCATCTTTTCGATCCTCGGAAGTTGACACTAATACATCCATGGTATTCACGTGCCGAGCATCCAAGTGCCGAAAAGACAGATTGTTGGGGAGAAAGAAAGAAAAGTCAGAATAGAATCCACATCGTGCTGAGTAATATATAATATACAATAGGTCTTTGCCAAAGAAAAACTGTAATATACATACCATCAAATCAGAGTACACTATACAATTCATCAGCCTGGACAGTTATAATAACCCATCCTCACAAATACTGATAAATACAACTAACAAATGCAGCGGAAAATATAATATATGTGAATATGCCTTGGGCCTCCAGTTCGTCTCTTGAAACTCCAAAGCATCCAAACTAGATATGTAAATATGCTCGGTTTGACCCGAGCATCATAAGAAAGTAGCACCCTGATCAGTCTGGTAAACCAGCATAAGAAACACACCTTAATTGGATTTTAATGTTATAAAAATCTTTCAAAATAAAGGTATCTCGTAAGACCACACCGCACATAAACACGGATGGGTTTTTACCATATGATTATTAAAATATTACTATAGAAAATCTAGTGATATTGTAATAGTGTCTAGGGTTAAAATAAATATTGAATATAGCCGAAATGGTTACATTAATTAAATTCCAGCTTAAAAGGTATACAACTAAGTTCGAAGGCACTTATTGGAGAATGGATTCCATACAATAATAAGGAACCGGGTATCACCTACCACAATACACTTTTAGAAAAATGTACAAAGAGCCACATATGGACTCCCTGCCAGTACAAGACCAGCCTACCCCTTACTGGATAGTACCGAATATTACATCACCCCGGTTTCGTTTGCAACCTTTTCGAGAGCACGCATGCATAACCAAATCCATAAATGAATTAATATATCTAAAAAGGTGATGACAATACCCTAATTGGTGCGACCCACTTAGCCCTGCTACATCTTCCCTGATTTTAGTCATTCCCGGTTGATGAGGCAAGAGGCCATGTTATACCTTTTATATAGCAATCAGTATTGACACTGCCCTCCAAGAAAAAATGAAATGTCAGCATTCATCCATAAAAGTTCGTTATGGGTTTGAACAAAACCGAACGCACCACTTCTACCACATCCATTTTGGAATCACCCTCAGGTTTAGTAGCAAGTAGCTCTTGCACTTTAAGAGCTCCATCTTTAAGTAGCTAATGCCGGTTCGAAATGGTTTTCGAATAACATATCCGATCTCGGTCTTCCCAAACCGACAACAATAGTTTTAAAAACTAGCCAACATTTGATAGTTGATTATTTAACTATCAAATAAACAAACAATGCAACTAGATGCTTAATTTCCTAAGGGAAAATAACACTGGTTAAGCACAAAGCAACTATTAAGCCATTTAAGTAAAACTCTTCATAAATTTAAACTACTTTGTAAATCCGCATATTAAAATACTTTTACAAAGATATATGTCATAGAACCCTTCTCTGCACTTTTCAATACTTGGGGAATACCGATATACTTATTTCAACTAAATAAGTATATTCACAAACCATTCCACTTTATATGACTTAGAAAAACTATGATATACTTAAATAACAACATAAGTACGTTGCAAATCATTGCATTTTTAATACTTAGAAAATATACTCTTATACTTATCTCAATGGTATAAGTACATTTACAAATCTCAAGAATGATTTTAATTTCAAAAACCCACTTAAAATTTGGTTAAAACGGAGTCATTAAAAATAGAGATAATGATAACTCAACACTATTCCTTTGGTGTTAAGTAGGGAAAATAAAATTTCTTACCACCGTAATTAAGAAGATCATTTTAGAAAATCAAATCTCTATTATAAAATAGCTCTTTTACAAAAATCCCTTTTACGAACTCCTTATATTTACAACTTTCTTTCATAAAATACTGTTTATAAATAAAATACTTTTATAAAACACTTTTATTAATATCTAAACATAATTATAGCTTCGTAACAAACCAGAATTTTCGACCCTCGAAAATCGACAATAATACGTCCATAGTATCACCTACCGAGCAATCGAATGTCGGAAAACCCGATTGTTAGGGAAAAGAAGAAGGAAGAAGATAAGAAGAAAACTAAAAAACATAGAATCTCACAGTGGAACGAATAATCTATAATATACCATAAATCTTTACACAAAAACAAAACTGTGATATATGTATCTACAGACATCAATTAGAGTACTAACCTATTTCAGCCTGGACAGTTATAACAACTTGCCCTCACAATTGCTGATGAACACCACAATGAATACAGTAGAAAATAGCCATCTATGTAAATATGTCTCAGGGCCTCCAACTCATCTCTTGAAGCTCCAAGCATCCAATCTAATATGTAATATGCTCAGTCTGACCCAAGCATTATAATAAAATAACACTCGAGTCAGTCTGGAAAACCAGCGTGAGAAAAACACACCCAACATGATTTAAAGTTATACAAAAATCTTTGAAAAAAAACAAAGGTATCTCGTAAGAACGGACGAGTTTTTACCTTACGACCAAAATATCTTATATGAAATCCTCTGATATTATAATAGTGTCTAGATACAAATACTTATTAATCTTAGCCGAAATTGTTACATCTCTAGCTAAATGCATCGAGGTCCGACAAGAACATCTTGTACCCCTGCCACACAGGACTGGCCTACCACTTGACTAGTAGTGTGACGCCCCACCTCTATACCCAAGCTAACCAAGAACACTACGATGTAGTGCTGTCAATTAGCGCGGAGAATAAGGCTGTGGAGGAGCGACCATCCATGTAACTTCTTTGTGCGAGCACCGATACGTCAGATAGAATAGAATGCATATCTTTTAAGGAGGAAATCCGACATACCGGTACAAACACAAAGCTATCACACGGTGGCTATATATAATCTTCGGAAAACAAACATAGAAATAATCATAACATAAATCAGTCACAGACATCCATATCACAAAGGCGGAAGAAGATATGAATAAATATATAACACATGAAAGTGTACATCAGAGTAGTGGTCAGAAAGATCCACGATAATACAAAAGAATAGCATCACGTGCTATACAAAAGAATAAGTACACAACATAGAGTCTATATCTCAAAGGTGTACATCCAAAAACTACTAATCTAAGTAGTTAGCCAAAAGTCAGAATAATCCTGAAGAGAAGTCAAGCAGAAGCACCTGTAACATCTCGGTCTGACCCGAGTATTATTTATAAGAAAATAATAAACGGATCAGTCTAACTATAAATATCAGATGATATGGTATACAGTAAAAGGCATGACATGAACATGTAATAACCATAGCGACATACTACTATAAGTATGTAAATGATAATCAACAAAAGATTAATCAATATCACAAGAATCTTCTCAAAGATAAGGTAGGGTTTCATACCCTAAACTTGTATTCATAACAAGTCAATAACACATGAATTCACCAATGCACAAAAACTGATATCATATCAATGAAAATCATGAAAATTGGTGAAGCACAAAATTCCAGAAATCATCATCAGAAATCCAGAAAACACATAAAAAGGGGGGAGGCCTAACACATGAATGGGAGCATGAAAACTCACCTACGCGTAAACACATGACGAGAAGTTATCTCATGGAAGCTATCCATTAAATTTTCACACAGGAATGGCCCGAAGACCGTAGGAAATGTGATGGCGAAACATCACATAATCGGGGTATAGTCTCCCACGTAGACAAAGAGACATCGCTCAATCGCTAGTCTAAATCACAAAAATGATCGTCATGATCATAAGGAAGTGTCAATCACACCAAGCTAGTAAATATATGAGTTTAGCTTCATGTCCCATAACCACTTGCTTAACTTAAATATTTACGAACAAGCTGTAAATCTTCACTAGGAAATTGTCACAAAAAGGGTTCAATCGAACAAGTCCAAGAGCTAACCGACGAAGTGAACGCAAGCGTTTCATACCACTCGTTTTACTAAGTCGTTTAAGTCGATTTCTCATTCGAGTGAAGTAAAGGCTTGTATATACTAGTAGATTGAAAATCGGTTTGAGAAAACGAACTTTTGATACTTAAAATAGTGTTGAAATCGCTTTGATGAAAGAGTTTTGATATTTACTATTAGTATTGAAACCTTCATATATCTTTAAAGTGACAAGTCATAAAACGATGGTAGAACAAATCAATTCACGTTCGAAGACGTGAGTAAAGTCCAAAGAAGTCAATCCCAAAACCATCAAAGTAGAAATTCTGATAAACGTTTTTCAGAAGAGATTGCCTACGCAGAGTAATACGGGGTTCGACCTGCCCGGTCAGGTCGCGGGGGTCCAGGGGGCAGCGCCCACGGCGGGGTGCGGGGCAGCGCCCCGTCACGGTACGACTTAGTGAAGGCAAGCTGTCTCTAGAAGCCAAACCGGTCAAACGACCAAGTACTAACTCGCGAACGACCTAGGGGAAAAACAGGTCAAACGACCAAGTACTAACTCGCGAACGACCTAGGGGAAAAACAGGTCAAACGACCAAGTACTAACTCGCGAGCGACCTAAGGTCTACGACCTAAATGCGAGCGACCTATCGAAGTGCGCGACCTAACAGTGAGGCGCGACCTAAGGTGATTCGCGACCTAAGGGTACGCGACCTAACATGGTTCGCGACCTAAGACTCGCGACTTAAAGTTTGCCTGGGGAGTTATAGGTCGGCAACGACCTACGACTTAACAAAAGTCGAGCGACTTGAGAGGCATGGGAACCAGCGACCTAAAACTGGCGACCTAAGGATACGCGACCTAAAGGCTTGCGACCTAAAGGCACGCGACCTAGAGGTGAACGACCTAACGAGGTCCAGGGGAAGCGACCTAAAATGCTTCGACTTAAAGGTGCACGACTTAAGGTCTTACGACCTAACAACTTGGCTAGGCACGCGACCTAACGACTTAACTGGGCATGCGACCTAACGAATTAGCAAGGCACGCGACCTAACGACTTAAGTTTTGAACGACTCAAGGAGTTAACTCGCGAACGACCTAACACTTAACTTGTAACCGACCTAAGATTTGCCTTTAACTCCTGAACGACTTATACCTTTAGCTCCTGAACGACTTATGCCTTTTTCCTGGAGATTATAGGTCGGCAACGACCTACGACTTAAGGGCGAATACGACCTACGACTTAAGGACGCGCGACCTAACTCCGAACTAGCTAAAAATGGCCAGAACGACTTATGCTCCGTGTGGCTTTTCGACACGAACGACCTACGACTTAGGCTTATCTCGCGAACGACCTAGCGAAGGCAGAAACGACCTAAGTGCAGTTTTTCACCAAAAACACTAGAATTTTGGGTTTTTCACCAATCCAATCCAAACCAAATGCAAATGCTGATGCTAAAATGATAGGGAACCATTTCCAACAGTCCAAGATAGATATAGGCAAGATGTGAGATCAAAAATCTCACCTTTTCACGGAATTTGATGAAGATGGAGATTTGAGAGCAAAGCAAGAACACCAACAAGCTTGAATTAATGGTCTTCACGTGAATTTGATGTTGAATCTCGGATTTGCAATGGAATTTGTGTTTGGAGTTTTAATTTCCACTTCCCACCACCATTTTTGACAAAGCTTGAAGTGTTTTGATGGAGTGAGGAAGATGGTTGGGCTGAACTAAAGGGGTGCAGTCCAAACCAAAGTCAAAGGCGGGAAAAAGTGTTGAAAATTTCACTATCTCCAAACATATCGAAGTTTACACTCAAAAAGATCGCAAACGTCATTTTGAACTCAATGGGGGTGGTCTCGAGTCCTAATTTGACCGTATGCAAAAAGTAGCTTTTCGGACTAACATCCGACTAACGATAAAATATTTAAATAAAATATTTAAATATAGAATTGATAGATATGCGGGTTGTTACAAGTAGTACCGAATATGATCATCCCTCCATTAATGGGCCCGAAGCATACCAATAAGAGATAATAACCGATCTAGATTTGGAATGACCATACCCTACTTGGGAGCAACCCACTTGGCCCTGCCGCATGCCCGAGTTTTGTCATTTCTCGGTTGATGAGGTTCGAGGCTACGTTTTACCATTTGAATAGCAATCCCACTTGGAATGCTAACGCTACCTTCCAGGCAATAATGCAATGATAGCATTCATCCATACAAGTTGTTCTGGGTCTGAACAAACCAATCTCTTCAAAGATCATCGTCTTCATTATCCTCAAGATTTCACAATTTGTAATGCTCAAATCGGATCGAAGTGGTTTTCGGATAATTAAATCTGATCCCGGTCTCTTCGAAACGATCAACGAATTTGGCAGATTTGATAGTCGATTATTTAACTATCAAATTACACACATAAGCAGTCAGTAAGCCTATATTATAAATCTTTCAAATAATTATATCAAAATATCTTTATAAAGATATATATTCAAATCTCTTTCAATATTTCAATATTTGAAAACAATTTTGAATACTTTATCTATAACAGGATATTTACAAACCATATCAGCACTTAGAAATATTTCCAAGTTCAATTTCTAATCCATTACTTAGTAAAATATTTATATATAAATCCTTCCGTAGTTAAAAAAAATTCCAAAACCTTCTACTCCAATACTTAGGAAAATATTACAAGTTTATTTCCAAAACCATTTGTAATATCAACACTTAGGAAATTTTCATAGCTTATCTCGATTGTATGAGTATAATTACAAAACAAAAGAGAACTTCCCCTTTTACCTACTTAATAAAACATTTACAAATTCATTTGCAAATTCTCAACCCATTATAGCTCATTTTATAAATTCCCGAAATCCATTTCCAATCCTTTTTACAATTTCCAAAAAACCAATTATACTTATTCATTATCCCATCTAACCATTTATAACTTCTTTTATGAATTTAAAGTCATTTATGAAGTTTCTATATCTAACTATTTTGGAAATTTCTTAAGTTTCCAGAAATCCCATTATAAGATTTCTCTTATAAAATCACATCCGTTCAATAAAATCTGGTTCACAAATCTCGAGAGTATTTATAAATAAATTCCAATTACTTACTTTTAAATTCTATGTAAAATAATAAGTATTTTTAAAGAATAATAATTTATTTTCAAAACACGTTTAAGTAATTATTTAAAATATCAAAACCCTTTTAAATAATCAACGAGAACTCATTTCCAATTCATTTTAATAAAACTAATCGATATACAAAGCTTATTATAAAAATTAAAATTCATTCCCACTAATATTAAATATTTGAGAAACCAACTTCCCAAAATATTGTAATACAGATAACAGTTTTTAAACTACATAGTTTAATAAACAAAAATCACTTTTTAAAAACAAACTTAACTTCTCGATAAAAATATATTTTTAAAATTCCAATATAACCAATTTTACATTTATAACTCTCTCTCGATTTATCACAAATCGATTTACGTTTCCAATTTCATAACCTTTTCCAAATTCCAAAATAGAATCCACTATTTCTTTCTAAACCGATTTCCATATCTCACTATAAATTCTCATTGTGAATTTATATTTCCAATTTATCAAATGATAATCATTTCACTTCATTGTTCATAATTTTCATAAGCTCATTTCTAGTTTATAACAGATTTATATTACTAAAATCCATTTATAAATCGATTTCTAATTAAAATTCCATTTATAAATCTATTTCTTAAATAATCCAAACTATATTCCAAAACCATTCAAATATCGATTTTGACTTCCATTTCGTATTTTAAGAATCTCATTTAAGAATCCATTGTCTAGAAATCCTCAATTTAAAATTCTCTATTTGAAACCATTTTACGAAATAGATAAATAAATATCCAAAATCCAATCATTTATTTTATCCAAATCAATTCCTTTCAAATAATCCCAAAATTCAATATAAATATTTTCATTTTCAAAATCGCCTTTGAATTTCCTATTTAAATTCAAAAATATTATTTATGGTATTTATAATACCAAAATTAAAGCCAATGCTACTATAGCATCCAATAAATTAAATCACATCATAATCTATAATAGATTATTCAAAATACATCATATATCACTATATATGAAATTAAAGTCAACAATTTTGAGGAATCCAGTTGGATCCCTCAAACCAGTTCCCTGCAACCACAGATGTTATATAATCACAAAAATATAATTTCCGTTTCGAGGTAGGATATCAAAATAAAAAGGGTCATCCGCTGTTATGCGGGCCACATAGTGTCTCATCCACTCCAATTGGCTGGAAATATTCCCAAATACTAATATATATAATATAACATCCAACTGATAATAATTTATCAATCCATCCAATCAACCAATAAATAATTTTAACATTCTAAAACCAATTATCCAAAATGAGTGAGATTTACTCACTGAAATTTCTACCGTCGCCGAAGCGTTTCGGTTTGGAACTAAAACCGGATGACGTCCGATTTTTGCCCAAAATTCAACAGTCTCCAAATTCATCCAAACTAGTTCCATTGCAAAGCTTTCATCGTCACGAGCGCAACGCAAAAGTTTCATCTCGATCGGACCTCGTATGAAGGAGTTATAAATTTTATAAGTATCGATACATTTAAATTTAAAAATTAATAAACTAATATCAACTTTCCCCTAAATTACATGATTGCAATCTTCCCCAATTTCCCCTGCTCCTCCTGTGCACGCACGAAATCCTCCAGGCCGTGCACTGACACGCCACTTCGGACACTAATCCATCGAACCAAACCCACCATCACACTCTTCGTCTTGATCTCCTTCCACCAGACCCAAAAAAACAACGGCCGAAGCCCCCTATTCAATCGCGATACACTACCCCCCTTCACTGCTACAGTGGAATGTCGCACACTCCACACGCCATCGCGCTCCACCAGTATCATCCTGGAGCTGCGCCTCATCATTTTCAATCCCGATCTCGCCTCCATATCACCAAACAATGCCTAGACAACGAGAAAACGTCAACCCTAATTCACGGCCGAGAAAAACACGCCACCCAAACGCTAACGAACACCACCCCGTGCATATCACCACAAAGATCTTATCAATACCATGCCAAAGAAATAAACATTGGAATTGTCATTGATTAAATTTAGAGATAATTATTTTTGAATGTGTTCACTTTTTTTCACTGGAGATGATTTTATACAGGAGGGAAGATGGAAAGGACGAGGGCGCATGGGCTTGTACAAGAAAGAGCAGAAAAATGTGGGCTAATAAAGATGTGTTGTAAAGTTAAATCGAAGAAAATATAATATCTAAAATTCAAAATATCTAGATATTTAATTCTGAACCTCGATCGAGGCGTGCCGCCTAGCATTCCTAATGTTATACCCCTATTCCGAATGAAATGGAACTAGTCTCGAGCCCTAATTCGATCGTATGGAGAAGATAGTTTTTTAAAACCAATTATTATATTAAATTTCCGATATTAATTTCAACGCGTTTCTATCCTGTACGACCAAACGATATGTCTGATCGCTACGAAATTTGACGGTGTATTATAATTCATTATATGGACCCAAAAACTCTGGTTTCGTCGAAATCCAAGACAGTGCCCTGGAAGACTATTTTCACTCGCTAATTAAAACGAGTTAATTTCAAAATTAGTTAAATCACTTTTTAAATCAAATTTAAAATTTTTATTATCTTCATTATTATTAATAGAAATTAAACAAGCCTTAAATCATTTTTATCCAACTAAAAAGAACCAAGATTCAATTATTTAAACGATTTTCAATTATTAAATTCAACAATTAAACTATCCAATAAATCGCTATATTTGAAATTCGAGTTATTTGATCTATAAAATTAACTTTTCAATCTTTAAAATTAATTAAATATTCCAATTTCAAATAACTAAAATTCTGGGTCGTTACATTCTTCCCCCCTTAAAAGAATTTCGTCCTCGAAATTGCCAAGGTAGGAAAAATACCCAACCCCTTACTTTTTAAAACCAATTAGTCAAAATAACTAACCAAATCTTTTTGAGCTCTTAACTTTCCAAAATCAATTTGTTGAAACATGTTATTACTTTTACCAAGTTCACGAATTCATCCATAGACTCCCACTAATATTATCCATTCAATCATTTCAAGTTATAATCCAAAATCAAATTTTAGTAATCAGAAATTTATACAAAATTTCTAACTCATTAAATTTTCCGGAAAATTTGTCAGCGTCTCCTTTGCGCGGCTAGATCAGAACAACTATAAATCGTCACTCAAGGCACAAACCAGCAAAAGAAAACCAAAGCCAAGTGGCTTAATCATAAAACCATCAAATCGAACAATAATATAAACATGTACCTTTTTGTTGGGCAACCAATTTTACTTATGAAATCAAAGGCATCAAATTAGCTCTTGCTTTTATATACCTGCATCTTATTTACCAATGATATCCAATCATATAGTTCATAATCATATTATTCTACATTTTCAATTTCCAATATTTGCTTTACTTAAGCCCGTACGATGTACATATATCATCCGTACGCAATATCAAATTTGATCGCTCACTCGATCACACAATTCCACTTCCGAACTAGTACCGTTCACACGACCACTCTAGTGCGCACTCAGATCCGGTTCCTTGATTAAAAAACGTCATTCTCCTTGCATAGCCATATACTATGACAGAGAATTCTGAAATCAATCAAAAATCCATATCCAATGTTAGCCATCGAGAATCGAGTGAAAAATTCAAACTCGGATTGATATAAATCATCTCGAAATCCTGTGCTCGAATCTGAATCAAATCGTTATGCGAATAAAATAATATACGTACAACTTACGTATTAATTTCAATTAATTTCTTAGCTATTCGAATTCCTTTTTTTTAATTCACATTCATTATTTGCTTAGTATATCCCTTTCAATACTAATTACCCCTTAAGAACAATTCCATCAAATTTTTATGTTTAACACATTCACTCTGTACTATATCCATTTATGAATTATAAAATTCTTCTTAGTTTATAAACATTTCATTCAACTCTTCTCATGTTTATTACCACTTCACAACTTAAGTCTATATCCATTTTAAATCAAATCCAATTTCAATTCCCTTTTGACTCAATCCATTTATTTCAACTTCAATATTTCAACCATATTCCAAAATCATTTTTGAAATCACACACACACATATATATACACCAAATTCCATTGATATATCAAATCATTCTTTTGAATTTTTGAAATCAAAACCAGTTTTACCAAAACAAAACTTCAATGGTAGCAATTCCACTCTTGGAAACTCGAAAATGAATATCGATGATGCTGTAGTCATCACTGAAATTATTTTCCACCGTACGAAGTGAGTTCAGTGTTTTCTATCTCCTTAAAATCCTTCTAAAAATATTTCCATTCAAAAATATTTACCAAATAATACTATTATTATTTCCTAAAACTTTTGAAAAACCTTTTGCAAAATTAACGGGATTTAAATTCCCAAATTTCCAGCTTTCAAACCCCTTTTTGTTTATAACCCACTATTATACATCATATTTATATAATCCCACTTGATTATATAAAATCAATTCTCAATTGTTTATTTTGTTTGCATTACAATAATAACAACTTTTATTAGAGCACAATACAAACAACAAATGATAATAATCAAAATTATCATTCTCTAACAACCAAGCACACCATATATACCATTATAATTTCTAAAAATTATTCCTTTATATATATAATATAATCAAGGTAAAATTATTTCATTTACCCAATTTCAAAACAATACCATGTCGAATTGCTCTACTCAAGTGTTTAGGGATCCCTATCAATAACGTTAATTACTCATATTGACCAGAATCCATAAGCCACTCAATAGATCAAGCAACACAATATAAAACAATTTTTATATCACTAACAAATACACACTCATATATATATATATACACTCAGACTCATTCTAGGGTGCTACTGACCCTATCTCTAATGAGTAACTCCCACCAAAGCCAAGGTTCTCGCTTAACCTTCAGCTCTGGTACCAAATGTAACGAACCGGAATTTTCGACCCTCGAAAATCGACACTAATACGTCCATAGTATCACCTACCGAGCAATTGAATGCTGGAAAATCCGATTGTTAGGGAAAAGAAGAAGGAAGAAGATAAGAAGAAAACTAAACAACACAGAATCTCACAGCAGAACGAATAATCTATAATATACCATAAATCTTTACACAAAAACAAAACTATGATATATGTATCTACAGACATCAATCAGAGTATACTAACATATTTCAGCCTGGACAGTTATAACAGCCTGCCCTCTCAATTGCTGATAAACACCATAATGAATACAGCGGAAAATAGCCATCTACGTAAATACGTCTCAGGGCCTCCAACTCATCTCTTGAAGCTCCAAGCATCCAGTCCAATCTTTAATATGCTCGGTCTGACCCGAGCATTATAATAAAATAACACCCGAGTCAGTCTAGAAAACCAACGTGAGAAAAACACACCCAACTGGAATTAAAGTTATATAAAAATCTTTGAAAAAAACAAAGATATCTCGTAAGACCACGCCGCACATAAACACGGACGGGTTTTTTACCTTACGATAACCAAAACATCTTATATGAAATCCTCTGATATTATAATATTGTCTAGATACAAATACTTATTAATCTTAGCCGAAATTGTTACAATAATTAAATTTCAGCATAATAGGTATACAATTAAAACCGTAAAGGCACATATTGGAGATTGGATTTCATAATATGACAAGGTAAGGAACTACCTTCTAAAGGTGCATCTCTAGATAAATGCACCGGGGTCTGACAAAAACATCTTGTACCCCTGCCACACAGGACTGGCCTACCACTTGACTAGTAGTACCGAATATGATCATCCCTCCATTAATGGGCTCGAAGCATATTAATGAGAGATAATAACCGATCTAGATTTGGAATGACCATACCCTACCTGGGAGCGAACCACTTGGCCCTGTTTTATGCCCGATTTTTGTCATTTCCCGGTTGATGAGGTTCGAGGCTATGTTTTACCTTTTGAATAGCAATCCCACTTGGAATGCTAACACTGTCTTCCAGGCAACAATGCAATGATAACATTCATCCATACAAGTTGTGTGATATCCCGGAATTTTGGGCAATAATCAATTTAATAATCTGTTTAAATAATTAAATTGATTTAATAATCTTTGTTAATAAAGATTTAAATTGGTTTAACAATCTTCTTTTATAAATATTTAATTGGTAAATATTTATCTTTTAAAAGCTAATTAAATTGTTTTCTATTTATAATGTATATATAATTGTATATATTGTAAATAGAAAAGCTTTGGATTGAATTTAACAAATAAAACATAATTTTCAAATTCTAATAAATTTTGGTAATTTTTGGAAATTATAATTTAATTTAATATAAAGATTTTCAAAGATTTATCAGATAGTTAACTATATAGTTTTAAAATACTTAAGGAAAATGTATAATGGTTTAAAATCATATTATAACTTAAGTTTTAAATTTAAATAAGATTTACAAAAAGGTTTGTTTTATTTCTTTTTAAATATTGCTTGATAATGTGATAATGTCTTTTATAAATTATTTAAAATTTACAAATGTGTTATTTCCAAACAATATTAATAATATATTGTTTTTACAAATAGATTTTAATAAAAATAGGATTGTTATTTCAAATGGAACTTGGGTAGTTATATATATGTATGTATATAACTTGATTTAAAAATTTAATTTTAGAATTTAATTTGAATTTGAATTTAAAGTTTTGAAATTCAAAGATAGATATTTAAATTGTTTTGGATTTTAAAATATTGATATAAACTTTTATTTATAAATATAATTGGTTTATTTATTTTAAAATTTATCTACATATAAATAAGTACATATTAACTAATTAATTAAGCCTAAGTTTACACTAATCTTATATTAACATTTAATTACAAATAATAATTACTTTAAGTGACATGTGTTAATTTATAGGCATGTCAATATGACAAATGTTAGGAAATTTTACAAGTGTCACTTTATTTTTATTTTTATTTTCTTTAATAAAAACTGAATTTAATCTATATAAACATATATCTATTCACTTCTTTTCTTTTTCCTATCTTCACATTCTAAAAACAAAGAAAGAGTCTGTAACTTAAAAACAAACCAGCAAAGAAATCATGTTCAAAATAAATCAGTAATCATCTTCATTTCAAACAAGCAAATCAAAACCCTGTACATTTTCAAATCTGAGTTCTAAAGCAAACCTGTAACATTTTCAAATGCAATCTGGAAATTGTCAACTGCATTTTTCAAATCAAGCACACAAGTTTCAAAGGAGCAACTCAGTTCCAAAGCAATATAATCAAGTAAAACCTAGAATCAAAAGCATTGAAGTGCAAGGCTTAAAAAAAAAGGATTTCAGTTTTCAAGCTTTTCAAAATGGAGGCTCTGTTCTTCTTTAAACTGGTGAGTAAACATTGAATTTAAAAACAGTTTTAAACCTATGTTTATGCTTAAATGTTGTGATGAATATCTGTACAATATGGATTGCATGTGTTCATAGATATAGATGCATGTACATATAGATATAAATAGCTCTGTGTATATGAATGTTTATGCCTGCATGTATAAGTGAGTAAACTTTTTTTTTCTAAAAATAATTTAAGTCTGTTTATGATGTTTGCTTGAGATGATCTTTAATGTATGGTATAAATTATGCTTATATGTATATGTATATATGTGGATTTGGTTGTGCATGTTTGGGAACAACCATAATTGCCTCTGTTCTTGTTTACAGGTTTTTAAAACCTGTTCAAAATTCAATTCCTCTCCCCATAATCTTCTATAGATTGTTATGTTAAAACAAAATGGATTTAAAATTACCAGAACTTAATTTTAAAAATACTTGTAAGTATGGTTAACAAGTAGTTTAACCTGGAACGAGAATATGCAGTGGAACTCAATATATGATAAAAATTCGATTTCCTTAATTATTTGATTTACTTATATAATCTAAATCGTTTTTGAAAACGATGATTTTTGAAATTGGAATCAAGATTTTTAACAGTGTTTTGAAAGAAAAATCGTGGGATGAACGGAAATTGCATTTTGGGAAAATTCGGGTGGTCGGAATATCTATGGTGGTCGTGGCTTCGACTGGAGGAGGATGGAAGGTGGGGGAACCCAGGATAAATAAGTGGAGATTTTTCTGATCATCGTGGTGGTCTGAGATTGGCGGAGTAGGGTTTTGCTGTGTGTTTTAGTCGAGAGTGTTTGCGAGGTGATGGCGTTGGTTATGGAGCATCAGAGGTGATCGCGTGAGTGGGGAACGAAGCTGGAAGTCGAGGCGTTGCTATGGTCGGAAGGACAAGAGTTTCGGTGGACGAGATCGTCGTCGGCGTGAGTTTCTATCGATCGGGGTGGGTTCCAGGCGTTTCTCGTTTGGTTCGAATTCGATTTGCTATCGAATTCAGTTATATGGGTGGACGTATTGATTGTCGAGGTCGTGGGCAGTTTGGCGATGATCGGAGAGATGGTCGGAGTTGAGTAGTTCACGTGCACGTGCACGTGTGTACGTAATATCTGGGGTTGTTAGGGGAGTTTGGGGAAGAAGCTTTGTGCTCGGGTCGAACTCGAGAGGATGCGTGGTTTTCTCGAAGCAGATGGTGTTCGGGGAAAACACGAAGTAGACTCGGGGAAAGGCAAGTTTTGCTCGGGTTCGTTTAGAGTATGTTCGTGAGTGTAAGCTGGTTTTTAAAAGTTTTTTTTTTAACAAGGTTTTTGAAATAGAAACTAGTTTTAAACTACTACTTGATAATATTTTAAGTATTTAAAGGAAGCTATGATTTGGTAATTTTAATATATCAAGTTAAAGTATTATTTTTATTTCAAAACTTAATTAAATGTTTAATTAAGGAAGCTAATTTTAAAGATAAAACGTTTTAATATGTTAATGATAATTAGATCATTATAAGACGATGTTTTATCTTAAGATAATTAAGGTTTAATGGTTTGAAATTAATTAAGTTAATTAAGAAAATTAAAGTATGATTAATTAACGTAATTAATTAATGATAAAGGACTAGTTAAGAAATTAATTAAGAGAAATTAATTAATTTAATTAACTAATGATTAAGGATTAATTAATGATTAGAAATGAATTAATTAAGTGGTTAGAGATTGATTAAGTTGTGATTAGGGACTAATTAATTTAGTAATTAAAGAAAACTTAATTTGTAATTAGAGGTAAATTAATTGGTAATTAAGAAGTACTTAATTTGTAATTAAGTTTTAATTAGGTTTTATTAATTAATAATTAAGGAATAATTAATCTGTAATTAAAGATTAATTAAGGATTAATCAACTTGTAATTAAGGATGGATTAATTTGTTATTAAGGGATATTAATTAATAATTAAGGTCTATTAATTAACTATTAAAGAATAATTAATTAAGTAATTGAAGATTAATTAATGAAAGAAATTAGAGATTAATTAATTAAAGATTAAATTAATGGTAATTACTGGATGTAATTAATGAAAAGATGATTTAAGGATGAAAGAAATTTGGATTAAATTACTTTGTAATTAATCAAGGGATTTATTTAAAAATAATTAATTAAGGAGTAATTAATTAATGAAGTAATTAAAAGTTAATTACTGTATTGGATTAAGGATAATTAATTTGGAAAATTAATTAAGGATAATTACTTAAATGTAATTAAAGTATAATTAATCAGGGTGATTAATTAAAGTGGAAATTTAGAGGAAGATTAATTAATTAATTTATGATTATATAAGTAAGGTTTATAATGAAGTAATTAATTTAATTTATTTTAAATTAATTAAGAGATGAAGTAATTAATTTAATTCACTTTAAATTAATTAAAGATAGAGATAGTTAATTTAATTCATTTTAAATTAATTATGTTGTGATTAAGTAAATCATTGCTTATATAAGAATGGATGACATTGATTGTCCTGAATGGATGTAATCTCAGAAATGAGATAAGTAATGTTGTATGGTATGAATGCTTGGTTGTATTATGATGGTATTATAGATTAACTATTGTGATGTTGATATGGATTACATATTGGTTATGAATCATCTGTTTTAATTGGTAATGTGATTATCAATTGTGAATTATGAATTATCTATCTGTATGAATATAGATAAGTTAAATTGTTTAAACCTTTAAACAACTTGGCCTTAAAAGATACGTTTTGGATTTCGATGAGACCGGGATTGGGTTTGCTACATTACAGCGTGATAGGGGGTTCTCGCTTTGCGTTAGGTGGCGAACGGGAGACTCTTACCCCTACATGTCCCCGGGGGTAGTATAAGGCCTTTTGGGGTTGGTTGCGACTCGAGAGGGTGGCCGTAAAAGCAAACCCGAGGTATCACTGTGAGCCACAGCGGGGCTGGGATGGTTGAAAAGCCTACCGGTCGTGAACCGTTGCTGAAGGTTGAAAAGCCTAGGTCGTTACAGTGGTATCAGAGCATAGGTTGAGCGAATACCTAAGCTATTGGTTAAGTGAATATCAGAGCACTAGGTTGAGTGAATACCTAGGTTCGGAAGGATTGTTCATTAGAGACAGGATCTGTAACAACCTGTTTGAGTCTGAGTGTGTATATATATATATATATATATATATATATATTCGAGAGCGCGTAATTGTTAGTTATATAAAAATGATTTTATGTTGTGTTAATTGATCGGTTGAGTGGTATATGGATTCTGGTCAATACGAGTAGCTAACGTTATTGATAGGGATCTCTAAACACTTGGACCAGGCCAACGGACACAATATTGTTTTAAAGAGGTAGATGAAATAATTCTACCCAAAAATAATTTCTATATAAAAAGTATCATTTTAAATATATATATTTATGTATTTCTACCTATTTGTTGGGTTACCTGTTCGGGTTTTCCAATATAAGTTATAAAGGTAGATAAGGGGGTAGTGTGTGTAACACGACTATCAATGGTTGGAATTTGAGTGTTGAGATTGGAAGTATATCTGACGAGACTGTAGACCAAATACCGTCTCGAGTAAACTTTGTTGTGGTGTAAAGATTTCACCGATCTCTGAAGGAAACCAGTTATGGTTTAGAGTTTATCTTTGAAGTTGGATGAATAGAGTAGATCTATTGGATGAGCTGAAGAGAGTGATGATATTTTGGTAACCTCAGGAAGTAGTAGCTGTGTGATGAGACATGGTGGCTATGGACGTTTCTGAAGATGTTTCTTCTAGGAACAAGTTTGAAGAAGTGAGTCTGTTTCGGTGTTGTGGCTGAGTCCAGTGGGGTGTTTCTATTTGCTTTGAGATTCGAGTTTCTCGAAGAGTTTTGGTTAGGGAATCTTTGGCATCTGTGGCAGTAGTGCAGCTCGGAAGTGTTCTATGTGCCAGCAAGGAAGTTTTTGGCTGCGCAGTTTTTCTTGTGGCGGAGTTCAGAAGCAGCAGAGTAGATACATTTCTTCGATGGATTGGTTAGTTAAATATAAGCTGTTCTGATTAGTGAAGAAAGAACAGTTATCTTTGGAAATTAGGCTGAGCTGATCGCAAAAGTGATTGCGATTGTTTAAGTATTCTCTTGGGATTATTGGAGATTGAGATTCCGTATCGACTTGATTCGTGGAGTTACCAGAAGTTCAGCTTAGTAGAAGGATGTCTCCTAGAGAATAATTTGGTGAAGCAGCTCAGGATTCTTTGGAGAGGGATTGACCACACCTAATTTTCTGGTGAGGATTCTGTTAAGGTGTTTTTGACCAAGTAGAATGGTTCACTAAGATTTTATTGATATGGTGAACTGTGGATGATCAAGTTTGTGCTCGAGTTTCTCCGATGACATTCTCATCTATTCCAGATCAGAGTTGTGCAGCGGAAGCAGTTTGGGAGTGCATCTGTTTGTCTTTTCTAGATTGAAGGAGTAAGATTAGTCTTCTGATATTTGAGGAGTAGAGTTTGTTTTTGGTTGATCTTGAGGAGATCATTGTGTTGGGTTGTTTTTGATCTAGTTGTTTCTAGAAGCATCGGCAAAGGTTGAGCTGATCAGGAAGGATATTGACAGACAGGATCATCAGAAGAGTTTTGTAAATAAGAGACAAAGGAATTTGGATTTCGAAGACGGAGATTTGATTTGGGTAAGAGATTGGTCTACAGGATTAAATTGCCAGTTTGGATAACTGGGATTCGTTGTATTTCACGTATCTGAGGGAGTACGTATTTGATCTATCTTTGATTTTGGAACCAGCAGTTCAGGAAGGTTTGGTTGTTGAATCAGACTCGTCTGTAGTCTGATATCCTGTTTAGTTTTATAGATCTAAATGAGTAGGAGCTCTGTAGCTTAGTAGTATTGATTGGATTCTATAGAGCGAGTATCCCGATGTATACTTGGGGAAACTCGAGGAAATTCTATCCAGAATTTTGTCTAGATAATTAGAATTGTTTGTTTGGATGATTGGTTGCTATGGCTGAAAATATATGATTGTGTTTTTAAAATTTAAATCTTAAATAGATTATTAAATTACCTTTGTTTTAAATTTCGGGGACGAAATTATTTTAAGGGGGGAGGAATGTGATATCCCGGAATTTTGGGCAATAATCAATTTAATAATCTGTTTAAATAATTAAATTGATTTAATAATCTTTGTTAATAAAGATTTAAATTGGTTTAACAATCTTCTTTTATAAATATTTAATTGGTAAATATTTATCTTTTAAAAGCTAATTAAATTGTTTTCTATTTATAATGTATATATAATTGTATATATTGTAAATAGAAAAGCTTTGGATTGAATTTAACAAATAAAACATAATTTTCAAATTCTAATAAATTTTGGTAATTTTTGGAAATTATAATTTAATTTAAAGATTTTCAAAGATTTATCAGATAGTTAACTATATAGTTTTAAAATACTTAAGGAAAATGTATAATGGTTTAAAATCATATTATAACTTAAGTTTTAAATTTAAATAAGATTTACAAAAAGGTTTGTTTTATTTCTTTTTAAATATTGCTTGATAATGTGATAATGTCTTTTATAAATTATTTAAAATTTACAAATGTGTTATTTCCAAACAATATTAATAATATATTGTTTTTACAAATAGATTTTAATAAAAATAGGATTGTTATTTCAAATGGAACTTGGGTAGTTATATATATGTATGTATATAACTTGATTTAAAAATTTAATTTTAGAATTTAATTTGAATTTGAATTTAAAGTTTTGAAATTCAAAGATAGATATTTAAATTGTTTTGGATTTTAAAATATTGATATAAACTTTTATTTATAAATATAATTGGTTTATTTATTTTAAAATTTATCTACATATAAATAAGTACATATTAACTAATTAATTAAGCCTAAGTTTACACTAATCTTATATTAACATTTAATTACAAATAATAATTACTTTAAGTGACATGTGTTAATTTATAGGCATGTCAATATGACAAATGTTAGGAAATTTGTAACGACCCTGAATTTCGAACAAATTAAATTGAGAATATTTAATTTATTTTAAATATTTGAACGATGATTTAATTTGAATCCCCGATATAACTTTGAAATTGACGATTTAATTATAAAATTTAATCGATTGAAAGTTGAATAGAAATTTAAATCTTCAATTTACAGCTGAAGAAAAATATTTCAAAAGCTTGTAAAATTTATATTGATAATTCTGAAGATAACAGAAGCTTCAGAATCCAATTTCGAATTGATTTGATCAGTTTTGAAATTTATATCGTTTAACCGATATTTAAAAATAGTCATTTTTCAAACAGTCTTGGAATTCGACGAAACCAGTTCCATTGGGTCCGTAATATTGTATTATTGCCGGATTTCAAATTTCGTATTTTTCGGGTTTGTTATGCGATCGTACGGCGTGTAAACGCATTAAAAATCTTTATCGAATTTAAATTTGAATTTAAATTTAAAATGGTCAACATCACCACACGTTCATCTCCTTAAAACACGCCAAGAATCAATATCGTGCAACCATGCCTCCACTGTTTTTTAAACACTCCTCTCCCTCTTCCATCAGTTCGAACGAAAAAAAAAAGAGAAAAAAAATCATCTCGTTCCAAAACAGTTTATAAAAAAAATGGCCGAACAAATAAAACTAAATCCCCTTTCCTCATTCTCTGTCCTTAACAAATCAAAAGCGTGCTCGTTCAAATGGGGCAACAATCGGCAGACAAAGTCGAGCATCATTCGAACACGTGATATCGATTCGAGCCTTCATGGTCGCGTCATTCGAGAGGATTGGGCCGCGAGTTCGTTTCGCGATGGCGGAGGGCGACGAATTGAAGGCAGCGCGACCGCGTGGGCGATGATGTGTGTGGCGCGCGATCTCGTGAGTGGGAGGATGGCACACACTCGCGTACGAGATGGCGGCGACTGGCGTTAGCACGTGGAAGGGGGGTGTCGCGATTGCGAGTCGTGTGCGCGAGCTAGGGCAACAACTGGGTGGCACGAGCAGCTAGGGCTTAGGTCGATTTCGAAGCTGGGCCACGTTTTTGCAGTCGTGATTTTGGGAAGGAGGCCGTGATCGATGGTCAATTTGGGGGAGTTGTAGTCGGCGACGTCGACGTGTATTCTTGACGAGGCTGAGAGGTATATGCAGTAAGGTATTGGTTTAAAATTTGTTTAACTTCATTTTGTTAGAAATTATTAATTTGATATTAACAGAATAAAGTGAAAATTCTCTGATAGGCAGTTTTCAAAATGTCTGATGTAAAAGGAAATTGATTTAAAGATACTAATTTAAAGTAAAATAATTAGTTAAAATAAATTTATTTAAAAGAAATTGGTTTAAAGTCAATGGTATTAGTTGAAATAAAATCAATAGTTGATTTAATTGTTAAAACGAAATAAATTGTTCGATTATTCCAAATATTAATAAATTGTATAAAATATTTATACAAGGTCTGAAATCGAGAAAACAAACTGGATGGAAAAATGGGATTGCAAATAAAAGCTAAGGTGAGATTTTCTCACTCGAAGGAAAATTGTGTTTTACAGTTATTGATTGATGATATGATTGCTATGTTGATGTGATATTAGATATGATAGGATATATCTATATATATATAGCAATATATACATATTGGCATATGTATATATTGGATTGATGATTTCCCGCCTCGTATAGCGGATGAGACCCTATTGCGCCGTTAGTAAGCGGATTTATAAAAACCTATATACCGCGATAATTCCGTACTGGAGCGGAATTGGTATTGTGCTAACATCTTTGGATGCAGGGAAACAGGTTGGAGGGATCCAACTGGACCCCTCACATGTATTTAATTCATTTCTATTGTGATATGAATCTGTGAATGATTATAGTGAGGCTATTTATCATATTGATATCTGGAAATTGTTTGAAAGCTAAAATTTAGCTGAATGGATGTTTTGACATCATTGGATTCCAAAGATAAACGAAATTGAATTTTTGAGATTCAAGTAGAAATTTTGAAGAAAAGAATTTAAAAGTATAAAAGCTGTTTTTATAATCTTATCGAATTTATTTCCAGAATAAAGTGAAAATGTTAAATAAATGAATTTAGTATAATAGTGATTTTAAATTGAGGAAATTAATTTAAAATCTGGATTTTTAAATAGACTGAAAGAAACAATTGAAATATATTTTCTTGGAAAGGAATTTATTTAAAAGGAGATAAGTTGGAAATCCAATTAGAAATTTAATTGGTAAGTTGAAACGATTTGGGAAATCAATGTAAAATGGTTTCAATTTAAAGAATCCATTTAAAAACAGGATGTTGAGTAATTTGAGAAAAATAAGGAATTTATTTAGTAGTAAAAATAAATTTAGAAATCAATATTGAAATTGATTTGGTATTGAAGTTTTAATAAATGGAAATTGGAATTTATAAAAGTTGGTTATAAATCCGAAATCACTTATTTTGATAAGTAGAATATAGAAGTTGATAAAAAGAAGATTTATAAGTCGAAGTGTTATTAAAATAGAAGTAGAATTTATAACCGTGTTTATAAATTCGAAAGCGATGGAATTTGATGAATTAAATATAGAAGATTATCAGAGTAGATATATTCGCGATTTTGGATAGCGAATTCCTATTGAAATGAAAATGTGTAGAAATGATTGGAATTGGGTTAAATGAAGTATATTCACGATTTTGGACAGTGAATATATTTTTAAGTAAAAATGGTTATGTTTGGGAAAGCGATATTATAAATGAAGTTAATTGTTTTAAAAGATGTTTTAAAACGTGTTAAATATCGAAATCATAGATTTCAACATTTATTGTTGAAATAGACGTTTTCGAGAAACTTAAGGAAATGGTGGACTATAACACTGTTGTTATAGTAAATGATTTCCGAAAGGAAATGTTTTATGTAGTATTGGGATTTATATATCTATCTAAAATCCGAATCCCTATACTAGTGATTTTGAGTCGTCGTAACGATGTTTTACGTAACATTCGTTTTGACTCAAATAAATGTTGTTATAATAAATGATTTCCTTAAAGAATGAATATATACTTAATTTGATTTAAGTATATCGGATATTTTCCAAGTGTTGAAAATAAAAGATTTGTGAAATACTTATTATTAGATAAGTATGGAAATGTTTTCCAAAATGAAATGAAACGTTTTGAGATTTTATCTTCTTAAAGATAAAATGAAGTTGAATATTGGAATCGATTTGAAAATCGTATATCAGTAGATATTTTTGAAATATAAAATCACTATGGAATTTATAAAAGAAAGGGAAACTGTTTAGAAAAATAAATATCGATTTATTTTAGAAGTGTGGAAATTTTATATCTAGTAAAAGATATTTTGGAAGATGAAATAATTTGGAAAATTATTTGGAATCTGATGATGTTGCGCATCTTTATTGATAGTTAAATAACCGACTATCAATAATTACTTTGAGTAGGTATTTGTTGTGAATTGGATGAAATTGAATGCCACACTTATTTTTGAATAATCGCTCACTATTCGGGTTAGCCGGGAAAGGACCATGGGGTCGTATAACCCATTCCGAATATGTGATACGTCGTTATGAATTGCATTCGAAGACCGGTGTTGAAGACCGGATATTTTTGAAAACGGAAGGATTACCGTCGAGTTACTCTACATCGACTGATCTTCGATTTAGAGGTTTTATCACCCTTAGTGACGGGAAGTCCTGACGTGATTGAAAATTATCCGGAAATGCAAGGGCTTCGTGAGAAGTGCCTTCGGTTCTGTTCGATCCCGGAACAGACTTGTATGGATTGTGTGTCTGACGTTACAATTTGAGATATAAAGCTGATTTCTTTCAAATACATTTCTGTTGGTGGCGGAGAATTTATTCTCTTAGCTTAACACCCTTCTCTGAGACGTACGAGCTCAGAGGTTATGTAGTTGAAATTTATCAGCGATATATCCCAATTTGGTAACGTGGCATACCGAGTGTTGCTGTGAAATGATCAGTGTTTGATCATTTGTGATATGATCATTTGTTTGATCTTATATCTTTGTGATCATAGGTTGATCATTTTGTTTGACCCGAAGCAGGGCTTTTTGTAGAAAGCGTAGCTTTGTGGACGAGACTTCGTCGAGCCTCACACCCCGGAAATGGTCGAAACAGGAAGGATGCAGCAAGGTTCTAGGGAGTAGCGCCCCTTAGTGTATGTCATTCCTTCTGGATAAAGGTGGTATCATGGTATGGAGCCCAGATACTTAACCTCTATGGTTGCTGCACAGTTATTATTACTTTGTGGTTTGTTGGAAATCGGGGATCCTCGGGAAGATCGGTGACGATCGGGGGATGGCATACGCGTGTCAGTAGTTACCTACTTTTGCAGAGGTAACCCGGCCTTGTGTTGGCAGAGATCTAACCGTAACGTTAGGTTCTCGGGTCGTCTATTCCAGGGACGTACCCATCGTGGATAGGAAGTTCCTTTGCCTGACCATTTGTTGGAAATCCAAAGAAACAATATGTGACTTGTACGGTTTTAGTTGTATTACCTGCTATGGAATGTGGCGGTAACCTGCTATTGAACATAGTAGCTATAGTAGGCATACGATACTGGTCGTATGTTGGCTAAGATTAATATTATACTTTCGAAATGTTTTCTACACTATGCACTAATAATAATATCAAAATGATTTGATTTTGCGTAGTAAGCATCTTTGACTATCATAAGAAGAAATCTCCTCCAATTCTGCGTTTGCATTGTGTGTGTGGTGGGAGGTCTTATGGTAGTTTCATTTTCCAAAAGCATTGCGAATTGACTTTAAAATTATCCTGTTGTTTATTTTAAAGAATAACTGTTTTACGATCTCACACCAGTCACCATGACTGACTCGGAGTTTATTGTTTCCCTTCTAAACTCTGGGTGCCCACCAATTTCCACACGGGCAGCCTAGAGTTATATTATCAGGATATCCTGGATATTCTGGAGCTTTGGAGATAAGCTGGATGGCGAGACGTAGTATTTGTATCTGATAGTATTTATTCCGCTGTGTATTCTGTATGAGGACAGGTTATATAACTGTCCATTGTTGTATATTGACTCTGATGATTGATGTATGTATAAAATGATATAGTTCTTTGGTTTAAAGATTACTGATTTATCTATTATATATTGTTCCGCTGCGATGTGTAAGATTCTGATATTGTTCTGTTTCTGTTGCTGTTCTCTTGTTCTGTTGTTGTTCTTCTTTCTTTTTCTTCTATCTTCTTCTTCTACCTTTTTCTTCCTTCTTAAAACCATAACTTTTCGGGTTTCCGGCATTCGATGGCTCAGCAGTCGATAAAGTGAGTATCGATGTTGAATTTTCGAAAGTCGAAAATTTTCGGGATGTTACATTTGGTATCAGAGCATATGGTTAAGCAACAACCCTGCTCTGTTGGGTGTTACTCATTAGAGATAGAGTCAGTAGTACTCTAGAATGAGTTTGAATGTAATAATAGATATGAGCGCGTATTTGTTAGTGAATATAAATTTGTTTTGTATTGTGTTGACTTATCGGTTGATTATTTATGGATTCTGGTCGGTGCAGTCTAGCTAACTGTAATCGATAGGGGTTTCTAAACTCTTAAACAAGATAAACCGACACAGTATTGTTTTAAATAGGGTGAATGAAATAATTTTACCCAAAACTATTTTTGTATAGAAAAGAAATAATTTTCTGTAAATTATTATGATATATGGATGCATGGTTGTTAGAAAGTAATGATGTTAATTATCCTCATTAATATATATGTGGAAATTGTATATGAAATTGGGATTAAAACAAAGAACCAGGAAATAAATCCATATATAAATGAAATTTGAGAATATAAATTATAAATGTGAATTGTAATTTAAAATGGAATTCCAGAAAAGTTTTTGGAAATGTTTTGAAAAGAATTTGTAAATTTTGGAGATTTGGAAGTTTAAATCCTTTTGATTTGAAAATGAATTTCAAAGGTTTGAAAAATGTTTTGAAAAGATGAAAAGCTCTAAACTTTTTTAGGTCGCTGGAAAATAATTCCGATGATGATCGCGACATCACCGGTGTTCATTTTCGGGTTTCCAAAAGAGGAATTGCTGCCAAATTGTTTTAAATGAAAGTTGTTTGTAAAATTTGGGTTTTGTTTTGGAAATTCAAAGGAAATTTGAATTGATTTCAAAATGGTTTTTGAAATGTTGGTAAACTCTGGAATACTATGTAGAAATATTTATGAAATATTGTTAAGTTGATAACTTATACAATTTGAATGGATAGAATGAATTTAACTTAAAGAATGAAGTTAAATTAATGTAAGTACAAGTGAATCAATTTAATGAAAGTAAATTGAATGTTGAAAATTCATTTCAAATTTGTAAGCAATAAATTGAATTGAATAATTATGAATGAGAGATGAATTAAAAGATTCAATAATGGAAAGTGATATGAATTAGTAACTGAAACTAATCTAAAATAAGCAGTTGTAAATAAAGGTTAACCGATGAAATTCAATATTTCGGAATTGAAGATAAATTGAATCCAAATTTAGTTGAAATGGTAAACTAAATTCAAATGAATGTGAAATGTGAAATTGAATGATAATGGATATAACTTCAATAGTAAACTAGAAATGGTATAAGAAGTTGATATTAGAAGTTGTAATTAAATTTGCAGAATAGTTTGAATGCTGTAACTAGATATTATGGCTAGTAGATATACAGGTGTTATAAATTGGATTTGATCTTCAAAGATAATTTGAATTGCTCAACAAAAGGTATGTATTTGAGTTTTAATATGAGTTTTTGATGATTTCTCTCTAGCCGCTTGGCTTTTTCTTTTTCTTTTTGAAATCTGAGAGTCCGTAGGGACGTTTTGTAGTCGTACCGTATTAGCCGCGCAAAGGAGACGCTAGCGAAATTTTTTGAAAATTTAGAGTGTTAGAAATTTTTTTGAGAAAATTTGGAAGTTTAAATTTGAATTTAAACTTAAATTTGAATTGTTAAGTAAAACAATGTTGTTTTGAAACCTATAATTGAAGTGGGACATTTAGTTGAATGATAACGAATCTTTAGTAGAAAGATTTGTTTTGAGAATTGATAAAACTATTGGATTGTGAAAGATAGTAGACGAGTTAAGGACCACTTTTCCTAACTTGTAATTTCGAGGACGAAATTCTTTTAAGGAGGGAAGTCTGTAACGACCCTGAATTTCGAACAAATTAAATTGAGAATATTTAATTTATTTTAAATATTTGAACGATGATTTAATTTGAATCCCCGATATAACTTTGAAATTGACGATTTAATTATAAAATTTAATCGATTGAAAGTTGAATAGAAATTTAAATCTTCAATTTACAGCTGAAGAAAAATATTTCAAAAGCTTGTAAAATTTATATTGATAATTCTGAAGATAACAGAAGCTTCAGAATCCAATTTCGAATTGATTTGATCAGTTTTGAAATTTATATCGTTTAACCGATATTTAAAAATAGTCATTTTTCAAACAGTCTTGGAATTCGACGAAACCAGTTCCATTGGGTCCGTAATATTGTATTATTGCCGGATTTCAAATTTCGTATTTTTCGGGTTTGTTATGCGATCGTACGGCGTGTAAACGCATTAAAAATCTTTATCGAATTTAAATTTGAATTTAAATTTAAAATGGTCAACATCACCACACGTTCATCTCCTTAAAACACGCCAAGAATCAATATCGTGCAACCATGCCTCCACTGTTTTTTAAACACTCCTCTCCCTCTTCCATCAGTTCGAACGAAAAAAAAAAAGAGAAAAAAAAATCATCTCGTTCCAAAACAGTTTATAAAAAAAATGGCCGAACAAATAAAACTAAATCCCCTTTCCTCATTCTCTGTCCTTAACAAATCAAAAGCGTGCTCGTTCAAATGGGGCAACAATCGGCAGACAAAGTCGAGCATCATTCGAACACGTGATATCGATTCGAGCCTTCATGGTCGCGTCATTCGAGAGGATTGGGCCGCGAGTTCGTTTCGCGATGGCGGAGGGCGACGAATTAAAGGCAGCGCGACCGCGTGGGCGATGATGTGTGTGGCGCGTGATCTCGTGAGTGGGAGGATGGCACACACTCGCGTACGAGATGGCGGCGACTGGCGTTAGCACGTGGAAGGGGGGTGTCGCGATTGCGAGTCGTGTGCGCGAGCTAGGGCAACAACTGGGTGGCACGAGCAGCTAGGGCTTAGGTCGATTTCGAAGCTGGGCCACGTTTTTGCAGTCGTGATTTTGGGAAGGAGGCCGTGATCGATGGTCAATTTGGGGGAGTTGTAGTCGGCGACGTCGACGTGTATTCTTGACGAGGCTGAGAGGTATATGCAGTAAGGTATTGGTTTAAAATTTGTTTAACTTCATTTTGTTAGAAATTATTAATTTGATATTAACAGAATAAAGTGAAAATTCTCTGATAGGCAGTTTTCAAAATGTCTGATGTAAAAGGAAATTGATTTAAAGATACTAATTTAAAGTAAAATAATTAGTTAAAATAAATTTATTTAAAAGAAATTGGTTTAAAGTCAATGGTATTAGTTGAAATAAAATCAATAGTTGATTTAATTGTTAAAACGAAATAAATTGTTCGATTATTCCAAATATTAATAAATTGTATAAAATATTTATACAAGGTCTGAAATCGAGAAAACAAACTGGATGGAAAAATGGGATTGCAAATAAAAGCTAAGGTGAGATTTTCTCACTCGAAGGAAAATTGTGTTTTACAGTTATTGATTGATGATATGATTGCTATGTTGATGTGATATTAGATATGATAGGATATATCTATATATATATAGCAATATATACATATTGGCATATGTATATATTGGATTGATGATTTCCCGCCTCGTATAGCGGATGAGACCCTATTGCGCCGTTAGTAAGCGGATTTATAAAAACCTATATACCGCGATAATTCCGTACTGGAGCGGAATTGGTATTGTGCTAACATCTTTGGATGCAGGGAAACAGGTTGGAGGGATCCAACTGGACCCCTCACATGTATTTAATTCATTTCTATTGTGATATGAATCTGTGAATGATTATAGTGAGGCTATTTATCATATTGATATCTGGAAATTGTTTGAAAGCTAAAATTTAGCTGAATGGATGTTTTGACATCATTGGATTCCAAAGATAAACGAAATTGAATTTTTGAGATTCAAGTAGAAATTTTGAAGAAAAGAATTTAAAAGTATAAAAGCTGTTTTTATAATCTTATCGAATTTATTTCCAGAATAAAGTGAAAATGTTAAATAAATGAATTTAGTATAATAGTGATTTTAAATTGAGGAAATTAATTTAAAATCTGGATTTTTAAATAGACTGAAAGAAACAATTGAAATATATTTTCTTGGAAAGGAATTTATTTAAAAGGAGATAAGTTGGAAATCCAATTAGAAATTTAATTGGTAAGTTGAAACGATTTGGGAAATCAATGTAAAATGGTTTCAATTTAAAGAATCCATTTAAAAACAGGATGTTGAGTAATTTGAGAAAAATAAGGAATTTATTTAGTAGTAAAAATAAATTTAGAAATCAATATTGAAATTGATTTGGTATTGAAGTTTTAATAAATGGAAATTGGAATTTATAAAAGTTGGTTATAAATCCGAAATCACTTATTTTGATAAGTAGAATATAGAAGTTGATAAAAAGAAGATTTATAAGTCGAAGTGTTATTAAAATAGAAGTAGAATTTATAACCGTGTTTATAAATTCGAAAGCGATGGAATTTGATGAATTAAATATAGAAGATTATCAGAGTAGATATATTCGCGATTTTGGATAGCGAATTCCTATTGAAATGAAAATGTGTAGAAATGATTGGAATTGGGTTAAATGAAGTATATTCACGATTTTGGACAGTGAATATATTTTTAAGTAAAAATGGTTATGTTTGGGAAAGCGATATTATAAATGAAGTTAATTGTTTTAAAAGATGTTTTAAAACGTGTTAAATATCGAAATCATAGATTTCAACATTTATTGTTGAAATAGACGTTTTCGAGAAACTTAAGGAAATGGTGGACTATAACACTGTTGTTATAGTAAATGATTTCCGAAAGGAAATGTTTTATGTAGTATTGGGATTTATATATCTATCTAAAATCCGAATCCCTATACTAGTGATTTTGAGTCGTCGTAACGATGTTTTACGTAACATTCGTTTTGACTCAAATAAATGTTGTTATAATAAACGATTTCCTTAAAGAATGAATATATACTTAATTTGATTTAAGTATATCGGATATTTTCCAAGTGTTGAAAATAAAAGATTTGTGAAATACTTATTATTAGATAAGTATGGAAATGTTTTCCAAAATGAAATGAAACGTTTTGAGATTTTATCTTCTTAAAGATAAAATGAAGTTGAATATTGGAATCGATTTGAAAATCGTATATCAGTAGATATTTTTGAAATATAAAATCACTATGGAATTTATAAAAGAAAGGGAAACTGTTTAGAAAAATAAATATCGATTTATTTTAGAAGTGTGGAAATTTTATATCTAGTAAAAGATATTTTGGAAGATGAAATAATTTGGAAAATTATTTGGAATCTGATGATGTTGCGCATCTTTATTGATAGTTAAATAACCGACTATCAATAATTACTTTGAGTAGGTATTTGTTGTGAATTGGATGAAATTGAATGCCACACTTATTTTTGAATAATCGCTCACTATTCGGGTTAGCCGGGAAAGGACCATGGGGTCGTATAACCCATTCCGAATATGTGATACGTCGTTATGAATTGCATTCGAAGACCGGTGTTGAAGACCGGATATTTTTGAAAACGGAAGGATTACCGTCGAGTTACTCTACATCGACTGATCTTCGATTTAGAGGTTTTATCACCCTTAGTGACGGGAAGTCCTGACGTGATTGAAAATTATCCGGAAATGCAAGGGCTTCGTGAGAAGTGCCTTCGGTTCTGTTCGATCCTGGAACAGACTTGTATGGATTGTGTGTCTGACGTTACAATTTGAGATATAAAGCTGATTTCTTTCAAATACATTTCTGTTGGTGGCGGAGAATTTATTCTCTTAGCTTAACACCCTTCTCTGAGACGTACGAGCTCAGAGGTTATGTAGTTGAAATTTATCAGCGATATATCCCAATTTGGTAACGTGGCATACCGAGTGTTGCTGTGAAATGATCAGTGTTTGATCATTTGTGATATGATCATTTGTTTGATCTTATATCTTTGTGATCATAGGTTGATCATTTTGTTTGACCCGAAGCAGGGCTTTTTGTAGAAAGCGTAGCTTTGTGGACGAGACTTCGTCGAGCCTCACACCCCGGAAATGGTCGAAACAGGAAGGATGCAGCAAGGTTCTAGGGAGTAGCGCCCCTTAGTGTATGTCATTCCTTCTGGATAAAGGTGGTATCATGGTATGGAGCCCAGATACTTAACCTCTGTGGTTGCTGCACAGTTATTATTACTTTGTGGTTTGTTGGAAATCGGGGATCCTCGGGAAGATCGGTGACGATCGGGGGATGGCATACGCGTGTCAGTAGTTACCTACTTTTGCAGAGGTAACCCGGCCTTGTGTTGGCAGAGATCTAACCGTAACGTTAGGTTCTCGGGTCGTCTATTCTAGGGACGTACCCATCGTGGATAGGAAGTTCCTTTGCCTGACCATTTGTTGGAAATCCAAAGAAACAATACGTGACTTGTACGGTTTTAGTTGTATTACCTGCTATGGAATGTGGCGGTAACCTGCTATTGAACATAGTAGCTATAGTAGGCATACGATACTGGTCGTATGTTGGCTAAGATTAATATTATACTTTCGAAATGTTTTCTACACTATGCACTAATAATAATATCAAAATGATTTGATTTTGCGTAGTAAGCATCTTTGACTATCATAAGAAGAAATCTCCTCCAATTCTGCGTTTGCATTGTGTGTGTGGTGGGAGGTCTTATGGTAGTTTCATTTTCCAAAAGCATTGCGAATTGACTTTAAAATTATCCTGTTGTTTATTTTAAAGAATAACTGTTTTACGATCTCACACCAGTCACCATGACTGACTCGGAGTTTATTGTTTCCCTTCTAAACTCTGGGTGCCCACCAATTTCCACACGGGCAGCCTAGAGTTATATTATCAGGATATCCTGGATATTCTGGAGCTTTGGAGATAAGCTGGATGGCGAGACGTAGTATTTGTATCTGATAGTATTTATTCCGCTGTGTATTCTGTATGAGGACAGGTTATATAACTGTCCATTGTTGTATATTGACTCTGATGATTGATGTATGTATAAAATGATATAGTTCTTTGGTTTAAAGATTACTGATTTATCTATTATATATTGTTCCGCTGCGATGTGGAAGATTCTGATATTGTTCTGTTTCTGTTGCTGTTCTCTTGTTCTGTTGTTGTTCTTCTTTCTTTTTCTTCTATCTTCTTCTTCTACCTTTTTCTTCCTTCTTAAAACCATAACTTTTCGGGTTTCCGGCATTCGATGGCTCAGCAGTCGATAAAGTGAGTATCGATGTTGAATTTTCGAAAGTCGAAAATTTTCGGGATGTTACAAAATTTTACAAGTGTCACTTTATTTTTATTTTTATTTTCTTTAATAAAAACTGAATTTAATCTATATAAACATATATCTATTCACTTCTTTTCTTTTTCCTATCTTCACATTCTAAAAACAAAGAAAGAGTCTGTAACTTAAAAACAAACCAGCAAAGAAATCATGTTCAAAATAAATCAGTAATCATCTTCATTTCAAACAAGCAAATCAAAACCCTGTACATTTTCAAATCTGAGTTCTAAAGCAAACCTGTAACATTTTCAAATGCAATCTGGAAATTGTCAACTGCATTTTTCAAATCAAGCACACAAGTTTCAAAGGAGCAACTCAGTTCCAAAGCAATATAATCAAGTAAAACCTAGAATCAAAAGCATTGAAGTGCAAGGCTTAAAAAAAAAAGGATTTCAGTTTTCAAGCTTTTCAAAATGGAGGCTCTGTTCTTCTTTAAACTGGTGAGTAAACATTGAATTTAAAAACAGTTTTAAACCTATGTTTATGCTTAAATGTTGTGATGAATATCTGTACAATATGGATTGCATGTGTTCATAGATATAGATGCATGTACATATAGATATAAATAGCTCTGTGTATATGAATGTTTATGCCTGCATGTATAAGTGAGTAAACTTTTTTTTTCTAAAAATAATTTAAGTCTGTTTATGATGTTTGCTTGAGATGATCTTTAATGTATGGTATAAATTATGCTTATATGTATATGTATATATGTGGATTTGGTTGTGCATGTTTGGGAACAACCATAATTGCCTCTGTTCTTGTTTACAGGTTTTTAAAACCTGTTCAAAATTCAATTCCTCTCCCCATAATCTTCTATAGATTGTTATGTTAAAACAAAATGGATTTAAAATTACCAGAACTTAATTTTAAAAATACTTGTAAGTATGGTTAACAAGTAGTTTAACCTGGAACGAGAATATGCAGTGGAACTCAATATATGATAAAAATTCGATTTCCTTAATTATTTGATTTACTTATATAATCTAAATCGTTTTCGAAAACGATGATTTTTGAAATTGGAATCAAGATTTTTAACAGTGTTTTGAAAGAAAAATCGTGGGATGAACAGAAATTGCATTTTGGGAAAATTCGGGTGGTCGGAATATCTATGGTGGTCGTGGCTTTGACTGGAGGAGGATGGAAGGTGGGGGAACCCAGGAAAAATAAGTGGAGATTTTTTTGATCATCGTGGTGGTCTGAGATTGGCGGAGTAGGGTTTTGCTGTGTGTTTTAGTCGAGAGTGTTTGCGAGGTGATGGCGTTGGCTATGGAGCATCGGAGGTGATCGCGTGAGTGGGGAACGAAGCTGGAAGTCGAGGCGTTGCTATGGTCGGAAGGACAAGAGTTTCGGTGGACGAGATCGTCGTCGGCGTGAGTTTCTATCGATCGGGGTGGGTTCCAGGCATTTCTCGTTTGGTTCGAATTCGATTTGCTATCGAATTCAGTTATATGGGTGGACGTATTGATTGTCGAGGTCGTGGGCAGTTTGGCGATGATCGGAGAGATGGTCGGAGTTGAGTAGTTCACGTGCACGTGCACGTGTGTACGTAATATCTGGGGTTGTTAGGGGAGTTTGGGGAAGAAGCTTTGTGCTCGGGTCGAACTCGAGAGGATGCGTGGTTTTCTCGAAGCAGATGGTGTTCGGGGAAAACACGAAGTAGACTCGGGGAAAGGCAAGTTTTGCTCGGGTTCGTTTAGAGTATGTTCGTGAGTGTAAGCTGGTTTTTAAAAGTTTTTTTTAACAAGGTTTTTGAAATAGAAACTAGTTTTAAACTACTACTTGATAATATTTTAAGTATTTAAAGGAAGCTATGATTTGGTAATTTTAATATATCAAGTTAAAGGTTTATTTTTATTTCAAAACTTAATTAAATGTTTAATTAAGGAAGCTAATTTTAAAGATAAAACGTTTTAATATGTTAATGATAATTAGATCATTATAAGACGATGTTTTATCTTAAGATAATTAAGGTTTAATGGTTTGAAATTAATTAAGTTAATTAAGAAAATTAAAGTATGATTAATTAACGTAATTAATTAATGATAAAGGACTAGTTAAGAAATTAATTAAGAGAAATTAATTAATTTAATTAACTAATGATTAAGGATTAATTAATGATTAGAAATGAATTAATTAAGTGGTTAGAGATTGATTAAGTTGTGATTAGGGACTAATTAATTTAGTAATTAAAGAAAACTTAATTTGTAATTAGAGGTAAATTAATTGGTAATTAAGAAGTACTTAATTTGTAATTAAGTTTTAATTAGGTTTTATTAATTAATAATTAAGGAATAATTAATCTGTAATTAAAGATTAATTAAGGATTAATCAACTTGTAATTAAGGATGGATTAATTTGTTATTAAGGGATATTAATTAATAATTAAGGTCTATTAATTAACTATTAAAGAATAATTAATTAAGTAATTGAAGATTAATTAATGAAAGAAATTAGAGATTAATTAATTAAAGATTAAATTAATGGTAATTACTGGATGTAATTAATGAAAAGATGATTTAAGGATGAAAGAAATTTGGATTAAATTACTTTGTAATTAATCAAGGGATTTATTTAAAAATAATTAATTAAGGAGTAATTAATTAATGAAGTAATTAAAAGTTAATTACTGTATTGGATTAAGGATAATTAATTTGGAAAATTAATTAAGGATAATTACTTAAATGTAATTAAAGTATAATTAATCAGGGTGATTAATTAAAGTGGAAATTTAGAGGAAGATTAATTAATTAATTTATAATTAATTAATGATTATATAAGTAAGGTTTATAATGAAGTAATTAATTTAATTTATTTTAAATTAAATTAATTAAGAGATGAAGTAATTAATTTAATTCACTTTAAATTAATTAAAGATAGAGATAGTTAATTTAATTCATTTTAAATTAATTATGTTGTGATTAAGTAAATCATTGCTTATATAAGAATGGATGACATTGATTGTCCTGAATGGATGTAATCTCAGAAATGAGATAAGTAATGTTGTATGGTATGAATGCTAGGTTGTATTATGATGGTATTATAGATTAACTATTATGATGTTGATATGGATTACATATTGGTTATGAATCATCTGTTTTAATTGGGAATGTGATTATCAATTGTGAATTATGAATTATCTATCTGTATGAATATAGATAAGTTAAATTGTTTAAACCTTTAAACAACTTGGCCTTAAAAGATACGTTTTGGATTTCGATGAGACCGGGATCGGGTTTCCGTATACTGGAATTCCAGGTCTGGAGACCCGAATACCACATCGATCCAAATTAACGATAGGTCGTGAATCTCAAGTGAAGATGAAGATTTAGAGTGCAAGGGTTATTGTCGTTAACTCTGAGGGTGATTCCAAAACGAGTGTAACGAGATAATGCCTTCGGTTTCGTTCGAACCCGGAACGAACTTGTATGGATTGAATGCTTTCAGCACATCGTCAGGCGGACGATGAGCATTCTAAGTGATATGTTCTGATTAAAGGTAATCGTAACCTCAAGCCTCATCAACCGGGAATGGCTAAAACAGGGGAGGTGCAGCAAGGCTTCGTGGGTAGCACCCACTGAGAGCAAGATAGATCCCTGTCTAGAGGTCCCTTTTCTTTTTATTCGGCTTAGTGTGTGGTTGGTCGCGCCAACTACGGGGTTATCTTGTTCGGAATTATCCAGTAAGGGATGGTTCCGGCTTTGTGTTGCAGGGGAGCGGGCGTACTCCTCGGTACGATGATCTAGGCCACGTACTGTGACGGGCGGTACCCCAGTAGCCCTGCCATTGTATGGAATCCAACTCCAATAAGTGCCGTACGTATTAGTTGTGCCCAACTATGTTGGAATGTGAGATGTAAGCATTTCAGCTATTTCTGTATTTTACTTGAAAACCCTAGACCCTATTATAATACAATCAGATTTCTTATCAAATGTTTTAGTTAGCGTAAGATAAAAACTTACCCATGTTTATGTGTGGGAAGTCTTACGTGATACTTTTGTTTTCAAAGGTTTTCAAAGTTAAACAATTTAACCGTTTACTCACACCAGACCCATGTCTGACCCAAGTGTTTATTTCTGTTTTATAAACTCTTGGATACTCAAATTTTTACGAGTAGCCAAGGGATTCAGGTTTAGCTTTGACGAATATTCTGGAGGAGCAATGGAGCAGGAGGCTTCGGCGTTCGTAGATATAGTATTCCGCTGTGTTGATATCTGTGATAGTGTCTTGTCTGGTATTTGAGTTGTAATGTCTAGACAAATGTTTATAACTGTCTAGTAAGTGATGTATATGCTGTGTAACTCTGTAAATTGTTGTATACTATGTAATAGTTTATGTTATTAATATAATTTATTCGTTCCGCTGTGAGATCGTTGTTGTTGTTTCTTTCTTTCTTCTCTTCTTTTCTCTTTTCTATCCCTTTCTTTCTTTTTAGCGATGCGACTTTCTGGGCATAGGAAGTCGGGTCGTTACAAGTTGTTTTGGGTCTGAACAAACCAATCTCTTCAAAGATCATCGTCTTCATTATCCCCAAGATTTCACAATTCGTAACGCTCAAATCAGATCGAATTAGTTTTCGGATAATTAAACCCGGTTCCGGTCTCTTTGAAACAATCAACGAATTTGGCCAGATTTGATAGTCAATTATTTAACTATGAAATTACACACATAAGCAGTCACTAGGCCTATATTATAAATCTTTCAAAAATATTCAAATCTCTTTCAATATTTCAAAATATCTTTACAAAGATATATATTCAAATCTCTTTCAATATTTGAAAACAATTTCGAATACTTATATCCATAACAGGATATTTTCAAACCATATCAGTACTTAGAAATATTTCCAAGTTCAATTTATAATCCATTACTTAGAAAAATATTTCTATATAAATCCTTTCGTAGTTAAATTTTTTTTCCAAAACCTTCTACTAAAATACTTAGGAAAATAATACAAGTTTATTTTCCAAAACCATTTATAATATTAACACTTAGAAAATTTTCATAGCTTATCTCGATTGTATGAGTATAATTACAAAACAAAAGAGGATTTCCCCTTTTACCCACTTAATAAAACATTTAAAAATTCATTTGCAAATTCTCAACCCATTATAGCTCATTTTATAAATTCTCGGAATCCATTTCCAATCCTTTTTACAATTTCCAAAACACCAATTATACTTATTCATAATCCCATCAAACCATTTATAACTTCTTTTATGAATTCAAAGTCATTTCTGAAGTTTCTGTATCTAACTATTTTGGAAATTTCTTAAGTTTCTAGAAATCCAATTATAAGATTTCTCTTATAAAATCACATCCGTTCAATAAAATCCGGTTTACAAATCTCGAGAGTATTTATAAATAAATTCCAATTACTTACTTTTAAATTCTATGTAAAATAATAAGTATTTTCAAAGAATAATAATTTATTTTCAAAACACGTTTAAGTAATTATTTAAAATATCAAAACCCTTTTAAATAATCAACGATAACTCAGTTCCAATTCATTTTAATAAAACTAATCGATGTACAAAGCTTATTATAAAAATTAAAATTCATTCCCACTAATATTAAATATAACTTCCCAAAATATTTTAATACATATAACAGTTTTTAAACTACATAGTTTAATAAATAAAAATCCCTTTTAAAAACAAACTTAACTTCTCGATAAAAATATATTTTTAAAATTCCAATATAACCAATTTTATATTTATAAATCTCTCTCGATTTATCACAAATCGATTTACGTTTCCAATTTCATAATCTTTTCCAAATTCCAAAATAGAATCCACTATTTCTTTCTAAAGCAATTTCCATCTCACTATAAATTTGAATTTATATTTCCAGTTTATCAAATGATAATAATTTCACTTCATTGTTTATAAATTTCATAAACTCATTTCAAGTTTATAACAGATTTATATTACTAAAATCCATTTATAAATCGATTTCTAATTAAAATTCCATTTATAAATCTATTTCTTAAATAATCCAAACTATATTCCAAAACCATTCAAAGCTCGATTTCGAATTCCATTTCGTATTTTAAGAATCTCATTTAAAAATCCATTATTTAAAAATCCTCAACATTAAATTCTCTATTTGATACCATTTTACGAAATAGCTAAATAAATATCCAAAATCCAATCATTTATTTTATCCAAATCAATTACTTTCAAATAATCCCAAAATTCAATATAAATATTTTCATTTCCAAAATCGCCTTTGAATTTCCTTTTTAAATTCAAAAGTATTATTTATGGTATTTATAATACCAAAATTAAGGCCAATGCTACTATAGCATCTAATAAATCAAATCACATCATAATCTATAACAGATTATTCAAAACACATCATATATCACTACATATGAAATTAAAGTCAACAATTTTGAGGAATCCAGTTGGATCCCTCCAACCTATTTACCTGCAACCACAGATGTTTTATAATCACCGTTTCGAGGCGGGATATTGAAATATAAAGGATCATCCGCTGTTGTAACGACCCAGAATTTTGAACGAATTAAATTGAGAATATTTAATTAATTTTAAATATTTGAACGACGATTTAATTTGAATCCCGAATATAACTTTAAATCGGCGATTTAGTTATAGAATTTAATCTGTTAATAGTTGAATAAAAATTTAAATCTTCAATTTTAAGCTGAAGAAAAATATTTCAAAGGCTTTTAAAATTCGTATTTATAATACTGAAGATAATTGAAGCTTTGGAATCGAATTTGAAAACGATTTGATCAGTTTTGAATCTACAGCGTTCGAGTCGATATTTAAAAATAGTCAATTTTCACACTGTCTCGGAATTCGACGAAACCAGTTTCATTTGGTCCGTAATATTGTATTATTACCAGATTTCAAATTTCGTATTTATCGGAGTTGTTTTGTGACCGTACGGTTAGAAAACGCATTGAAATTTAATCGAGTTCAATTTAAATTTAAAATTTTAAAACTGGTCAAATGTGAGCATGTCGTCTTCCCTGCGTTTACGCCTAAAAGCACGGCCCGTTGTTCATGCTGAAGACAACGAAATTATCGTGAAAACACATGCCGTCTTCAAATTCAAATACCTCGTCCCTCCTCAGTTTTAAAAAGAAAAAAAAATCGAACAAAAGAAAAACATAAATGGCCTCCTCCTTCTATCTCGTTCAATTCAGAAATTGCCGAGCCCTTCGAATTCGAAAATCAAAGCCTAGGCATTCGCGAGTGGGTTTCAGCGAGCGGCGGCGTAGAGGAGGGGGGAGTTCACGAGCGCGGCGCTCGCGTTCGATGGAGGCGACTGGGATTGGGGGTTTCTCGATTTCGCGATCGAGGCGAACTCGATTCGAAGCTCGATGGAAAGTCACGCGGGGAGGAGACTTCATCAACATCGACATTCAAGTCGCGACCGTTTCACGAGGAACTCGATCTTGAGGGCGCGAGGCAGTCGAGACTAGGAGAGGCGAACAACGCGATGGACTGGAAGCTAGGGCTCATCACGTCGACGACAAGGGAGGGATGCGAGCAGTATATGATTTGGGGAAGATGATCCCTGTAGCTTGCGGTCGAGTTCATCTTTGGTATGGGCTTCTTCTGTTTTTTTTTCTTTCCACTTAATTCGTATTTTTATTGAAAGAAAAAAAATTGTTAGTGAGGTTATAAATAATTTGAAGACAGTGCATATATGAATATGTGTATATAAATATATATCTTCACAGTAAATATATATGTATATATATATGGATTTTTAATGAGGTTTGAAAGTTATAAAAAAAAATCAGATTTCTATTTTATATATATATATGTAATAAAAGAAAAATATACTCATGCCTATTTTAGTAATTTAAGAAATTGGTTTAGATAAGATTATAAGTTAATTTAATTATCAAATGAAAAATATTATTTATAAAGGGAATTTGTTAGAAGTTCAATCTATTAGGTGAAATGATTATTAAAGGAAATTTTTGGTTTAAAATTAAATTTATAAATTCGTTGGATAATTAAAATTTCAAAACGGAAATTTGTTATTCTATTATTTCGAATTTTAATAAATTGTATAAATTATTATACAAGGTTAAAAATCAAGGAAACGAACTGGAATGGGAAATGGATGGAAAATTTAAAGGCTAAGGTGAGATCTTCTCACTCAGATTTAATTTTGAATTGCAGTTATTGATTGATTTGTTTGAATGTGCTATTAGATATGATAGGATATATCTATATATATATAGCAGTATATACATATTGGCATATGTATATATTGGATTGATGATTCCCGCCTCGTATAGCGGATGAGACCCTATTGCGCCGTTAGTAAGCGGATTTATAAAAACCCATATACCGCGATAATTCCGTACTGGAGCGGAATTGGTATTGTGCTAACATCCTTGGATGCAGGGAAACAGGTTGGAGGGATCCAACTGGACCCCTCACATTGATTGAATTTATTTATACTGTGATATCAATCTGTGAATGGTTATATTGATGTTATTGACCATATTGATGTCTGGAAATTGTTTGAATGCTAAGATTTAGCTGAATGGATGTTTTGACATCATTGGATTCCAAAAATAAACGAAATTGAATTTTTGGAAATCAGAATAGAAATTTCTAAGTGAATTTAATTTTAGAAATTTAATAAATTCGAAGAAAGGAATTTTAAAGTATAAAAAGTTAATTTTTTTTAATCTTATCGAATTCATTCCAGAATGAAGTGAAAACATTAAATAAATGAATTTCGTATAATAGTGATTTTTAATTGAAGAATTTAAATTAAAATTTGGATTTCTAAATAGTTGGAAAAAGATAAAGAGATTTATTTTCTTTAAGAGGAATTTGTTTAAAATAAAATAAGTTGGAAGTCCAATTATAAATTTAATTGGCAAATTGAAACGAGTTTGGAAAATCAATATAAAATAATTTGGGATGGGAAATTAATTTAGAAATGAATATTGAAATTGATTTGGTATTGAAGAAAAAATTAGAAATCGATTTGGGATTTGATTTTGGGGTTAAAAGTGAATATTTGGGAATGTGGATTTAAAAAATGGAAATTATAACATCATGGGTTTATTTACAGTTTGTAAAGTTTAAAAGAACGATTTCTTTTAAATAAATGAATTATAAGTATTTAACTTATAATATGGATTTTTGATGTATACGTTGAGTTATAAAATTGAATGGGTCATTAAAGGAAATTTATAAAATCGAAGTTGTTGTAGAATAGAAAATAGAATTTATAAAACGTTGTTTTATAAATTTGATAATAAATCAAATTTGATTGATTTTAAATATAGAAGATCATTAAGGGAATTTTATCCACGATTTTGGATAATGGATTATCCTTGAAATAAATATGTAGAAAAGACTGAAATTTGGTTAGTGAAATATATTCACGATTTTGGATAGTGAATATATTGTTAAGTAAAATGGATATTGTTTGGGAAAGCGACATTATAAATGAAGTAATTGTTTTAAAAGATGTTTTAAAACGTGTTAAATATCGAAATCATAGATTTCCACAGTTCTTGTTGAAATAGACGTTTTCGAGAAAAATAAGGAAATGGTAGACTATAACACTGTTGTTATAGTAAATGATTTCCGAAAGGAAATATTTTTTTTGTAGTATTGGGATTTATATATCTATTTTAATTTCGAATCCCTATACTAGTGATTTCGAGTCGTCGTAACGATGTTTTACGCAACATTCGTTTTGACTCAAATAAATGAGATTTAAGAATGATTTCCTTAAAGAATGAGATATATACTAAATTTTGATTTTAAGTATATCGAATATTTTCTAAGTGTTGAAAATAAATGATTTGTGAATTACTTATTTTTAAATAAGTATGGAATGCATTCCCAAAATGAATGAAACGTTTTGAGATTTTATCTTCTCAAAGATAAAATGAAAATGAGTATTTGAAATCAATTGAAAATCGTATATCTGTAGATATTTGGAAATATAAATTCATATGGAATTTATAAAGGAAATGGGAACTGTTTAGAAAAATAAATGTTGATTTATTTTTAAAGTGTGGAAATTTTATATCTTATAAAGATATTTTTGAAGAATAAATAATTTGGGAAAATTATTTGGAATCTGATGATGTTGCGCATTTTTATTGATAGTTAAATAACCGACTATCAATAATTACCTCGAGTAGGTATTTGTTGTGATTGGATGAATTTGAATGCCACACTTATTTTTAAATAAGCGCTCACTATTCGGGTTAGCCGGGAAAGGACCATGGGGTCGTATAACCCATTCCGAATACGTGATACGTCGTTATGAATTGCATTCGAAGACCGGTGTTGAAGACCGGATATTTTTGAAAACGGAAGGATTACCGTCGAGTTACTCTACATCGACTGATCTTCGATTTAGATGTTTTATCACCCTTAGTGACGGGAAGTCCTGACGTGATTGAAAATTATCCGGATGTGCAAGGGCTTCGTGAGAAGTGCCTTCGGTTCTGTTCGATCCCGGAACAGACTTGTATGGATTGTGTGTCTGACGTTACAATTTGAGATATAAAGCTGATTTCTTTCAAATACATTTCTGTTGGTGGCGGAGAATTTATTCTCTTAGCTTAACACCCTTCTCTGAGACGTACGAGCTCAGAGGTTATGTAGTTGAAATTTATCAGCGATATATCCCAATTTGGTAACGTGGCATACTGAGTGTTGCTGTGAAATGATCAGTGTTTGATCATTTGTGATATGATCATTTGTTTGATCTTATATCTTTGTGATCATAGGTTGATCATTTTTGTTTGACCCTAAGCAGGGCTTTTTGAGAAAGCGTAGCTTTGTGGACGAGACTTCGTCGAGCCTCACACCCCGGAAATGGTCGAAACAGGACGAATGCGGCAAGGTTCTAGGGAGTAGCGCCCCTTAGTGTATGTCATTCCTTCTGGATAAAGGTGGTATCATGGTATGGAGCCCAGATACTTAACCTCTGTGGTTACTGCATTATTATTTCTATGTGGTTTGTTGCGAATCGGGGATCCTCGGGAAGATCGGTGACGATCGGGGGATGGCATACGCGTGTCAGTAGTTACCTATTTTTGCAGAGGTAACCCGGCCTTGTGTTGGCAGAGATCCGGTTAGGTTCTCGGGTCGTCTATTCCAGGGACGTACCCATCGTGGATAGGAAGTTCCTTAGCCTGACCATTTGTTGGAAATCCAAAGAAACAATACGAGCCTTGTACGGTATTAGTTGTAGAACCTGCCATTCACTTATGGTGGCGCCCCACTGTTTGGATGGTAGCTATAGTAGGCATACGATACTGGTCGTATGTTGGCTAAGATTAATATTATACTTTCGAAATGTTTTCCACTATGCACTAATAATAATATCAAAAGGAATTTGATTTTGCGTAGTAAGCATCTTTGACTATCATAAGAAGAAATCTCCTCCAATTCTGCGTTTGCATTGTGTGTGTGGTGGGAGGTCTTATGGTAGTTTCATTTTCCAAAAGCATTGCGAATTGACTTTAAAAACTTCCTGTTGTTTATTTTAAAGAATAACTGTTTTACGATCTCACACCAGTCACCATGACTGACTCGGAGTTTATTGTTCCCTTCTAAACTCTGGGTGCCCACCAATTTCCACACGGGCAGCCTAGAGTTATATTATCAGGATATTCTGGATATTCTGGAGCTTTGGAAGCAATCTGGATGACGAGACGTAGTATTTGTATCTTATAGTATTTATTCCGCTATGTACTCTGTATGAGGACAAGTTTATATAACTGTCCATTGTTGTATATTGACTCTGATTGATGTATGTATAAACTGATATAGTTCTTTGTTTTAAAAGACTGGTGTTTATCTATTATATATTGTTCCACTGCGATATGTGAGATTCTGATATTGTTCTGTTTCTGATATTGTTCGGTTGTTCTTCTTTCTTTCTTCTCTTTTCCTTCTATCTTCTTCTTCTACTTTTTCTTTTTTTTCTTAAAACCATAACTTTTCGGGTTTCCGGCATTCGATGGCTCAGCAGTCGATAAAGTGAGTATCGATGTTGAATTTTCGAAAGTCAAAAATTTCGGGATGTTACAAGTGGTATCAGAGCATATGGTTAAGCGACAACCCTGCTCTGTTGGGTGTTACTCATTAGAGATAGAGTCAGCAGTACTCTAGAATGAGTTGAGTGTAATAATAGATATGAGCGCGTATTTGTTATTTGAATATAAAATTGTTTTGTATTGTGATGATTGGTTTATTGAGTGGTATATGAACCTTCGTCGGCACAGTCTGCGCAACTGGATCGAAGGGGTTTCTAAACACTTGAATAGAACAATTCGACACAGTATTGTTTTAAAATAGGGTAAATGAGATAATTTTACCCAAAACTATTTTTGTATAGAAAAGAAATGTTTTTCTGTAAATTACTATAGTATATGGTTGCATGGTTGTTAGAAGTGGTAATATTAATTATTATCATCATTATATGAAATTGAATAAGAAATTGGAATTATAAACTCCAAAGATAAGAAATAAATTCACATACAAATGAAATTTGAGAATATAAATTATAAATGTGAATTGTAGTTTGAAACGGAATTCCAGAGAAGTTTTTGGAAATGTTTTGAAAAGAATCTGAAAATTTTGGAGATTTGGAAAGTTTAAATCATTTTTGATTTGAAAATGAATTTCAAAGGTTTTGAAAAGTATTTTTGAAGAGATGAAAAGCTCTAAACTCTTTTTGGTCGCTGGAAAATAACTTCGATGATGACCGCGGCATCGTTGGTGTTCATTTTCGGGTTTCCAAAAGAGAAATTGCTGCCAAATTGTTTTAAATGGAAGTTGTTTTGAAAATTTGGGTTTTGTTTTGAAAATTCAAAGGATGATTTGAATTGTTTTCAAAAATAGTTTTGAAAAGGTTGAAAAGACTCTGGAATTGAGTATTGAATTATGAAAATAAAATTGAGAAGGAATGAATCAATTTGCAATTGCAAGTACATGAATGTAAATTGAATTCGAATTGAAATCCAGTTTAATATAAGTGATTGTAAACCAAAATAGTAAATTGTAAATAAATTTTGGGACTGAACAAAAGAATAAAACTGGAAGTGGAAGTTGAGATTCATTTTGAAGTCGTAAGAAATGAATTGAAATTGAAAAATGAAATGAGACTTGAATCAAGTGGAATAAAATCCAAACCTGAGAAAAATGAATAAGGATTGAATCCGAATAAACTGCTTTGATAATAAATTGATTCATGAAATGGAAGTTGAATTAGTAAATTTAAAACTTGAATTGTGTGAAATGAAATGAAGTTTTGAGATTAGTTTGAAGTGAACTAAAGATAATTGATAAATTCAATATTCAGAAGATAAACAGAATTCAAATTGAATTGAATGGTAAATTTAACTCAAATGAGAATTTGGAATGTGAAATTGAATGAAAAATATGTAGCTCCAACAGTGAAGTAAAAATGTATAAGAAGTATATATTGAAATTTTGTAATCGAATTTGCAAAATAGTTTGAATGCTGTAACTAGATATAATGGCTAGTAGGATATACAGGTGTAAATGAATTGGGATTTTGATTTCGAAGATAATTTGAATTGCTCGAAAAAGGTATGTATTTAAATTCGAATATGAGTTTTTGATGATTTCTGGTCTAGCCGCTTGGCTTTTTCTTTTTCTTTTTGAAATCTGAGAGTCCGTAGGGACATTTTGTAGTAGTGCCGTATTAGCCGCGCAAAGGAGACGCTGGCGAAATTTTTCGGAAATTTAGGGCGTTAGAAAATTTTTGAGAAAATTTTGAAAGTTTAAAATTTGAATTTAAACTCGAATTTGAATTTTGAAGTAAACAATGTTGATTGGAACTTATAATTGAAGTTGGAAGCTAGTTGAAATGATAACGAATCTTTAGTAGAATGATTTGTTTTGATGAATGGATAAAACTATTGAATTTGAGAAAAATAGTAGACGAGTTAAGGACCTTTTTCCCTAACTTGTAATTTCGAGGACGAAATTCTTTTAAGGAGGGAAGTTTGTAACGACCCAGAATTTTGAACGAATTAAATTGAGAATATTTAATTAATTTTAAATATTTGAACGACGATTTAATTTGAATCCCGAATATAACTTTAAATCGGCGATTTAGTTATAGAATTTAATCTGTTAATAGTTGAATAAAAATTTAAATCTTCAATTTTAAGCTGAAGAAAAATATTTCAAAGGCTTTTAAAATTCGTATTTATAATACTGAAGATAATTGAAGCTTTGGAATTGAATTTGAAAACGATTTGATCAGTTTTGAATCTACAGCGTTCGAGTCGATATTTAAAAATAGTCAATTTTCACACTGTCTCGGAATTCGACGAAACCAGTTTCATTTGGTCCGTAATATTGTATTATTACCAGATTTCAAATTTCGTATTTATCGGAGTTGTTTTGTGACCGTACGGTTAGAAAACGCATTGAAATTTAATCGAGTTCAATTTAAATTTAAAATTTTAAAACTGGTCAAATGTGAGCATGTCGTCTTCCCTGCGTTTACGCCTAAAAGCACGGCCCGTTGTTCATGCTGAAGACAACGAAATTATCGTGAAAACCCATGCCGTCTTCAAATTCAAATACCTCGTCCCTCCTCAGTTTTAAAAAGAAAAAAAAATCGAACAAAAGAAAAACATAAATGGCCTCCTCCTTCTATCTCGTTCAATTCAGAAATTGCCGAGCCCTTCGAATTCGAAAATCAAAGCCTAGGCATTCGCGAGTGGGTTTCAGCGAGCGGCGGCTTAGAGGAGGGGGGAGTTCACGAGCGCGGCGCTCGCGTTCGATGGAGGCGACTGGGATTGGGGGTTTCTCGATTTCGCGATCGAGGCGAACTCGATTCGAAGCTCGATGGAAAGTCATGTGGGGAGGAGACTTCATCAACATCGACATTCAAGTCGCGACCGTTTCACGAGGAACTCGATCTTGAGGGCGCGAGGCAGTCGAGACTAGGAGAGGCGAACAACGCGATGGACTGGAAGCTAGGGCTCATCACGTCGACGACAAGGGAGGGATGCGAGCAGTATATGATTTGGGGAAGATGATCCCTGTAGCTTGCGGTCGAGTTCATCTTTGGTATGGGCTTCTTCTGTTTTTTTTTCTTTCCACTTAATTCGTATTTTTATTGAAAGAAAAAAAATTGTTAGTGAGGTTATAAATAATTTGAAGACAGTGCATATATGAATATGTGTATATAAATATATATCTTCACAGTAAATATATATGTATATATATATGGATTTTTAATGAGGTTTGAAAGTTATAAAAAAAAAAAAATCAGATTTCTATTTTATATATATATATGTAATAAAAGAAAAATATACTCATGCCTATTTTAGTAATTTAAGAAATTGGTTTAGATAAGATTATAAGTTAATTTAATTATCAAATGAAAAATATTATTTATAAAGGGAATTTGTTAGAAGTTCAATCTATTAGGTGAAATGATTATTAAAGGAAATTTTTGGTTTAAAATTAAATTTATAAATTCGTTGGATAATTAAAATTTCAAAACGGAAATTTGTTATTCGATTATTTCGAATTTTAATAAATTGTATAAATTATTATACAAGGTTAAAAATCAAGGAAACGAACTGGAATGGGAAATGGATGGAAAATTTAAAGGCTAAGGTGAGATCTTCTCACTCAGATTTAATTTTGAATTGCAGTTATTGATTGATTTGTTTGAATGTGCTATTAGATATGATAGGATATATCTATATATATATAGCAGTATATACATATTGGCATATGTATATATTGGATTGATGATTCCCGCCTCGTATAGCGGATGAGACCCTATTGCGCCGTTAGTAAGCGGATTTATAAAAACCCATATACCGCGATAATTCCGTACTGGAGCGGAATTGGTATTGTGCTAACATCCTTGGATGCAGGGAAACAGGTTGGAGGGATCCAACTGGACCCCTCACATTGATTGAATTTATTTATACTGTGATATCAATCTGTGAATGGTTATATTGATGTTATTGACCATATTGATGTCTGGAAATTGTTTGAATGCTAAGATTTAGCTGAATGGATGTTTTGACATCATTGGATTCCAAAAATAAACGAAATTGAATTTTTGGAAATCAGAATAGAAATTTCTAAGTGAATTTAATTTTAGAAATTTAATAAATTCGAAGAAAGGAATTTTAAAGTATAAAAAGTTAATTTTTTTAATCTTATCGAATTCATTCCAGAATGAAGTGAAAACATTAAATAAATGAATTTCGTATAATAGTGATTTTTAATTGAAGAATTTAAATTAAAATTTGGATTTCTAAATAGTTGGAAAAAGATAAAGAGATTTATTTTCTTTAAGAGGAATTTGTTTAAAATAAAATAAGTTGGAAGTCCAATTATAAATTTAATTGGCAAATTGAAACGAGTTTGGAAAATCAATATAAAATAATTTGGGATGGGAAATTAATTTAGAAATGAATATTGAAATTGATTTGGTATTGAAGAAAAAATTAGAAATCGATTTGGGATTTGATTTTGGGGTTAAAAGTGAATATTTGGGAATGTGGATTTAAAAAATGGAAATTATAACATCATGGGTTTATTTACAGTTTGTAAAGTTTAAAAGAACGATTTCTTTTAAATAAATGAATTATAAGTATTTAACTTATAATATGGATTTTTGATGTATACGTTGAGTTATAAAATTGAATGGGTCATTAAAGGAAATTTATAAAATCGAAGTTGTTGTAGAATAGAAAATAGAATTTATAAAACGTTGTTTTATAAATTTGAAAATAAATCAAATTTGATTGATTTTAAATATAGAAGATCATTAAGGGAATTTTATCCACGATTTTGGATAATGGATTATCCTTGAAATAAATATGTAGAAAAGACTGAAATTTGGTTAGTGAAATATATTCACGATTTTGGATAGTGAATATATTGTTAAGTAAAATGGATATTGTTTGGGAAAGCGACATTATAAATGAAGTAATTGTTTTAAAAGATGTTTTAAAACGTGTTAAATATCGAAATCATAGATTTCCACAGTTCTTGTTGAAATAGACGTTTTCGAGAAAAATAAGGAAATGGTAGACTATAACACTGTTGTTATAGTAAATGATTTCCGAAAGGAAATTTTTTTTTGTAGTATTGGGATTTATATATCTATTTTAATTTCGAATCCCTATACTAGTGATTTCGAGTCGTCGTAACGATGTTTTACGCAACATTCGTTTTGACTCAAATAAATGAGATTTAAGAATGATTTCCTTAAAGAATGAGATATATACTAAATTTTGATTTTAAGTATATCGAATATTTTCTAAGTGTTGAAAATAAATGATTTGTGAATTACTTATTTTTAAATAAGTATGGAATGCATTCCCAAAATGAATGAAACGTTTTGAGATTTTATCTTCTCAAAGATAAAATGAAAATGAGTATTTGAAATCAATTGAAAATCGTATATCTGTAGATATTTGGAAATATAAATTCATATGGAATTTATAAAGGAAATGGGAACTGTTTAGAAAAATAAATGTTGATTTATTTTTAAAGTGTGGAAATTTTATATCTTATAAAGATATTTTTGAAGAATAAATAATTTGGGAAAATTATTTGGAATCTGATGGTGTTGCGCATTTTTATTGATAGTTAAATAACCGACTATCAATAATTACCTCGAGTAGGTATTTGTTGTGATTGGATGAATTTGAATGCCACACTTATTTTTAAATAAGCGCTCACTATTCGGGTTAGCCGGGAAAGGACCATGGGGTCGTATAACCCATTCCGAATACGTGATACGTCGTTATGAATTGCATTCGAAGACCGGTGTTGAAGACCGGATATTTTTGAAAACGGAAGGATTACCGTCGAGTTACTCTACATCGACTGATCTTCGATTTAGATGTTTTATCACCCTTAGTGACGGGAAGTCCTGACGTGATTGAAAATTATCCGGATGTGCAAGGGCTTCGTGAGAAGTGCCTTCGGTTCTGTTCGATCCCGGAACAGACTTGTATGGATTGTGTGTCTGACGTTACAATTTGAGATATAAAGCTGATTTCTTTCAAATACATTTCTGTTGGTGGCGGAGAATTTATTCTCTTAGCTTAACACCCTTCTCTGAGACGTACGAGCTCAGAGGTTATGTAGTTGAAATTTATCAGCGATATATCCCAATTTGGTAACGTGGCATACTGAGTGTTGCTGTGAAATGATCAGTGTTTGATCATTTGTGATATGATCATTTGTTTGATCTTATATCTTTGTGATCATAGGTTGATCATTTTTGTTTGACCCGAAGCAGGGCTTTTTGAGAAAGCGTAGCTTTGTGGACGAGACTTCGTCGAGCCTCACACCCCAGAAATGGTCGAAACAGGACGAATGCGGCAAGGTTCTAGGGAGTAGCGCCCCTTAGTGTATGTCATTCCTTCTGGATAAAGGTGGTATCATGGTATGGAGCCCAGATACTTAACCTCTGTGGTTACTGCATTATTATTTCTATGTGGTTTGTTGCGAATCGGGGATCCTCGGGAAGATCGGTGACGATCGGGGGATGGCATACGCGTGTCAGTAGTTACCTATTTTTGCAGAGGTAACCCGGCCTTGTGTTGGCAGAGATCCGGTTAGGTTCTCGGGTCGTCTATTCCAGGGACGTACCCATCGTGGATAGGAAGTTCCTTAGCCTGACCATTTGTTGGAAATCCAAAGAAACAATACGAGCCTTGTACGGTATTAGTTGTAGAACCTGCCATTCACTTATGGTGGCGCCCCACTGTTTGGATGGTAGCTATAGTAGGCATACGATACTGGTCGTATGTTGGCTAAGATTAATATTATACTTTCGAAATGTTTTCCACTATGCACTAATAATAATATCAAAAGGAATTTGATTTTGCGTAGTAAGCATCTTTGACTATCATAAGAAGAAATCTCCTCCAATTCTGCGTTTGCATTGTGTGTGTGGTGGGAGGTCTTATGGTAGTTTCATTTTCCAAAAGCATTGCGAATTGACTTTAAAAACTTCCTGTTGTTTATTTTAAAGAATAACTGTTTTACGATCTCACACCAGTCACCATGACTGACTCGGAGTTTATTGTTCCCTTCTAAACTCTGGGTGCCCACCAATTTCCACACGGGCAGCCTAGAGTTATATTATCAGGATATTCTGGATATTCTGGAGCTTTGGAAGCAATCTGGATGACGAGACGTAGTATTTGTATCTTATAGTATTTATTCCGCTGTGTACTCTGTATGAGGACAAGTTTATATAACTGTCCATTGTTGTATATTGACTCTGATTGATGTATGTATAAACTGATATAGTTCTTTGTTTTAAAAGACTGGTGTTTATCTATTATATATTGTTCCGCTGCGATATGTGAGATTCTGATATTGTTCTGTTTCTGATATTGTTCGGTTGTTCTTCTTTCTTTCTTCTCTTTTCCTTCTATCTTCTTCTTCTACTTTTTCTTTTTTTTCTTAAAACCATAACTTTTCGGGTTTCCGGCATTCGATGGCTCAGCAGTCGATAAAGTGAGTATCGATGTTGAATTTTCGAAAGTCGAAAATTTCGGGATGTTACAGCTGTTATGCGGACCGCATAGTGTCTTATCCACTCCAATCAGTTGGAAATATACCCAAATACTAATATATATAATATAACATCCAACTGATAATAATTTATCAATCCATCCAATCAACCAATAAATAATTTTAACATTTAAACTAAAACCAATTATCCAAAATGAGTGATATTTACTCACTGAAATTTTTGTCGTCGCCGAAGCGTTCCGGTTTGGAACTAAAACCGGACGACGTCCGATTTTTGCCCAAAATTCAAGAGTCTCCAAATTCATCCAAACCTGTTCCATTGCGAAGCTTTCGTCGTCACGAGCGCAACGCAAAAATTTTCATCTCGATCGGACCTCTTATGAAGGGAGTTATAAATTTTATAAGTATCGATACATTTAAATTTAAAAATTAATAAACTAATATCAACTTTCCCCTAAATTACAAGACTGCCATCTTCCCCAATTTCCCCTGCTCCTCCTATGCACGCACAAAATCCTCCAGGCCGTGCACTGACACGCCACTTCGGACACCAATCCATCGAACCAAACCCACCATCACACTCCTCGTCTCGATCTCTTTCCATTAGACCCATAAAAATAATGGTCGAAGCCCCCTATTAAATCACGACACACTGCCCCCCTTCATTGCTATAGTGGAATGTCGCACACTCCACACGCCACCGAGCTCCACAGAATCATCCTGGAGCTACGCCTCATCATCTACAATCCCGATCTCGCCTCCATATCACCAAACCATGCCTAGACAACGAGAAAACGTCAACCCTAATTCACCATCGAGAAAAACACGCTACCCCATACGCGATCGAACACCACCCCATGCATATCACCACAAAGCTCTTATCGATACCATTCCAAAGAATCAAATGTTGGAATTTTTCATTGATCAAATTTCGAGATAATTATTTTTGAATGTGTTCACTTTTTATTCACTAGAGATGATTTTATACGGGAGGGAAGATGGAAAGGACGAAGGCGCATGGGTTTGTACATGAAAGAGAAGAAAAATGTGGGCTGATAGAGATGTGTTGTAAAGTTAAATCGAAGAAAATATAATATTTAAAATTCAAAATATCTATATATTTAATTCCGAACCCCGATCGAGGCTTGCCGCCTAGCGTTCCTAATGTTATACCCCTATTCCAAGCGAAATGGAACTAGTCTTGAGCCCTAATTCGATCGTATAGAGAAGATAGCATTTTGAACTCAATTATTATATTAAATTTCCGATATTAAATTCAACGCGTTTCTATCCCGTATGACCAAACGATATGTCTGATCGCTACGAAATTTGACGGCGTATTATAATTCATTATTACGGACTAAAAGACTCTGGTTTCGTCGAAATTCGAGATAGTGCCCTTGAGGACTATTTTCACTCGTTAATTAAAACGGGTTAAATTCAAAATTAGTTAAATCACTTTTTAAATCAAATTTAAAATTTTATTATCTTCATCATTATTAATAGAAATTAAACAAGCCTTAAATCATTTTTATCCAGCTAAAAAACCAAGATTCAATTATTTAAACGATTTTCAATTATTAAATTCAACAATTAAACTATTCAAATAAATCAGTATATTTGAAATTCGAGTTATTTAATCTATAAAATTAACTTTTCAATATTTAAAATTAATTAAATATTCCAATTTCAAATAACTAAAATTCTGGGTCATTATAAGCTTCCTTCTGTAAATCTCCAAATTATTTAATAACTCCTTTTATATATATCTTTATATTATTTCTGAAATCCTTTTATAAAACATTTTTATAAAATATCATTTATAAACTCTTAAATTAATATCTTTTTTTACTTGAGATTCCTTTTATAAATCAATTTATTATCTATAAATAAAATAAATCAGATCAACAAATTTACTTTAAACATTCTAAATAAATAATCAATTAACTTTCCAACATCATTAATAAAATAATTTATAAACTCCAAAACATTATTGATATAATAATTAATAACTTCAAAATATTATAAATAAATAATAATTATTTACTTCAAAACATTATATAATAATAATTAATAACAGCAAAAAATTACTAATAAAAATAATTACTAACTTCAAACAATATAAATATAACAATTAATAATTTGAAACATTATTAATAAAAACAATAATAATTAATCTTCAAACATTATTATAATAAATAATAATTAACTTCTAAAAAATTATTAATTATTTATATAAATAACTTTTCAAAATACTAAATATTGATAAATAACCTTGAAACAATATTAAATATAAATAAACAACTTTAAAACATTTCTAAAAAGACAAATAAAAAAAAGTTGGAGTAAAATCGAGACGTTCAAAATCCGCTTAAATGAAAATATTCCATAAAACCCAAAGATCAGATTTTAAATCATTCTTCTAATCCAAAAACCAATTTCATGCCAAAACGATAATTAATAGTATTTTCAAAATACTAAATTAAGGCCAATAGCCACCAATGCACTTGACTAATACTGTTATTGATTTTTATCATTACAGGGGTTAAGTTTGAACATATAACAATGTCATAACCAATAGTGCTAAATAATCAGGATTCAACAAATTTAACAATCTATATAACATGGTTATAACTGAAATAGAATCAAAATGAATATAACTGGAAATGTTAAAGTAACAATATCAAAAAATCTGGATTTCTCAATAAAATTCCTGTATTTTAATTTTAAATAACAATCGCTTGTAAAAGCGAATATTTAACTAAACTACCAATAATTCAACCAAATATAAATAGTAAAATTTATTTACTATATAACAACTGATTTTTCCAAAGAGGTGAGTTATATGCATCGAGATTCCAGTTAGCGCTGAAGCGTTCTCGTTTGAACTAAAATCGAACGACGTCCGATTTTAGCCTAAAATTTTACTTTCTCCAAATTCAACCAAACCAACTCCATCACGCAGCGTTCGCCATTACGAGCGCAACGCAAAAAGTTTTGTCTCGATTGGACCTCGTATGAGAAAGTTATATGATTTATAAGTCATCGATATTTAATTTTATAATTAAGTACATTAATTACAAAATAATTCCTTAATTACCATTTAAAAAAACCCTTTTCTTCCCAATTGCTTACCCGCTCTAACCTGCTTCCAAACCCACTCCATGGCCACACGTTTATCCATCCAATTCTCCCTCTCCGATGCACGAAAACTCGAACCGACTTCGCCGCAATTTTCCTTATTTCGAGCTCCATCTTCCTGACCCCATCGACACATGCACACACGCTTCCTCTCGAATGCCACTTTAGCCCTAGTAGGAGAACAAAGTTGGTCACGATCTGCTACTCAAGGCCGCAGGCTCCCATACAACCACCTCCCCTTCGACTTGCTATGGAAAACCCAAATCCGAAGTTGTTTTCGACCATCCCATCCCCTATCGTCTTGGAAATCAAACCGTAATTAACTGTAAAATTGTCAAGCACCACAAATTTGAAGCCGCACCCTCTAATCTCATGCCAAAAGATAGATCTCCCTATTTCTAATTCAAAGATTTAAGCTTTTCAATTTCTAGATTTAAATTTGAATTGTTTTTATTTTTAAACAAGGATTTCTCGGTTCATTTTCTTATTTTTTGTTTTGAAAAATCAGTACGAATTGAAACAATTGAATAGAGGGATGACATAATATGTTGGGTGATAACTATATTAATTTTAAATTTTTCGGCATCCCGCCACACAGATTTTCATTCGCGTACAAGCTCCGAACTATAAAACAAAAATATGGTCACGCTCAGAACAGCGACGCGATTCCAAAACAAAAATAATATACACTTGTTTTTAGATTCTGAAAAACTCTACAAACACTGCCGTTTGGCGATAAATCATCAAACAAAAATTTAAAGAATTTCCAAATTAATTATTATAGAAAAATCTAACAAATTAAATTAACAATATGTCACTAAAAATCGAGTCGTAAAATAAAAATAATTTTTTTGATTATTTATTTAAATCATTTATTACTGTAAATAAATTTACAAATTGAATTCACTATTTTTATTTATAATTTAAAAGGAGTTAAACAACTCCATTAAATCCATAGAATTAATATTCAATTTAAAACCCTAATATTTAAATCACTATTCAAATATTTATTCACAAATTCAAAGGTTTTAAATAATCTCTAATATAATTCTAGTTTTAAAGCTTCTAAACCACTATTTCAATAGTTAAAATTAACTAAATATTCAAAATCAAATGACTATAATTCTGGGTCGTTACATTTTCCCCTCCTTAAAAGAATTTCGTCTCTAAAATTTCCAAGGTAAGGAAAATGCCTCTAAACCCTTTAGCTTTCAAAATCAATTAGTTGAAACTTGTTATCAAATTTTCCGAGTCCTAAAATTATAGAAATTTTTAGCAACATCTCCATTGTGTGGCTTGATCGCAAAAACTACAAATTGCCACTATGGGTCCATTCCAACAAAAGAAAGAAAAGCCAAGTGCCTCCCATATCTGGGGCATAAAACATCAATCCAAATAACAATATAAACACGTACCTATTTGTCGGGCAATCAAACTGAACTCATGAAACCAAAAGCATCAACTAGCCTTTGCTTCCATGAACCTGCATCTTACTTGCACATAATATCCAAAATATGATTCATAGCCATATAATTTTGCATTTCCAAATGTTAGACATATAATTATAATAAAGTCTTAAGATGCACATATATCATTCGTATGCAATATCAAATCCGATCATTGGCTCGATCACAAAAATTTCACTTCCGAACTAGTATCGTCACTTGACTTCTCTAGTGCGGACTCTGATCTGGTTCCTTGATTAAAAACTATCACTCTCCTTACATAGCCATTAACTATGACAGAAAGCTTTGGAATCAACTCTAAAATCTGTATTAAGTGCTTGCCATCGAGAATCAAGTGAAAAACCCTTGTTCGGATCTGTGTAAATTACCTCAAAATCGTGTACTCGAAACTGGATCAAATCAATTATGCGAATAAAATGATCTACATATAAATTACGTATTTATTCCATTGGTTTCTAAATTATACCAATTCTTTTTATTCGCATTCAATTTTAAACCACACATAATTTTCCAATAGTATTGCCTTTAATACTAAGATTCATTTACAAACCATTTCATAAATCATTTTATTTAACTTTACTTAAGTTAATTTTCCTCTCATAGCTCAATATCAAATTTACTTTTCTTAGCTATACCAATTATTTTAATTCACATTTATTACTACTTAGTATATTCCTTAAAATTATTTATGAACTATTTCATAACACCTTACTTCAGTTTATAAACATTTTTAAAACAGAACCTAGGTTTTATCAACACTTTAAATATTTTAGTTCATATTCTTAATCTATACTAGAATTCATTTTTTGAGTCATTTCATAACATATTACTTTAAGACTACAATCACTTTATAAAGACTTATCTTCTGTAACGACCCGGAATTTCGCCACACTAATTTCTGAATATTTAATTAACTTTAAATATTCAAATAATAGATTTTATAATTAAAATAAAAACTATTTTAACTAATAAATATTGAAGATAAAATAGTTTTCAAAATTAGTTTACCAAAATTTTTAGTTTGAAGAAAAATCGAAAATATGACCGGAAACCGTTTTCCGAATTTTCGACGTTTCATCATATAAAAGTTGTTTGAAATATTGTGAGCTTTGTTTATATTTGAAATAACATTTAAATGGTTAAGAATATAAATTAATCAATACATATTGGTATATACATAGGTATATAAACTTGAGTATATATATGTATATACTAAAAGATGCCTTAAAAGACATGATTTGACACTTTGGCGACTCGAGTACAAAACATGTTTAAACATGTTTTCTTTGACATGATGAGTGGGGGGACAAGGTGGAAGCTGAAATGGCATATGTAATGGAGGGTGTTGAGGTAGAAAAACAATGTGGAGGGTAAAGGAAAAGGGTTGTTTAGGTAATTTACATTTTCACTTGCTTATAAGTAGCCTTTCATCTATCTAAATTTTCCTCTTCTTCCTCCGATCATATATCTCTCATATCTTATCAAAATAAAGTTTTTATTTTTTTCTGATCATGTAAAATTCCAGTGGTTATAACTTTTAACTTGATCACTTCTTCAAATTTCAAGCATAGCTATGTCAAAATATCAATTGTTTACAGAGTGTTTTTGGATCCATAATTTCAAGTCCGAAAATGGTCCTTCTTCTTTTGACCATATCATCTTCAAAACTAATTGTAATTGAGTGATTATTTTTTGAAACTTTATAGAAAATAATTTTCTAAACTTTCTTCTTTATCGCTTTTATAAAATCTGAGAGTAAATAGTCCAAAAACCAGTTGGAAAATGACCTATTTACAGGTTCATTTTTGAGAGTTCGATGATTATCCAAAGTCACTCCACCTTACCAAAACAAGTTTCACTTCCTTGTTCTTTCAAGGTCTAGCCTACCTCTGTATTAAGGGTCCAAGACTCCATCTTTTGCTTAGGAATGGAAGTGCTAGGTCATACCCTAAATTAGCGAGGGTTTGGATAGCTTTCAGTATGCAAAACTACGTCTTCTTAAATCAAGTTTATACAATGTTAATGTTCATGTTAATAGCCTATAAATGCTTGTTGTATATATGTGAGGCGATGGTTTGGTTGTTTGTTTATTTCATGCTTTGAAAAGTTGTCACATTTGAAAGTTAGTAAGCATGTGGTTAGCTATATGAAAAGTTGGTAGTTAAAGTTAATATAATTGTTAGTACATACTTATTACATGTTGTATCATCATTATTTACCTTGTGTTGTGCTTAAACCATTGCTATGTGATGTTTGGTTGTATGGCTAATGTCATAAGTTTATTTGCCAAACTACCCGTATAGCGATGATCGCTATATCGGCACTTTCGGAATATCACCTTTTATTGAAACCGTTTAGTTTCATCTTCGTGCTTGGAATTGTTTTGCAAGCAAAGAAGATTTTGATTAAAAAAATTTCAAAAGTAATTAACCGTTTTAATTTTGATTATTTAATTTAGTTAATTACTTAATTAATAAGGATTAAGGTTAACTAATTACTAAGTTAATGATGTGTTTTAAATATAACTAATTACCTGGTTAATGATTGTTTAAATTAATTAATCATTTTATTTAATGATGTTCAAATTTAGTTAATCATTTTACTTAATGATGTTTAGGGATAATTAATCATTCAATAATGATGGATTAAATTTAATTAATCAATTTGCTAATTACGTTTTTAAATTAATAAATCTTTTTAATAAATGATTTTGAAAATTTATCAACTTGTTTTAACCTAATTAATCTTTCCTTTATTGATGTTTATAATTAATAAATCATTTTTGAATAATGAGAATGAATGAATGAATTATTTAATTTAATTAATTATATTTAAATTTATTAATCAATTTAATTAATGATGTTTTAAAGGTGATTTATCCTTTTTAATTAAAAGTTATTGGTGTTTATTAATCAATGTAATAAGGATGTTTTAAGTTATTAAATCATTTTTAAATTGATGTTTTGAAGTTAATAAACTCTTTTAACAAAGTGTGTTAAAGATGATACTTGTAATGTGAGGCCAGGCACGAATTCGAGTTTTTAAAAGAAAAGTTTTGATTCGTTTATGGAAATGAATTAATTTCCATAAAGCGATTCACTTATATGGGAATGATTTATTTGTATACTTAGCACTAAACGTTAAAAATAATCATGAGACATGACTTTGAGGTAACACTACCTTGACTTGTTCGGTATTATTGTTAACCAAGAAATAGTACAAGTTGGAATTCGATGATTGGTGATAAGTATACAAGACTTAATTTCCATATACGATCGTTTTATATCCTCGATAGTTAGTTTCTCAGCTATTGGTTACTTCAGCTTCTTTATTATCATCACTCTAAGACAATGTGTTGCTCCGTTGAGTTTTGATATCCTTTGCGGAAATGACTAAAACCAAAGAGCTAGTGTGGGCCAAGCTATGTGGGGTTGCTCCTATTAGGGTATTTTCACATCTACTCTAGATTGGATTTGGTGTTGCACATTGAGATGTGAAGTACTCAGATTTTTTGTAACAGTTGGCGGGGTCCGGTTTGGAGGTTTCCGAAAGCTATTGGAGTTCTCAAGTATATTTCTAGAGGCATACTTTCGGGAAAAGGGGTGGACCCTCCTAGTCATTTGTTGGAAAATTTTCTTTTCTTATTTGATTCGATCCTTTGAATCTATTTTCTTTAATTACAACGGGAAGAGTCAACCAATCTTCGCAGTGTTCAATTGTTGGTTTTATCCATTCTATCGAGTTTGGATAGTTATCTTGTTTAGTCCATTCTATCGAGTTTGGAATGTTGTCTTGTTTTATCCATTCTATCCAGTTTGGATTTTTATTCAGATTATTTCCATTCTTTCAAGTCTGAATGTTATACTAATTATACCCATCATCTATGTTTGGATTTGTTCCCTATTGTTCATTTCCATTTTTGTTATGTTTGGTTGTTGTTTATATGGGAGAAAACCCGTTCCACGTTAGCAGCGTGGTCCCACATATTATTGTTAAATACACTTCCTTTTGTTCAGAGTTTTACTCATACCAGACATTTTGTCTGACCCGAGTTGTTTATTTTCCCTAAACTCTCGGGTACTCAGTTATATTTGGGTAGTCCGAGAATAACGGGTTTTCTTAGGAGCTCTTTAAAGATGGTGATCGAGCAGGTGGCTCCTTAGTTATCTAGTTATTTATTTCCGTTGTATGATTATGTTGGTATATTTGGTATCCAAAAAATGTAAAGTCAGAATGTATAGCTGCAAATCTATTAGATGCAGTACTTCTGTTTAACTCTGATAGCTCCATGTAAAGAGTAACCTTTTTACTATATCATTTTGTATTATATGTAACCATTCCGTTGTGAGGTATTTCTATTCTATTCTTTTTGTTATTTATTTTACCCTAAGATAACTTATCTTTCAGATGCTTGGGCAATAGCACATGAATACAGAGGATGTATTAATTGTCATTCTTAGGGGTCAGAAAGGTGGGTCGTTACAGATGGTATCAGAGCTTAGGTTTAGCGAACTCCTAATCCCTAGTGGGGTAAACTCTTTAAGGATAGGACTAGTAATATCCTAGGATAAGTTTGAGAGTATAAATATATATTGAGTGCGTATTTGTTAGTGCTATAAAAATGTTTTATATTGTGTTGTCTGATCCATTGAGTGGTATATGAATTCTGATTGATGCGTCTGATCAGCATTATCGATAGGCATTCCTAAACACTTAAACAAATATACCAATACAATATTGTTTTAAAATGGTAAATGAAATAATTGTACCTAAGAATATATTATATATATATATATAAGAACGATTTTCAAAACTAATATAGTTGTATAGTTGAGTTGATTATTTAGAAATGATAATATTTTATGGTTATCATTTAGGATTTGATTAGTTATGCTCATCCGGTTTGAGCATTAACTATTGTTGAATAGTTCATAAGGAATTTTCCTTAGTAAGATATAGGTCAAGTAAATGGGAATTGGGGAATCTTGGAATGAACCCCTTATGAATTAAGTTTCACAGTTTGATTATAAGGTGTTCGACAAAAGGGTTAAGTTAAAAGTCAACTTTTAATAATGTTATGCTAAAAGTAAACTTTTAGTAAAAAGTTGTTTATATAATCTGAATAGTAGGATAATACATTTAGAGGATAAATATATGAGAAAATTTAGTTATAATAAAGGAGAATTATTTAAATATGAGTTAACCCACACCTATATTTACGATATCATATATGTGATGCTATAAACTATTGTTGATTTCTTGGATGATACTTAAATTTATTTGATTGATTAATTGAAATTAATCTGAATATTCCATTTAAACCGTTTAAGTTTCGTTATAGAAATTTCTACTATACCGTCATTTATTAAATATCATCCCCTCAACCCTTGTGTGTGTCTGAACTTGAGCTGGTATTTTCACAAAAGTAGATGTTTAAAATTCATTAATCATTTCGATTAATGATATTTTAAATTAATTAATCATTTTAACATATAATGTTTAAAATTAATTAATCATTTTGATTAATGAGATTTAGTTTTAATTAATCATTTTAAGTAATGATATTTGAATTTAATTAATTATTTTAATTAATGATATATGAAAATTAATATTCATTTTAATTAATGATGTTTAAAAGTAATTATTCATTTTAATTAATGATTATTAGAATTTAATAAATCGTTTGATAAATAATATTTTCGGTTGGTTAATTGATTTAATAAGTGAGTTTAAAATAAACTAATTGATTTGATGAAAGTGTTTTGGAAGTAATTAACTATTTTATTAAAGACAATTGATTTGTTTATTAAAGGAAATTGTAAATTTGATTAATTATCTTTTGGGATAGTCAATATTGTTTTATATTTATAAAAGAGATTATAAATGTGATTTATTATCATTCATGATAATTAATGTTATTTTAAATTTAATAAAAGAATTTAAATTTGATTTATTTTCTTTGGAAAATCTATACGGTTTTAAGATTTTAAAAAGAATATTATAAATCATCCCCCAGGACAATTAACATTGTTTGGAATTTATAAAAGGTATTTAAATTGTTTCATTATCCTTTGAGATAATAAATATGTTTTAAATTAATAAATGATGGTTTTTAAATGAGAACTTTTAAATAGAATTGTTTATAAATAAAGCTAAGTGTAAATAGTTTTGTGATTTTAGTAAACGATGTTTAAAATGATATTTGTTTTGACCCTTGTTTTAGTACACTTAGTATTATAAATTTGTCTTTCTAAATAACATTTAAAGAGTTTTTGGAAAATTTAAATCCTGGAATTGTTTAAAATGATTTCAAAAGATTTTGAGAAAAGTAATAGCGTTATTATTTGGAAATATTTCTAAAGTATGAATATTTTGGAAAAGAAATTTTAAGTAGAATGCTTTTTCTTTGAATAATTCAGAGGAAAACATTTTTGTTAGTTTTATGGTAATCCGAATAATCTTCTAAGTGACGATCAGATGTTGCTTAGGCGGATGTTGTGAAGTACTTAGTAAATTATTCTCTTTATCATTGTGCGATTGAATTGAATTCAAATCCGAACGAACCCAAAGATGAGTTTTGAAATTTATAACTGGATATTTAATCTTTAAGTTCCCTAAAAGGGAATTGATTTCAGAAATAAAAAGTATTTTTGATAAGAGATTGTTTGATAAATGAACCCGTTAAATAATATACGAGGTAATTTAACACTGATTTAAATGGGTTAGATTAGATATGAAGGTTTTGATAACATTTTTTTTATTTGTTTTTTTAGAAAAAGATAAATATATAGCAAAAGGAGAAAAAAGCCTTTCTCCGGAGGCCCACAAAAGAAGGCAAGGCATACGGAGAACATATGCCTCCCAAAAACATAGGCAACAGAAAAAAACTGGAACAAAGAAAATAAAAAGAAAATAAAAAACCTCCACTGACTGACAGTAGCTAGGAGAAACCAACAGAAAAAGAGCAAAAGAAACAACATCCCACACAACCGTCAATCCCGCCACAACCGAATAGGTATAGGCCAGTCCACCAGAGAAGCTACCATCCCACACCGAGCCAAAGAAAACGGATAAAAGAAACAAAACCCAGACCGAGCAGCAAAGCAACCACGATATAACCACCACAAGCTCCACTGACTGATAGAAGCTAGGAGTACCAATGGAAACAGAGCAAAAGAAGCACCACCCACACAACCATCAATCCCGCCACAACCGAATAGGTATAGGCCAGTCCACCAGAGGAGCTACCATCCCAAACTGAGCCAAAGAAAACCGCCCAATTGACAACACCATCGAGCTCCGGCAAGGCCACCGCCCAATGGTGGTGTCTGAAGATAGTCTAGTAGAACACCAAAGAGGAAGCAAGGGCCCACTAAATCAAACGGAGAGGACCACAGAGAAGGCCAATAGCAGAAAAGGGGAACCAAATCCCAAGCAACTCATGCTCTAACCAAGCGCAACAAAGTGAAAGGATCGCCGATTGGACAAGAAGATAGTAAACCAAACGAGCAACCCAAGCAACCAAACACTGCCAGAACCACCCAAGCAACTCCCAAACCAATCACCCGGAGCAGAGCACAGGAGAAGCGCACAGAACAGGACGACCACAACCCAAACAATTCCAGAACTCACCAGTCATAGCCAACCAAAGCGAACTCCGGACCAGGGAAGACTCCAAAGACACCTGGACCTGGAAAACTAGCAACCACATTATAAGAAAACCGGGGGGGGGGGGGGATCGGGAGCGATGGGTGAAGGCCAACGCCCCACCAAAAGGATTCAACCAACTCCCAGTCTAGCGGAAGTCAGAACACACGAAATAGAAAAAAGACCCACTAGCTGCCCAGAACGGGAGCCCATGGGTCCCCTGAATGGTCTACCACGGAAAGCCAGGAAGACGTCATTCCTCACACGCCGAATAATGGATGGAGGATCCATAGGAGAGCTCTCAAAGGTTGCCTTATTCCGTGCGCACCAGAGGTGCCAGTAGATGAGACAGGGAATCAAGCGGAACACGATCGAACGAAGTGATTTTCTAGAGATCCTAGTCCACCAGGTTCTTTGAAGATCATTAGGAGATCTGGCAATACCTCAAACACCAACAAGGTTCCCGAAGTAATTCCAGCATGCTCTGGCTGAGAAACCATTAAAAACAAATGGTTCAAGGATTCTGTTTCCCCATTGCCACAGCATCTGCAACGGGAAAAAGAGGGGATGCCGATCTTTTGGAGATTCTCGTCTAGTGGCAACCCATCGTGCAGGATACGCCACATCAATAGAGAGACCTTGGGGGGAATACGAGAATCCCAAATGAAGGAAAACAAAGGACGAATGGGGCTTGGAATTCTAACCAAAGGCAAAGCTTTCAGAATGGAAAACGAAATGCCATCCCAACCCGTTAATCCGCCATGAGAGTCAAAGAACGGCTTTACCGACTGCATGTGCTTCCAGGTCTCACTAGCATAGGACGGAGAACCCGTGAAATTAGAGCCCGCAAGCCTTTGGTACTTTGCGTGGAGGAACGACGCCCATAAAGAGTCGTTAGCTCCAAACCTGTACCACAACTTACAGGCAAATGCCGCACAAAGGTCCTTAGGATTACGCAGACCCAAGCCACCTTCGCTTTTGGGACGACAAACCGCGTCCCAAGAAACCCAGTGGTGACGACGGGTGTTGTCCCTATTACCCCAGAAGAAGGACGAGGCCAAAGACCGATACGACCGGAAGAAGGAAGAGGTAGGGGTCATAGCCGCGAATACATGAGTTCCCATCGAGTCTAAAACTGACTTAATGAGAACCAGCCTACCGGCCTGGGAAAGGAGAGACGCATTCCAACGTAAGATCTTACTCCTCACTTTGTCAGTCAAGGGATCGAAGAAAGCGTTAAGCTTCCTACCTCGGTACAGGACAATACCCAGGTATGGTAAAGGAAGGGAAGCTTCCTTGAACCCCGATATAGTCTCGATCCAGGAAGCTCGAGAGGGAGACAAGTCCTTCACATGGACGAAGCAACTTTTGGAAGGGTTAACGAGTTGGCCCGAGGACCTCTCGTATTGTTGAAGGAAACTAAGGAGCCGCCGGACAGAGGAACGACTGCCATTAGAGAAAATGACAATGTCATCAGCAAAGGATAAGGAAGAGATTAGGGGGCAACCCCTCGGAATCCCGAAGCGCTGGATCTGACCGTAGATCGTTAAGGTTTGAAGACCCCGAATGAAAGCCTCCGCCGCGATCACAAAAAGAGATGGCGAAAGTGGGTCTCCTTGACGCAAACCCCTCCCCGCCCTGAAATACCCATTAGCCGACCCATTAATGAGCACAGAGAACCAACAGTTGGAGATGAGCCTCCACACCAAGTCAATGAGTGGTTCCGGAAACCCGAAAGCCCTCAAGACCTTGATGATGAAAAACCAGGACATACGATCGTAGGCCTTAGCCATGTCCAGTTTGAAGACAACATTAGAACCCCTAACTTTCCGATCAAGCTGGGAGATCAGTTCCTGGGCTAAAAGGATGTTATCAGAAATTAAACGCCCTTTTACAAACCCCGCTTGAGAAGGAGAGATAATACGCTCAAGGAAGGGGGCTAATCGACTAGCCAGGATCTTAGAAATAACTTTATTTGAAAAGTTGCAAAGGCTGATGGGCCGGAAATCCACACAAGACCGAGAATTTTCGCACTTAGGAATGAGAATCAGGTTGGTGGAAGTCCAACCTAAGGGAAGAGACCCACCGGAGAAGAAGGATTGAACAGCAAGACAAAAATCAGCCTGAATAATAGGCCAGGAACTCCTATAAAAGACACCATTGTAGCCATCAGGGCCACTGGCACTATCCTTGCTCAGGGCAAAGACACAAGCACGGATCTCCTCAGGGGATGGGGTTCCGCTAAAAGGACACTTTCCGAAGAAGGAACCACACGGGGAATGAAGGCTAACAGGGCCGGATCGGATACCGTGATAGACGGAGAGCCCAGAAAGGATTGAAAGTGGGACAGAATGGTATCTTTGACTTCCTCAGGCGAAGAAGCCGTAGATAGATCAGGTCGCAAAATCTCACGGATAGTGAGAAGGTTATTCTTCTTACGAATAGAAGAATGGAAGAATTTGGAGTTCGTATCTCCATCGACCACCCACTTGACCCTCGCCTTTTGACGAAGGTAGTCATTCTCGATACGAAGTTCCAAGGAGAAGTTGGATTGAGCTAAAGCCCACGCCTCTTTGTTAGCCACGGACGGGTCCTCATCTAACAAGGATTCGGCTACGATTAGAGACTCTTCGGCCATTCGAACGCGATCGAAGATGTTCTTGAAAACATGAACGTTCCACACCTTAAGGCAATCCTTGAGACGCTTAAGCTTACGACCGAAAACAGCACAGGGAGAGGCAACAATAGGATCGCTCCAAGAGTTAGCTACCACTTGATGAAAAGAGTGGTGAGATCTCCACATGCTCTGGAACCGAAAGGAAGAGGGCCCCGAGAGGGAGAAAGGAGAGCAGCGAACAATCAGAGGAGCATGGTCAGAGAAGGACCGATGGAGATGAGCAATCGAGAAGGAAAAGGGTAGGCGAAACCAATCCTCCGACCCGAAAACACGGTCAAGTCTAGAGAGGATACAGTTTGGTCCCTCTTGGTTGTTCGACCAGGTGAAAGCAGAGCCAACAAAGGGAAGCTCAGAGAGACCAGAGCTGACAATGAATGAGTTGAAATCCGCCATCGCAACACGGTTGATGGCGGCCCCCCCCGTTTTTCCGCTTGGCAAGCGACGATATTAAAATCGCCGCCAACCACAGAGGAAGCGAAACCCAAAGAACCGAGGGCTAAAATGTCGGACCAAAGAGATAACTGTAACGACCCAGAATTTTTGATAATTAAAATTCGAATATTTAATTAATTTTAAATACTGATAAGTAGAATTAAGAAGTCGAATAATTTATTATTCAAATATTGGATTTAATTTGGTCAATTAAATCGATAATTTAATGATTGAAATTCCAGAAATAATTGAAATATGGGTTTAATGTGCTGGAAATGATTTATAAAGTTATATTAAATCATACTGGAGTTATAGAAAGGTTATAGAACTTTTAAGATTGAATTTGGAGTTAAATTGTGAAAATCGAATATTTTAATATTTAATTATCGATTGTAAAAATAGCCAATTTTCGAACAATCTCAGAATTGAACGAGACCAGTTCCATTGGATCCGTAATAGTTAGTTATTATCGGATTTCAATTTTCGTATCAATCGGAGTTGTCGTTTGACCGTGGCAGCTCGAAACGCATCGAGATTGTTTTTATTTCAAATCGTCGAGTTAAAAATAGTCATTTTTCAAACGGTCTCGGATTTCGACGAAACCAGTTTCATCGGATCCGTAATGTGATATTATTGTAAGATTTCAAATTTCGTAATTTTTGGATTTACCATTTGTCCGGGGCAAGCCAAAACGCCTTGAAATCGGTTTAAATCGGTTTAATTTAAATTGATCGTTTAAATCCATATCTCACACAGACGATCGAATTAGCTTCCGAAACCTATTCCATTGTGTCCGGAACGCGGGATAAACCCCAGAAACACCAGTTTCGACGCGTAAATCGGAGTTCGGAAAAGTCGGATAAATAGTGTCGTTCAAAACTCTATAAATACCCCCTCATTATCACAAAAAATAAAATAAAAAGGAAAATAGATTAGGGTTAGCCGCCAGCCTCATTTCAATGGCCAGGAAGCTCCCACACGTTTCCCCTCCGATCTCCTCATCCATGCATTTTTAGACGACGGTTTCAACTAGGAAAACATAGAGGGCAGCAAGACCTCCACATCCAACGGTCATGATCGTAAACGATCGAGTAGATCAACGGCAAATCTCTCTTGAACGTGCAACGTTCGTGCACGTCGTTCGAAGGCGTGGGACCACCGAGCTGGTCGTGCTCGTGGCCGTGGGTGGCATTCGCGGAGGCGGTTCCGGTGGGGGTAGTTTGATGGGGTCTGGAGGTCGGAAGGTGGTTGCGTGATCTAGGGTTGAACGGCGGCCATGGGTTTGTATTAGCGTTCGTATGCCTGGGTGTTATCATGTGTGGGAGAAGATACGTCATGCGGCCCAGATCTCGTTCTATCAAAAGGAACGGCCACGATGCGTTGTAGGTTATAAAATTTTAAAAAGAAAATTTGTAAATTAGTTATTTTAAATTTGTATAACTTTGTAATAGCATAACTTTTCGATACAAGGTCAAAAAATTACAAAACAAGCGGCGTTGGCTTCGTTTTGTCGAGCTCTTCGCGATGAACTGATTTGGAGTCGTTTGAAGCTAGTTTGAATTTCGGGTAAAATTAAACGCGCGTTTAATTTTATTCGAAATAAACGCTGAAATCAGAATTAAAATCAAGGTGAGATCTTCTCACTCAAATGAAAGTGGATTTTCTTTTACAGTTATTTATTGATTGACTGTTTGGATGTGGTATTAGATATAGTAGGATATATATATATATCTATATATAGCAGTATATACATATTGGCATATGTATATATTGGATTGATTGATTTCCCGCCTCGTATAGCGGATGAGACCCTATTGCGCCGTTAGTAAGCGGATTTTTATAAAAACCCATATACCGCGATAATTCCGTACTGGAACGGAATTGGTATTGTGCTAACATCTGTGGATGCAGGGAAGTAGGTTGGAGGGATCCAACTGGATTCCTCACCGTATTGATTATTTACAGATATTGATGAATATTCTGTTATCATATTGATATATGATATTGACTGTTGTGATGGACTAATTGGTGCTGTTGCATCATCGGATTCAAGTTTTAAAAATAACGACTTTTAATTTAAAAGGATTTTTAAAGTGATTTTTGAAAATATACGTTTTATGGAATTTTTGAATCGATTTATAAACGTAAAATTTTAAAGTTATAAAAGTTATAATTTTTAGTGATATTTAACCAAAGTGTGATGTTTGAAATAAATAGTTGATCTATTTATAAAATGGTTTAAATTGAGATTTTTAAAATATTATAAACGGTTTACTTAAAAGGTTTATAAAGTTGACATTTTATAAATTAAGATATTGGAATTATAAAACGGGTTTTTATAAGTGTTAAAAATGAAGTGAAATAAAAATCATATGTGAACGAGATTTATAGATTTATAAATTGTGAAGTATAAATTGTATAGAAGTTGTAGAATAGAAGATTTATAAGGAATTTTCTTATAAATTAGATTTTTGCACTTAGATGAGATTTGAACAGAAATTGCTAACTGAAATGATTTTATAAGTTGAAATTGTTATGAAGTATAAATGTGATTTATAAACGTTGTTTATAAATCCGAAATCACTTGTTTTGATAAGAAATTTTAGAAGTTAATAAAAGGAGAATTTTATAAATCGAAGTTGTTAGAAAATATAAAGATGAATTTATAAACGTTATTTTATAAATTCGAAATCAATCAAATTTGATGAATTGAATATAGAAGGTTATTAAGGGAATTTTATCCACGATTTTGGATAGTGGATAATTCTTGAAATATAAATGTGTAGAAAAGATTGAAATTTGGTTAGTGAAGTATATTCACGATTTTGGACAGTGAATATATTTTTAAGTAGAATGGATATGGTTTTGGGAAAGCGATATTATAAAATGAAGTTAATTGTTTTAAAAGATGTTTTAAAACGTGATAAGTATCGATACATAGATTTCAACTTTTATTGTTGAAATAGACGTTTTCGAGGAATTTAAGGAAATGATGGACTATAACACTGTTGTTATAGTAAATGATTGCCGAAAGGAAATATTTTGTATAGTATTGGGATTTATATATCTATTTTAATTTCGAATCCCTATACTAGTGATTTTGAGTCGTCGTAACGATGTTTTACGTAACATTCGTTTTGACTCAAATAAATGTTGTTATAGTAAACGGTTTCCTTAAAGAAATGAATTTATACTTAAATTTGATTTAAGTATATCGAATATTTTCCAAGTGTTGAAAATAAATGATTGTGAAATACTTATTATTTAATAAGTATGGAAATGCTTTTCCAATATGAAATGAACTGTTTTGAGATTCTATCTTCAAAGATAAATTGAAATGTGGAAATTGATTTGAAATTGTTTTCAAACGGTGAAGTGTGGAAATTTTATATCTAGTAAAAGATATTTTTGAAGATGAAATAATTTGGAAAATTATTTGGAATCTGATGATGTTGCGCATCTTTATTGATAGTTAAATAACCGACTATCAATAATTACCTTTAGATAGGTATTTGTTGTGAATTGGATGAATTTGAATGCCACACTTATTTTTGAATAAGCGCTCACTATTCGGGTTAGCCGGGAAAGGACCATGGGGTCGTATAACCCATTCCGAATATGTGATACGTCGTTATGAATCGCATTTGAAGACCGGTGTTAAAGACCGGATATTTTTGAAAACGGAAGGATTACCGTCGAGTTACTCTACATCGGCTGATCTCCGATTTAGAGGTTTTATCACTCTTAGTGACGGGAAGTCCGGACGTGATTAGAAATTTATCCGGATATGCAAGGGCTTCGTGAGAAGTGCCTTCGGTTCTGTTCGATCCCGGAACAAACTTGTATGGATTGTGTGTCTGACGTTACAATTTGAGATATAAAGCTGATTTCTTTCAAATACATTTCTGTTGGTGGCGGAGAATTTATTCTCTTAGCTTAACACCCTTCTCTGAGACGTACGAGCTCAGAGGTTATGTAGTTGAAATTTATCAGCGATATATCCCAATTTGGTAACGTGGCATACTGAGTGTTGCTGTGAAATGATCAGTGTTTGATCATTTGTGATATGATCATTTGTTTGATCTTATATCTTTGTGATCATAGGTTGATCATTTTGTTTGACCCGAAGCAGGGCTTTTTGAGAAAGCGTAGCTTTGTGGACGAGACTTCATCGAGCCTCACACCCCGGAAATGGTCGAAACAGGAAGGATGCGGCAAGGTTCTAGGGAGTAGCGCCCCTTAGTGTATGTCATTCCTTCTGGATAAAGGTAGTATCATGGTATGGAGCCCAGATACTTAACCTCTGTGGTTACTGCATTATTATTATCTATGTGGTTTGTTGCGAATCGGGGATCCTCGGGAAGATCGGTGACGATCGGGGGATGGCATACGCGTGTCAGTAGTTACCTATTTTTGCAGAGGTAACCCGGCCTTGTGTTGGCAGAGATCCGGTTAGGTTCTCGGGTCGTCTATTCCAGGGACGTACCCATCGTGGAAAAGGAAGTTCCTTAGCCTGACCATTTGTTGGAAATCCAAAGAAACAATACGAGCCTTGTACGGTTTTAGTTGTAGAACCTGCCATCTAATATGGCAGCTATAGCAAGCATACTATAATGGTACCTATGCTGGCTAAGATTTATATTCTACCTTCGAAATGTTTTCTACACTATGCACTAATAATAATATCAAAAAGAATTTGATTTTTGCGTAGTAAGCATCTTTGACTATCATAAGAAGAAATCTCCTCCAAGTCTGCGTTTGCATTGTGTGTGTGGCGGGAGGTCTTATGGTAGTTTCATTTTCCAAAAGCATTGCGAATTGACTTTAAAAATTATTTTGTTGTTATAAAGAAACTGTTTTACGATCTCACACCAGTCACCATGACTGACTCGGAGTTTATTGTTCCCTTCTAAACTCTGGGTGCCCACCAATTTCCACACGGGCAGCCTAGAGTTATATTATCAGGATATTCTGGATATTCTGGAGCTTTGGAAGTAAGCTGGATGGCGAGACGTAGTATTTGTATCTGATAGTATTTATTCCGCTGTGTATTCTGTATGAGGATAAGTTTATATAACTGTCCATTGTTGTTTATTGACTCTGATGATATGATGTGATGTAATGTAATAACAGATATAATTCTTTTGTTTTTAAATGATATTCATTTATCTATTATATATTGTTCCGCTGCGATATGTGAGATTCTGATATTGTTTTCTGTTTCTGCTCTTGTTCTGTTGTTGTTCTTCTTTCTTTTTCTTCTTTCTTCTTCTTCTGCCTTTTTCTTCTTCTTAAAACCATAACTTTTCGGGTTTCCGGCATTCGATGGCTTAGCAGTCGATAAAGTGAGTATCGATGTTGAATTTTCGAAAGTCGAAAATTTTCGGGATGTTACAATAACCGCTCCGTTCGATCGCATTTGGCGTAAACCGCCGAGAAAAGAAAGGGAGAAGGTTGGCGTAAACCTTCAAAACCGCTGTTGAAGGTTTTGATAATGTTGTTTTATCAAAACCATAGATATCATTTAAGTATCTAAGTAGTGTAAACTAATTGGTGTTATTGGGTCATTCCATAAACATGATTCATTATAACACCTTAATGTGAAAAGGTAAGAAGGTTCAATAGACATTGTTTTATTAAAACCGTAGCTTGTGTTTAAAACATGTAAGCAGTACAAACTATTTGTTATGTCTAGTCAACCCATAAACATTGTCCATCTTAACACTCTAAATTAAAGAGGTCGAGAGGTTGACTCAGTTTTAAAAGACCCAAATTTTGATTTGATCTTCAACTAAATTGTGAAAAGAAAAATAAATTTTGTGTTTTGTATGTAATCTTAGGATTTAAAAGGGCATTATACAAGTAAATGAAGTGGAATAAGTTATTATTTGGTGTTTTATAAAGAAATTACTTTATAAAATATTTTTAAACTTAGATGAAAATTTATAAAATAATTCACAAACAATTTTGGTATTGAATAAAAGATTAAATGCAAATTTATGCGATTCAGAAAGATTGGTATAGTCAAGAAATCAATAATTTTAGAGTATAACTTTTAATTTTGTCCGAGTAAGTTTGGATAATCTTTTAAGCGATAACCAAAGGCTAATGAGCAAAGAATGATATGCTTAGATAATTATATATATTTTGAGCAACCAGGAAAGTTTTGGACCTAAGTTAGGAGTTTGTTGTTAATATTTTGACATTTTAAATAATGTTGAGTGTTAGATTTTTCCCTTTTGGAATTTGAATGATTGATGGTGTTAGTGTATTCCTTTATGGAATTTGGTTGATTTATTTAATTGAATTTTATTGATTTTATTTAATTGAATTTGATTGATTGATTGTGTGGTCTTACATACCATAGTTTACAAAGTTAAAACTATAAACCAAGGTTTTTGAATTTTTGTTTATAAGGACGTAAATCCTGGTGCTTTTGAAAAAAAAGTTATTTTGAAATGTTTTGAAAAGAAATAATGATTATTCACTCTAGTTGTTGTATTTGGAGGAACCAGAATACCACTAGATGCTCCATGTTGTTTTAATTCTAGAGTTTTCCATGTTTTGCTAGGAGGACCCCCTCCTAGTCATTTTTGGTTTTGGTTTTAATACATTTCTTTTTGGAAGAAATTTGAAAATAATTTTTTGAATATAAAAGCCCGAGCATTTAGTTCTAAATGCTCCTTTTGATATGATTGGATGCGCAATATTTTATTTCAGAGTATTCTCTAAATTTGGTTGCATATAGATTTATATCATACCAGTTTTTGCTAAATAAGTTACATATGATTAATGTGCTAGGTATTTCTAGGATAGTCTATTTTTTGGGATAGGATTGTGGTAAATTTCAAGGACGAAATTCTTTTAAGAGGGAGAGAGTGTAACGATCCGGAATTTCACCACATTAATTTCTGAATATATAATTAACTTTAAATATTCAAATAATAGGTTTTATAATTAAAATAAAAAATCTTTTAAACAATAAATATTGAAGATAAAATAGTTTTCGAAATTAGTTTACAAAAAATTTTAGTTGGAAGAAAAATCGAAAATGTGACTAGAAATCGTTTTTCGAATTTTCGATGTTTTATCATATAAAAGTTATTTGAAACATTGTGAGCCTTGTTTATATTTGAAACAACATTTAAAAGTTTAAGAATGTAAATTAGTTAGTACATATTGGTATATATATTTAAGTATATACATGTATATACTAAAAGATGCCTCAAGGGACATGATTTGACACTTTGGCGACTCGAGTACAAAACATGTTTTCTTTAACATGATGAGGGGGCACAAGGTGGAGGCTGAAATGGCATGTGTGGTGGAGGGTGTTGAGGTGGAAAAACAATGTGGAGGGTAAAGGACAAGGGGTGTTTAGGTAATTTACATTTTCACTTTCTTATAAGTAGCCTTTCATCTCTCTAAATTTTCCTCTTCTTCCACCGATCAGATCTCTCTCATATCTTATCCAAGTAAAGTTTTTCCTTTTTTCAAATCATGTAAAATTCCAGTGACTACAACTTTTATCTCGATCAATTCTTCAAATTTCGAGCATAGCTATGTTAAAATATCAATTGTTTACAGAGTGTTTTTGGATCCAGAATTTCAAGTCCGAAAATGGTCCTTCTTATTTTGAACATATCTTCTTCAAAACTAATTGTAATTGAGTGATTTTTTTTAACTTTTATAGAAAATAATTTTCTAAAACTTTCATCTTTACCACTTTTATAAAACCCAAGAGAAAATAATCCAAAAACCAGTTGGAAAATGACATATTTTTAGGTTCATTTTTGAGAGTTCGATGATTATCCAAAGTCACTCCACCTTACCAAAACAAGTTTCACTTCCTTGTTCTTTCAAGGTCTAGCCTACCTATGTATTAAGGGTCCAAGACTCCATATTTTGCTTAGGAATGGAAGTGCTAGGTCATACCCTAAATTAGCGAGGGTTTGGATAGCTTTCGGTGAGCAAAACTACGTCTTCTTAAATCAAGTTTATACAATGTTAATGTTCATGTTAATAGCCTATAAATGCTTGTTGTATATATGTGAGGCGATGGTTTGGTTGTTTGTTTATTTCATGCTTTGAAAAGTTGTCACATTTGAAAGTTAGTAAGCATGTGGTTAGCTATATGAAAAGTTGGTAGTTAAAGTTAATATAATTGTTAGTTGATACTTATTACATGTTGTATCATCATTATTTACCTTGTGTTGTGATTAAACCATTGCTATGTGATGTTTGGTTGTATGGCTAATGTCATAAGTTTGTTTGTTGAACTGCTCGTATAGCGATAGTCGCTATATCGGCACTTTCGGAAAATCACCTTTTATCGATACCGTTTGGTTTCATCTTCGTGCTTGGAATTGTTTTACAAGTCAAGCAAGATTTTGATTAACGAATTTTTCAAAAGTAATTAACCATTTTAATATTGTTTATTTAATTTAATTAATTACTTAATTAATAAGGAGTAAGGTTAACTAATTACTAAGTTAATGACGTGTTTTAAATTTAACTAATTACCTGGTTAATGAGTGTTTAAATTAATTAATCAATTGTTTAAATTAATTAATCATTTTATTTAATGATGTTTAAATTTAATTAATCATTTTACTTAATGATGTTTAAGGATAATTAATAATTCAATAATGATGGGTTAAAAGTTAATTAATCTATTTGCTAATGATGCTTTTAAATTAATAAATCTTTTTAATAAATGATTTTTAAAATTTATCAACTTGTTTTAACTCTAATTAATCTTTCCTTTATTGATGTTTATAATTAATAAATCATTTTTTAATAATGAGAATTAATTAATTATTTATTAAATTTAATTAATTATATTTAAATTTATTAATTAATTGAATTAATGATATTTTAAAGGTGATTTATCCTTTTTAATAAAAGATTATTGGAGTTAATTAATTAATGTAATAAGGATGTTTTAAGTTATTAAATAATTTTTAAATCGATGTTTGAAGTTAGTAAACTCTTTTAACAAAGTGTTTTAAAGCTAATACTTGTAATGTGAGACCAAGCACAAATTCTGGTTTTTAAAAGAAAAAGTTTGATTCGTTTATGGAAATGAATTAATTTCCGTAAAGCGATTCACTTATATGGGAACAATTTATTTATATACTTAGCACTAAACGTCGAAGAAATAGACTTGTCACTATTTCAAAAGTTACGAATAATCATGAGACATGACTTTGAGGTAACACTACCTTGACTCATCTGGTATTATTGCTAACTAAGAAATAGTACAAGTTGGAATTCGATGAGTGGTGATAAGTATACAAGACTTAATTTCCATATACGATCATTTTATATCCTTGATAGTTGGTTTCTTAGCTATCGGTTACTTCAGCTTCCTTATTATCGTCCCTCTGAGACGATGTGTTGCTCCATTGAGCTTTGATATCCTTTTTCGAAAATGACTAAAACCAAAGAGCGAGTGGGGGCCAAGCTATGTGGGGTTGCTCCCATTAGGGTATTTTCATATCCACTCTAGATTGGATTCGGTGTTGCGCATTGAGATGTGAAGCACTCGGATTCTCGGTAACAGTTGGCGGGGTTCGGCTTGGAGGTTTCCGAGAGCCATCGGAGTTCTTAAGTATATTTCTAGAGGTATACTTTCGGTAAGTGGGGCGCACCCAACTCGTCATTTGTTGGAAAATTTCCTTTTCTTATTTGATTCGAACCTTTGGATCTGTTTTCTTGAATTACAATGGGAAGAGTCAACCACTCTTCGTGGTGTTCAATTATTAGTTTTGTCCATTCTATCAAGTTTGGTAGTTATCTTGTTTAGTCCATTCTATCGAGTTTGGACTGTTGTCTTGTTTTATCCATTCTATCCAGTTTGGATTTTTATTCAGATTATTTCCAGTCTTTCAAGTCTGAATGTTATACTAATTATACCCATCATCTATGTTTGGATTTGTTCCCTATTGTTCAGTTCCATTTTGTTATGTTTGGTTATTGTTTATGTGGAAGAAAACCCGTTCCACGTTAGCGGCGTGGTCCCACATATTATTGTTAAATGCACTTCCTTTTGTTTTAGAGTTTTACTCATACCAGATATTTTGTTTGACCCAAGTTGTTTATTTTCCCTAAACTCTCGGGTACTTTATTTGGGTAGTCCAAGAATAGCAGGTTTTCTTAGGAGCTCTTTAAAGACGGTGATTGAGCAGGCGGCTCCTTAGTTATCTAGTTATTATTTTCATTGTATGATTATGTTGGTATATTTGGTATTCGAAAAATGTAAAGTTAGAATGTATAGCTGCAAATCTATTAGATGTAGTACTTTTGTTTAACTCTGATAGCTCCATGTAAGGAGTAACCTTTTTACTATATCATTTTGTATTATATGTAACCATTCCGTTGTGAGATATTTCTATTATGTTCTTTTTGTTATTTATTTTGCCCCAAGACAACTTATCTTTCGGGTGTTTGGGCAACGACACACAAATACCAAGGATGTATTAAGTGTCGTCCCCAAGGGTCAGAAAGGTGGGTCGTCACATCTTCATTAATAAAACATTTCCTCGGATTATAATTGCCTTTTTAAGGAATCATTATATTACTTAAAAAACATTACTTAGGTCCATTAACATATTATCCAATATAACTTATGTTTATCACAAATTTTAAAACTTAAGTTTATACACATTTCAAACAGCCACAACTTCATTTTAAAGCTCTCCCATACTAAGTTTATTATAAACATTTATAGAGTGCATTTACGTTCATAATCCACCTTAAAACTTAGGTTTATATTTGTATAACACTCTACTACAATCTAAGAATATATATAAAAATTTCAAATTTGTTTTTACTTAACCTAAATGTCCAACAAATTTAGAATTTGTTTTAACATAATATTTTCTCAAATTTATAAGTTATAAATACTTATTCTCTTATGTTTAGACAAAATACTTGGCTAAAATTTCCAATTTACTCGGAACTTTCATCTGTTCAAATCGTCGAAAATTCCATTTCATTTTACTACATGAAAATTACCAAACAACCTTAAAAAACCAGATGCACAAACCAGACTATCCAAATGGTTAAGATACACGAGTCTATAATATTACTTAATTTAAATTTTTAGAACCAAAGCACCCGGTTTGATTTCAAATCTCCTTTTTGAAATATTAATAATAATATACATATACTCCTTTGTATATCAAATCATACTTTCAGAAATTTTAAAGAAAAACCTATTTTACCGAAAACAATTTTGAAGCAAAACAATCATAGTAGCAATCCGTCACTTAGAAACTCGAAAATGAACGCCGATGATGCTGCACTCATCATCGGAATTATTTCCAACGACCGAAGTGAGTTCAGTGCTTTTTAACTCTTCCAATTCATTTTGCAATATTTCTACTAATCAATACTTTTAAAATAATACCATTATTATTTTTCCTAAAAAATTGAAAACAATTTCCAAACATCGGTTTTGAATTCTAAATTTTTCGGTTTAAATCAATTTTTATTTATAAACCATATTTTAGGAAAATTTCTATTCCAAAACACTCTCCAATAATACTACTATTATTCTTCGAAACCTTTCAGAAATAATTTCCAAAACACCAGGATTTATGTTTTCAAATTCTCAACTTAAATTCTTATTTATAAACTATATTTATAAATCCTACTGTCACTTCTTATATAAGATCATTTTCACCATTGTTTATCTTTGTTAAGGTTATAATGAACATCTTAATTAAAATTAAATTATAATTTCTAACCCAACTAATTCATCACATGTCTTATAGTCAAACCGTGAAACTGAATTCACAAGGTGTTCTTATTTAGTTTAACCAAAATAAAAATGCCCATAAACTATCTGAACACAATTAACCAACAATAAGTGATATAATCAAATATTATCATTCTGTAATAAGCAAACATACTATATATACCTAAATAATTTCTGAAAACTTATTCTTTTATATATAAATTATAATTTAAGTAAAATTATTCTTTTATATATAAATTATAATTTAGGTAAAATTATTTCATTAACCTATTTCAAAAAAAAACCGTATCCATTTGTCTTGTTCAAATGTTTAGAAACCCCTATTGATACAGTTGTTCCTTCTGTATCGACCAGAATTCACAACCACTCGATCGATAAATCAACACAATATAAAACAATTTTATATCACTGACAGATACTTCCTCATATATATAATACACTCAAACTCACTCTAGGGTCTCACTTACCCTATCCCAAATGAGTTAACCTAACCAAAGCCTAGGTGTTCGCTTAACCTAAGCTTTGATACTACGTTGTAACGATTCACCTTTTCGATCCTCAGAAGTTGACACTAATCCATCCACGGTATCCACGTGTCGAGCATCCAAATGCCGGAAATACAGATTGTTGGAGAAAAAGAAAGAAAAGAGAGAATAGAATATCACATTGTGCAGAGTAATATATACTATACAACAGATCTTTACCAAAGAAAAGCTGTAATATACATATCATCAAATAAGAGTACACTATATAATTCATCAGCCTGGATAGTTATATCAACCTGTCCTCACAACTACTGATAAAACAACTAACAAATGCTGCGAAAAATAGAATATATGTAAATATATCTTGGGTCTCCTTATATATGTAATATATACTATACTACAGATAATTAAGAAGGTCATTTTGGAAAATCAAATCTCTATTATAAAATAACTCTTTTCTAAAAATCGCTTTTATGAACTCCTTATACATACAACTTTATTTTATAAATATTGTTTATAATTAAAATAATTTTATAAAACTCTTTTATAAATATCTAAACATAATTATAGTTTCCTTCTGTAAATCTCCAAATTTATTTAATAACTCCTTTTATAAATATCTTTATATTATTTCTAAAATCCTTTTATAAAACTTCTTTTTTAAAAATAATTTTTAAACTCTTAAATAAATCTCCTTTATTAATTGAGATTCCTTTTATAAATCAATTTATTATCTATAAATAAAATAAATCAGAACAATTAATTTACTTTAAACATCCTAAACAAATAATCAATTAACTTTCCAACATCATTAATAAAATAATTTATTAACTCTAAAACATTATTAATATAATAATTAATAACTTTAAAACATTATAAATAAATAATTATTATTTACATCAAAACATTATATAATAATAATTATTAATAGCAAACATTACTAATAAACATAATCATTAACTTCAAACAATATAAATATAACAATTAATGATTTCAAACATTAGTAATAAAAACAATAATAATCAATCTTTAAACATTATTATAATAAATAATAATTAAGTTCTAAAACATTATTAATTGTTTTAATAACTTTTCAAAATATTAAATATTGATAAATAACTTTGAAACAATATTAAATATAATAAAAAACTTTAAAACATTTCTGAAAAGACAAATAAAAAAGAGTTGGAGTAAAATAGAGACGTTCAAAATCTGCTTAAATGAAAATATTCCATAAAACCCAAAGGTCAGATTTGAAATCATTATTCGAATCCAAAAACCAGTTTCTAGCCAAAACGATAATTAATAGTATTTTCAAAATACTAAATTGAGGCCAATAGCCACCAATGCATTTAGCTAATATTGTTATTGATTTTTATCACCGCAGGGGTTAAGTTTGAACATATAACAATGTCATAACCAATAGTGCTAAACAACCAAGATTCAACAAATTTAACAATCTATATGACATGGTTATAAGTGAAATAGAATTAACATGAATATAACTGGAAATTTTTAAGTAATAATATTGAAAAGTCCGGATTTCTCAATAAAATTCCTGTATTTTAATTTTAAATAACAATCGCTTGTAAAAGCGAATATTTAACCAAACAGCCAATAATGTCAACCAAATACAAATAGTGAAATTTATCTACTATATAACAACTGATTTATCCAAAGAGGCACTAGTACAAAAAGTGCATATTGCTTCGCCTCATTTGAATCGGTTGAAGTAAAAACTGATGCAAATAGAACTATTTGCATCAGTTCTATCTTAATAACCAGTGCAATTGGTACGTGGAAAGCAATAGGTAATAAAAAATCAAATTTGCATCAGTTATCACCAACAACCGAAGAAAATACATCAATGCAAATAGTTTTAGTCGCATCGGTTTTAAAGTCAACCGATGCAATTACATTAATTTGCATCCCTTAACTATGTGTTTCAAAGTATTCACTTCCCCTCTCTTACCGTTCCATTTCAAGTCACGAAAACAAAAACTGTTCCATGGAAGCTCCATCCGTGCTTTGCAAATATCTCATCGTTCTTCTTGTCTAATCAACATTTTTCACCCGATCCTCTTGTTTACTCTGGATCATGCCGATTCTCTTCGAAGTTCGTAGCCAAGTAATCTCCTTGTTTCATCAATCTCTCTATTTTCTATTAGGGTTGGTTGTGGAAAAAAAATTGTTTCGATTTTACTTGAATCCGTTATTATTGTCATTTTTGTGTTAAAACCGATTCTAATTAGGGTTTAGCTTGTACACCCATGGCACGGTGTCATGGTGTTCATATTGATAACTAAGGGACTGGTATTGTTCATATATTCAATATAAGCAGTGATGGTATTTTGGTAATGCACAACTTTATGCGTCTTTGTTGATGTCGGGCATTTGTTTTATGTAGGCTAATTATCATGATTTTAATTACTTAGATAGGTTCTGTTCATTATGGCAATAATTGTTGCATTCAGAATTGTACTGCTTCGAGGCCGCCGCATACATTATTCTGTCGCATACACTATTCTGCTTGATTTTAGTGTTCTTTACAGGGAAATCACTTGCTTCCTATAAAGGCCTGGAAAAGAGAAGCTGTGGGAACTTAGATTACATACGCTGAACCTATGCCGTTTGAAAGTTGGGAGAAGTTTCTTGGTAAAAAGCTCGTTAGAAAGAATTGTTACCGAGAAGACTACTATATTTTAGAGGATCTGATGGTCAAATATCAGGTGACTATTTTTTCACTATAGCTTCATGTTACCATTTTTAGTCCTAAGACTCATAACATGTACAAGATTCTTTGTTCTATACAAACATGATACTATACTTCACTTCTTTACTAGTCTTAGATTATGCGCAGTTTTCTTCCTTGTGATCACGTATTAAGAAGTAGGTTTTGAAATTTACTATCACACACTATGTTATATAGGCACATTCATTTTTATATATATAATTCTAAATATTTCTTCATGGTAAAACCAAAAGGAAATTTAGTTTTCACTAAATGTACACGTACATACACATACATACATAAACATATTAAATGAAACTGAAGTGCTGCGGTGATAGCAATATCATTTACTCTCTTCCTATAATGAATTTACCAATGGTTGCAGCCTCCTTTTCTTTTTGCTATAACATTGCGTGTGGATTGGTGTTGTTTTTAATATGATAATTAGGTTTTATGGTAATTTGTCTCTGACTTTAGCAATGAAAAAACTTGTCACTTAGATAATAGTTTTTGGCACTTTGATACTGATACTACAGTTGAATCCAATTCCAGGCAATTACGTTTATATGACATAAAATAAAAGCATCAATTGAAAAACAATCAATACTACCCAGTATAATATTTCCATTGTGGTTTATTTCGTTCATATTTACATGAATTTACTATCATAAACAGGATGCAATGAAAGAATAAGAACAATAATGAAAATAATATGTCTAAAAGACCAGGTTAACACATTTGATTACAGGCTATATCAGTAATTGTTATTGCCACGACAGACCGAGTCATGTAACTAATAATATCTAATTCAAAGAATTTATGTGAAGAATTCATAAGCGCACATACACAATAAATCATATTATCCGTAAGACTATTATCAGTAATGGTCTTTCAGGTTGTTCTGATATTCAAAATTCAGCATGCCATATAAGTAACAAAGTAAACAAGAAAATTAATAATAGTCAGTTTCCAACTTTTCCATAATTCTTGTTCCTTTTCATTTTTTATTTCTTTCAGGTTCAGAACACTTTGATACTGATACTTCACCAAGGATTTGTCATAGTATGCACTGATTTGTGAACGTAATTTTGTTGCTATACTAGTATTATTTATTTATAACTGAGTGAGACATGCGAAGCTACTTTAATGTTCGTAATCCAATTGGTGATATCTTTTTGCATCACAAAATCAAATATGACTTCTAGTAGACTTTCTAATTACAAAATGATAAAAAGCTCGATTTACACCTGATGTGAATAAAACACACACACATAGGCAAGAATAAGCTACACCTCGATTCCTTCTTGGTTTCTACCTCAAATACCAAATTAAATAATATAGTATAGCAGAAAAAAGAGAAAGTACATTATTTAATTTGGAACTTGTGGTGAAAATCAAAGACGAATCGAGATGTAGCCTAATTGAGTATGGCCGATCATTGCACTCTAATAAAAAAGGAAAAAATCTTAAGAAATACGATCAATCGAGAAGTGGTATTTTAGGAGTTGTAAAAAGTCACAAAGTTTCAAAAAGGAATAAACAACCTCATCGTCTCAATGATAGATACAATGACACCTACTCTTTAAAAATCTCTGGGCTCATAAGTGAGGGTTGTTTGAGCTACTCTTAAGCTTACTCAAAGACTGAAAAATTCAATTTAACACAGTAGCTCAATAATTAGTAAATTTGTGAGATGCATTGCCTAGGACTTAAGACTAATTTCTTCGCCTGCCTTGTTTGTTCTTTCCAGGCTTCACCAAGAGCTTTAGGTACTTTTACTGCATCACATTATGCACCTGCTAACCCATTTTTTGTAAAATCAACAGCAGACAGTCCTGATTTCCCTTTCCATGAATTTGGGAATCATGACTTGGATAACCCATTTTTGGAGTAGACAATTCCCTGTACCCATTAAGACACGCTGCTTCTACAACCAATAGCCATGATGATGTAATCAAATTCAAGGACTCTTCCCTCAAGAAATTCAACTCTCCCAGGTAAAAATCTCTATCTTGCAAGGGCTATTCAAGAACTGGAAAAACCTTGCATATTTGCTATCATAGTTGAGAAATTTATATGTTCTATTGTGTGTGGAACTTCTTGTATATTTGCTGCTACATTTTCTATAAATCGTTAGTAGGGCTCACTAAAGAAGTCACCTGCTGCACAGAAATCTTGTGAACTGGAACTTTCATTTAGATCTTCAATAATCAATCTATCTTGTTCTAGGATTTTATGTGCAGTCCCAGTTGGAGAGTGCTAAACCGGCTTTGAACTATTCTCTGGCAACGATGAAGTGGAAGTTAAAAGAATGTCATCGCTCTGTAAGCAACCAAAAGCATTATGCCCCGGGATTTCAATATGTTTCTTTGCAGGTCCCTTTACATTATTCTTAGATGGTCTTTGTTGAGGAATATGTGTGTTTGTATAAATGTTAGTCTCCAGTCTATTGACTATAGATTGTTGTCCTCCTTGTGTATGTTCAGGTGGTGGTGGAGTGTTCTTTCGCACACCAATTTTCTCTTTCCCTTTAAGTTGGTCTTATTAGCAATGCATATCAGGAGATATGCTAGGTTGATTTGTAGAACTTATATTATCATGTACATCTGTAAACGTAGATTCAAAACTGGACTGTGTTGGAACTATTTTATCTCTTGCCTGATTATCTTTTGTAGCTTCAGATTTTAATTTCCATGTTTGCTAAAAAGAGATGATGATTACCTCTTACGCTTTTTTTTGTTATAAAACGTAGGAATCTACACTGGCTATTGCTGAAGCATAGAGGAAAAAAGGGAAAGAAAAGGAAATTGATCTACAAGACTAAAAATAGCAAAACACCAAGGTCAAGTCCTAATATTTAGTTTCAGCCAAGTACATGAATTTTTAGCCACATTACCATGCTTCTATAAATTTTTAGCTGTATATTATTTATTTGCAGCTGTAGGGAATCATTTTAACTACATTTCTCATTAGCTTTTGAAAAATTCAGTATTATTTTTCATTACTACTTTATGTTCAAGAACATTAGATTGGTTGTCATCATCTTTGATTTTGATTCAAATAGCATTGCTATATGTTGGTTGTACTGGAAAAAAAGTCATGCAGTGCAACATCACTCTACAGCTAAATCTTCAAAGAGCAATTATGAAACGTTCAATTTTGCTACTAATTTACAGGACCTAAATATTTTTAGCAAATTTACCTACATTTTCTGATACCCACGTGGTAATTTTCTGAATTTAACATATTAATATACTTACTTTGTCACTGCTTTTGAGGAGAGTTTATTCCATGTTTTGCTAAAATATTAATTGTTGTGTATAGCACATAATCTATTTCCCTGTTTTATTTTGAAATTAACTGCTACGAGAGTGTTTTTGCTTTTATTTGTACAACCAAAATACATTTATCACTTCAGATTCCAATGCAATAACATGTGTGCTTTTGTTCACTTTTTTCCTCTCTCCTATTTTTAGGTGGTTTCTCATTTTCATTAAACATAGCCAACAAGTAAGCCTCTATATTTTTTTATGTTTTCCTTGGTGTCTCTGCATTTCTTTTTAAACGTCTTACCGAATTATTGTTATAAATTTTAGCATACTGTAAAGTAGATGCACTTCCACCACTAGATGGCCAACCTGTCTCTGATACCACCACCTGCCATAGTTAACTAATATAAAATAAAAGAGTAATAATATGGAAAAAAAATCTTTTTAAACACAGTTAGTCGATGTCAATGAGATTGACACTATTTTTACATGGTTTAAGGCAGAGAAAGCTATTCCTGTCAGAGCTCCAATGAAAGCTCTAGAGATAGATACTCAAACTACACCTTATCATTTTTCAACAATACAAACCTTTTGATTTTTGGGTACATGGAATATTTTTGTTTGCTTGTTTTTATTATTGGGTACACAATTAGTCCCACAATTTTCCTGTTGAAATAAAAGGAAGATGGTCTGAAATTTGAACTTTTAATATAGTGTATGGACAGCGTTTTTATTGGCATTCAACTATATGGAAAATATTTTCTTGCTTTTATCTAGTAGTCAGATGGAACTATTTTTCTATAGATCCATTAGTGATGCAGCAGCGGAAATAACAAATGATGATTCTGTGAAAGTAGCAATCGATGAAATGAAGAATACTGAATGGCCCAAATTCATTGATCCGAAGATACTGAATTCTAGCTATCTTCGTCACGTTGATCGAGCACGATACCGTGAAAGAAGATCTGTAATTCTTCAGACGTTGATCAAGCGCACTTGATACCGTGAATTGGCTTCTACGATCGTTGATTCGAGCGCACTCGAATGCCGAAAGAGGTGATAGGAGATTACACTCAACTACCAATTTAATTGAAAGCACAAAGCTAACAAAACAAAAGTTTTTATTCAAATCAACTAAACTATTACAAATGACCCAACGCCGCTATTTATAGCTTTACAACTCGACACACACAATTCCGTACAACACTTAGGTCGGCCACGACCTAACAAACATCACCGACTTACGACCCAAAACAAGACACGCGACCTACGACTTAACTAAGGTCGGCAGCGACTTATCAAAAGCACAAAGAAAAACAATACAACATATTACAACTCCATATTTACAACACATCATATAGGTCGTCCACGACTTAAACATCACAACCTAAAAATATCACGATCTAAAACCTCACGACTTAACACTTGACCGACCTAAAAACAAGGCAGCGTCTTCCAGAAGTCCAGGTGGCATGAGCTTCAGCGAATCATAGCAAGTGGCAACCTAAATCTTCTCGCGACCTAACTTAGGTCGTAGGTCGTTCACACGACCTAACTTAGGTCGTAGTTCGAGACTGTCTTCAAATGAAGCATCGGAGCGACCTATCTTAGGTCGTAACTCGTTTACGCGACCTAACTTAGGTCGTAACTCGGTAGGTCGTTCGAGTGCCTTTCCCTTTAGCTTGTTAACTCGTGAGTCTCCACTAGGTCGTTGCCGAGCTTCACTAAGTCGTTGGAGCGACTTAAAGGCCTTGTTAGGTCGTACGCGACCTAACTCTTCACCATTCTGGGTATCACTCTTCAGTAACGACTTAAAGGATTCGTTAGGTCGTACGCGACCTAACTCTTCACCATCCTAGGCTGCATCATCCTCCCCTGGACAAGAAAAATTCGTCCTCGAATTTGTGCCCTCTTCTTCCACAACAAACTCATTCTCATGATACGGTATAAGATGTTTAACATTAAACACATCATAAGTGTATACATCCTCTGGCAGCCTGAACTTGTAAGCGTTTTCATTGATCCGTTTCACGATCGTTACAGGACCAATCTTCCGCGCTTTCAATTTATTGTACGTTCCCACTGGAAAACGATCTTTCGTTAGTACAACATATACTAAATCTCCTTCATTAAATTCAACGCTTCTTCTCTTCAAATCCGCAGATCTTTTATACTTTTCATTTGCTTTTCTCAATCGTTCCTGAACGATTTTATGACATTCTGCCAATTCATCAACAAAATCAACAGCCTGTTTAACAGTCCCCTTTGGCTGTGGTACTATCGTCAAATCCAACGGACCTTTTGGTAAACTTAAATAAACAATCTAGAATGGACTGAACCCTGTACTACGGTTTATAGCATGATTATGAGCAAACTCTGCTTGACATAATTTCATATCCCAACTCTTTAGATTATCCTTCACCAAACACCGTAATAAATTTCCCAAAGATCTGTTAACAACTTCAGTCTGTCCATCGGACTGCGGATGGTAAGCACTATAGAAATTTAGCTTTGTTCCCACCATCTTCCACAAACTCAGCCAAAAATGACTTAGAAATCTAGTATCCCGATCGGAAACAATGGATTCTGGTAAACCATGTAAGCGATATACTTCTTTAAAGAATAACTCAGCAACACGGACGGCATCAGCTGTCTTCTTACAAGCGATGAAATGTGCCATCTTCGAAAACCTGTCTACTACAACATATATCGAATCATTTCCACTCTGAGTTCTCGGTAATCCCAAAACAAAATCCATACTGATATCAACCCATGGTCTAATCGGCACGGGTAACGGCATATACAATCCCGCATTCGTCGTTGTACCCTTGGAAACTTGGCAAATATGGCATCTCTCCACAAATTTTCCAACTTCCCGCTTCATTGATGGCCAATAATAAGATTTAGAAATCAATTGTAAAGTACGATCTCTGCCCACATGTCCTTCCTCATGCAATTCCTTTACAATCTTCATACGTAAGCTGCACTCCGGTATACATAATCGATTTCCCTTAAAAAGAAAACCATCCACCATTACAAACTCATCCGTCTTTCCCTCCTTGACTTCATCAACAAACTTCGCAAAGTAAGGATCATCGGCAAATAATTTCGGCAACACATCAAACCCTGTCACTTCAACCTTCATTGTAGTCAACACATGATTCCTTCTGCTCAATGCATTTGCCACTCTGTTCGTAATTCCCGATTTATGCTTCACCACAAATGTAAATTGTTGTAAGTATGCAATCCACGAAGCATGACTTGCCGCAATCTTGTCCTGTCCCTGCATATGCTTCAATGCCTCATGATCAGTATATAACACAAATTCTTTATGAAACAAATAATGTCTCCAATGTTTGATAGCTTGCACGATAGCATAACATTCCATATCATATGTACTATATCTCATCTTCGCTCCTGATAACTTTTCACTGAAGTATGCAATAGGACGTCCCTTCTGACTTAACACCCCTCCAATTCCAACCTTCGATGCATCAGTATGCAACTCAAACAACAACTGAAAATCAGGCAACACTAGGATTGGTGCTGTCGTCAAAAGTTCCTTGATTCTCTCAAAAGCAAATCCTGCTTCCTCCGACCATGAAAATTGTTTCCCCTTCATACAATCAGTAATTGGTGCCATCACGTTACTGAAGTGTGGAATGAACCTTTGGTAGAATGACGCCAAACCATGAAAGCTTCTAACTTCTGTAATCGTCCTGGGTTGTGGCCAATTTCTGATTGCTTCAACTTTATTCTGATCCACCTGTATACCTCCTCCCGATATAACATATCCCAAAAATAAAACACTATGCATCATGAACACGCATTTCTTCGTTGCAGCATAAAATTGCTCCTGTCGCAATATCATCAACACTTCTCTCAGATGTTTCAAGTGTTCTTTTGGATTCCCACTATATATCAGTATATCATCAAAATACACCACCACAAACTTCCCAATGAATGGTCTAAAGATTTGATTCATCACTCGCATGAAAGTACTCGGTGCATTCGACAAACCAAACGGCATGACCAGCCATTCATACAATCCTTCTCTCGTCTTGAATGTTGTTTTCCATTCATCTCCTGGTCTGATTCGAATTTGATGATAACCGCTCTTCAAATCAATCTTTGAAAAGATAGTAGCCCCGCTCAACTGATCCAACAAATCATCAAGCCTCGGCATCGGAAATCTGTACCTGACAGTAATCTTGTTCAGTGCTCGACTATCAGTGCACATCCTCCACGTCCCATCCTTCTTCGGTACTAACAATGCTGGCACAGCACATGGACTTAGACTTTCCTGCACACGCCCCTGCTCAAGCAACTCTTCCACTCGCCTGCTCAACTCCTCATGTTCCTTTAGACTCATTCTGTAGTGTGGTCTATGTGGCAACACAACACCTGGAACAAGATCAATTTGATGTTGAATGTCTCTCAGCGGTGGTAATTCCGTTGGTAGCTCTTCAGGAAATACATCGTCAAACTCTTCCAGCACTGGTTTTACTTCTTCAGGGATCTCAACCACTTCATGACTCTCATGTCCAATCAACAAGAATACTTCAGGCTCCTCTTCTACCTCCTTAACAAACTCCTTCAATGATAACAAAGTTTTTGTAACAACCCGCATATTTATCGATTTTATATTTAAATATTTTATTTAAATATTTCATCGTTCGTCGGATTGAAGTCCGAAAAGCTACTTTTTGCAAACAGTCGAATTAGGACTCGAGACCTCCTTCATTGAGTTCAAAACGTCGTTTGCGATCTTTTTGAGTGTAAGCTTCGATATGTTTGGAGCTAGTCAAAAATTTGACCATTTGCACTTTGGGTTTGGTTTTGGGTTCAGCCCCTTTGCCAACTTCAACCCCAAACTGAACCATCCCTCCCCATTCACTCTCACTTCCTCCTCTTGCTCAGTTCTAAAGCAAAAATGGTGGGAGAGATGGGAAATTAAAACTCCCAAACCCTAGTTTCATCTTCAAATCAAGTTCTAGCTCCAAATTCTAAGAGAACCCATTGGTAAGCATCTCCTTCATCTTCTCCAACCCGTTCTCCTTTCAATTTCAGAAATCCTAAACCTAACTTTAGGAATGTTCTTCTTTTTGAGCATAGATTCAAGCTCATTTGGGTTGTGTTGAAGAGGAGTTGATCTTAGCTTGTTTTAAAAGCTTCGTCTTCATTTGTTTGGGTTCAAAGGTGAGATTTTTATCTCACATCTATGTCTATATCTATCTTCGATTGTTAGGTATGAATTCCTAACACTTATTCTTGAGCAATTGATTTTGGTTTGGATTGATTTGGTGTATATTCCGATTTTTGGTGTTTTGAAATCAAAATCTATGAAAATCCTTTTATGGATATTTGGACATTGGTATTTGAGGCGTGTCGAAGAGCCGTTAAGGCTGGGTTGTCGCTTGGCGTAAATCCTTAGTCGTTGTCGCTCGATCGATCGCTTCCGGTATTCATTTGGCCATTTTTGGTCTAGGTTCAGGGAATGCCATGAACCCAGTTTCAGACGTCTGAAACGTTAGATTCAGACGTCTGAATATTATATTGGGAAGATTTTTATTCCCAGATTCAGACGGCTGAATCTTTGGCTCCAGACGTCTGAATTGGCTCGATTTCAAACAGAAAGAAAATAGGCTTAAATTGCCTATTTCAGACGTCTGAAATATTTCGTTCAGACGTCTGAATCTGTGTTCTGGAAAATATTTAATTTTCCAGATTCAGACGTCTGAACCAATTATTCCAGACGTCTGAATCTGCAGTCTTTTGCCTATTTCCCTATTGTGCTTGAATTTCCAACTCTAATCAATTCGTGTTGATTCCCTTTTTGTTGTTATCATTTATTATCGGCCACTTTGTTAAGTCGCCCGCCTTTTTAAACTTAGGTCGCTTGTCTTCACTAAGTCGAACCCCGTATTACTCTGCGTAGGCAATCTTATCTGAAAAACATTTATCAGAACTTCCTACTTTGATGGTTTTGGGAATTGATTTCTTTGGATTTTTATTCACGTCTTCGAATGTGAACTTTTATAATTGATTGTTTCTACAATCATTCCTATGACTTGTCACTTTAAAAATATGAAGGTTTTAATACTAGTAGTAAATATCAAAACTCTTTCATCAAATCGATTTCAACACTATTTTTAATATCAAAAGTTCGTTTTCTCAAACCGATTTCCAATCTACTAATATATATAAGCCTTTACTTCACTCGAATGAGAAATCGACTTAAACGACTTAGTAAAACGAGTGGTATGAAACGCTTGCGTTCACTTCGTCGGTTAGCTCTTGGACTTGTTCGATTGAACCCTTTTCGTGACAATTTCCTAGTGAAGATGTACAGCTTGTTCGTAAATATTTAAGTTAAGCAAGTGGTTATGGGACATGAAGCTAAACTCATATATTTACTAGCTTGGTGTGATTGACACTTCTCGCTGATCATGATGATCATTTTATGATTTAGACTAGCAATTGTGCGATGTCTCTTTGTCCGTATGAAGGACTGTACTTCATTTTATTGAGCTTCGACTCAATCAGGAGGAGCTTCGGCTCAAAGTCCGCAATGGGGGACTATACCCAGTCAGGAGGAGCTTCGGCTCATCAGGAGGAGCTTCGGCTCAAAGTCCGCAATGGGGGACTATACCCAGTCAGGAGGAGCTTCGGCTCATCAGGAGGAGCTTCGGCTCAAAGTCCGCAATGGGGGACTATACCCAGTCAGGAGGAGCTTCGGCTCATCAGGAGGAGCTTCGGCTCAAAGTCCGCAATGGGGGACTATACCCAGTCAGGAGGAGCTCCGGCTCATTTTCATAGGATTGGCCATCCTCTTTTCTTGTGATTCCTGGATTTCTCGTTGTGATTTCTGGAATTTTATGTTTCACCACCTTTTCAGTTGGCATTGATATGTATGTCATTTATTGTGGCTTGGTGAATTAAATAAAGAATATGACATTCTTTTTATGCTATGACATTCTTGAGATTTTGTATGACTTTCGTGATTTTATAATGTATACTTATCACAGTATGACTTTATTGTTATCATACGTTTTATTATCATATCTCATATTCTATCTCATTTTATCTGATAATTATAGCTAGACTGATCCGTTTATTATTTTCTTAAATAATACTCGGGTCAGACTGAGATTTTACAGGTGCTTCCTCATGACTTCCTATCTGAAACCATCATCTGACTTTTGGCTAACTACTCTAGTTTAGAAGTTTTTGTTGTATGCATTTGAGATTAGACTCTATGTTGTGTACTTATTCTTTTGTGTAGCACGTGATGCTACTCTTTTGTATTATCGTGGATCTTTCTGACCACTACTCTGATGTACACTTTCATGTGTTGTATATTTATTCATATCTTCTTCCGCCTTTGTGATATGGATGTCTGTGACTGATTTATGTTATGTTTATTTCTATATTTGTTTCCGAAGATTATATATAGCCACCGTGTGATAGCTTTGTGTTTGTATCGGTATGTCGGATTTCCTCTTTAAAAGATATGCATTCTATTCTATCTGACATATCGGTGCTCGCACAAAGAAGTTACACGGATGGTCGCTCCTCAACAGCCTTATTCTCCGTGCTAATTGACAGCACTACCTCGTAGTGTTCTTGGTTAGCGTGGGTATAGAGGTGGGGCGTCACAGTTTTCAACTCTTCAATCTCCTCCAACTTGCTTTCTTCTTGTTGTCGCTTCTTAGGAATTAAAGTAATCTTTGTACCCTCAAACATGAAACTATAACTGTTAGTACGTCCATCATGTTGCACAGCCCTATCATATTGCCACAGTCTCCCCAGCAACAGATGACATACGTCCATGTCCACAACATCACACCAAATCTCATCTTTGTATTTCTTCCCAATTGAAAAATTAACACAAGCCCTTCGTCCAACTTTCACCTCCCCACCTTTCCTCAACCAAGCTAACTTGTAAGGTTTCGGATGCTTCTCTGTCTTCAATGATAACTTCTTCACAGCTTCTGTAGAGATAATATTGTCGCAACTTCCTGCATCAATAACAAACTTGCAAACCCTTCCCAAGATAGTACATGTTGATTGAAAGATGTTACTCCTCAACCAGCTAGTTTCCTCCTCCTGCTTTGGTGTTAAACACGACCTCTTCATCATCAATGAATACCCTTCATCTCCCGACACATTCTCTTCCTCCTTATCATGTAGTGAATTAGAACAGTCAGCCTCTACCTCATCTTCCTCTGCCTCAGCAATCATAGTTCTCTTCTTCGGTTTTGGACATTCGCTGCTCTTGTGACCCACTTCTTGACAATTATAGCATTTGAAATTAGTGTTGACCCTTGGTTTAGCCACGTCCTGAACAACAGGCTTATTCGATGCCTTAGGAACATTAGAACTACTACCCGCTCCTTTGTTCTGTCCTGTAAAACTTGGAAACACACCTCCCCCACGTCTTCCTTGTTTCTCCCAATCCAACGCCTTTTGATGTGCTTCTACCACAGTTCTAGGGTCGAACATGTTCACCATATCCTGGATCCATGTTCTAAGTCCCCCAACAAACCTCGCGGTCAATTGTTCCTCTCTCTCCATGATATCATTTTGAGCAACTAATTGGTAGAACTCATCAGCGTAATCAGCAACCGTCTTCGTTCCTTGCCTCAAGTTCTGTAATCTCTGATACATTAGTGATTGGTAATTATAGGGCAAGAACGTAGCCTTCATCAATTTCTTCATCTTTTTCCAAGCAACAATCTTTGACTTTCCCATTCGTTCTCTAGTAAGTTTGGTTTGCTGCCACCATGCCATAGCTGATGCAGCAGCGGAATGACAAAATGATGATTCTGTGGAAGTAGCAATCGATGGAATGAAGAATACTGAATGGCCCAAATTCGTTGATCCGAAGATACCGAATTCTAGCTATCTTCGTCACGTTGATAGCGCACTATACCGTGAAAGAAGATCTTCAATTCTTCAAGCGTTGATCAAGCGCACTTGATACCGCGAATCGGCTTCAACAATCGTTGATTCGAGCGCACTCGATTAACCGAAAGTGGAGATATGAGATCACACTCAACTACCAATTTGGTGAAGGCACAAAGCTAACAAAACAAAAGTTTTTATTCAAATCAACTAAACTATTACAAATGGCACCACCGGCCTATTTATAGAAGTTACAACCCAACACTGAAATCTGTACAACACTTAGGTCGGTCACGACCTTAAGTAACACGACCTAACACCCCAGCCGACTTAACTTGTGAACGACTCAACAGATCACCCTACGACTTAAGAACGAATTACAAGCACATTACAACATAGTTCCAACGACATACGACTTATAAAAGAACGACCTAAAAACATACGACTTATCAATATGTACAACGACTTAAAAACAACAGCGACATAAGAAAACAGCTTCAGGAGAAACATTACGCGACTTATCTTCTTCAGCGATTTAACAGAGTTCACGACCTAAGGATTTCACGTGACCTAACTAGGTCGTAGGTCGTAGAACGACTTAACTTAGGTTGTAGAACGACTTAACTTAGGTCATGAGCGACCTAACTCCTTTTGAAAAACTCTGCGTGCATCCTTCATTAGACCGTACGCGACCTATCATAGGTCGTTGGTTTCCTTCTTCTGCATAACTCGCTTCACCGCTTTGCTCCAGTACCTCGTTAGGTCGTGGCCGACCTAAAACTTCTCCCTTAGGTCGTGGCCGACCTAAACCTTTGATAAGCCATAACTCCTTTTCTCTTGACTCGTTAGGTCATTCGCATGTCGCAACATCGCCTCTGTTGACTCGTAGATGACCTTCCCTAGATCGTGAGTGACCTATCGATTCATTAGGTCGTGAACGACCTAAAATGTCACTAGGTCGTGAACGACCCAAAAGCCTTGAAAAATTCAAATCAGATGCGCCAGTAGATCGCGCTGCATCATCCTCCCCTGGTTGACAAAAATTCGACCTCGAATTTGCACCTTCCTCTTCCACAACAAGCTCCTCTCCATGATACGGAATCAAATATTTGACATTGAAAACATCGGAAGTATGAACATCATCCGGCAACTTCAACTGATATGCATTCTCATTAATTTTCTTCAAAATTTCCACTGGACCGATTTTTCGAGCTTTCAATTTATTGTACGTTCCCACTGAAAAACGATCCTTTGTTAGTACAGCATATACTAAATCTCCTTCATTAAATTCAACGCTTCTTCGCTTCAAATCCGCAGATCATTTATACTTTTCATTTGCTTTCTCCAATCGTTCCTGAATGATTTTATGACATTCTGCCAATCCATCAACAAAATCAACAGCCCGTTTAACTGTCCCCTTCGGTTGTGGTACCGTCGTCAAATCCAACGGCCCTTTTGGTAAACTTGAATAAACAATCTGGAATGGACTGAAACCCGTACTTCGGTTGGTAGCATGATTATGAGAAAATTCTGCTTGACATAACTTCACATCCCAACTCTTCAGATTGTCCTTCACAAGACATCTCAACAAGTTTCCCAATGATCTATTAACCACTTCCGTCTGCCCATCTGTTTGCGGATGATAGGCGCTACTAAAATTCAGCTTTGTTCCAACCATCTTCCACAAACTTATCCAAAAATGGCTTAGAAATCTAGTATCCCGATCTGAAACAATAGATTCAGGTAGCCCATGTAATCGATATACTTCTTTAAAGAATAACTCAGCAACACGGACGGCATCAACTGTCTTCTTACAAGCGATGAAATGTGCCATCTTTGAAACCTGTCCACGACAACATATATCGAATCATTCCCCCTTTGAGTTCTCGGTAATCCCAAAACAAAATCCATACTGATATCAATCCATGGTTTAATAGGCACAGGTAATGGCATATACAATCCCGCATTTGTCGCTGTTCCCTTCGAAACTTGACAGATATGACATCTCTCCACCAATCTTTCAACTTCTCTTCTTATAGTAGGCCAGAAATATGATTGTGAAACCAACTGTAATGTACGGTCTCTCCCCACATGACCTTCCTCATGCAACTCCTTCACAATCTTCATTCGTAAGCTGCACTCCGGTATACATAATCGATTTCCTTTAAAAAGATAACCATCCACCATTACAAACTCATCCGTCTTTCCCTCCTTGACTTCATCAACAAACTTCGCAAAGTAAGGTTCATCGAAAAATAATTCTGGCAACACATCAAACCCTGTCACTTCAACCTTCATTGTAGTCAACACATGATTCCTTCTGCTCAATGCATCTGCCACTCTGTTCGTAATTCCCGATTTATGCTTCACCACAAATGTAAATTGTTGTAAGTATGCAATCCACAAAGCATGCCTTGCCGCAATCTTGTCCTGTCCCTGCATATGCTTCAATGCCTCATGCTCAGTATATAACACAAATTCTTTATGAAACAAATAATGTCTCCAATGTTTGATAGCTTGCACGATAGCATAAAATTCCATATCATATGTACTATATCTCATCTTCGCTCCTGATAACTTTTCACTGAAATATGCAATAGGACGGCCTTTCTGACTCAACACCCCTCAAATTCCAACCTTCGATGCATCAGTATGCAATTCAACCAACAACTGAAAGTTTGGCAACACTAGAATCGGTGCTGTCGTCAAAAGCTCCTTGATCCTTTCAAAAGCAAATCCTGCTTCCTCCGACCATAAAAATTGCTTCCCCTTCATACAATCAGTCACTGGAGCCATCACGCTACTGAAGTGTGGAATAAACCTTCGGTAGAATGATGCCAAACCATGAAAGCTTCTAACTTCTGTTATCATCCTGGGTTGTGGCCAATTTCTGATTGCTTCAACTTTATTCTAATCCACCTGTATACCTCCACCTGATATAACATACCCCAAAAATAAAACACTCTGCGTCATGAACACGCATTTCTTCGTTGCAGCATAAAATTGTTCCTGTCGCAATACCATCAACACTTATCTCAGATGTTGCAAGTGTTCTTCTGGATTTCCACTATATATCAGTATATCATCAAAATACACCACCACAAACTTCCCAATGAATGGTCTAAAGATTTGATTCATCACCCGCATGAATGTACTAGGTGCATTCGAAAGCCCAAACGGCATAACCAGCCATTCGTACAACCCCTCACGTGTCTTGAACGCTATTTTCCATTCATCCCCTGGTCTGATTCAAATTTGATGATAACCGCTTTTCAAATCAATCTTCAAAAATATAGTAGCTCCACTAAGTTGATCCAACGGTCTCCCCAGCAACAGATGACATACGTCCATGTCCACAACATCACACCAAATCTCATCTTTGTATTTCTTCCCAATTGAAAAATTAACACAAGCCCTTCGTCCAACTTTCACCTCCCCACCTTTCCTCAACCAAGCTAACTTGTAAGGTTTCGGATGCTTCTCTGTCTTCAATGATAACTTCTTCACAGCTTCTGTAGAGATAATATTATCACAGCTTCCCGCATCGATGACAAACTTGCAAACCCTTCCCAAGATAGTACATGTTGATTGAAAGATGTTACTCCTCAACCGGCTAGTTTCCTCCTCCTGTTTTTGTGTTAAACATGACCTCTTCATCATCAATGAATACCTCAATCTCCCGACACATTCTCTTCCTCCTCATCCTGTGGTGAATTAGAACATTCAGCTTCTACATCATCTTCTTCTGCCTCAGCAATCATAGTTCTCTTCTTTGGTTTTGGACATTCGCTGCTCTTGTGACCCACTTCTTGACAATTATAGCATTTGAAATTAGTATTGACTTTAGGTTTAGCCACTTCATGAACAACCGGCTTACTTGATGCTTTAGGAATATTAGAACTACTACCCGCTCCTTTGTTCTGCCCCGTAAAACTTGGAAACACACCTCCCCCACGTCTTCCTTGTTTCTCCCAAGCCAACGCCTTTTGATGTGCTTCAGCCACAGATTTAGGGTCGAACATGTTCACCATGTCCTGGATCTGCGTTCTAAGTCCCCCAACAAACCTCGCGGTCAATTGTTCTTCTCTCTCCATGATATCATTTTGAGCAATTAATTGGTAGAACTCATCAGCATAATCAGCAACCGTCTTCGTTCCTTGCCTCAAATTCTGTAATCTCTGATACATTAGTGATTGGTAATTATAGGGCAAGAACGTAGCCTTCATCAATTTCTTCATCTTTTCCCAAGCAACAATCTTTGACTTTCCCATTCGTTCTCTAGTAAGTTTGGTTTGTTGCCACCATGCCATAGTTATCCCCCTCAACCTAGTAGCAACCAACTTCACTTTACGATCCTCCGGAACCTCCTTGAAGTCAAATATTTCCTCAACATTAGACAACCAATCCAAAAACTCCTCAGCTTGCATACCACCTTTGAATTCTGGAATTTCGGCCTTCATCCCAGACTCCCACTTGTGATCATACTCCAACTGATTCCTTCCTTGTCCTCGTCCTTATCCATGAACACTACCACCATCAAACTCCTCCTCGAAATCTGATGTATAGCGATGTCGATCCTGTCCACCAACATCTCTACTACCATCCCGTCTTCCACCAACATCCCTTCTATCTACATTCCTCTGATCACGATCATTCACATTCCTATCACGATTTCGATTGTCAACATTTCTATAACGATCTCGACTCACACTTCTATGATCATTATCAGCACTTCTCTCCCGATTGGAATGTGGTGAAACTCTACTTCCTCCATGGTTGGATTCAGGTGAAACCCTTCTCCGATTTTGATTCATCTCCAACATCATCTTCTCTAATCGACCAATCCCTTCATTAAGCTTTAACTAAAATTTTCGTTTATTCTTTGCTCCATTTCATCAGCTTCTTCTCTTCTATACAAAGCTTCAATATTTTGATGTCGATTAGCTCTTCTTGGCGGCATTGTTAAATGAAACAAACTTCAATTCTCGGAATGAACAAATATCGAATGATGCAGGGCCTTCACTTACTCTCGGCTCCAACTCCAAATTTCAAACACCTTTCAAACTTAGATCCAAAATGGGATGGATCAAAATCCTCAAACTTGTTGCAACTTGCGATGAACACGACTTGAAATCTTCGAATAAAAATTGGCTCCAAGACTCGGCTTAGCTATGATTGGCTAAGTCTAGCTCTGATACCAAATGATGCAGCAACGGAATGACAAAATGATGATTCTGTGGAAGTAGCAATCGATGGAATGAAGAATACTGAATGGCCCAAATTCGTTGATCCGAAGATACCGAATTCTAGCTATCTTCGTCACGTTGATAGCGCACTATACCGTGAAAGAAGATCTTCAATTCTTCAAGCGTTGATCAAGCGCACTTGATACCGCGAATCGGCTTCAACAATTGTTGAATCGAGCGCACTCGATTAACCGAAAGTGGAGATAGGAGATCACACTCAACTACCAATTTGGTGAAAGCACAAAGCTAACAAAACAAAAGTTTTTATTCAAATCAACTAAACTATTACAAATGGCACCACCGACCTATTTATAGAAGTTACAACCCAACACTGAAATCTGTACAACACTTAGGTCGGTCACGACCTTAAGTAACACGACCTAACACCCCAGCCGACTTAACTTGTGAACGACTCAACAGATCAACCTACGACTTAAGAACGAATTACAAGCACATTACAACATAGTTCCAACGACATACGACTTATAAAAGAACGACCTAAAAACATACGACTTATCAATATGTACAACGACTTAAAAACAATAGCGACATAAGAAAACAGCTTCAGGAGAAACATTACGCGACTTATCTTCTTCAGCGATTTAACAGAGTTCACGACCTAAGGATTTCACGCGACCTAACTAGGTCGTAGGTCGTAGAACGACTTAACTTAGGTCGTGAGCGACCTAACTCCTTTTGAACAACTCTGCGTGCATCCTTCGTTAGACCATACGCGACCTATCATAGGTCGTTGGTTTCCTTCTTCTGCATAACTCGCTTCACCGCTTTGCTCCAGTACCTCGTTAGGTCGTGGCCGACCTAAAACTTCTCCCTTAGGTCGTGGCCGACCTAAACCTTTGATAAGCCGTAACTCCTTTTCTCTTGACTCGTTAGGTCGTTCGCATGTCGCAACATCGCCTCTGTTGACTCGTAGACGACCTTCCCTAGATTGTGAGCGACCTATCGATTCATTAGGTCGTGAACGACCTAAAATGTCACTAGGTCGTGAACGACCCAAAAGCCTTGAAAAATTCAAATCAGATGCGCCAGTAGATTGCGCTGCATCAATAGCTCTCCCCCTCAACCTAGTAGCAACCAACTTCACTTTACGATCCTCTGGAACCTCCTTGAAGTCAAATATTTCCTCAACATAAGCTAACCAATCAAGAAATTCCTCGGCTTGCATACCTCCCTTGAATTCCGGTATTTCAGTCTTCATCCCAGACTCCCACTTGTGATCATATTCCGACTGATTTCTTCCTTGTCCTCGTCCTTGTCCATGAACACTACCACCATCAAACTCTTCCTCGAAATCTGATGTATAGCGATGTCGATCCTGACCACCAACATCTTTACTACCATCCCGTCTTCCACCAACATCCCTTCTATCTACATTCCTCTGATCACGATCATTCACATTCCTATCACGATTTCGATTGTCAACATTTCTATAACGATCTCGACTCACACTTCTATGATCATTATCAACACTTCTCTCCCGATTGGAATGTGGTGACACTCTACTTCCCCCATGGTTAGATTCAGGTGAAACCCTTCTCCGATTTTGATTCATCTCCAACATCATCTTCTCTAATCGTCCAATCCCTTCGTTAAGCTTCTCACTAAAGTTATCGTTTATTCTTTGCTCCATTTCGTCGGCTTCTTCTCTTCTATACAAAGCTTCAACATTCTGATGGCGATTAGCTCTTCTCGGCGGCATTGTTAAATGAACCAAACTTCAATTCTCGGAATGAACAAATATCAAATGATGCACGACCTTCACTTACTCTCGGCTCCAACTCCAAATTTCAAACACCTTTCAAACTTAGATCCAAAATGAGATGGATCGAAATCTTCAAACTTGTTGCAACTTGCGATGAACACGACTTGAACTCTTCGAATAAAAATTGGCTCCAAGACTCGGCTTAGCTATGATTGGCTAAGTCTAGCTCTGATACCAAATGATGCAGCAGTAGAAATAACAAATGATGATTGGGTGAAAGTAGCAATCGATGGAATGAAGAATACTGAATGGCCCAAATTCGTTGATCCGAAGATACCGAATTCTAGCTATCTTCGTCACGTTGATCGTGCACGATACCGTGAAAGAAGATCTGCAATTCTTCGGACGTTGATCAAGCGCACTTGATACCGTGAATTGGCTTCTATGATCGTTGATTCGAGCGCACTCGAATGCCGAAAGAGGAGATAGGAGATTAAACTCAACTACCAATTTAATTGAAAGCACAAAGCTAACAAAACAAAAGTTTTTATTCAAATCAACTAAACTATTACAAATGACCCAATGCCGCTATTTATAGCTTTACAACTCGACACACACAATTCCGTACAACACTTAGGTCGGCCACGACCTAACAAACATCACCGACTTACGACCCAAAACAAGACACGCGACCTACGACTTAACTAAGGTCGGCAGCGACTTATCAACAGCACAAAGAAAAACAATACAACATATTACAACTCCATATTTACAACACATCATATAGGTCGTCCACGACTTAAACATCACGACCTAAAAATATCACGATCTAAAACCTCACGACTTAACACTTGATCGACCTAAAAACAAGGCAGCGTCTTCCAGAAGTCCAGGGGGCATGAGCTTCAGCGAATCATAGCAAGTGGCGACCTAAAGCTTCTCGCGACCTAACTTAGGTCGTAGGTCGTTCACGCGACCTAACTTAGGTCGTAGTTCGAGACTGTCTTCAAATGAAGCATCGGAGCGACCTATCTTAGGTCGTAACTCGTTTACGCGACCTAACTTAGGTCGTAACTCGGTAGGTCGTTCGAGCGCCTTTCCCTTTAGCTTGTTAACTCGTGAGTCTCCACTAGGTCATTGCCGAGCTTCACTAAGTCGTTGGAGCGACTTAAAGGCTTTGTTAGGTTGTACGCGACCTAACTCTTCACCATTCTGGGTATCACTCTTTAGTAACGACTTAAAGGATTCGTTAGGTCGTACGCGACCTAACTCTTCACCATCCTGGGCTGCATCAATTAGTTGCATATTAGTGACATGGATGGGAGAAGACCTAACGTATAACCTAGATATAGATGGATCCAAACATGCAGTGAGGACATATAATTTGGTTACGCTAACTCAGAGCTAATTGTTTTTTTATTTTACCTTTTGCATTTATTTCCCTGTACATTGTGCATGCATGTATGTTTCTAATCTAACATATATTTCAATTTCAAATCTTTTCCAATTGTTAAGTTATGATCTAATGGTATATACCCAATTACCAGGACTTATAAGTCTATAGTCGACAAGACTATCTTTAGTATTCACAATGAAAACTAGTTCTCTACAAAATTGATATTTGTGAAAAAGATTAGAGCATCATCACTAATATAGATGATGTGAAGCATTAACTGTAAAAAAAATTATTCCATTGACTATGCTAACCATGTTTTCACTTATGAGCATTTTTCTTAATGTTAGTCGGTGATTATAATGTTAGGTTAAGAGTATCATTGCAATAGCTGTTTTATGTTGGAGCTTAAGAGTAGAAGCCACCATAATCACCAGCTGCAACAATCCATCTGTCCTTTTCAGGTTTGTATCTATTTATCGTTTAGATTTGTAAGTAGAGAACTTAAAGTTTATTCGAAGTAAATACAAACTGTTATCATGCATGAAAACTTTGGGTATATAATGAGTAACTGTTCTTTCATTCAACTGAGGCTGACAAGCTTAGGCTATTTCTCGCACCTAAATGTAGACTGCAAACTATGCATTTCGTGCATGATTTTATTTGGGCCTGCAAATCACATAAATTTTCTTGGACTAAGTTATGCAGGCCTAAAAAAGAAAGGGGTATTGGTCACAAAAACGTTGTTGATTTGAGAACTACAACATGTCTAAAACTCATATGGCAGTTGCATTTTAAGAATAACCTTTGGTCCAAGTGGATGATTAATAAATACTTCTCTCAATCAAACTTTTGGAAACTGAGGAACAATAATAATATGTCATGTACCATGAAAAACATGATTAAGCATAGAGTAAGCAGTTTAAAATGCATCAAAAGACTGATATTCAATGGCCTTAATACTATTCTATGGATTGATCCATGGATCAAATGCACTAGTCTTGTTGATATACAGTCACATTGTGCTTATAGAGCTATTCTGGGTTGCCTAAACACTAATGATAGGTTACACTAACTGCAATATATGGTTGACAAAAATTATGGTAGATTATTGAAATGGGGTTCTAGACAAATATGATGGTTCGTGGTTCGACTCAGTAAAGTGCTTCTAATCTGATAAGTGGATAAAAGTTGCAACAGATATTATCAAATTCAAATCATGTCTGAAATCTTTTCATTGCTTGTTTATTATAAACTTTCATTGCTTGTTTATTAAATTAAAATGTTTTTAATATTTAGGAGTGACTGTAGTGTCTTTGTGATCATTGTTTGGATAGAAGGGTTAAAGAATTTGATTTAGCTAAAGCTGTAAGTGAAGATTTAATCAAAGAGATGAGAGGGAAGCTTGCATATGAAATTATTTCAGGTAAACCAAACTATTGGATAGTGAAGAAGTTTTATTGTTTAGGATAGGAGAAATTTAGCTATTGAAGTTGATGTCAGCATGGTTGGACGTGTTACTTTAACTTTGGTAGTCTATTTTAGAAGAAATGTGAACTTGGTGTAGTATGAACTTTAATATTTTTTTGTCTTAAACTATATTTTGGTTGTAGTATGGTTATGCTGTTAAATACATGTTTTAGACTGGTTGTCAAGAAAATTCAACTTCTGTTATTGATCAGTTTGGTTGTTTGTATATGTTTTATCATGAAATCTATTGAATGATTGTAATATGGCATGCACTAATTGTTTGTTATAATCAGTAATATATATACATTGTCTATAATAATGATTTCTGAGAATGGATTCTTTGCATTAGGTATAAATAGCTGATGCAATAGAGGAATTAGTTTGCACCGGTTGTTATAAAAAACTGATGCAACAAAGAAGCCTTTTAAACCCAAAGACTCTTATGTTGCATCGGTTTCCAACAACAACCTATGCAACAAGTTCCTTTGTTGCATCGGTTTTTATTATAACCGATGCAACATGAGGGCTGTGTTCAAGCAACCAACCGTATTTTTGCATCAGTTGTTAGTAACAACCGATGCAAAAAGGACCGTTTTGCATCGGTTTTAGAACTGATGCAAAACAGTTAAGCCTGTTGCATCGGTTGCATATGCATCGAATGTTGAACTGATGCAAAAGGGGGGTAAACAACCGATGCAAATGACCTGTTTTGTAGTAGTGAGGTGAGTTATACTCACCGAGATTCCAGTTGGCGTCGAAGCGCTCTGATTAGAACTAAAATCAAACGACGTCCGGTTTTAGCCCAAATTTTTCACTTGCTCCAAATTCAACCAAACCAATTCCATCATGTAGCCTTTGCCATTACGAGCTCAACTTTTGGCCATCTCGAACGCCATCTCCAAAAAAAAACACTTTCCTCCTCTTCTACTTGCCGACACCTTCAAAATAACATATTATAAAGTTGGGTTTGGGAACTTTGAATTTGTAATAATTTTTTATGTAGTTTGTTAATCCTCTATTAGAGAGTGGATAGGAGAATTTTGAGATTAGAAGACGAAGATTGATACGATGGTTGCCCGGTAGGTTTCCTTAACATCATTTATATGGACAACGGGGTAGGTTTTGTTATATGTAAGTATTTGGTACAAAAGTTGCTACGTACCCTATTTAAATAGGGTAACGCCTCTATTCTGCAATTCATAGACTCAAATCCATCAAAATTATATCCTAAAGTAACTAGCTCGGAAAGAGCTATCAATGGTTAAAAATATGATACTGAATTCACCCTTTAATTAAAAATTCATTTTTAATTAATTTTTTTCAATAGTGTTAAATTTGTAGTTCGCTACCTGTTGTTTAGTGGATTCGTATCCTAACCTGGATGTCAGCTGAGCTATATGGCTTAGATGATTGCTAGCTGGCAGCCTACACTTAAACATGTCTTAGTTAGGAGCAGGGGGCATTAGATCAAGGAGTGGTTGTGTAGTGATGCTTTTCTAGGGTTGTAGCAAAGGACAGGGAGTGGTTATCATAGTGCCGCTTTTATCAGGTGAATATTGTCTTATATAATAGCTTTTTCAAAGAAACTACACAATCGTAGCTTCCCTTTGCAGTGGCAGTTTGGTGCATATGGCCAAAGCCCACCATGTCAAGACAAGAGGGTTTTAGGAGATGTGGGTAGATGAAATGGAAGATGAGCGATGTACCATTTCGGGGAGTGGGCTTGTTACCGGGCCACTCGACTGTTGATTGTAATCCTGCATGTCGGGTCGTTGTCTGTTGCCATCGCCAATAGATGACCACATGGGCATTGTTTGGTTTGTGCATGCACCAGTGTTGGGCGAGTCGCTATGATGAGTAAACTAGCCATTCAAGCCAGGTGTTGGATTCATGAAATGGAGGAGCCAAGGTACTAGCTTCTAGGAGCACATGTGCCAAAGTATAGGCCCATATGTATGCCAGAATGCGGGCCTAGCTGTTGGATGTTAGCATCATGCATGCCAGTAGAACTGCGGCTCGAGCCATTCTATAATTGCAAGAAAATAGAGCAACACATACTTAGTAGATATGATGTCACATAGACGTCTGAAGGTCACACTCCACATTCGAAAAAGATCCCGACTTCTTTTCCATGTCCGTTAATAACACCAACAATCCACATTCGACCTATGTGAGAAGAAGTATGATGTGGAGTAGGAATTAACTGAAAAAGCTTTACCATCAATATAACAATAACTTTGAGGTCATTGTCATTCTTCTCCGAATCGTGGGAGTAAGATAAATCATCACTATAAGTTGAGCCTTCCAATACGTCAACTTATTATAGATAAGTCAGTTGTAATTTCCACTAACTTTTTTTCAAACAACATTTTTTTGTCTACGAACAAGCTATTACTCTATTTCATCCACTGCCAACCAGATCCGACCCAACAACTGTATTAGAGACCAATTAGTGTATATAAATAAATTAGTTAGCATTTAGACCAGCTATTGGGCTTTACTAACTAACGAGTGTCTAGGATGGAGTGTCCAAGGCTTGGGCTTGGAGCAACTAGTGGCCTTCCCTCCCTAACTTCAAACCTAGCCTAATGAATAGTGGAAGCTTTCAATGTTAGCCTAAGTGCAAGGCCTAAATTATTCTCGAACCTTAGGCTAATTCAAATAAAAATATTTGAATATTATGAAAATATTTAATTTAGAAGTTAGATTTAAAATAGGAAATTTCCTAAATTTGAAAATGTTTAAATTTTAATTTAGAAGTCTAGGTCAATTTAAACACATGTATGCTGTAGAGGTTACAATAAACACCTGTAGTATATGTATGTAAAATATTTTAAAATTGTTTAAATTTTAAATGTATGTTGTAATTAATACAACATATAAATTTCCAAAATTGTTTTCAGAATTTTGAATTTGAATTTTAAAATTTGAGATTTAAAATAAAGTTTAATTAAGTTGGTTAATTAAAATAAATAATTAATTAAATGGTTGATTAATTAAAAGATATGTACTTATACATATAACTACATATGTTATAGTTGTATGATATTTCTTAAACATGTTTAAGAAACTAATTTGAAATGTTCAAATTTTAATGAAATTTAATTATTTTGTTAACTAAAATAATATTAAAGATTAATTGAAATTATTTTAATTAATAAGATGCATATTGTGTAAGTTCATTCCATTGTAAAAGTTTATATATAAATTGGACTTATATAAATATATGTATAGTAATGTTAACGTAAAAATCGAATGCTAACACCCCGGTGTGAATATTAGTAAAGTGAAAGCACCACCCGTTGGTACGGGAACTAAAACAAGCAGATAATTGCAGTAAAAGTAAAGGGATAGCAGATTTTATAGTGGTTCGGCTCAAAATCAAGCCTACGTCCACTTTATCTTCTTTATCACAGGTTCGATTACAAGTTTTACAAGAATTCCTTCGATTATTCAACAATCGATACAAGTAGTCAACACTTCAATGCAAAAGAGATTCTGGAATCCCTCTTGAATGTAGCTGATCTTCTCTTTAGGTAGTTTGAGATGTTTTCGGTAGTAGAGGCGTTGTAGAGGTCGTGAATGCAGCAGAGTTTCGGCGCTTCAAAGTCTCGAAAAAAGTCCCCCCTCAAATGTGGAGTAGGCGGGGTATTTATTGGGAAAATCTGGAGGTAGGTCGTAGGTCGTGGATGACTTAGGGGTTAGGTCGTAGGTCGTAAGCGACCTAAGGGTCGCCCCGAGTTAGCTTAAGTCGTTGGCGACTTAAGGGAGCCATTCTGGGTGAGATACTGGGTGTGAGCAACCTAATGTAGTGAATTCAGAAGTTATCTCGGCAAGATTAGGTTGTGAGCGACCTAACAGAAGAGGTAGGTCGTGTGGCTTTACTTTGGAGCATGTTAAGTCGTTCCCTTTTCCTGAATTTCTAGGTCGCTAGGTCGCTAACTCGTTAGGTCGCTAGGTCGCTTTCTGGAGTTAGGTCGCATGAGATCTTCTGGTGTTAGGTCGCAGCCTTCTTATCTCGTTAGGTCGCTAGCTTGTAGATCGTTGAGCCGGTGGGTCTCTTAGCTCGCTAAGTCGTTAGGTCGCTGAAGTCTTGAGTTGCTTAAGTCGCTTGAGTCCTTTAGATCAGTAAGTCGTAGACCGCTGAGTGCTAGGTCGTTGAAAAAGTGGTGTTAACACTTTCCCCTCGAAGTATATGCCCAGGGACTAGGTCGTGTGCTTCGACACTCTTTAACTCGTGCCATTTGAGTTGCTAAGTCGTGAGCCGCTGGAGTTGTTAGGTCGTTTAAGCCGATTCAAATTCCACCTTTCCTGCCTATAAGTTGCTCGGCTTCTTCTTCCTTTTCCTCACTTGCCCTATTATCTGAAACTACCATTGGCGTTTTCTCCAAACTTTCGAAGACAAAATCACAACCTTCTCGTCGTCGATCAATCCTCCGTCCAACTACGTAAGTAATTCTGGCCATCGTTCACCTACATCTGTTGTCAAATCACCGATTTCCACATTCCGACTTCGATTCACTTTCTTTTGCTGCATTTCATCGAGGATCATGTTTCTACCAATTTGTGACCGTTGTTGATCACGCAGTGGCTGCGATTCATGATAAAACAGCAATATTGAATTTGTGGCGAATCTGAGAAGATGTTAATGGTTTTTTGGGTGATTTGGTGGTATTGGAGAGACGAGGGGTTTTAGGTGTTTGGAGGAGACGATGAGGAGATTTTAGGTTAACGGGTTAGTGGATAGCGGGTTATGTTGCGGTGTTTCTGGTGAGGTAAGGGGGATGGACACGCGGCAACATGCGAGTGGAGAGCAGGACTTAGGGTTTAAACATGAATCACACGACATAACTCAGCAAACGGTTTAACCAAGCAAACGACTTAACCAAGCAAACGACTTAACCAAGCAAACGACTTAACCAAGAAAACCACTTAACCAAGCAAACGACTTAAAGAATTCATGCGACCAAACCAATCAGACGACTTAATTTTAACCCGTGGAGCAGTTTTAACTCGTAGGGTTGATGAAATTTTATAACCCAAGCAGAGCGACCTAATGGAGGCCGACTTATGTTAGGTCGTTGAACATGATTTGAACGACCTAAGTAATCCCGAGCTAGTCTTAAGTCGTTCCTGCGACTTAAGGACCTGAACACTTGCAAATTTTTTACAGAACTTGACTGAATTGCCAATTAGAACTGCTTGGACTTGTTGTACTTTTTCATAGATTGTACCGACTTGATTGCTAATAACCTGTTAAATACAACATTTGCAGAAAAATGGGACGAATATACTCATCATTGACTGCCCACATCGAATGATGGATTAGATCAAGAGACAATATTCTACTTGAGTAAAATAACTTGAATTCAATCGAGTGTGAAATGCTACGAATCAACTAACTTGAATGCAGTGTCAACGCAAAATTCTCACAGTTAGAACTGCTTACTATCGAATGTTATCTGCATTGACACTACTCTCAGTTTTAATTTAATTAACAAGTCTTGAATTTTCCTGAATTGACGTATGCCAACCAGTATTATTATTTTTATTTACTTGTTATTTTATTAGCTTCGCACAACACTTCACACGCTTTTAGGAAACGTGCACCTTCATATTTGAACATCCAGTTCCTTGTGTAGAATGACTTCTCATCAAGCACAAGAAGTAACAGTAGAACAGATTGAAGAAGTCTTCCCAATAGCTGGCCCTCTAGAGAATCCTTTGGAAACAGTCTCAACCACTCTAACCCAACGGGCTTTCAGCCAGCTTTGCGTCCAATTTGGCATTGCTGAAACCGAAGCTTTACTTCCTGGAGTAAATGATACCGCCGAAAGGCCACCTCCTGGCTTTATTGTGGTCAACCGTTAGATGTGCTTAAGCGGAGCTATTCCTCCCTTCAATGACTTTCTCAGAAAGTTGCTTCTTCGATTGACTATCTCTCCATTCCATTTGCACCCCAATGGCTATGCCATTCTGATGGGGTTGTGTGTGTTGTTCGAGAGAACACTTAATCTCCTTCCGAGCTTCGACGAAATTTCTTACTTGTGTTCGTTCGGGAAGAATAAAGATCATCCTTCCATCACACTTATAAGGAGCGCTAGAAATCGTAAATTGATTACAGACTTGCCCGATAGCACTCACGGGTTCTTAAATCAGTTTTTCTTCGTTCGTTTCCCTTCAGAATTCTATGGCATCTGGAGAGTAGGAAGTAAGATTGTCTATCTCCATTTACTCTATTTCTGAGCCTTTCAAAATTCGGGTTGTCAAGTATTAACTTCATTTTTACTCCTGTAGCACTTCCTTCCCTTTCTAAAGACTCCAGTCACAAGTCAACTTTTGAAAGGCTAAATGTTGTAACCGTCGAGGAAAGGAGTATCAAATTTCTTTTGAAAGATGAATTTCTACATCAATTTGGCCTTTTACATCCTTCATGATCCCTTCAGCTTCGCGATGCCCCTGCTCCTCAACCGGAAACATATGATGCCCCAGCCCTCGCAAAAGAACTTGCGTTGAAAGAACTAGTTGCAGAAGCTTCATTGATAAAATGCTCCGGTTCTGCTGAGGGTGCAGAGTTTTCCGGCAAGTCTAAGCTTCTTCCGGTTATCGAAGAAGAGGAACTTCAACAATGTCCCGGGAAGACCGCCACAGAAGCTGATGAGGGGACGGAGAAGGAAAGTTCTGCCATAAAAAGTGCCGAACATGCTGAAGAAGGAACTGCTGGTGTGACTCACTCGGCTGGGCATGACGTGACGACATCTTCGGGGGGTTAAGCGATTTGATGGTGACTTCTCAAGAGCTTTTTAAAGATGATATCACCGCTCCTAAGCTTGTCTCTCCATCGGTTGAAGCAACATCTGTCTTGCGATCACTTCCATCAACCCAAGAGTTGACCCCTATTGTAAAAGCCGACATCACTCCTAGGCTGAAGAGTGGTTTGTAGCTTGACGCGCGTAGTTTGCATGCCACACACACTTAGGATTTTTAGCAGTTACTCGCACTTAACTTCCTTTTTCTGGAGATTTCTAAATTCTATCACTTTTTCATTTTCAGACTCTCCAATGGGACGAAGCGGCTCGTATTATGATGATTTTATACGCTATGGAAGGCGTGACTTTTATAATCCCCGGCGCTACCTCTCTGCTCCCAGGGAAACTGATGAAGAACGAGCGGCTAGGAAAGCTCATGAGAGGCAGGCTGACGAGGAGCGGTATGGAAGAAAGGATGACCGCCATGACTCCTACCAAAGAGATGACGATTCTCACAAAAGAAAATCTCACGATGACAGGGGAAAGAGTCACATAACCGAGGAGCCAAGCAAGCGGGCCAAACTCGACGACAAGTCTTCATCTGAAATCTCTAAAGTGCCTGCTGCTTCTATCTCATTAGACATTGCTCCCAGCTCTCCTGCCCTCAAAAGAACTGATATCCAATCAATCATCAATAGGCCTCCCTATCAAGTCGAGAAGCCTCCACCTACACTCCACAACCAATTCCCGAACTGGTGTCTGAAAGGAGTGCGTTTCGATTTGGATTTGGTACCGATCGACAAACAAGCCATGCTGCGAAATCTTGATGCTGTAAAGCTCAATATCAAAAGAATGTCCAGCTGGCAAAAACTGGTCGATGAACTCCAAAGAGTAAACCGTGCAAATCTTGAGGCAATGCTGACTATGGAAAATGATAAGTCCGAATGGCAGAAAGTTCTTGATCAGCACGATGCGGAAATGAAGAGCATCACTGCCTATAATGAGGAGCTTGAGGCCGAAGTTAAGAAACTTAAGGAGGACCTTGCTACCTCTTTCGCTTCCCATTCTCAAAAGGAAGAGGTTTTTCAAAAGCAAGTGAGAGATGCGCATGCTGCTCAGAGAGATGCCGAGATCAAACTTGAGGTGGAACAGCATGTTGTTGAAAAAAACCGCAACGATACCGTCGAGTTGCGGGAAAAAGTCAGCTCCCAAGACTTGGAGATTACCATGTTAAAAGCTCAACTTTCAAAAGCAGAAAAGGAGTGTGACGAGGCCATTGCCGGAAAAGCGGCTGTTGAAGAATCGCACGAAACAACCAAGGCCACCATCAGCTCCACACTTTTTGAGTTTTACGTTCTCAGTGTCTTAGGGAAAGGCAGCCTCTCTTTCTTGGGCCCGAAATATGAGATTACATTGGCTGAAGTGTGCAAACCAGCGGTTGAAGCGTTCAAAGATGTCGGCTATACCAAAGAGGATTTTGAGGCTAACTACTTGGACGACGAGGGTCATGCCTCCCTCACGAGAGGGAAAGAACAACTTGCTAATCAATGAGCCGAAGTAACGGAAGGAGAGCGTCCAGGGAAGGCACCTTTGACCGACCCAGCCCGTCCTTCGTCTTCGGTCGACGTTGACATTATTGGCTCAAGTTCCCATTCTCCGCCTCCTACTAAAGCCGAAATTGAAACTAAAACTGCTCACACTGAAGAAGAGGCCCAAGAAAGTACTGAAGCCCAGGATTATGAAATCAAAGTGATCAAACCAAGCTCTCCAGGTAACTTCAATTCCGATCTGGCTCAACTGGACTGCTCGTTTGCTTCACATGAGCTTGATGAACTTTTTGCCTATTACTTAAGCTTCGACGTGCCACTATCTCCTCTCTTTGCGGGAAATACTGATGTTTTTAACTTTTCTTCTTCTGTAGCGAAAATAACAAGTGCCGCACAGGCTTCGCCTCCCCCAGCTGCTGCTCCTCCACCTCTTCAAGTTACTCCTCCTTCTGCTTCTCAACCGGGGTTGCAAGCGGAACAAATAGAAGCTCTCTAAGGTTTAGACGACCCGGCGGCTTTTCAAGAGCAAAAAGCCGAGGAACTTGAGGAGGGCGAGAGGACCCCGGAGAGATTCACTGTCGATGATACAAAACTTTCTGATCTTATCTCTCCAGGCAGCGAATCTTCCTCGAAGAAGAGGGGAAAGTGCGGAGCTTCGAAGAAAAAGAAAGGCGCTTCTGCTGATGATGAAAAAGCGGACACTTCCACTGGTGACCAGAAAACAGAAGATGACCCAATTGCACTTCTTTCTCCTTCTTCCGCAACTCGTCCAGGCCTGTCTGCGAAGTTAGTCATTAAGCCAGATGAAGGCTCCAAAGGCGGCTTGAGGAAGAAGAAATGAGTTTGGTTCTATCTTTCTTGTTTTGCTATTTTGTCTTTTGTCTAGAGACTTGTATCGACCGGAGATTGTGCGGGTACCGGCCCCCGCTTTTTGAAACTTGTACATGTATAAAATTTTTTTTGATAGTATGGAATAAAAATGACTCTTTTTACTTGTACAATCTCTTGTCAGTATTTGTGAATGCATTTATTCCTTGTTTTTGCACAAATTTCTTTATTTTCTTTGTACGATACTGCAGTGAGCTCGTGGTATGCTGTTTGAGCGTTGTTTTTATTAATATAGCTATATGCCCCCATACCACGGCTCATTGCAATATTCCGAAAAGACTTGTACTCTTATTCTAGAGAATAATTCTTCTGTTTTGAGGAAATATTATTCTGCTTTAGTAGAGTGTGCCTTGCATCGGAGAAGTATTTTTTTTCTTAAACACTTTGACTTTCGGAGATGATCACTTTCATTTTTGAAAAGTAGATTCCCCTACGCAGTGAAGCGGGCTTCCGAAGAAAGCTTTGATCTGTTTTGTCAGAAAGTTATATTTCATCGTTGAATGGGCCCACGGGACAGACGTCAGCTGTTTTTATCGGATATTTGTTGGCACAAATGATCACGAGTATTTAGCTGCGGCCTAGAACCTTCTTTTTGAGAAGGTGACCCTTCGGTGGTTCCATCAACAAATTTTTGGATGTGCCTCGTTAGAGGGCCTTATTTGTATAGTGCTTCCGAAGAAGGCTTTGTGCCTCCGAAGAGGGCTTCTTGATTTGTGCCTCCGAAGAGGGCTTTGTGCCTCCGAAGAGGGCTTTGTGCCTCCAAAGAGGGCTTCTTGTTTTGCCTGAAAGTTATTTCTCATAGTTAAATGGATCCACGGGGCGGACGCAAGCCACTTAATTGGATGTTTGTTTGCACAGACAATCATAATCAAGCAGGAAGGGCCCGGTGCCTTCACTTTGGGAAGGTGCCCCTTCGGTGGTACCACCAACCTTTTTGGTTGAGAAAAACATTTCATTTTACAGCATGCCTCGTTGGAGGGCTTTATTTTGCACTTCAACTTTTTTGGGGAAGAACGTTCCCATGAGAGTAGAAGAGTGCCTCCGAAGAGGGCTTTATTTGTTTGCCTGAAAGTTATTTCTCACAGTCAAATGGATCCACGGGGCGGATGCAAGCCTCTTAATTGGATGTTCGTGCACAAACGATCGCAATTAACTAGCAAGGGCCCGGTGTCTTTCTTTGGGAAGGTGCCCCTTCGGTGGTACCATCAACCTTATTGGTTGAGAAAAACATTTCATTTTACAGCGTGCCTCGTTGGAGGGCTTTAAATTGTGCCTCCGGAGAGGGCTTTGAGTTGTTTGCCAGGAAGGTTGCGTCCCACAGTTAAGTGGTTCCACGGGGCGGATGCAAGCCACCTAACTGGATGTTTGTTTGCACAAACGATCACAATTAAGGAACAAGGGCCCGGTGTCTTTCTTTGGGAAGGTGCCCCTTCGGTGATACCATCAACCTTATTGGTTGAGAAAAACATTTCATTTTACAGCGTGCCTCATTGGAGGGCTTTAAATTCTGCCTCCGGAGAGGGCTTTGAATTGTGCCTCCGGAGAGGGCTTTGAGTTGTTTGCCAGGAAGGTTGCGTCTCACAGTTAAGTGGTTCCACGGGGCGGATGCAAGCCACCTAACTGGATGTTTGTTTGCACAAACGATCACAATTAAGCAACAAGGGCCCGGTGCCTTCACTTTGGGAAGGTTCCCCTACGGTGGTTCCACCAACCTTTTTGGTTGAGAGACAAGATTCCGTTTTGGTTGTTTTTTGTCTGCTTGCCAATATCTTTTCATCATCTGTTCCTCGGCGATCCCTTGTTATCACTTTTGAATACATGTTCCTTCCTTTTGCAGGTTGTTTGATTCTTCCAGAGAAGCGCACTTTTTTGTTAAGTGAATCCACGGGGCAGACGCAAGCTACTTAATCGGATGTTTATTTGCACAAACAATCTTGATCAGTTAGCAAGGGCCTGGAACCTTCACTTTTGGAAGGTGCCCCTTCGGTGGAATCACCAACCGTTTGTGAGAAGTACTTCTTATGTAGGAATTGAATCTGGAATTTTTGTGGCTTGACATTTGTTTGTTGAGTGATTTATGGAATCACTTGGGTTTGTGACATGTTGAATAGGTAAGCTTTGCTTTGATTGCCTGCAATATTAAATCGATATTTTAGCAACATATTTAAGATATTTGCACATCGAAATGAGACATGCATTTTACAATAGTAAAAGACACAAGATTTATAGTGGTTCGGCCAAGAATTGGGCCTACATCCACTTTATAGTTCTTATTGCCGAGTCACACTGATTTTACAATGGCTTACAATACAAGAATGATACATCCAGAATTATTTTACAAATTTAAGCATGGCTTTTAAGTAAAATATGGATGCAAGTGGTTGCTGTTCCAGGCTCTCGGGATTGAATCTCCTTCGACAGTTGTGAGTTTGAAAGTGCCATCAAGAAGTTTTTTGCCTATGACATACGGCCCTTCCCAGTTTGGCCCAAACACTCCTGTTGCTGTCATGATCCTTTTCAAGACTAGATCCCCAATTTCAAAGCTGCGTTGATGAACTTTAGAATTGAAGTGCCTGGTTATCCTTTGCTGTTGAGCTGCAACTCTGAGTTCAGTTTCTTTCCTTCTTTCATCAAGCAAGTCAAGTGCTTCAAGTTGCAGCTTTTCATTTTCAGCTTGGTTGAAATGAATTTTCCTGTGTGAGGGGACCTCTATTTCCACTGGAATCATTGCTTCTGATCCATATGCTAATGAGAATGGAGTGTGCCTAGTCGCAGTTTTGTGGGTAGTCCTATATGCCCATAGTGGTAGTGGCAGCTTATCGACCCAACCACCTTTTGCTTTTTCCAGCTGTTTTTTGATGGTTGATTTGATAATTTTATTCACTGCTTCCACTTGCCTGTTTGCCTGCGGATGAGCCACTGCTGAGAAGCTTTTTCGGATCTTGAATCGCTTGCAAAAGTTCTGGAATTCTTCGCTTTCGAATTGGGTACCATTGTTTGTGATTATCTTCTTAGGCACACCATACCTGCAAATGATATTTTTAGTTACAAAATTTATCATCTTTTTAGAGGTAATAGTAGCCAATGGTTCAGCTTCAGCCCATTTAGTGAAATAATCAACAGCAACAATAGCATATTTGATTCCGGACTTGGCAATCGACAAAGGTCCAATGAGATCGATCCCACAAATGGCGAATGGCCATGGACTGACCATTTGTGTTAGCTCGGTGGAAGGTGCTCTTGGAATTTTTGCAAATCTCTGGCATCTGTCACACTTTCGGGAGTAGCTAGCAGCATCTCTATTAATATCTGGCCTGAAATACCCATAGCAGAGAATTTTCTTTGCAAGAGTTTGGCCACCCGAATGATCCCCACACTCTCCTCCGTGCACTTCAGCTAGAATTGTTTTAGCCTCTTCCTTGGTTACACATCGGAGTAATGGCATTGAGAATCCTCGTCTGTACAATTGACCGTCTTGAATTACATATCTTAAAGCTTTTCTTAACAGCTTCTGACGCTCTTTTGAGTTTTCAAGCAGGGAGCCGTTGAGTAGATATCCCTTGATCGGGGTCATCCACGACTCCTGCTCTTGAGATACAGCCATAATATAGTCAATGTCCTTCTCATCAGTACTTGGAGCTGACAGGACTTCCACGGGGACCAATCCCAATAATTGAGCTTCGCTAGAACTGGCATATTTCGCGAGAGAATCTGCCTTTATGTTCTCTTGCCGAGGTATATGGTTTATTGTATAATGATCAAAGTCATCGAGAAGTTTACAGGCCTTTGAAAAGTAAGCAGGCAAGTTCCCTCCTTTAGTTTGAAACTCTTTCTTGACTTGACATACAATAAGCTGAGAATCACTAAAAATCTCCAATACTTTGATGTTTAATTCTTTGGTAATCTTCAAGCCAGCAATAAGAGCTTCATATTCAGCTTCATTATTTGTCGAAGGAAATTCTAATCTCAATGCATAGCACAATGACCGCCCTTCGGGAGTTTCGAGCACAACCCCAGCTCTGGAACAATAGTCATTTCTTGCACCATCGACATACAACTTCCATCGAACTGGGATGTCATCAGTTGCTTCTTCCTTACTGCCACCTTTATCTGTGTATTCCGCAATGAAATCTGCTAAAGCTTGTCCATTGATTGCTCTTCGGGGATGGTAAGTGATATCATATTGACTGAGTTCGATATTCCACTTCAGAAGACGTCCCGAAGTTTCAGGGTGAAATAGGACTTGCTTTAGAGGTTGATCAGTGAGGACTTTAATAGGATGAGCCTGGAAATACGGCCTCAACTTTCTGGATGCGATCAACAAACAATAGGCGAGTTTCTCTAGCTTTGAATAATTCATCTCTGTCCCAGTGAATCTTTTGCTGATGTAGTAGACCGGGCGCTGAACTTTTGCGTCTTCCCGTACAATGCTGCACTAAGAGCATGAGATGAAACTGCTAGGTATATGAAAAGATCTTCACCATTGCTGGGCTTAGAAAGTACTGGAGGCATTTCCATGTGATGAATCAGCTTATCAAAAGCTTTTTGACATTCAGGAGTCCATTCGAATTTTTTCTTTCCTTTCTTCAGAGCATCAAAGAAGGGAATGCATTTATCTGTGGCCTTGGAAATAAATCGACTCAAAGCAGCGACTTTCCCGTTGAGGCTTTGCAATTCCTTCTTTGTTCTTGGAGGTTTGACTTCTCTTAAGGCAGTGATCTGAGCAGGATTAGCTTCAATGCCCCTAGCACTCACAATGAAACCCAAGAATTTTCCGGACTTAACCCCGAATGAACATTTCAGAGGATTCAGCTTCATCCCATACTTTCGGAGGATCGCGAACATTTCTGCCAGATGATCCATGTGGTCTACTGCCTTATTCGATTTCACTAACATATCATCAACATATACTTCCATAGTCTTGCCAATTTGGGGCTTGAACATGGCATTAACAAGTCTCTGATAAGTTGCCCCAGCATTCTTTAGTCCGAAGGGCATGACTTTGTAGCATTAAATACCAACATCGGTGATGAAGCTCGTGTCCTCCTGATCTGGCTCATGCATCATGATTTGATTGTATCCTGAGTAAGCATCCATAAAAGACAATAATTCGTGCCCAGCTGTTCCATCCACCAACTGATCAATCCTGGGTAACGGGAAACAATCCTTGGGGCATGCTTTGTTCAAGTCAGAAAAGTCGATGCATACTCTCCACTTTCCATATGCTTTTTTAACCAGCACTGGATTAGACACCCAATTTGGATAAGTGGATTCTCTGATGAAGCCATTTTCCATGAGCCGATCTACTTCTTCTTTCAATGCTATTGACCTTTCAGGACCCTGGGTTCTTCTTTTCTGCTTTACGGGTGTGAATTTTGGATCAATATTTAAGGCATGTACTACGATTTCTGGAGATATTCCACGCATGTCAGCATGACTCCAAGCGAATACATCCAGGTTTGCTTTCAAGAATGATATTAGCATATTCTGAACTGTCACACCAAGTTGTGAACCCACATTTAGCACCTTGTTTGGATCTTTCTAGTCAACAGGTATTGGCACCGTTACTTCTACTGGCACCACTCTATTCTCCCCTGCACTGGTCTTTCTGGGATCAATTTCTTTTCGTGCACCACTATGCTCACCAGTGCAGGGTCCACCCCGTAATTGCTACAAGGTGGGTTCTTTGATGCGGAGCGAAGCTGCTGCACCCTTTCCTTTCTCTCTCTTCTTCGCCTCCCGCAACTCTATAAGATAACATCCCCGCCCAGCATTCTGGTCCCCTTTCAAAACACCAACGCCATTATCAGTGGGGAATTTCATAGTTAGGCACCACGGGGCGAGAATAGCTTTGAATGCAGCAAGAGTTGGTCGTCCCAAGAAGGCGTTATAAGCAGAAAATTCATCAACAATAACAAAAGTTTGCTTACGGACCACTTTTCTTTCCCCTTCACCAAGTTCTACAAATAAGTCGACAGTTCCGATGGGCTATTTTGGTTCCCCAGTGGACCCAACAATTTTTTGCGTAGAAGCTTGAACATCAGCCATCGGAATTTTCATTTGATCAAAGGTCTTTTTGAAGAGGATATTACAAGAAGCGCCGCAATCAACAAGCACTCTTCTCACAATAGCTGGTCCGATACCAGTGATTATTACCAAAGGATCGATGGTGGGAGCCTCAATTCCCATAGAATCTCTAACTCTGAATACGATGTCATCGTGACAAGTTCTTTGCTGTTTTGAAGGCACGGCATCTTTCAAGACAAAAACAGTTTCTTCTTTCGGGGCGTATCTCAAAGCATGAGCATACCTCTCCATCTCTCCCCAACTTCTGCTTGCTGGGTGAGGACCCCCTGTGATTACATTAATAACAGGCCTTTCAGATTCCTGCACCATAGCCTTTTCACCTGAGCCAGATTGACGAGCAGGAAGTTGCTGCCCCTGAGTGGATGAGGCCGGATCACCTCTGTTTCTCTTGACATATTGTTGCAGTTTATTCTGTCGCAGCAGCTCTTCAATTAAATTCTTCAAATAGCGACACTCATTAGTGTCATGGCCAGGCTGATTGTTAAATCGACAGAATCTTCCATTAGGCACAAAAATTTTCCCAAGCTTTATTTCAGGTGGCTTAGGGTACTCGATAACATCCTTGGTTGCAAAGAAGATGTTCTCTGGAGTCTCAGTCAAAGGAGTAAAGTCTGAAGGCTTAAAGTAACGAAGTTTCTTCATATCTTTCTGCCCTTTCCTACTGTCATTTTCCCTCTTCTGACCGCCAGATTCCTTTTCGCTAGTAGCAACATTGTTGTTTTCTATTTCAGCCACAACTACCTTTGCTGGTGCAAGAAGATTCTCCAGACGCATAAATTCGTCAGCCTTCTTATAAAACTTCTCAAGTGAATTTGGTTCTTTCATCTTCAACCATTTTCCGAACTCACTTGTTTTATCGATGGCTCGCATCAAGTAAGTTAGAATCATTCGAGGCTCAGCATTATCCACTTCGGCCAAGGCTATATTAAAGCGGTTCAAGAAGGATTTGATAGATTCTCTGGGAGCTTGTTCGAGGCTGGACAATGACATTATGTCCTTGGCCTTTGAAGCGTACAACCTGAACTGATCCTTGAATTTACAAGTTAAGTCAGAGAATTGATCCACAGATCGAACCGGTAGATTTGTGAACCAAAGTAGAGCCACCGCCTCCAAATAAACAGGAAAATATCTGCATTTAATCTCATCTATTGCCCTGGCACCTGTCATATGCTAGTCATACTTGTACAAGAACTGATTAGGGTCGCTTGTCCCCCGATAGGCTGGGATAGTAAGAGGAACAAACTTCTTTGGAAATTCAGCTTTTAGAATTCTTTCGGTAAACGGAGTCTTGCTTGGAGCAAATCCCCAGTCATTTTCATCTTCATTCCTTTGCATACTTTCTTTCATAATATTGCGAATCATCCTTGATAAGTATTCTTCATCGTTCAGAGGCCTTGATGGGCAGACGTCAGCCACTTTCTCGGAAGTTTGCCTGAACAAACGTTCGCGAAGAGGTGGCTGTGGCCTTGAACCTCCAGCTTGGGGAGGTGCCCCTTCGGCGGTGCCAGCTGCCCTTTGAGGAATACTTTTCTCTTGGGAGTCATGAGCATTTTCAGCAAAGGTTGGTTCATTATTTTCTGGTTGTTGGTGAACCCCAAGCAGAGCGTTTAACCTGTCCATCATCAAAGCATTTCGAGCTTCCATTTGTTGGTATAACCCAGATACGACATCATCAAGTTCGGCCCTTGTGACTCCAACAGTAGGAGTCGCCTGATTTGGCGCTGGAGAAGTGGTAGTCCTGTCATAAGCATTTTCGGATCTAGTAGATCTACTCTTTCTTCCAGGAGCCATGATTTCAGATAGACTTCTGGTTTTTAAGGAAAGTCTTTCAACAAATCTTTGTGAAGCAATGGTGAGAACACCCCTGAGTTCAATTCTCAGTGAAAGCACCAAAAATGTTAACGTAAAAATCGAACGCTAACACCCCGGTGTGAATATTAGTAAAGTGAAAGCACCACCCGTTGGTACGGGAACTAAAACAAGCAGATAATTGCAGTAAAAGTAAAGAGACAGCAGATTTTATAGTGGTTCGGCTCAAAATCAAGCCTACGTCCACTTTATCTTCTTTATCACAGGTTCGATTACAAGTTTTACAAGAATTCCTTCGATTATTCAACAATCGATACAAGTAATCAACACTTCAATGCAAAAGAGATTCTGGAATCCCTCTTGAATGTAGCTGATCTTCTCTTTAGGTAGTCTGAGATGTTTTCGGTAGTAGAGGCGTTGTAGAGGTCGTGAATGCAGCAGAGTTTCGGCGCTTCAAAGTCTCAAAAAAAGTCCCCCCTCAAATGCGGAGTAGGCGGGGTATTTATAGGGAAAATATGGAGGTAGGTCGTAGGTCATGGACGACTTAGGGGTTAGGTCGTAGGTCGTAAGCGACCTAAGGGTCATCCCGAGTTAGCTTAAGTCGTTGGCGACTTAAGGGAGCCATTCTGGGTGAGATACTGGGTGTGAGCGACCTAATGTAGTGAATTCAGAAGTTATCTCGGCAAGATTAGGTCGTGAGCGACCTAACAGAAGAGGTAGGTCGTGTGGCTTTACTTTGGAGCATGTTAAGTCGTTCCCTTTTCCTGAATTTCTAGGTCGCTAGGTCGCTAACTCGTTAGGTCGCTAGGTCGCTTTCTAGAGTTAGGTCGCAGGAGATCTTCTGGTGTTAGGTCGTAGCCTTCTTATCTCGTTAGGTCGCTAGCTTGTAGATCGTTGAGCTGGTGGGTCTCTTAGCTCGCTAAGTCGTTAGGTCGCTGAAGCCTTGAGTTTCTTAAGTCGCTTGAGTCCTTTAGATCAGTAAGTCGTAGACCGCTGAGTGCTAGGTCGTTGAAAAAGTGGTGTTAACAAGTAAAATCATAATTGTTATGATTAAACTTACATATAAATTATAATGTTACAATAAACATGTATGTAAATAATTATCAATATTATAATTGAACAATTAATTCAAAATTGCTTTGAATTAATATTTCTAATTTTGCAAAATCTTGAATTAATGCTTAATTAAGTAACTAAAATACATATAAACTTATGTATATAATATCAATATCAATTAAATTATAAATGATATAACTGAATTAATATTATATGAATATATAAACGTAAGATGTATAATGGTTGAAACAAACATATATATGTAATATGTATAATGGCCTAAAACAAACCCAACTTAGATTTCTTAAGTAAGCACATACGTATGATACATATACCATGATACCTGATGTGTCAGACACTTGTAACTTGTGGATATTTTATAAAATACATTATTCCTTAAATCGATAACACTTTTAATTATTGAAGAATATGAATCTTAATAATGTTATCCTTTTTCATTTATATATTGGACAGATTACTTACATCTGTACTGGTTGTTGACTAAACTCAAGCCATGCTACTATGTCTAATAATATTTAGGATATCTCTAGACGGGTTAATTCTTGTTCTATTGAGAAACTAAAGGTATGAGTATTTATATTTAGGCCATCATGAAATGTTGGGTCAGAGTGACTAATCTCTCTTGGCTTGTTGAGTGAACTCTATATCAAGATTGAGATTAGGGAAAAACCATGTTTAGGAGTTATATTGGATATAACCGATATAATGTTATCCACCAAGCAAACTCAAGATTGGATCCTCAAGACAAATGGGTCCTAAGACCTATTAGAGAAACCAAAAGGTTTTTGTTTTTCTCCTAGGGTTTTGAGAAATATAAAATCTAATGGGACCTCATTAGATTATTAAAATGAATCACATTTAACCAATCTGATAAGTATAAAAATAGAGGTAATATTATAATATCTACAAGTATAAATTTACATAAAATAATTAATAAAATGTTTATCAATTAAGTTATACATAATAAACTAAAATTAAAGATTGTTAAAGAAATATGTATATGTGTGTGTATACATACATACATACATACATATATATATATATATATATATATATTCACCTGAAAGTATTTTTTTGGCATGTAGTCACTTCAAAGCCACGATAACAAGCCAAGTGTACAATCATCTAAATTTTCCCAGTCCAGGTCAATTTAAGTTTTAACTAGTCTAATATTGTCTATTATCCATGTGAGTATGAACTTAATATATAATATGAGAGTATGAATATTTGAACCATATTTGATCATACATAGTTGTAAGGCGAATAGTATTATTTCATAATATGCAGATTTTGAATAATTGTTATTGTAATAACCTGCTTTTTCAATCCCTAGAAGTCGACACTAATACATCCTAGGTATTCATGCATCGAACATCCAAGTGCCGGAAAGAAAGATCATTGGGGTGAAAGAAAGAAAGACAGAATAAAATCTCACAACGTGACGAGTAATCTATAATATATCAATGAACTTTACAAAAAAGAAAACTTTTATATACATACATAAATCAGAGTACTAGCCTACCATCAACCTAGACAGTTATAACAACCCGTCCTTATAATTTCTGACAAATACAAACAAGAACAAACAACAGAATTTAAAATATGTGAATACGCCTTGGAGGATCCAGCTCGTCTTTTGAAGCTCCAGAGTGTCTTTATCATTTGTACTAGAAGAACACAACGAGTTATACACACAGTATAGCATCCCCGAGGATAATTGTACCATATAGTTCCCATGTTTTCCCTAGATATTTCCAGAGTTAAAAATTCATCTAGATTTGATAGTTAGTTATTGAACTATCAAATAACAAGCAATCTATTATAGATTAATTCCATAATAGATCCACTAAGCCTCCATTAACTAATCTTTCATTAATTAAAATCTCTTTCAATTATTTGATTCAAAAAACATTCACAAGAGGTAATATTCACAAAATCTCTTATACTCTTTCAATACATGGAAAACATTCATATAAACATTCATATACTTATCTCACTGGTATAATTATATTCACAACCCATTTTACTTTCAATAGTTAGAAAATATATCCATATAATTATCTCAACAATATAAGTATATTAACAAAACTTAAGGAAGATTTCCTCTTTTCCAAATTCATATTTAAATGGGCTAACAAATATCATTTAAAATATTACTTACTACAAACCACACCATTATCCTTCGGTGTTAAGCATGGAAAGAATGTTTTCCATACCACCATAATTAAAAAGGATTAATTGTCAAAACAAATATCATAACTTTATAAAATTCCCTTTTTATAAGCTCATTTTATATTTACAAATACTTTATAAATCTCCAAATTAAATTACAAAACTTCTTTTATAAATCTGTAAAATGATTTATAAATCCTTATAAAACTTCTTTACCAAAATATCATTTAAAATCTCCTTTACAAAATATCATTTTTTCTCTTCTATGTACGATCCTTTTTTATAAAATAATTTATCATTTTAAAACACCTTTATTCAATTAATTAATTACTTTTAAACATTATAAGTAAATAATTAATTGCTTTAAAACATCATCAATAAAATAAATAATTATCTTTAAATGCATCATTAATTAATAAATTTTAAATAGAACTAACCCAATTAACTAACTTAAAACAACGTTAATAATATAGTTAGATAACTTAAAATATCATTAATAATATAATTAAATAACTTACATATAACATCATTTATAAACATTTAACTTCAAAATTTTATACAATTGAAGTTATTTAAAATCCATAACTTTACAAATTCGGAATAAGGCTTAACGATCACAATAGTACTAAAGCAAGTTACCATTTTAATTCACTCCGACTTCTCAAGTCACATAACTCGTATTTACATAAGTAAGCATATATGTAAATAAAATCAATTAACAATCACTAGCTAATCCATCACTTATCCAACATTTGTTAACTGGCCTATGAGTAAATGTACAAACTAATAATATAGCAGAATGAGGATTTTTTTACTAAACAGCTATCATTAGTAATCTATTCCATTTAATTATAGCAGAACATGGATTTATTCTGCTAAACAGATGTTTAAATAATATATTCAATTAAGTTATAGTAAATGATGAATTATTTTGCTAAACAAATGTCATTAATAATCTATTCATATTTATTTGGCTACTTAATGACATAGACAAAGAGAATCCCTTGTATTTAAACCATTTTTTGAAAAAGAAAGCTGCTTTTTGAAACAAACCGATCATTGAAAATAAAATAATTAAAAATAAAACCTTTATTTAATAATAATTAAATCTTAATTAAATCCTAATTAAATCTTAACTTAATTAATAATTAACCCTACTTGATTAATAATTAAACCTTGATTAATTAACAGTTAATTAATAATTAAACCTTACTTTAATAATAATTAATTAAATAATTAACTTTTACTTAATTAATAATTAATTAACCCTTACTTAATTAACTAATTATAATTATCTTACTTAATTAATAATTAAGTACCGACTTCCTTCACTTAATTAGTGAGTAAATACTAATTATCTTTACTTAATTAATAAATTAAATAATCATTAAACCCTTTACTTAATTAATAAGTAATAATTACCTTTTAATACTTATAGTATGTTTTTGAAATACTTCTCAAAATATTTAGAGTGAAAAACACTTTTTGTTTTCAAAAAGTGTTCGCTTTACGAATTGCATCCATAGCGACTGTCGCTATGCATACCATAACTTCAAAATTAGTTTTACATACAAAATGCCCCATTAAAACCCTTACCTTTTATAATTTAAATTCCTTTATTAACTTTGTATAAAGTTTTGGAAGCTAAAAAGTAAAGTTTTAAACTTTATAAACTTATATAGATATATAAATAAGTAAACAAGTTAAATCCTAGGGATTTCCATATCACCACAAACACAAATCAAGTGCTAACTTTCCTTTAGCATACAACATCCAAACATAAGCTCTTACATTTAAAACACATGTCATAAGCAACGTACACAAGTAAAAATCATAACTTGCAACTAAAGCTTAACTTTTTTACTTCAAATTTTCCAAGTCTAATACAACCATTACAAATAAGCACATATGTGTGCATTCAATCAACATCATTTTTCACCCAAACAACCAACAAATTTGCAACAAAGTTAAGCAACAAAATGAAGTTGAAAACTTTTTTAAAAGTGTGTGCTTTTACTCATCAAAATCTAACGAAAACACCTCCAAACAATCATCATGCTCTTAACCGGCTTAGATCTGTGTTTTACTTTGCAAAAAATGGATTTTTGGAGGCCCTAAGAGGTCAAGATGGTTCGACCCTAGGGTAGGTGGGCTCGGCCATGCTTGGAGGGGTGGGACTTTTGACTTGTTTTGGAAGGGAAGAAAATGTAGAAGGAAAGAGAGTATTTTTATATTGGTTTTTAAAGCATTTAAAATAAAAAAGGAAGAGTTTTTGAAATTTTAAACTTAACGAAGCCATTAAAATAAGAATGGAGATTTTTGCAAAAAAAAAGAAGACGATCTTTTGAAAAATGAGAATTGAAAATGAAAGTGAGAATGGAAAAAGAAAATAAAGTTTTTATATAAAATGGAGTAAGGTAAATTAGCTTTTAACCCTTAGTCCTATACCCTCCATCCATATTTTGCCACATCATCACCACCTTCCTCCATCCCTTCTCCTACACGCAATAACCACGACCTCTCTTTAACCCACATGTTTTCCATCTCCTTGTACTAAGATGTGATATAATGTGACATTACATCTTTCTCTTTTAATTTTATTTTAAATAAATTGATAAATGTCACATCTCCTTTTTTAATTACTTAAGTATATATATACCATATCATATTCTTAACCATGCATATATTATTTGTATATATGTATGTATATTTATCCTAGTGTACATTACATTTTCTAACAACTTTTAGACAATTAAAAGTCGAAAATCTGAAAAACAATTTCCGGTCACATTTTCTGTTTTACATCAAACTACCTATCTTAGTAAACACAATTCAAAAACGAATTTTCTATCGTTGGTTATTAATTAAAAGAGGGTTATTTAATTATTAAAACCATTAATTGAATATTTAAAATAGATTAAATATTCACAAACTAAAGCGATAAAATTCCAAATTGTTATAGTTATTTGAACAGAGCAAATAAAACTTAATATGAGATTGTATACTTAATATGAGTAAGTTTATTTTCCTCATTGGAAACAGTTCCAGATCAGGATCTAAAGTGAGGCCCAATTAACTAAAATGTCAGTTTGGTCCAATTAATTAATTACAAGATCGATATCCTAAATTCTTCAAGGTTGAACGATAGCTATTGAGCATTGAAATTAGGCCATGATCTCACTATTAGGTTTCCTCTTTAAGGAACAAAAATGTAAATTTAAGATAATAGTAATAACATTGGTACCATTGGTATGAATAGATGGTTAACCTCACCTCGATTACACGAAGAAACATCGAAACTAGAATTATAATAATATTAGAATTTGCCTAAAAGGAACATGATATACGATTTCAAGTTCTTGCAGAAGATTGTCTTTTATAGGTTCTATTTCATTGAGCTTTTAGATATTGGATACTAAATATCGATTGTAAATTTGTTGTTATAATTGAAATAGAATGTCCACGGTAAAATTGAAAGAACTTCGCGTTATCGATGTTGCTATAGTAGTGGCGGAAATAGTGGGAGCTCATCATATGAGTTTTCCGATGGACACATCTAAGTTAGAATAGATATTTTCCAAAATACCAACATTATTTTATGAACTAATAACTATTTTTGATTTAATTGAAAATTAACATAGTTTATTTGTATATGAAATATAATAAACTTGTAAAGTGTCTTGATAATATTGTATTCTTGACTTAAAATTCAATTAAGCGTCTAAATATTAAGTATAATTAATTTTTGAAATGTATACTATGCTATTGAACATTGAGTTATATTACACTATTTATATCAAGAATATCATTTTATTTTTGTAATTGTGAATCATGATGAAGTATACCTTAAGTGATTGATAGCATTGTTCAGTAGGGATATGACTAACAACCTTAGTTTATATCATGGAGTATCTTAAGGTGTCACTCTAAATGAGTTTAGGCCCAAGCAACGATTATGTTTGGGATATACCAACAAAGATATCATTGTCTAAATGCCAAAATCTAATCCACCTACTTCATTTTTACTATTGAAGTGTATGAGATATAGACTTGTGTATATCGATACATCAAGTTGGATTTCTATAGTGTACTTGGAAGTAAAATATAAATGTACAAAAGAGATAAAAATAATTCAGTAAGATCAAATATGCTGAGTATACTAGATATAGAGTACCGGTAAATACTTGAAATAAAATATGGTTTTATCTTAAATGCTACTCTCCTTTGTGATATTATATAGTGTAAGGAGTAATCAAATTGTGATTTGACTTACATGAGTAAATTTGAGTTAAATCTTTCTTAACGGATATGTATCTAGTACTAAATACATATATTGATATAGTATTATCTAGGTTGAGTTTATGACATCACATATGATAGATACATGATAGGTCACATCTTAATATGTTAAGATAAAAAAAATTCAATATATGTTTAGTACGTGAATTGCATAAACTCAAAACTATGTTTATTGTCGTGAAAATTATACAAGATTTTGGAAGCTTGTTCAATCGCATTTAAGAAATAAAACATATTTTCAAGAAATGCCATCTTCTAAACGAGGAATTTTAGTCTAAATGAAATTAGTGACAATGCGATTGACGTGGATAAGATTCATAATAATGAAATGAAAATAAATAGATAATGTAGAATTAATCTAGCCAAGTAAGCACATAGCAAATTAGATCATCTGGTAAGGAGTATCATTGCCAAAACAAAAAAATGTGATTTTCTTAATATGAAATAAGAAGATCTAATGTCAATCTCCTCAATTGCCCTCAAGTCGTTAAAGTATAGATATTTTGACTTGGCGGGATGTTGATAAGGTTTACAATGGAATCCAATTGTACCGACAAAATATGATTTTGAGGTATATCCGTTGAGATATGATCCATCAGATGCAAATAGCTGCAATTGTAAAGTTACATATTTATTTAACAAAGGTGACCGGGAAATGATTTGGTCGATTCAAATGTTGAATCTAAAATTAATTTCGTCGATCATCTTACTTAATTCCATTGGAAATTCACCCACAAATTATTGAACTATATTGATGCGAACATTAGATGTCTCCAGATCAATGGGAGCATTGAAGTCTTATGAATTTGAGAATAAATTATAATCTTCAATCGAACATATAAAAACTGGAACATGTAATTTGACAAAAAATCAAGTTTTTTGATCAGAGTCAAAATGCAAAGGATTTGTGTCCCTATAATGTAGAAAGATTAAAAAAGGTATTAAATCATGTCTAAGACTATAAATAGAAAACATGATTGTTTATATAAAATACTTGACACTAATGTCCTGTATATATGATATGATAGGATATTAGAATTATCCAAAACATAGTACATAATATCGACACTAAAGCTGTTCAATACGAATTTTGAACTAGAAATGTTCTTGTAGAATAAGTATATGAGAGATATATAACTTATGTTTTAGAAGTAAGTTCCATCGCATATGTTTGTACTGAATTAGATTTGCATATGTATTTGATACAATAGGAAATGAAATCAAGTCTGAAAATTTACCAAGTAAAGTATTCTTGGATATTTATGAAATACCAAGAATTGTTTCTGAAATAATGAATTCTTGCGAAGGATGTTCATGTTAAAATTTCATTGGAAAAATCAACTGTAGCAAGAAAGTCTTAACTTTTTTTAAAGGTTCAACCTTAACTAAGGTCTTATAATGGATAGAGTTCCAAATGGGAAAGAAGCAGTAAGTTCTAGCAGGATGAGTGCATCACCTAGAATAGTGCTATAGTAAAATATGTATACCTAAATTAATAGATGTGGTAAAGTTAGTTTCATTGGTTGAGTGTCCACTGACATATTATGACATCAATAATGCAACAGGGAATGCAAAAAGAATCAAGAATGCATGAAAGATAGGACGCATTATCTGTGACTGCCCATGACAAATAGTTTGTCAAGTTAATGGATAAAGCAAAATTGATATAGTAGATATAATATTGTAATACATATCCATTCCTAAGGTCCGCCTCTCGGTCTGATCTAGGATGACCGATCAATAAGGTATGAGATGTTGATCCAAAATTGTCCCAAGTGCAAGTGGGAGTTCGAAATTTAAAGGAGTATACCCTAGGGGAAATTATGTAATTTGTTATACATCCTAACTTTGAAACTAATCTCGTCTGAAATGAAATATGCTTTTGGTATTTGTTTTTAATTATATATAACGTTATATTGTGATATAAATAAATGATTAAATGATCGTTTAAGAAATATAAAATCCTTAAATAGAGTAATAAACGATTGTATTTACAAATGTTGTAACCATGAGTATCAAATCGAAGTAAAAAATACTTTGATTTAAATGCTCCAAGCCAAGAAGTTTCACTTAAAAAATTAAACAAATATATAAGTTAAACCATTCAATAAATTAAACAAATATATGTAATTAAGTAAAATAATACATTTTTTAAATAAATTAAACAAATTTATCGGAGTTAAAATATAGATTTTTTTAAATCAACTTAATAAATTAAACAAACATATAGGTTAAATCACTCAATATATTAAATTAATATATGTAGTTAAGTTAAATTATACATTTTATTCCAATAAATTAAAAAAATTATTTGAGTTATATATAGATTTTATTAAGTCACTTAATAGATTAATTAAATATATAAATTACATCACTTAATAAATTAAAAAATATACGTAATTATGTTAAATTATACATTTTGTTTCAATTAAATTAGACTAATTTAATCTGAGTTAAAATATCGGTTTGGTTAAATCATCAAAAAAATTAAACAAATATATAAGTTAAATCACTCAATAAATTAAACAAATATATAATTAAGTTAAATTGTACATTTTGTTTCAATAAATTAAACAAATTTTTTAGTTAAAATATATATCTTATTAAATACACAAATACAATAGTTAAAATAAAATTTTACTTATTATTACAAACAGATTTGGTTAACATGTAGAGATCATCATTAGAGAGGGTTGCAAATTTATTGAAATAGAAGAAGAAAACTATAGTTTGAACTTACATGTCGATAAGCTAAAGAAGAATCACGGTAAGCTCATAGATGCATTTGTGCAACAATTTCCGCATGTGGACATTTCCTCTTCTGATGATGATGTTGGGCAGCGTGCGAGGAAGTCGTTAGTATTAATATATATTTTGATGTAGGAGTGATCCTCACTAAGAGGAGAGCACTCAAAATTATTTATTATAAAATCGTAAGAAAACAAAAACTACCAACACCCCTAGTAGATGACTGTACAAACCGCTGGAAAAAGAAGGTTAGGAGATGATCAAATGAGTGAGCCTGACACTGTTACATAAGTGAGAACTGTAATCTAGACTCATATTATTTAATACAAAATAGAGCAAATAAACCTACAAAGGGAGGGAGGTGAGAAATGCTAAGCTGACGTGATGAGATGGCTATATGCATATGTTGAAGATATAGGACAGAGCATGTGTGCAAAATTGCATGGTGAAATAAGCGTGAGGCACATGCGTGTGAAGTGCAGAGGCACATGCGTGCTTAATGCAAAAATGCACATGCACGGGCTGCATGGTGAATTGAGAAGTTGAATGCTGATTCACAAGCATGCTCAAGCAAATGCTTGAATTAAGAACACGCGTGATCATCGCTGAGTGGCTTTGATAGAATTGAACATGTGCTTGAACAGGTGTGTTTTAAGCAATGTGTGCAGGATGACCTTCCGTAGAACATGCATGTACTAGTTGAAATGGAGAGCACGGGCTGAGTGTTCTTGCTAAATTGGTGAGATGTTGGTGAAAGCTGCAAAATATGCTGTAGCAGTTGACATGAAGTCTGGAATGTTAGCCAAGGGCTAAAACTGACGCTGAGCGGTCGTTGAGGCGAACACACCTAAAAGGCAAGAGCAGGAGGCAAGTCTCCTCTAATCTCTAGGTTGGTCTTCAAGTAGGAGAGAAGGAAGAGCGGTACGAGCTGGAATCTCGTACAAGATCCCATCAAGAGGTGGTCCACAATCTGCCTGTCTTCTATTCACCCCTGTCCAAAGTGAGATATACCAGACACTAAAATATAAAATAGTAGAAAATTTCTATATGAGTTATATTGAACAGTCGTTGATTCTTTCATATAAAATAGCAGAACGATAATATATAATATCAAAAGAACAATACAAAGGGTTGCTTTGAATATAGGAATTCCAGAGTTAAAAAATCTAAGCACTATTATCAGCTTGGACGGTTATAACTGCCTATCATCACAATGTTGATATATACATAGCTAATATGGAACAACAGAAATAGAAATAAATAGATAATGGAAGCCTCTAGCTTGTCTCCTGAACTCTGAAGCATCCAAGGTAAAACCTACTATATTCAGCCTACTTGAAAGAGTACGCGAGGAATTTAGAGAAAACAAAAACCAAGTGTCAGACATAAGTCTGGTATGAGAGAACTCGAGATACATGAATACATGTAACAGTAGCGATTGAGACCGTACAGATTTCCGTAATGGTTTTTTCCTTAAAGGAAACCAACCATTCATTAAGTTTAATATAATGATATGATAGATAATGTCTAGGATGTAGAATATAATTCTTATCAAATAGCTGTGATGCTTACATTGGTCACACCACAGCAAATCTAGGGTATAATCAAACCGCTAAGGTACATTCGCATAATGAATTTTCTATGTAGATTCCTTCGGTCAAGCCGAAATCCAATCTCCTGCACAAGGGTCAGAAAGTACCTCCGAGCGTCTTATATCTCTAGATAAAATATATCATTAAGGTAAACATAGCCGATCCATGCCTAAACGTGTGATCCTGAATATCGTCAACTTCCGGTACCCACATATCGATAAGCATACTCTAGATATGAAGTTGACAATACCCTGTCATGGATTAGCAAAATCCCAAGCTATGCTCCTACTCTATTTTCTGCCATTTCCAATGTCAAGGTCTTGTTCGGATCTATCACACGAGCCTTCATCACTCGAAAAGAACAAGAATCCCCAAATGGATTCCTACATCTTGAATAGATCATGAATCACTACATGGATTCGAGCATCTTGAACGTATCCCGAATCTCCACAGAGATTCCCTTTTTTAAACACTTCCAAAACATTGAACTCATATACTAGTGTTGAAGTGATATTCGGTAAGTAAAACACTTACCAATCCTGAACTCTTCAAAACCAATCGATGAATTTCCGGTTAACTCAGTTCTGGTTCTTTCAAAAGTAAATGAAAGCTAGAGATGTTTCGTACCAATACTCCTCCCTGAGGGTCCTCATTGGTATGAAATCATGAAGCCTTTCGATTACTTCTTAAGTTAATATTAGATTAAGTTCGATAGTCGACTAATCGACTATCCAGTTAAAATATTCGCTTATACAAATCAATGTTCGTATATATAATACGTTTCCGACGTTTCAACTTTACTATTCCTCGTCCAAGAATGAAGCCAGATAAGTTAGACTCTTAGAGCACTAGTTGCATATCAAAGCCTTGCCTAGAAACTTCATTCTTGAATCTCACAAATATACAAGTTTACTCGTCACTTTTAGTGTTGAATATAGTATTAATGATTTCAATAAACAAGTAAGAAATCAACAAGATTAACACATTTCAAACACTCCAACTCAACTATTCCTTGGTCAAGAGGGAATTCAGTAGGTTAAAGCTCTATTGCTTCACCTCTACTCGAACATCAGTCTTAACTCTCACAAATAGAGAAGTGTACCTTGCTCTGCTTTTAGTGTTAAGCATAGTCAATTACTTTTCAACAAGTAATCATATAATAAAACCATTTAGCTACTAAACAATTCTTACCCCTTTTCAAAAACATTTTTTATACTTTTAAAATACATAAAATTACCTATAATAGGTTTTAAAATATTTACCCAAAATATTACTTCAAAATGACAAGTTTAGAAAATCTTTAAAACTTGAAAAAGAACATGTTTTCCTTATATTTTAACAAAAATCTTCTTCTTTAAAAATCCAAAACTAATTCTTAAAAATTCATAAATGTCTTAAACCATTTTTAGAATACTCTAATAATATTTAGTAAACACTTGTAAAAAGACTGAGAGAAAATACTTAAATTTAAATATCTTTTCAAATCTTTAAAGTCCAAAATCAAGTCTAAATGGGGTAGTTTTGCACAAGTGAAGTTTTGGTTACTTTTCGAGATGTTACTTAACTTTTTACTATCCAAAATTTTTTTGGCAACGAACATACATATAAAAGATTATAAATATAGCGAGAAACCCCTAAGGACCTCTCTACAAAGTTCCACAGAAATTGCCAAATACAAGGTAATTTCAAAGTGCATGCATCCATAGCGACCATCGCTATAAGTGCACTTTCAAATCCAAGTAATATTCAAACCTATGTTCATCTACAACCTATGTGGTTTGTTTCAAGGCCTTTCTATATGTCATAAAAATCCATTCAAGTCCATACATATGCCATTTTCTTTCAAAGCAAGAATCAAAAACCATTGTTTTGACATATGTCCAAATTAATTCAAACAACTTTACAAAAATCAAACACCAACATATATGCACAATATTTTCATTTCAAGTAGTTAGTTAGCTCACCTTTTATCCAACAAACAAATGAGATCCAAGAACCCAAGTCCAAACCCAACCTAGCAACCTCCTTTCCTTCCCTTCCTTTCCTTGTTTCACTTTGCTTTTGCCTTCTTCCTTCACAAATAGCTCATGGCCTAATAAGAGGGGTATAGTTTGGCTGTGCTTTTTCATAATATAACTAGGTAGAAGGTGTTGTAATGTAGTAGTAAGGCTTCACTCCAATTTTGAGTTGATTTGGATGAGTTTTGCAAATATTTTGCTTTAAGAATTTAGAGAAGAAAAGGAAGACGTAGATTTATGATAACTTTTGCTTTATGAATTTGTGAATATTATACAAGGGTATGCATCTCCTTATATAGACTCAATTGGTGCTATCGAAGCTTGTTCTCATCCCTCTTTCATATCATGTAAGACTTACATTCTCTCACTTCTCCTTTATCATCTCTTAACACTAAAATATTTCCATTTAAGCTCATTTTAAAATATCCTTGATGACTCACCCATGACACAATCTAAAAAGTTTATTTCCATAGATGGTAAAAAGTTTTTATTTTTTTATTGATTTCCTAAGCAAACAAGTGTGTATAAAAAAAATCTGAATAATTTCTGATGGTTAAAAAACTGTTTACTGATAAAACGATTTTCGGTCACATTATCGATATTTTTTCAAAGAACATACTTTTATAAACAATTTTCGAAAACAAGTTTCTTATCAACATCTATTAATTAATTGATGTCTAACAAGGTTATAAAATCATATTTATAACACTTAACTATATTTTAAAACTTTTTGATATTCAAAGACGAAGTGTTCAGATTTCAAGGTCGTTACATTCTTCCCTACATAGAACATTTCATCCTCGAAATTCAAGAACGATAATCAAAGAAGATAGAAGAACAAGATACATATATAAAGTACAGATGAAAAAATATACAAACTAAGCTGCAACCCAAAAGCATAATAAGATAAGAAAACTCTCGTTTAAGAACAAATCCAGATATGACTCACTCAAACTATCCTCTGTTTCCCATGTATAATCTCGAGTATCCTCGCTCTATAGTACTTTGACTAACTTTACAACCTTAGTCCTCAGTTGCTTCGTATCTTTATTAATAATACAAACAGGCTATCTTAATATAGTCAAATTTGGCCCAATCTCCAAGTCCTCTTACTGTGATGCTTCCACTATCATCAAAGGATCATGCACAAAGTTACGCAAATGCGATACATAAAATACATTGTGCACATTTGATAGCCTAATCGGTAACTCGACTCTATACGTGAGTGTACCAATCCTCTCCAGAATTGGGAATGGTCCTACATAACGAGGAGCCAACTTCCTAGCCCTTCCAAACCAAACTACACTTCTCATCGGAGAAACCATTACAAATACAAAGTCTCTAACTGAGAACTCCAAGTCTATGTGCCTCTCATCTGCATAGCTCTTATGTCGATTCTACAATTCTTTGATTCGCTTTCGAATCTCTATGACCTTATCCGACGCCTCTCGAATCATATTGGCACAAGAACAAGACGATTCCCAAGTTCTACCTAACATGATGGAGATTTGCAAAGCCTTCTATACAATGCTTCAAATGGTGCCATTCTGATACTGGCCTGATAACCGTTGTTGTATGAAAACTCAACAAGTGGTAAGTACTCTTCCCACGAACCCCCAAAATCTAAAATGCATGTTCAAAGCAAGTCCTTCAACACTCGGTTCACCCTTTTCGTTTGCCCATAATTCTACAGATAGTAAGCGGTACTAAAACTAAGCTTAGTCTCTACCGCTTCATGCAAAACCTTCCAGAACTGGCCTGTGAATATCGGATCTCTATCATTCACGAAATCATAAGGAACACCATGCAATATGACAATCTCCTTAACATATAACTTGGCCAAACTAGAAGTTGTCTTTGTAGGCTTAACCAGTAGCATGCTCTTGGTCAATCGATCCACAATAACCAGCACACCCTCTTTACCTCTTCTCGACCTAGGCAATATGTCGATGAAGTCCACGGAAATCTTAGGCAATCCATCGATGTAGTCTATGGAAATCTGCTCCTATTTTCACTTAGAAATCTCGAGTGGCTGAAGCGGTCCAGCCATCTTCTGGTACTACCTTTTACCTATTGGCAGTTAGCACACCTGCTCACAAAGATAGAAACATCCCTCTTCGTGCCCTCCCACCTGAACGTCCTCTTTATATCTTGATACATCTTAGTGATCCGAGGATGTATCGTCAACCTAGAATGCCAACTATCTACTAGAACTATGCCTAATCCTATCAACATTTAGGATACATAACTTACCATTCATTCTCAAAATGCCATGGCTATCCACCTTGAATCCCAACCATCTCTTTGGTGCCTCATTCTCGCTTACAGTCTTAGCTACCCTAGAAAATGAAGATCCCTAAGCTGATTCTCTTCGATACGACTAATTAGAGTCAGACGAACCTCAACATTTTCCATAACTACATACCTCCTACAGAGTGCATTAGCTACGACATTAGCTTTCCCCGGTATGTATAATCTATTTAGACCATAGGTCACAAGAAACTCCAACCACCTTTGTTGTCTCATGTTTAGGTCTATCTGCATAAAAAGATACTTCAAAGATTTATATTCGTGTATAACTTGAACCTTTCACCTACAAATGATGTCTCTACATCTTCAATGCAAATACCACTGCTAACAACTCCAAATCAAAGATTATAGAAGAGAATAAAATGAAAAAACTAAATGACAAATGATAGAAAATCACATACAACAATTATAGTGGTTCGGCTCTTCTCTGGTCTACGTCCACTTGAACTTTGTTTATGACACTATAAAGTTTTTACAAGAGTGATCTTATAGATCGGTATAGACTTACGAAATTACAATCGAAGTACATAAAATTATAATGCCAGCAAAAAATATCCTTAAAGCAATGTTGTCATCCTCCATTTGTAGATGAAGGTCGACGAATTTCTTTCCACCACGTCCTTCCCCATATTTCCCATGTCTAGAAAAAGTTGCCTTAAAGAGGTTGTGGCCAGATAAGCAAATTTTAGGGATTGGTAGTGAACCATGCCCCATGGATCGGTATCGATCCACAAGATGAGCTATAAATCCTTCTTTGATCCCTGTATGCTGTTTGAATGGCTCCTGGCTTCATTTATGGGGTTTGGATGTACCGGCATGGGCTTGAATTTGAGTGGAAATCATGGTTCAGGGGTAGACTCAAGCATGTAGTTTAGTTGTTTTAAAACCTGGTTTATCCATCGATCGTTTGAGTCATGAGTTTCTAGCGAACCATCTTGTATGACATGTATTGACTAATAATTATTCCGCCTTTCCACGAAATAAACTAATTAGTGGATTTGAGCTATATCAGGGATTGGTACCGATCCATAACCATGGATTAGTACTGACCCAAGACTTATCTTGATTATTGGATTTTGGATGTTGCATTTGGAGTAGGTAGATGTGTAGGCTACTTTTGAAGACTCTTGACAAGATTATAGCTTCATTCATTGATCCTGCTTGGTTCTTGAGTTCAAAAAAGTGATTGTTCCATATTTCTGTTTTCCATTCATATATATATATATATATATCTGTGTGTGTGTGTGTTATTTTGAAGTTAAATATAGCTTGTTATTATTTATATATGTACAAGTATATACATATATTATTTCAATTCAAAGTTTACAAAAGAACATTTGTGTAAAATTAGAGATCTAATGTTGAACTCCTTCTTAAGTCAAAACTAGATTTCAAATTGTTGATTTTAGATCTCAAAACATGTGAAATAGTCAAAACCAATTTTAATATGTGTGTGTATACTTTATTTTATATATAATTTTTAAAACTATTAACAACAAATGCAAATACAAAGAGACGTGTCTGTTACGGTGTAAATCCCAACACCTATAAACGTATACATTAACTATATACACTGTTTATATGCTGCTCTTTAAGATTATATTTGAGAACAACATTAGATTGGATCTAATAAACCCTTTGGACGTTTTGGACCCAATAGATCTAAAAATAGGAAGTTTTTGAAACAAACTATTTCATATGCTTCCGACTAGCACAGTTCCTTCAATATGAAATCTTAAACTCTACTCTAGATAATACGAGATTAACATATTTTTCTGTTAATAGATTAATAGATAATACTCTTTAAGAAAGATTTAACTCACATGTAAATCAAATCATAATTTGATTACTTCTTATACATCATAATATAATAAAGGAGGAGTAACATTTGATATAAAACCATATTTTATTTTAGGTATTTATCGGAACTCTATACTTAATATACCAACCTGTGCAGTTAATGCCCCGCTATTACCCCGCTATAACCCTGCTATATCTCATAGCGGATTTCTACCACTACGATTTTTCCCTATAACCCCAAATATAGCCTTTCCGCTTTAAGCCCCGCTATTTCCGCTATATCCTGTTATTCCCGCTATATTCCTCTATTTCTGCTATATCTTCTTTAAAGGAAATGAATTGAAAAATGACACTTATACATTGTAAAAATTATGAAATTAATTTATTTAATTGAATTTTTAATATATTTTCAGAAATGCAAATACTTTAATATTCTACTAAATTCAATTATGTTATATAACAGTTTTACATTTATTTATAGTATATTCGCACATGTTTTTATTTAAAATTATTTATGTATTAATTATAATTCAATTGAATGTTAATTTTTCATTTAATTATCATTTATATATTTGTAAAAACATTAAGTACGAATTTTATATGCTATTTTAGATTCATCCGCTATATCCCGCTATTTCCTCGCTGTATCCCCGCTATGACTTTTTGCACCTCCGTCGCATTGAACCTACCGAGCGCTTTAACTGCACAGATACCAACCTTATTTGATTATGTTGAATTGTTTTTAACTCTTTTTCACGTTTTCAATTTTACTTTCATGTACACTATGGAAATTCGACTCGATGTATTAATATACATAAGTCTATATCTCATACATTTCAATAGTAAAATGAAGTAGGTGTATTTGATTTTGGTATCTTAGACTATAATATCTTTGTTTGTCTATCCCAAACATAATGGTTGATTAGGCCAAAACTCATTTTTGGTCTATCCCAAACATAATGGTTGCTCTGGCCTAAACTCATTTGGGGTGTTACATTAAGATATTCATTGAAATCAAGCAAAGTTGCATCGACTCTGGTCGTAATCCTTCTGAATTTTAAGCACTGCTATCAATCACTTGAGACATTCTTCATCATGATTCATAGTCACAAAAATACGAAGATATTCTTTATATATAAATATATCCCAAGATAAATGGCATAGTCTAAAATTTCAAAATTAATTGTACTTAACATTTAGACACTTATATAGTATTTTAAGCCAACACACCACTTGGTGAAGAATATAGATATTATCAAGACATATCTTCACAAGTTTATTATATATCATACAGAAATAAACTATGTTTATTTTCGATCAAGTCGAAAATAACTATTATTTCACAAAAATATTATTGGTATTCTTGAAAATATCTGATCTAACTTAGATGTGTCCATCGACAAAACTCATGTGATGAGCTCCTATTGTTTTTGCCACTACTATTGTAACATCAACAACACAAAGTTCTATCACTTTTACCATGGGCTCTTTATTTTAATTATTGTAAGAAAATTACAATCAAGATTTCAGATCCAATATCGAAAAGTTCTATGAAATAGAATTAATAATATACAATCTTTAATAAGAACTTGAAATCGTATTTCATGTTCCTTTTAAGCATTTTCTTTTATTGGTGATTCAAACTTTGATGCCTCTTCATGGATCCGTGGTGATGTTCACCATCTATTCATCCCAATAGTACCAAAGTTATTATTATCATTTTAAATTTTCATTTTTGTTGCTCCAAGGTCAAACCCTTAGGAGAAAACCTAACTATGATATCATGACCTAATTCCTAACTATGAAATCATGGCCTAATTCCAATGCTTAATTGCTATTGTTCAACCTCAACAAATTATGGATATCGATCTTGCAATTAATTCGTTAGACCAAACTGACATTACAATTAATCAAACCTATCATAAGTTCTTGGCCTGGAACTATTTTCAAGAAGCAAAATACACTTAATCTTATCAAAAGTAAGATCTCGTACTAAGTTTTATTTATTCCATTCAAATAAATTATTTGAAATTCGTATATTACGAAATAATAATGTCCACGATATAACTATTGCTTATGTTAAATATTGATCAAATATTAATAATCTCGTATTATCTATAGATTCCATACTCATATGGATGACAAACAATATAGGCAAGTTAAAACTTAAATGGATCTAGGTTGAAAATTTTAAATGATTATACACTTGGTTTGTTATGTGGACTTTGAAGTGACGACATGTGTAACATCCCTCATTCCGAAATCCAAAGATGAAATCATAATATGCTATAGCCATCTTGGAGTTAACCTTTGGCAACAGATTGAGATCAGTGTTTTTTCAACAGCTGTAATTAAACAGAGCAATTAAATACATTTCATTACAAATAGTAGTCTTTACATAAATGTCATTATATTTTCATTAACCCAAACATACCCACGTAGAGGTAAAATATGATAAAACATAGAGAGTAGTATCATGTATTACATATAAAGACGTAACCAAGAACGCTCATACAACGTAATACAAATCAACTTTTATTTTCACAAAGCATCTTACTTCATCTTTGGTATTCTTTATTCGCCTTCAAAAAAAACCTGTCTAATCCTTTAAACTCAGCCGATTTGAATGAGTACCCATGAGTTTATGCAACAAAAATAATCAAAACATGGATCGGACATAAAGTCGGGTATTTTCCCTAAACAAGCATATAGTGAGACCGTACCACCAAAACATAGAACTTCTTTTCTCCTCACTGTTCAACAACATCAATTCATCAATATGAATCATAAATACAAGTCATTTCATCATACATAAGCGTGCTCTGTACTTAGTGCTTTGTACTTACTGCTTCACCATGAATAGGTTTTATAGTCAACTACCGTGTGGCTTGTGCTATGAACACAGACATATGTGTAAGTTAAATTCTGTATTGATTGTATGCATGTTGGTAATCATTATTTTTTAATGGAGAATGTTTTAGTTAATAAAAATAATAGTTTATAGCGACAGATTTTGTAGTATATTGTACCTAAAGTAATTTAATTTCGTCTTATTGTATGATGTAAACCATGGAGCATTGATAAGAGAATACTTTTGTAGAAAGGGAGTTATGTCGTGAACAAATCATATTGTTACCTCAGTGCAAAAGGTGCAGGCCCGGCCCAGGGGGAAGCCCACTAAGCCCGTGGGCTGGGGCAACCCCCTGGTCAAGGGCAACTTAAAAGATTAATATCATGCATATAGAGATCATATAAAAAATACTTATAATAGCAATTGTATGCACTTATATCCTAATGGTTGGTTCATTGTCCTTTGTGTATGGAGAGCTGGGCTTGACTTTGGGCAAGGGACTTCTTTTTTTTCAAAAATTGGAGGGGGCAGCTTGGTGATTTAAAATTGGGCTTGGGCAGCATTTCACCTGGGCCGGCTCAGGTGGATGCATAGATCAACGTGGTGGAGGATCGTAGAGTAGAAGGACAATAAATGTACAGTGTCCTAATCTTTTGATCATATGATGTCATGATATAATGAAACAAAGAAAAGATAACTGGAGGACGGAAGTATGTATGTGCATTTGTTTATGTTGTACAGGCTGAAGTGCTTGTGAGAATACATAGTACTACAGATTTGAATAGACAGTAAAACAAATGACTCGGAAAAGATCTGGGTAGTGAAGAAGAGTATGATTGCGGGAAAAAATTATTATTTTAACTAAGACTACAGAAATGCCTGTATTGGTTAATGTATACCAAATCAAGATTCAGCTATATTTATGTGTTGGAGACAAATTACAAAATAGACTAATATATAAAAATCTATTATATTATATAAGAAATTTAATATATGCCACTTGGTCTCCTCCACTCTCATAATTTTAAGAATAAAATGCTATTTTCTTATTATTTTGAAGTACACTTTTTAAATACTACCCTCTAATTCCAAATAATTCCTTATATCGCAAAAAACGACTACATTTTGTATGACAGCTATGTTGAAAACACAGAGCCGTTCATTTTCATTAAATCTACTAGGTTGAGACCCGTGCTTCGCACACGGGCAAGTGGTGGTGTTGATATAGCTGATATTATGTAGCAATGTTGAAATAGGGGTATATTTTACGTTAAGGCACTCATTTTTCGAAAGATGGTGTTATATTTTAATAATTTGACGGGATTTGTGCACGTAGTATACCAATAACTTGTAATCATGAAAGGGTGCAGAGTAATGAGTAAGAAAATCAGTTTACCAAAAATAATGTAAACCTACCAGCATTGGGAATAAAAAGTAGTAATAAATTAAGTACAAAATGTAGCCCGGTCAGGTAGAACAAATATGAATACGGCATATGAAGCGGTGTAGTCAATGAACAGGCAAGAAAAGCAGTGAGAATAGTTTAATTACCAATCGACGACAGTTGTCATTGTGCATATCAGAAATCATTCTCCCACTTCATCGGTAACCTTCAGGTTTGTGGATAGAAAGAGGGAACGGTTGTTATTCAAATTATAAAATCTGCAGACATACAACAAACGTTAAGTTATTAATAGTGGAAAAAAAATTGTATGGTTGTTCATAGCCAAAACAGCTGTGCAAACAATGTATTATAAATTTACACTAACTTCGGATTTTGGTAGATAATCAATTCGTATAAATTAGGAAACTATGTTCAAGGAAGACAGGTAGTGATATCTAAATTCATCAGTAGAGAAAGTCATATAAGGTGTTATGTTCTCTGCATTGGAGTATAAGCAACGACTGTTATCTAAATTCATTGCGACCCGCGCTTCGCACACGGACAGGTGGTGGTAGCAATAAGTTGGGAATAACATTACAGTTTTGAAAGGAAGTGATGTATTTTATGCCAGGGAACATAGTGCCTAACTGTAAAGCAACTTTTTTTGACATTTGTCGATAGTCTTCGCAATAGTGCCACTGGAGATATAGCAGCTAGAGTCTTAGTAAGTCAGATAAACCAATAAGAAAGCAAATACAAACATGTTAATTATAAAAAAGTAAAATGGCTCTTAAATCAACAGAGTGAGTGATGTTGAACCCAAACTATTACGACGTCATATAAAATTTTGTACTTGTTTCTCCTCGTGCAGAAAGACTTTGTTTAGCTCGCCCAGATCTCCAGAGGTACAAAATCAAATTTGAAAATACATAACCAAATGCAACAGTTGATCAATAAGTTATGAGAAGGGACATGTTAATAAACATTAATTTTTTAAAATTACCGTTTGTAGTGTAAAAATCACGTGACAAGTAAAAGGAGTTTCAAAATTTACAAACAATATTTGAGAAATACAATGTGAATATCCTATTAAAAATATATCCTCGGTAACTGATCAAAGTGCATATAGGTTGGTAGTAGCTAACAGAATCAATTTTATCATATACTCATACACATTTTATTACTGATAGTTGGCACCCACGCTTTCAGCAAGGGATTCGACATTTCGTCATTGCTGCCAATGGCTAGGGAACAAATTAAAAACCATTTAAGAAGCTCTACTTGGATGACAGTTGAATATAATAAATGCATGTTTCAAGAGTTGTGCATTGCTTAACAACTGTTGTGTATAACAGCCAAAGCATGTCGTGTTACATGATCTGAGGGCTGGGGTCGTTTGACATGATATTACTACAGTGCATTCTACTGTTTTGATCCTTTTGTTACCCGAGTCAGTTTTAAAATGCATCAAAACCGTTAATGTAATGATTAGGTGAAGAAATTTCAGCAATAGTACAGTTAAGAAGAAATAAACATGGCATTATATGCCAAAAATTAAATGGCACTGTGAATGAAAAATAAGAACTACCCGTAACGGTAGTCTGTACCAGAAGCGAGAAGCAATCTTACTGTCGAATGGTTATCCAGTTAGATGATTAGCACATATATTACGTATCTCTAACCAATCAAAAAGATATTATAATCATCCTGCAAGGTAAACACTTGATATATAATGCAAGATTGGGTAACGTATAAATGACAAAGTATTACTTACATTTAGGGAGGAGCTGGTGAGTGGAAGAGAACAAAAAAAAGTGTTATCAAACTAAAAATCTAGAAAATATAGTTTTTTCTTACTGAATTCAATTAGGTCAAGTAGTCAATGTATATATCTACTAAAATATATCTATGACATAGTTACAATTCACAATATGCTCAGTTTCTTCCTCTAAAAATATGCATGGAGAAGAAAATGTCCCAGAAAGAAAGTGTAAGCAATTCAACTTAGGATGTCTAGCAACTTAACCACTGCTCACACAAAATTTGCAATTTCCATTTCACATTGGACAACTTAAAATTTTTCTAAACCAAGAATTGAGAAGTGGCAACAGTTTATATGTTATCCTAAAATGACATGCTATATAGCCCAAAGTTTATAGTTTTATCTGGTTGTTAACACAAGTTAAGAGTCTCATTTTCTTACTTTGTAAGAGAAATATGTATGCCAGAGCCTGGTGGCACATATATGTACCTAGTTACGGGATTTACTTCGCTTATCAAGGTAACGATAGAACAGAATATTATGTGCATCATGGATGGTCCGATTATGCTAGCTTTTTTTCAAATGCAATATCGATATCTAGTTACGACCTTAATAAAATTAATTTAACTGGTTCTGAGTAGGTGGAAAGATATTGGAGAATTCAGACCTTTTTACTTGATCACTACTCCATTCTCATACACTCAAAGATTTACAAAGAGAATGCATGTAAATGCAAACACATTTTCCCACAACTCATACAAGATTTATTTTCTGATTACCAAGTTAATAGAACAGAATAAATTGCAGTTGTTTAATATTTTATCTTATGGATTGGGCTTTTTATTGTTTCAAATGTATGATATTTAATGAACATATGAAATTACAGTATAATAAAAGATAGGCAATAGCGACTGCCAACATACGTTTAGTTAGTAAAAACAGGAGAGATTTTATTCAAAATTTAGTTCCGACTGATCATGATGATATATTTGCATCCAATGACATGCATCTATGGATTTTCCCCAAGCAAACTACAACTCAGTGATCTGACAAATGGTGCCCACAGTTTTCATCACTATTATTCATGAATCAAAGAAAATAAATTCCAAATCATTAAATTTAGATATGATCTAAAAATTTCATTAAACCATAACGAAATAAGTCAAATGCTTCAATTTGCAGGCAAAAGTAGATATATGTTTCTCTTCACTGATATACAACAACAATTTTGTTGAAGTAAATGCTCAGATCTCATTAAATGGGATATTTGCTACCCGGAAAGAATTTTCAAACACAGAATAATTTTTCATCAAGGTTGAATAAGACACATTCTATTACGTCGCAATAACATATAATGTGCATATTAACGGCTGCATATGAATTTTTTAAACATCAAATTGTGGAAGTGAAGGCAGTTCATTTGTATAGATATTATCATAATATGAAAACGCATGTATCAGTAGAAAATGGAGAAAAAAGCAAACAGTCAAACAGTTCATGTGCAAAAAATGAATATGGTTGGCGGGAGAAGGGAAAAGATATAAATGGACTGACCTTGTCGTATGGTCAGTTATGAGATTACATGCAGCGCACATAAGTGGAAAAAATGAGAGAAAGGTAACTTTACAGGCCTTGAAATGGAGGTTAACAAACTGACCTACAACCAAGAAAGCGACAGTTTCAAGGTCATGCTTCACACGCGGATCGCCTAGAGGAGCATCAAAAGAAGATGTAGGTAAACAGGGGCGATGTTGACGTAGAAGAGGCTGGGAAGAAATAAAAGTTTATATTAGGGTGCGCGATGTTGGCTTAGAAGAAGCTAGGGAGAACTGAAATTTATGAGAGGATCGTCAAAGTATAATTGTAGGGTGGAACTAAAAGTAAGAGAGGAGTGGAGAAATGGTAGGAAGGGAGAAACAGAGAAGAACGTGGGATGGGGGAGCGGTTAAACAGAAATAAGGAAAAAGGAGAGAGTTCGTAGACGGGCAAAGACATAAAATGGAGTTATTTTAGATTGTCCACCTTCAAAGGGCTTATCCTGTTTTCTATTATAGATAATAGATGTCATATGTGTCATCTACTATAATTAGCAACTGACTACTTTTTATATTCCAGCTCTGTTGAAAAAATAAAATCCTTCATTTTCGTCAAATCTCATGTCATATATGACGCGTTTCCTCCTCTCTCAATCTCTAATGGCTTCCTTTCCTCTTCTTTATTCCAAACCCAAATTTTCTACTGTAAATTTCTACTTCATTTCTTCTTATATTAGTTCTAATGGTTTCTTTTCCTTTTCTACTTCCTTATTCATCATTTAGAACACATCTCTCCTCCTTTCTTTGTCTATAATCTTTCCTTTGTCATTTTCTGATTCGGTACCCAAATTTTTTGTCTCGGTCTTCATATTGATCTCCCAACAATTGCCACCGTCCACTCTCCACTCTCAAACAATGACAGAGTGGACTACAACAATGTATAATCGAATAAGGATGACTGACTCTCTTAGGTCATCTTATATTGATACTTGGTAATTTCTTTTCAAATTATGTTTACATATATTTATTTCTTAATTTAATAATAATTTATACGATTCAATCATTTTTTATTATTTATCTTAAAGTTTGATTTCTTTGTATATTTTTGACTTTTTTTAGCATATGAGTTTACTATTTGAAAACCAATCTTATACTATTTGCACCATTTCAGATAGGTACTTTCCTCCTAATCTTTTTATTTAACTTGAGATATTTTTGAATGCAACATGATGATGACTTGAATTTGTATGAAGGTTGGATTGGCCTTTGGTCATTATTTTTAGATTAATATCCAAATTATGTATTCATGTTACTATTCTAGACAAGTATATGTGATCGAGTAATAGTGCCGAACTAGTCAAACATATCTTAATCAAACGGTTACAAGTTTGCGGGCCATAATACAACCCATTTCAATATTACTTTGTATTATAAATACTGATCAAATGTGTACTGCAACATAACTTTGTATCATTTTCTAGGCATCTACAAAATGCAGTAATACAATCATTTTATCATCAAAATTCTAATTTGGTAGCAGAGCAAGTTCTGGTTAACAGTAAGAAACGTCTTACCATCAATCCCATCAGATCCAATCATCACTTGAAGATTAGGCTGCGCTTTGGAATCACTTGAGAATTCAAGAATTCTCATCATCTATTCACTGTTTAAGCAGTTTTACCTGACTCAAGATCAATATGTGCAACTGTTCTATCGGTTCTGCCTTTTCTTTCTTGCTGTGCCTTGCCAAGAGAGTCTCTGTCAGAGAAATTTCATCATTCAGAGAGCTTCTGGCTGCATAGCAATCATCTCCCACAATCCGAAACCCACTGATCATTCTTTTTCATGAAATCATCACTTCTGTGTAATGGCAGAAGGAAATCAAGATAATTCAAATAACACATCAGCAAATTCAACTCCAAGCAACTCTATAGCAGTCCAGAATAGTAGTCAAGATTTGATCAAATCCATCATCAAACCTCAAAGCCAGTTGATCAACATACAATTAGATGATTCAAACTATCTTCTTTGGAAATTTCAGATCGAAACTGCAATCAGGGAATATGGACTTGAAGACCATGTTCTTGGAACCCTTGTCACACCCCCTAAATATATCACAAATCAATAGGAAGGCTTGTGAGCAATCAAGAATATATAATTCATCTGAGACAAGATAGTTTAATTAGTTCTTGGCTACTATCATTAATCAGTGCAAACACGCTGCCACAACTGGTTGGATGCAAAAGTGCTCATGAGATATGACAATTGAACATGTATTCAATACACAATCAACAACTAAAATAATGTACTACAAGAGACAACTACATAATTGTAGGAAGGAAAACTTATCTATGAGGAAATACTTGACCAAGATCAAAACACTTTGTGATCAGTTAGCCTCTGTTGGTCACAAGATCACTGATACAGAGAAAGTTTTGTGTATATTAGGAGGTCTTAATGATAAATATGAGTCCGTTATGGCAGTGATATCATCAAAAGAGATAACACCATCTATCTAATATGTTCATTCCACCCTTCTTGCCCATGAAGGTAGAATTGAACAAAAGAAACATGCAATTTTAGAATTTTCTACCAATTTTGTTAGCAACAGCAAAAGCAAGAACCCAGAAAGAAACACCAATGGCAAAAATCAAAAAATAACCATCAAAGGGGAGGTTTACAATATATAGGCAGAGGAAGAGGAAGGTGGAACAATAATAACTGCAACAATAGACTTAGATGTCAAATTCATGAGAAGTTTGGACATGGTGCAAACAAGTACTATTTTAGATTTGATGCGCGTTATATACCATCACAGCAAAGCAATAATAACTTAAGAAATTACACTCCAACTGTCAATATAATCAACACACAACAAGATCAAAAAGCTTAAATGTAGAATCAGCGAAAATGGAGGATATTCAAGATGAAAACTGATATCCAGATATAGGGGAAACCAATCATGTGAGTAATAATTTTAGCAACTTAAATCTTGACAACAAGGAGTACAAAGGTACACATTCTTTACATATGGGAAATGGTAAGCCTATTACAATTCACATACTAGATATGCATGTATTAAGGGTAAAAGGCAATTCTATCTCAATAATTTATTAAGAGTCCCTCTAATTAGAAAAAATTTAACAAGTGTATCACAATTTGCAAAAGATAATGATGTTTACTTTGAATTTTACCCAAAGTATTGTTTAGTTAAAGACATTCTAACTAGAGAAATTCTTTTGCATGGTAGACAAGTTAGAGGACTTTACAAATTCAATGTTGCTAATTCAAGAAATTTTGGAAATAAGGAGTGTAATGTTTCCGAAATCAAACAAAGAGAAAACAGTAAGAAATTTGATGTTTGGCATTGTAAGTTGGGGCATCAAAGTGTAAAGGTTGTAAAACAAGTTTTGAATGATAATAATATTTCTATTGATAATTTTCCTATACCTTACATTTGCACTTATTGCCAAATGGGTGAAAGTCATAAACTTCCATTTCCAAATTCTGACACCAAGTATAACAAACCACTTGAATTAATTGTAATAGACTTATAGGGACCAGCCCCAATTACCTCTGATTATGGATATAAATACTACATTTCATTTGTTGATGCTTATAGTAGATATGTGTGGATATATTTTTTCAAAACAAAATCTGAAACTTACAATGTAGTCTTACAGTTTATAGCCTATGCAGAAAAACAAACAAACTGTCAACTAAAGGTTACTCAAACTGATGGTGGGTCAGAATTTATGCCACTAAAGGAGTACTTACAAAAGAAAGGAATAATTCAAAGAATGACATGTCCATATACATCAGAAAAAAAATGAGATTATAGAAAGAAAACACAGACACATTATTAAGATAGATCTCACTTTATTAGCACATGCATGAATGCTACTAAAATTCTGGCTAGATGAATTTGCAGCCTCAATGTACTTGATAAACAGGCTACCCACAAAAGTGCTCAAGTTTAAGAGCCCATTAGAACTATTGTACAAAATTAAGCCTGATTATCAAGGACTAAAGGTATTTGGGCGTTTGTATTTCCCTTATTTAAGACCTACTAATACTAACAAGTTGAGTTTCAGGTCATCACCATGCACCTTTCTGGGCTATGCAACAAATCAGAAAGGTTACAGGTGTTTAAACAGTAATGGCAGAATTTATATATCAAGACATGTAGTATTTAATGAGCAAGTATTAACTTTTAGTAAGTCAGAAATTAAGACTACACAAAAAATATATAATCTAAAGTATTCTTTACCACCAATGCCTGCTCAACTGGATGAGATTATACAGATCAAAGTGAAACAAGACATATAAGTCAAGGTGGTCAATATTCACCAATGTCAATTCAAGGTGATTTCAACCCACAACTCACTGTGTCCAATTCAGAACTAGGTCATGAGTCAAATAAATCATCAGAAAGCTCAAATCATGTCTCACAAACAATGCTCAATCAAATCCTTATCAACTATAGGATGATGCATTATCACCCAATACTCAACAAGAAGCTACAACAAGTGATAGAAATCAACAACCTGCAAGAACTGGGCACTATATGATAACAAGAGCAAAGAGTGGCATATTCAAGCCAAAAATATATAGTGCAAACTTGAAAACTGAAGAATCAAGCACATATCATCAAACCATGCAAGATGAAAAATGGATGACTGCTATAAAAGAAGAATATGATGCACTTATGAGAAACAAGACATGGGATCTTATTCCTCTACCAAATAACATAAGTGTTACAGGATGCAAGTAACTCCGCCTGTGTAGTTTTCTATGCAGCCTGTCCCAAGCCAGGATAAAGGAGGAGGGTTGTGATAGGCTTGGCGAGCCAACGTAAAAACCCCAGCCTCTCTTATGAAAATGGAACCTAATTATATTTCGTTGGGGTGTAACCCTCTTAGCGATGCGCCATATCGAGGCTTGGGTATAGTGAAAAGTGAGCAAGGGCTGGGTCGCCACTCCCTTAGTGGCGCGCCATATCGAGGCTCGGTTATGGTGAAAAATATGCAAGGGTTGGGTCGTCACTCCCTTAGTGGCGCGCTGAATCGACGCCCCGATGTAGTGATAAATGAGCAAGGGTCTTCGCACTTTACTCGGCGGGTGCGTAGGGCAAGGAAGCTAGTCGATGAAAGTAGGATTCAGTTAGGTAGTTGGAATGTAGGATCATTAACAGGAAAGCTAAGAGAGATAGTTGATACTATGACTAGGAGACATGTAAATATCTTATGCGTTCAGGAGACCAAATGGACGGGCCAAAAGGCGAAGGAGGTGTAGAACACAAGCTTCAAGTTATGGTACACGGGAAAAGAGCGTAACAAGAACGGGGTATGTATTTTAATTGACAAGAACCTTAGAAACGGAGTGGTCGACGTTAGGAGACAAGGGGGCATGATCATCCTAGTTAAGCTGGTAGTGTGTGATATGATTCTAAACGTCATTAGTGCTTATGCCCCACAAGTAGGTCTAAGTGAAGGCGTTAAGAGGAATTTCTGGAAAGAGCTAGATGTCATGGTTAGGGATGTGCCTAGTAGCAAAAAAAAATTCATAGGAGGAGATTTCAATGGCCATGTTGGTACAACTAGTGTGGGGTTTGAGAGAGTGCATGGTGGTTTTGGATATGGCAATAGAAACCAAGAAGGAGAAGAAATATTGAATTTCGCTATTGCTTATGACCTCATGATAGCTAATACCTTCTTTAGGAAGAGACAGTCACACTTAATTACTTTTAGTAGTGGTCAACACTTTAGCCAGATTGACTTTGTACTTACTAGAAGAGACGACAAACGAGCTTGTGTAGATTGCAAAGTCATACCTGGAGAATGTGTCGTCTCACAGCATCAACTTTTGATATTCGAGTTTCGTCTCCGAATACATGTTCAACAGGGTAAAAGAGCCAAGACTAGTCGAACGAAATGGTGGAAGCTCAAAGGAGACGCCTCACGGGTGTTTAAGGATAGAGTGATGGTAGAAGGGGCATGGAATATGGAAGGAGAAGCAAATCACATGTGGGATGAGATTGCAAGACACATTCGAAAAGTGGCTACCGAGGTGTTTGGGATAGCGAAAAGAAATAAACATGAACCTAAAGATTCTTGGTGGTGGAACAGTGATGTGCAAAAGGCTATCAAAGAGAAGAAGGAATGCTATAAGTGCTTACATCACAGGAGCGAGGACAACATGCAAAAGTACAAGTGGTAAAGAAGAACGCAAAGAGAGCGGTAAGTGAAGCAAGAGACCGGGCGTATGAAGATCTATATCATAACCTAAGTACGAAAGAGGGTGAAAAAAACGTCTATAGGATAGCTAAGCTCCGCAAGAGGAACACAAGAGACTTCAACCAAGTTAAATGCATCAAAGATGACAATAATAGACTTTTGGTGAAGGACAAGGAGATAAAAAATAGATGGAGAGATTATTTCAACAAACTATTTAATGAAGAAGGTGATAGCACTACGATCGAGATAGACGACTCTTCTAATGACACTTACAGACATTTTGTTCGGGGAATTCAGGAATCCGAGGTAAAGGAGACACTAAAATGGATGAAAGCAGGCAAGGCATTGGGGCCTGATGACATCCCCATTGAGGCGTGGAGATGCCTTGGAGATGCAGGGATAGCATGGCTAACTAAGTTGTTCAATAATATTTTCAAATCAAACAAGATGCTAGATGAGTGGAGGAAAAGCATACTAGTTCCAATTTTTAAGAATAAAGGAGATATCCAAAGTTGCACAAACTACAGAGGAATTAAGCTTATGAGTCATACAATGAAGCTTTCGAAGAGAGTCATTGAGCATAGACTAAGGAGAATGACAAGTGTTTCAAAAAACCAATTTGGCTTCATGCCCGGGAGGTCGACCACAGGGGCGATTTTCTTGATAAGACAACTTATGGAGAGGTTTAGGGAGCAAAAGAAGGATCTACACATGGTATTTATCGATTTGGAGAAAGCTTATGACAAGGTACCGCGAAAGGTGATGTGGTGGGCCCTGGAAAAGAAGAGAGTCCCAACAAAGTACATTACACTTATCAAGGATATGTACGGTGATGTTGTGACTAGTGTTAGAGCATGCGATGGTGAAACCGGTGACTTTCCCATTAACATAGGATTACATCAAGGGTCAGCTTTGAGCCCCTACATTTTTGCTCTAGTGATGGATGAGGTTACGAAGGGTATACAAGGTGAGATTCCTTGGTGTATGCTATTTGCTGATGATGTTGTGCTAATTGATGAAAGTAGGATTGGGGTTGATAGAAAACTGGAGCTGTGGAGACAAACTTTAGAATCAAAGGGTTTTAGGCTTAGCAGAACTAAAACAGAGTATATGAAGTGCGGGTTCAGCGGTGCCAGGTCGGAAGATGGAGATGTCACTCTGGCTGGACAAATAGTTCCCAAGAAGGAATCATTTCGATATCTAGGATCAATGTTGCAGTATAATGGTGAGATTGATGAAGATGTTTGTTTTAGAATTCGAGCGGGATGGGTGAAATGGCGACAATCTGTGATTCTCTGTGACAGGAAGGTCCCACAAAAGCTTAAAGGAAAGTTCTACAAAACGGCAATCAGGCCTGCGATGTTGTATGGTGCAGAATGTTGGCCTACTAAAAGCCAACACGTCCAAAAGATAATTGTAGCAGAGATGCGTATGCTACGATGGAGCTGCGGTCATACAAGAAGAGACCGAATTAAAAATGATGATATACGTGATAAACTTGGAGTAGCGCCAATTGAGGAGAAACTAATTCAACATCGCTTAAGATGGTTTGGACATCTTCAACGAAGGCCGCCCGAGGCACCTGTGCGTGTTGGAATTATAGGCCGTGTTGAATGCCCAAAGAGAGGTAGAGGTCGACCAAGGTTGACATGGGAGGAAGTAGTAAAAAGAGATTTGAAGGATTGGGGTATATCCGAAGAGCTGGTGACGGATCGGAGCGAGTGGAAGTTAGCAATTCACGTACCAGAACCATGAGCGTTGAGTTTTATAAGTTTTAGATTATAGGATTAGGAAACATGAGCCTAAGACGTAGGTTTGGTCTTTGACCAATATTACTATTAGTATCATTATCATTATTAGTATTATTATTATCATTCCTCTTATATATATATACATATATATTTTTATTTTATTTTACTTTACTTAGCTATCATTATTAATTTACTTATTTGACCTTATTTTATTATTGCTATTGCTATTGTTATTATTATAACTTTTAAATTGATTTTTTCACTTAGTTTTGGGTTCCATCTCTAGTCGACCCCAACTTGTTTGGGAATAATGGCTTAGTTGTTGTTGTTGTTGTTGTTATAGGATGCAAGTGGACATACATATTAAAGGAAAATGCCGATGGTTCAAACTTTAAACATAAGGCAAGACTAGTAGCAAAGGGGAATTCACAACAACATGACTTTGATTTTAATTAAACTTTCTCACCAGTTGTGAAACCCACTTCTACTAGAATTATTTTAAATATTGCCTGGCTATAAAATTGGACCATCAAGCAACTAGATGTAAACAATGCATTCTTGAATGGTGTATTGCAGGAAGAGATTTACATCGATCAGCCCCAAGGATTAAGACAAAAAGGGAGTGAAAACTTGTTTGTAAATTAAACAAGGCAATCTATGGGCTTAAGCAAGCTCCAAGAGTGTGGTTTGACAAATTAAAGTCTACTTTAGCTAAACTTGATTACAATTCAACAAAATCAAATAACTCACTATTTACTAATGATACTGTCACTTATGTTCTAATATATGTCGATAATTTTGTAATTAGAGGAAGCAGTGTAGCAGAAATAAGTAAGCTCACACTACATCTAAACAAAGAATTTTCTATCAAAGTTCTGGGGGATCTAAACTACTTTCTTGGTATTGAAGTAAAGAAAGTATCATCTACTGAAATGCACCTAAGGCAAAGCAAGTACATCTCTAAAATACCGGCCAAGGCTAAGATGGATCGGGCAAATTCTTTATCTACTCCAATGACAAGCAACTTACACTTATCAATAAATAAAGGTGATCCAATAACAAATGACAAGCAATACAAAAATATAGTTGGAGCACTTTAATATGTCTTAATAACTAGACCAGAGATTACATTTAGTGTAAATATAGTCAGCCAGTTCATGCAGAAGCCACTTGATGAGCATTGGAAAGCAGTAAAAAGAATTCTCAGATATCTTAAAGGATCTATGAATCAAGGATTAGTTCTAGAATCATGCAAAACATTAAACGTTAATGGTTATGCTGATGCAAACTGGGCCACTGACCATGATGATCGAAGATCAACTACTGGATATTGTGTATTTTTATGTAAAATTGGATCTCATGGTGTTCAAAAAAATAATCTACAGTGTTAAGATCAAGTACTGAAGCAAAGTATATAAGAGTTGCAAGTGCTACAACAAAAATAATGCGGATTGAGTCACTATTAAGTAAACTAAAAATTGAGTCTAACAGTAAAACGATAATATGGTATGACAATCTCAGTACAACATTCCTTGCAGCAAACTCAGTTTTACACTTGAGAACCAAACGTATGGAGTTAGATCTATATTTTGTAAGAGGACAAGTTATGAAAGGGAATTTAACTGTAAACCATATACTTGCAGCTTACCAGAAGGCAAATATCTTAACGAAGCCATTATCGAAGCAAAGTTTTCTCAGGTTAAAGCAGGAACTATGAGTTGAAGATGTCAAGCTCAATCGCTAAATCACAGATCTGACATCGATTAGAGATGCAAACTCCATTAAAAACAATTGCAAAGCAAGGATTTCGTAGAGGCACATCTTGTAGAAAAGCAACCGTCTCAATCTTACTCAAGGCAGCTTACAAATCTCAAATCGAAGCTCTATATTTCTTCGAAGAGCAAGCAGATCTTACAAAATCACTAAAAACTTGGAACTTTGCAAGATTGAAGCCCTAATTTCAGAAGATTGACAATAAGTTGTCTAAGATTCAAACCATATCGTTAGGTTTGAAGAGGGGAATAAAAGTTAATAAAAGTCTCATGACTTGGCATTATAAGTATATATGTGATCGAGTTATAATGCTGAACCGGTCAAACATATTTTCATCAAACTGTTACAAGTTAATGGGCTACAATATAGCCCATTTCAATATTACTTTGTATTATAAATACTGACCAAATATGTACTGCAACATAACTTTGTATCATTTTCTCAGCATTTACAAGCTGCAGTAATAAAATCATTTTATCATCAAAATTCTAATTAAATAACATTGTCCAAACTTACCCTTGTGCGAAGGGTTCTAATCTAGTGACTTATAATTCACAAACTGTACTATAGTATTCATCTATCTTTTTTTCAGTTACTATAACCTACATTAATAATTTGCATGTCACATATCAAACTCAATAAGAAGCATTCTAATATCGACAAAGTAACATCAACTACAAGAACCCTACATAGTTCGCTGTAGAATTTCATAGTTCATGAACAATAACTTAAATAGTCAAAGAATAACATCATCAGACTCTTTCATCCAAATCATCCCAAAGCAAGTCAAACAGACATCTCAATTATCAACTTCCAAATATCAAAAGTACTCAACACATGAATTTGCATCACAGCTATTTCAACAGATTACATGCATTCAATGAAATACTTTTGACACCTCCTAACAACACCATAGCTTCAGCTACGATAAAAAAATTTTTAGGTGTGACAGAAATGGTGCATGCTTGTTCCCATCACTGTATATCCGGTTGCAGATCATCGCTTCAATATTTGGAGTATTGCAAGTATATCTATCTCATCTCTATATCATTGCAGTTCATCTTTGTGCCTCTTCTGTGTATATCAAGTCTGGACGCACCTAATAACTGCAACCACCATGCTATTGGCACACTCCATTCAGATTCATTTAGTTCACATACAGTTCTCTCAGTTCACCCTCTCGAAGTAGATGTGGCTCTGTTTAGCCTTTATTAGTAGCATCACCGTCTTTTCTCAGTTATGAGTCGTACGAAGCTTGCCGAGCACCAGAGAATATGTTTGTTATCTCTGCTTCAGTACAGCTGCAAATGCCGTCACTCCTGATTAGCTCTCAACCATTGTCAGAGAATTCTTATTGAGTAATATAGAGGCCATGCATAGATATAGACTTTTCTATAATTTTTTTATACATTATTTGCATGTTGAATTAACAGAACTAAGTAGTATTGATTTTGAAAGAATGAATTTTTGAATTGGCAAACAAAAGATACTGCATATATTGCCTTTCGAATGATGATACATACACTTTACATAGTGTTACATAAGGACTCCTTCAATATATGTACAGCTGTACAAGGGCAAATTACAATAATACCCCCTTACACATTATTATACCTAAACGATATAAGTTCCTTCAGTTTGTTTACCGTTTATTCATTTTATTATCTCTAACACCCCACTTCAGTTCGAACTAGGATTTTCCTTGATCTTCAATAATCCAGCCGCGGAAGCTATAGTTTTGATCAAAAATTGAAATTTCTTCAAATACAAATTGCTGCCTTAAATATTGTTCATAGTTCGAGCTGCAATTTTATCTATTCGGCTGGATCTGAGAGATTGAGCTTTCTTATTTGGGAAATTTGAAGTTTTGAAATTGAATGCTTCAGTCCTTTGGAGTTGATATGTTTCTGCTTCAAATTTGTCCCTAGAAGTTTCTGAAGTTTGAGTTTTATCCTTGAGACGAAAGCTAGCAACTTTGAGCTCATCCCTTAATCGGTAGAAATTTCAAGCTGAAAGAGGTTTGGTGAGTATGTCTGCTCTCGAGTAAGGAGCAGGCACATGATTTATGCATAATTTTCCCTTACTTACTTGCTCATGGATGAAATATTGATCAATTTCTATATGTTTGGTTCTAGAGTGTAAGATAGGATTGACAGATAGTGAAACAACACTTAAATTATCACACTAAATGACTGGTTTTTTGCACATCATAATTTTGAGCTCACTAAGTAATGACTAGCCATATTATTTCTGCTGTTGCATTGGCCAAACTTTGATATTCAGATTCAGCACTTGATCTGGATATAGTAGCTTGTTTTTTTGAACACCATGATACAAGATTTTCTCCAAAGTATATGCAATACCCAGTTGTTGATTTTCTGTCATCATGATTTGATGCCCAATCGACGTCAGTATATCCTATTATGGTAAGAATTTTGCTTCATTTGAGTGTTAAACCATAATCCAGTGTACCATTGAGATATCTGAGTATCCTTTTAACTACTCTTCAATGTTCATCTAGAGGCTGTTGCATGAATTGACTAACTTTATTCACACTGTATGCAATCTCTGGTCTGGTTATGGTTGCATATTGTAGACCCCCAACCATGCTTCTATATTCTTTATCATTTGAGATGGCTTCACCTCTGTATCTTGATAGATGTGGACTAGTGATCATTGGTGTTGGTAGTGACTTTGCTTGATTCATCTTTGCTTTTGTGAGTAATTATTTGATGTATTTTCTTTGGCATAGATGAATCTATGAATCTGAAATCATATTAACTTCCGTTCCTAGAAAATTGTTTAGTTTTCCCAAGTCTTTGACAAAAAATTGCTTATCTAAGTGTGGTACGACATTATCTATTTCATGTTTACCGTTTCCAGTAATAATAAAATCATCTACATACATCAAGATAAATGTAATAGTATTATTGCTAAATTTAGTAAAAGGTGAATTGTCAGACCTGGTTCGTTGATATTCCAAATTAGTTAGAGTTGCCTTTAACTTGTCAAACCATACTCCAAGAGCTTGTTTCAGTTCATAGATAGCCTTATGGAGTTTACACACCAATGCACTTTTACCTGATTGCATGAAACCTTGTGGTTGTTGCATGAAGACTACTTTTTGGAGTTCACTATTTAAGAATGCATTATTAACATCTAACTGTCTTATATCCCAGTTCATATGTAAAGCTATTGTCAAAATTACTCTTATTGATGTCGGCTTAATAACCGGTGAAGATGTTTCACTGAAATCAAACCCATGTTGCTAAGTGTATCCTTTAACAACAAGTCTTGCCTTGTATTTTTGGATTGTCCCGTCTGGGTTTCTCTTCAATCTATATGTCCACTTGTTGCCGATTATGCTTCTGTGCTTGGGTAGTGGAACAAGACTCCATGTCTTGTTTTTTATCAATGCTTTATATTCTTCTTCCATTGCTCTTTTCCAATTCTAATTATTAACCGCTTGATCAAAATCCTCTGGTTCATCACTGATCAGACAAGTTGAGTAAAGGTTTGGTTTAAAGATACAACCTTTTGCTCTTGTTATCATAGGATGTCCAGTGGCTTCTTGTGCATGTTTTGTATTAACAGATTGTTCTGCATTTTGCTCTAACTTTTCTTCATTAATGCTGCATTACTGATTGCTTGAATGTGCAGGGTTGAAGTCAGGTTGCTGAAATAGTTTATATTCATCTTGACCTAGTTCATTGTTGAATACTGTGTGTTGAGTGTTTGGACTGCTTCTGCTATCTTCCATTGGTTTCTGATTTTCATTGCTTACATACAATGGTAAAGATGGTATGGTATTTGATGGGTTATAAATCTTTTTAGTTGTTTTCATACTTGACTCTTTGAAAGGAAACATCCTTTCATTAACCACAACATGTCTTGATATAAATAATTTTCCCTTTCTATCAAGACATTTTTATCCTTTTTGATTCACTCCATAACCTAAAAAGATGCATGGTGTGGATCTGAAATTTAATTTGTGTGAATTATATGGTCTTAGATGAGGAAAACATAAACATCCAAAAGTTCTCAAACTTTTGTAATCTGGCTTTTCATTAAGCCATACTTCCATTTGACATTTGCCTTGTAAAAATTTTGTGGGCGGTCAGTTAATTAAGTAGGCTGCTGTAGTAAAGACATCTGGCCAAAACTTCAATAGAAGTGATGCTTGTGCCAAAAGTGTAAGTCTAGTTCTACTATATGTCTATGCTTTCTCTCTACTAACCCATTTTGTTCAGATGTGAGGACAAGTCACTCTATGTATTATACATTTCTCATGAAAGAACTCTTTTAGTGGCTTATACTCAGTTCAACCATCTGTTTGCATCATCTTTATTGGTTGGCCTATTTTATTCTCAACTTGTTTAATAAAGTGCATAACTACTTTGTGTGTGTCAGACTTCGATTTTAGATGATATATCCAAGTGTACCTTGAATAGGCATCTACAAAAGAGATGTAATATTTAAATCCATAATCTGAACTAATGGGGGATGGTCCCTATAGATCAGTTGCAAAAGTTTGACATATACAATTTGAGAATCTAGAAATGTCAATTTATGACTCTTTCCCAACTAGCAGTAAGTACATGCATATGAGTCAGGTATATTATCTATATCAATTTTATTATCTTGTAAAACTTTCTTTACAACTTTTACACTTGGATGACCCAACTTACAGTGACAAATGTCAAATACAGTATTAACATTCTCAGATAAACTTGAATCAATTAGGTTGCACCAATTTCTTGATTTTCTTGGATGATTAACTTTCGAAAGATTGAATCTGTACAAGCCATGATGTGTATTACCCTACAGCAAAATTTGTTTGGTTTTAATATCTTTAACTAAGCAATGTTCTGGATAAAATTCGAAAACAACATTATCGTCTTGTGCAAATTGTGATATACTGATAAGATTTTTTCTTATTTTAGGTACCCTTAGCAAGTTATTCAAGTGCAAAATTTTTTTGCCAATAATTGTGGCAGAGTCGGTGTGTATGATATTAATATTGGTGCCATTACCCGTAGAGATGGATTGTGTACCTTTATATTCTCTACTCCCAAGGTTTAGATACTGCAAGTTGTTGGTCACATGATGAGCTGCACCTGAATCTGGGTACCAACACTCATTTAGTACACTTCTGGTTTTGCTGCTTCACACATATTCATATTATGTGTTTTTTGCTTCTCTGTCATACTTCTTGATTCATGTTGCATGCTTTCCATGTTTGCATTCATATTGTTATTTCTTTGAAAACCTGAGCTTTGTGATGAATTGTGATTAGAGTCATACCTGAAGTAGCGTTTGTTTGCAGTATGTCCCACCTTTTCACATATTTGATATCTTGGTCAGTTGTTATTATTCCATCTACCACGACCTCTACCTCTACCTCTACCTCTACCTGGTTGATTTCCACTTTGACTTTATTGATCTGTTGTATTGATTTTTACTCTTAAAATTTGACACATAATTGACTGACATATCTGAATCTAAGGGTTTTTTGAAATCAATCCTCCCTTCATGTCCAAGAAGTATTGAATGTACATCTTCTATAGATGGTGTCTCTTTTTGAGATGATATAACAGCCACTATTGCTTTATATTCTTCACTTAAACAACTTAAGATGATTAGCATCTTTTCAGAATCAGGAATTTTATTCCCAGTAGCTTCTAATAAATCACATGTAGTTTTGATTTTTGCAAGATATTCCCCCATAGTCTGATTATCTTTTCTGATACTATGTAACTGTCTCTTGTAGTGCATGATTTTTGCAGCTGATTGAGAATTAAAAATTCTTTCAACAGTTGATCATATGTCATGAGCAGTTTTGCTTCCAATAACTTGTGGTAGTAATTTGACACTAACTGAAGATAACAGCCAAGAACATGTTAGACTATCTTGCCTTTGATATTTAATAAATTCTGGATTATTAACAGTCTTGTTTTGATCATCAGTAATGAATCTTGGAGGAATAATGATTGTACCAAGAATGAGTTTCTTCAAGATCATAGCCTCTTACAACAGTTTCAACTTGAACCTTCCAAAGAAGATAATTATCTTCTTCTAGCTGTGAAGTGATTAACTGACTTTGTGGACTTGTTGCTGTTTTAATGTGACTTTCGGTGGCTAGTTGATGAATATGGGAGGTTTCAGAAGCAGTTGAAATTTCTACCATGATGATATTTTCTGATTACAGAGAGAGAAGAGTTGAGAACTTAAATGATGCAAGAAATGCTTCAGCAGGCAAAAAGAACAAGTATGATACATCCAAGATTTGCGTGAGGATAATATTCTGATGAATCCTTGGTGTGGCATTAACTTTCCTACCGTACTGGTGAGTTTCTTGATATCAAGATTGGGTTTTTGAACTTCTTCCTGAAAAAGAAATGCCTTCATCTGGAACCGGATGTGGCCAAATGAATATATTGGCGTGACACTGGTTTCTTAAGGCAAATTCAATGCCTAAGTGATGAAAATTTTATGATAGGCAATCAAATGCCAAATGATGAAGCTACTCTGATGGCTAAATCAGATTTTGATTCTATTTGAGAATGACTGTTGTTAAGCCTTGTGGCTCTAATACCATAACAGAATTAAGTAGTATTGATTTTGAGAGTGAATTTTTGAATTGGCAAACAAAAGAGACTGCATATATTGCCTTTCGAATGATGATACATACACTTTATATAGTGTTACATAAGGACTCGTTCAATATATGTACAACTGTACAAGGGCAAATTACAATAATAGCCTCTTAAACATTATTATGTCTAAACGACACAAGTTCCTTCAGTTTGTTTACCATTCATTCATTTTATTCTTTCTAACATGAATAGAGGCCATGCTTTTCTATTGCTGCAAATTTGAACTACAAGGACCAACAACACCCTATTGTTGCATGTTGAATAGAATTTTCTATAACTTAAAGCAAGAGCATGACCTCGAGTTATGCCATTATATTATCTCATATATTTATACAGTCAATTAGTTTCCTATTTTAATCGAAATAAGGATTTTTGACATTGGTTTGACGTTTGACTTCCACCTTTCCTAGTTATTTTATGGTACAAATTTGCTCGTCCACAAACACTACGAGACATATATAAAAAACATTACTTATGGTGTATGTTGGTTCTATCAGGAAGTATTTTGAGATTTCATGTAGTGAATTCATATTCCTATAGATATTATAGTTTAAGACAGACTAAAATACATATTACAAACCCAGAATTACCAAAAAATAATCATTTCATGTCAGTATAAATAAAAAATAACTATAGCTCACATGAAACCAGTTTGAGCATGAATTTCATCTCCAGACCATTACCAACAATTCGACATGTTCACTTCACTCTCTCTCATGCTTTTCAACTGAGCGAACAAACCGCGCACCCGGATAACCCCGGATCCAGCCATAGACCAATTCTGTAAAAAAATAGATGGGTTTTATAACGGCGAAGCTTTCACCGTTATATATTTATAACGATGAAGTCTTCGGCGTTAAAAGTTTATTTTTTCCATTTATAAACTTATAAACTTATAACGGCGAAGACTTTGCCGTTATAATAGCCAGTCCTTTGTTCAGTTGAGCAGCCACGCAATCACTTCGTACTAGCCATAGAGAAGTGAACAAGCCACACCTGGTTGCACGGTGGCTAGTTTTTCAATTGAACAAGCCACTGTTGGTTGTGCCCTAACAATATATATCACGTTATACACCATATTTCTTAGAATGTGGGGCTTATCCGTCACACCCACAATGCGAGCCACACCTAACAATCTTCAGTTTGGCGAGCATTTTTCAAATCTTCTTTTGGAGCATACTGAAGAAGCTCTATTGTTGGGCCAGGTGGCTGGTTCTACTTCTTTCCACAATCAATCTCCATATTAAGACGAGTACTTCCATTCAAGTCATCTTGGAGATTCTGAATACTAAACCCAGTGGAGGAGAGCTGCGTATCCATGAGTCCTACTCTAGCAAAAGGTCAGGTTGCTTAATCATGTCTCTACCTTGACGAGTCATTTTCTTTTTTGTTCAAGTCTCAAGAAATTATGCTTCGATCACTCTTACATCATCTAATGGTCTCTCGAACCATCGGCTCCGATAGCACCGTTGGAAGTTTTCTTTAATAGCTAATAGATTTGATTTTAGAAGAAAATAGACGAGAGATTGAAGAAGAAAAAAATTAAAGGAGGAAATAAAATATAAAATCTAGTTTATTCCCAACATAGCACTGTAGCAATTCGATCAAAACATCATGATCAAACTAAATGATGGTACAATGTGTTATACGTCTAGTATACCAAAACAGAGAATAATCAATTATAAACTCGTCGCACAAGTTTATAACTCAGATTTCCACTACACTGAAATTCTGTGTTAATTATTATAACAATATGATTGTTGTAAATAAATTACAACAACAGCGTTATACTATTTTGAATAAATGGTATAACCAAAATAAAGGATAGAATATAGAATTCTAACCGAAATATGTCTGAGGCTCGTCGTAACGATTTTCTTAAGAATTTTATTTCAAAATTCTCCCAAGATACAACAGACGAATTCTGCTTGAAATTGTAATGAGTATATCACTCTGTGATTTATTGTATGCAGGAGCAGGGAAGAAGAAGAAGAGAAGGGAACGAAATAGAATTGGAATGGGATTAGAATGTGATCAGTATTCTCTCCTATTTATAATTTCGTCCGCATCCCTTCAAACAGTCGCGTCCGCTTGATGGGTCGCACCCGTTGCTGTTCATTACCAGTCTGCGCATCTGCTTGTACCCGCTCGTACCGTTTCGCCCGCGCCTCTTCAGTCGGGTTGCACCCGCTCGCACCGCATCTGTTTGCTTCTAACGGGTCGCACCCGCTACTGTTTGCGCCTATTCAACCCGCGTCCGCTTTCGAACAGATCCGCATCTGTTCGTATGGCTTGCAACTGTCAGAAAGCCCGGTCCAGTTTGTAGTAAAAATACGAGTATCATATTAGACCCGTACCCGTACCCGGCCCGGCCCGGTTCGGTTCGGACGGACGGCGACGCGCACGCGTGTGGTGGAGATGCATGATCTCCCTCCTCACAACGAAGCATACATTTGGGAGCCCCAGGCCCCCAACCTCCTCTTGAGAAAGGCATATATAAACCAATATACCTTTCAACAATTTGGCGATGTGGGACTTTGTATATTTCCATTCATTCTACCTTTAGGAATTCCAACAATCCCCCACATGAATGATAATATACATATCCCCCACACAAAGCGAAATATCACAAAGTACATATGGAATAATGTTTTATCGTGGATAAGTAGATATTTCACTTTGAACTGTCCCTAGTTAAAACTTATCGGATCTACTTGGCTAATCGGTGAATTATTTCATCTTGAACCGTCGGCCTTTATTGTATATCCAGACAATAAGCTTTACGAAGCATTGATTCCCTTCTCATCCAATCTCTTGGTTGTGTTCATTTTGGTCCTGAACAATTTTTGGTTCTGCGAGTGTTTTAGAGAATAAAAGCCTTTTAATATTCTCATAGAGCCGACCCAGCTCACACTTACATAGGTGATCACAACCATTAAGAGTATCCTACATATACCCCACTTGTTATTTCCAAGATATGGTCATCATTAAAAAACATAGTTTTAACCTTTATATACTTCTGTAGGCATGCATTTATATTGTGCACCATAGGAATGGAGTTGGACTATGTCCAAGCAAATGCATTACGTCTTGAGTTATTCAGAACTGGTTTGCCTATTGATCCTAGTCCGTGGGATCTCCAGTCGCTAGGATAAGTTTCCGTATAAGATAACTCTTGATGGTTTAGGCTTTTAAACACATTCCCCTCGATGCGCAGTCAATTTTCTCTCTGGATAAACCTTTAGTAAACGGATCCGCTAGGTTATCATTTGTCCTCACATAATCAATGGAAATAGTTCCATTAGAGAGTAACTGCCTAACTGTGTTATGGCATCGTCGAATATGTCGTGACTTTCCATTATATACAAAGTTGTGCGCTCTGCTTAGCGCTGCTTGGTTATCGCAGTGTATGCATATGGCCGGTACAGGTTTAGGCCAGAATGGAATATCTTCCAAAAAGTGACGAAGCCATTCTGCTTCTTCGCCTGCTTTATCTAAAGCGATGAACTCTGATTCCATAGTGGATCGAGCTATGCATGTTTGTTTGGTAGATTTCCATGACACTGCTGCCCCTACTAGGGTAAATACATAACCACTAGTTGATTTTGATTCCTCTGAATCAGCAATCCAATTTGCATCACTATATCCTTCTAAGATGGCAGGATATTTTCCATAATATAAGGAATAATTTGTGGTATTTTTTAAATATCCAAGCACTCTCATTAGTGCTTTCCAGTGTTCCTTTCCTGGATTGCTTGTATACCTGCTCAGTCGACTTACTGCATAAGCTATATCTGGTCTTGTGCAATTCATGAGGTACATGAGACATCCTATTACACGAGAGTATTCCAGTTGCATTACACTCTCATTAGTGTTTTTATGCAGTACTTCTGATGGATTAAAAGGTGTTCTCACTCCTTTAATTCCATAGTCTTGGAATTTTTCAATCACTTTGTCTACATAGTGTGACTGAGACAATTCAATTCCATTAGGAGTTCTTATTATTTTGATTCCCAAAATAACGTCTGCAACTCCTAAATCTTTCATATCGAAATTGCTAGTTAACATCTTCTTTATGGTCTCTATTACCTGAGTATTTGGACCAAATATTAACATATCGTCTACATATAAACAAATCATCACATATGATTGTCCAATTTGTTTATAATAAACACACTTATCGCATTCATTTATACGAAAACCGTTTCTCATCATGACACTATCAAATTTTGCGTGCCATTGTTTTGGAGCTTGTTTTAGTCCGTATAATGATTTTACTAATCTACAGACTTTGTTTTCATTTCCTTTGGAAATAAAACCTTCAGGTTGCTCCATGTAGATCTCCTCATCGAGATCTCCATTTAAGAATGCCGTCTTTACATCCATTTGATGAATTTCTAGACCATAAATTGATGCAATTGCTATTAGCATTCTTATAGAGGTTATTCGTGTTACTGGCGAATATGTGTCAAAGAAGTCTACTCCTTCTTTTTGACGATATCCTTTGGCTACTAATCTGGCTTTATACTTGTCGATAGAGCCATCTGCTTTCATTTTCTTCTTGAAAATCCATTTGCAGCCAATAGGTTTTATTCCTAGTGGAATATCAACAATTTTCCAAGTTTTATTACTTAGAATTGAATCAATCTCACTTTGGATTGCTTCTTTCCAACATGAAGATTCAGAAGATGACATTGCTTCCTTGTACGTTTGAGGTTCATGTTCTAACACATATGTGAAAAAATCCGAACCAAATGTCTTGGAAGTCCTAGCCCTTACGCTTCTTTTTGGTTCAACTTCCTCAATCTCATGATGAGTTTCATCTTCATGTGAATTGCTTGATTCTTCTCTTGTCCTTTTAAGGACATTATTCCCTTCATTCCTTTTGTGCGGAAACACGTCTTCAAAGAATGAGGCATCTCTAGATTCCATGATTGTATTAACATGAATATCAGCTATATCAGACTTGAATACCAAAAATCTATAGGCACTACTATTTTGGGCTGGCCCTAAATAGTAACAATCTACTGTTTTTGGTCCAAGTTTGACTTTCTTGGGAGGCGGAACTGGAACTTTTGCCAAGCACCCCCACACTTTGAGGTATTTAAAACTTGGTTTGTGTCCTTTCCATATCTCATATGGAATTGTTCCTGTTTTATTATGAGGGACTTTGTTTAATATGTGATTAGACATATTTAAGGCTTCCCCCCACAAGTTCGTCGGTAGACCAGAAGTTAAAAGCATGGCGGTAATCATGTCTTTTAACGTTCTATTCTTCCTCTCGGCTACACCATTTTGTTGTGGTGAATATGGAGCTGTTGTTTGATGAATTATACCATTTTCGGCACAGAACTGTTCAAATGGTGATTCATATTCTCCACCTCGATCAGATCTCAATATCTTGATCTTTTTATTTAACTGATTTTCCACCTCAGCTTTGTACTTTATAAATGACGTAATTGCTTCATCTTTACTATTCAAAAGATATACATAGCAATATCTCGTATAATCATCAATAAACGTAATAAAGTACTTTTTCCCACTTCTTGTAGGTAATGATTTAAAATCACATAAATCTGTATGAACCAAACCTAGTGGTTCGGTGCTTCTATCAACAGATTGAAATGGTTTTTTAACCATTTTTGCTTCTACATATGTCTCACATTTGTAGTTCTTATCTACTTGGAATTTTGGAATTAATCCCAAGTTTGATAATATTTTCATTTTTCGGAAATTTATGTGTCCTAATCTATCATGCCATAGTAAAATTTCGTGCTCAAGCAAGTAAGAAACTTCAATTTTATTAATAGCACAATCAGAATACATAGTTTTATTGCCAATAATGGCTACATTTGCCTTAAATAGGCCATCACATAAATATCCCCTTCCGATATACATTCCAGCTTTGGACAGAACCATCTTGTCTGACTCGAACACCATTCTGAATCCTTTCTTTGATAATACTGCACCAGAGATGAGATTCTTGCGTATGTCTGGAACGTGGAGCACGTCATTCAACTTGACAGTTTTTCCAGAAGTAAACTTGAGGATAACTGTGCCACTGCCTTCGATCATTGATACTGCAGAATTACCCATGTAGAGTTTTTCTTCGTGATCGAATTTCTGGTATGTAGAAAACATGGATTTGTCAGAACAAACATGACGAGTAGCACCTGTATCTACCCACCATTGGTTAGGATTCTGAACCATATTGCATTCAGATACAACTGCCGAGAAGTTGGACTCATCCACTTCCATGTTGTCTACTAAATTTGCCTCTTTGTTGCGGTCCTTTTTGAGTCTGCAATCTCTAGCGTCATGTCCAACCTTTCCACAAACCTAACATTCACCATTAAACTTTTTGGTTCGTTTGTTGTCTTTTGGTTTGCTGTCCGGGGCTTTCCTTTTCTTCTGGAAATTCTTCTTTTTGTTTTTGGTCTTTGAATCTTCAGCCACAAATGCCTCCTCGCTTTGTTTTGTAATTCCACGGTTATCTGCCTCAATTTTCAATCGGACTATGAGATCCTGTAAAGAGATTTCCTTCTTTTTATGCTTTAGATAATTGTGGTAATCTCTCCACGACGGCGGCAGTTTTCCCGTGATGGCTTCAACCAAAAACGATTCTCCAACCTTATGACCTTCCGCCTCGAGTTCATGAATAATGATTTGTAGTTCATGCAGTTGAGCAGTCATCGGTTTGGAGTCGACCATCTTGTAGTCCATGAATTTGTCTACAATGAATTTCTTAAGACTGATATTCTGCGTCTTATACTTCATGGCAAGTGCATTCCAGAGTGCTTTTGCTGTCTTTAGAGGTTGATATACTTTGTATAACACATTGTCGAGACAATTTAGAATATAGTTTCTGCATAGGAACTCAGAATGTTTCCACGTAGCAACATCTGCTTCCTTGCCTGGTGCAGAAATCGGTTCCTCCTCCTCGAGATACCGTTGCAGACCGAGTGTGGTGAGGTAAAATAACATCTGATTCTTCCATGTTAAAAAGTCGTCACCATCTCCCTTGAACAGTTCAGGTCTGTTGTGAGTAGTAGTCTTTGAAAATTCTACTGTTGCCATCTCTGTTTTAGTAAGAAAACAGTAAAATTCTTAAGATGTTATACGTCTAGTATACCAAAACAGAGAATAATCAATTATAAACTCGTCGCACAAGTTTATAACTCAGATTTCCACTACACTGAAATTCTGTGTTAATTATTATAACAATATGATTGTTGTAAATAAACTACAGCAACAGCGTTATACTATTTTGAATAAATGGTATAACCAAAATAAAGGATAGAATATAGAACTCTAACCGAAATATGTCTGAGGCTCGTCGTAACGATTTCCTTAAGAATTTTATTTCAAAATTCTCCCAAGATACAACAGACGAATTCTGCTTGAAATTGTAATGAGTATATCACTCTGTGATTTATTGTATGTAGGAGTAGGGAAACGAAATAGAATTGGAATGCGTCCGCTTCCAAACAGATCCGCATCTGTTCGTATGGCTTGCAACTGTCAGAAAGCCCGGTCCAGTTTGTAGTAAAAATACGAGTATCATATTAGACCCGGCCCGGTCGGACGGACGGCGGCGGCGCGCGTGTGGTGGAGATGCATGATCTCCCTCCTCACAACGAAGCATACATTTGGGAGCCCCAGGCCCCCAACCTCCTCTTGAGAAAGGCATATATAAACCAATATACCTTTCAACAATTTGGCGATGTGAGACTTTGTATATTTCCATTCATTCTACCTTTAGGGATTCCAACACAATGGTCATAGCTCAAGGAATCAATTGTCAATAATAATATACGTGGATCTGACTATAGGAGGCAATGGAGACACTAATTGCAGACACCAATTCTCGCCAGACATCAGCATTACCAACATATTGATGGAGATTTAACAAAGGGAAAAATTATTTCAACCGTCTAAGAGAAAATTATTGAAAGAAGAATTTTTGGATTTGAGAAGATTGTGATTAAGAAGCAAAATTGACCAAAGAAGAGAAGCAATTTGGACATTGCGATGCTTAAATAGTCACCAACAGTAAATACTTTTTTGTAATCTGTGTTGATGTCGTACCTGCTATGATGTTGTTTTGTTCACCTAATCCTCGAACTCGTCTTGTTTATTCTTCATGCAGCATTTTCTTCAGTCAAATTAACTCTCCATGCTCCCTTTTTGAATATAGTCGAATAAAAGTTATTATCTTGGTTCAGAATGAAAATAAAAATCATTATCATAGTGAATTATTTGGTGTCCTAATTTACTTGGTGTTCACCACAAAGAAAATACTGGTATTAGTAAAAAGGCACCATCTTCCTTCTTCCCTCCTTAAATTTGTTAAAAATAAAGAAAAAGGATGTTAGAAAAGGTTATAAAAAGGTGTTTATACGTAAATGTAAACTAGTCGTAATATAGTTACGCAGTAGAAGGAAAGGAAAAATCAGTTAATAAAAGTTTACCATTAAATTTTGTAACCTATGGTTGAAATCAATGTGTCGTACCCATTGTTTATTCATTTTTCTAAATAAATTTCAAAACCATATTATTTTTGGAACATTGTCACATAGAAGCAGAACCTATGACGACAATAAGAACTATAGCATAAATAGAAAATCAAAACGGCTGCCCGGTAAATATGTATATCATGTTGGATACTGATTGTCTACAAGGCTACCATAAAGACAAAACTCTTATTGCAGGATTCTTTTTTTTCTATCGTTGATTCAGTAGACAATCCGTAACAAATAAATTCATATTGTTGTACATTGAATTTAAAAAGGTACATGAAAGGTTTAATAAAACACACACAAAACACATTAAACCTACTGGGTCATAACGAAGCCAATCTTTCATCAAAAAGAGACGGATACGTACATTTAGCAAACCAACAGTAGTATACTCGCAATACCAATTCAAGTTTAGCTGCATACTTGATACTTCTAAAAAAACTGTTAGTGCATCATATGCTAGCAGAAGGAACAGAGATACTAGTTGGGAATAAAAGGATACTAGCAAAATCCATATAGGCTAGGTAATTAATACACAGAAAATAACACAAGTAGGTAGTCTTCTATTGGAACTAAAAATAAAAATACTCCAACATACTTAGCATCCGCATAACATGAGTGTGTATGTATATCTCTCCACGCGTGAGCGTTCACACACACGCACATGTTTGCTATAACACATTAGAATGAGACCATAAACATAAACAACCGAAGGAGCAAAACCAAAAAAATTGCATGCTGCTCAAAAGAAGACATCAAAATCAATAAGGTAGGTAGTCGTAATGTAAACTAAACTGATACACGTGTAGACTGAATTGTAGATTCTAGTTGCATGTATCTGTAAAGTAGTGGAAAAATGTACCATCATATTGAGATTAGTCCCACTTCGGCCAATTTACAAAATAAACCATATATAAATATCAAGAGACCGTCTTTCACATCATCAATTGGTTTTGTGATAATATGTGGTTCTCTAATATTGTATTAGAGTGTGTTTAATTTGTGTGCGTTTGCGTGCATCATTCCCACTTAAGAAGTCTTTGGTTTCTCCTCATAGTTTTCATAACCGGGCCGTGAGTCGAACCGTGACGGCTCAAGGTTTTGATAGTTCAACCGGTCAAACCGTCAGACTCGTGATTTTTTTTTGATTTTTTTACACATTTAATTACAAGCTATATGCTAAAATATTGAAATAATAATGCTATGTACATGAGCTGTAGATGGTCGTCAAAGTCTGCAACCGAAGTTGTATACCATTGCAGTGCACAACTCACCAACACAACTACAGCTGTGTACACAGTAGAGTAGTACACGATGACAGAAGTTTAATGACGACAAATTTGACGAATCTTGCAGTGGTATTAGAGGAGTTTGCATCGGTGAAGAACGAAGTGGTGGAGTTTGTGGTTTAAATTTTGGAACAATTATGATTTTTGTAATATAGATTTATTTATTTTCTTTAAAGCAATACAAAAGATGAAAATGAGTGAGAATTACACAACGAGAAAGTAGGAGAAAACAAAAAAAACGCGGTTCAACTAGGTAAAATTGACGGTTGGACCGTTGGTTTGAAGATCCGACCGGAGTTCATACATGACTAAGTCTGATTGAGTTTCAGACCGTGGTGATCAAATGTCAGGGTTATTCGAGGTCGGACCGAGGCATAGTCGGGTCATGAAAACACTGGTTTTAACTCATTGTAAATTTATCGCTATGTGTATCAATAGCCAAAACGATCAAACATTGAAAAGGATAGTGAAGAGAACAAGGTGAATTTGCTATTGTAGTCCAATAAAATAGTTATGCTCATTAAACTATAAAGAAGCAAGAGATATACTAACTATAATTCGATATAAAGGTAGATTATACTCACTAAATGAAGTTGTATTTATTTACTAAAGGAAGAATTTTAAAATAAAATCCAAATGATTATCCTTATAATCATTCTATATTCCTATCCCTAATAGATAATTAAATTACTATCTACCACACATCCCAAGGGACAGGACTTTAGGTCTCACTTGGTCAAGATCTGTGCTATTATACTTTATAATGTCATGACTCTGCTCTGATACCAAGCTGTAACGCCAGCCTCTATACCTATACTACTAAAAAGTATTACTAAGTAATACCGCTTAGTAATACAGAGAATAAGGTTTGTTAAGAGTGGCCTGATGTGAATATTCCGTTGGGCTAACACTGGCATGTCTTTTTTACCAAAATTTTGAGGACCTGAACTGAATAATTGACGTGTATAGTCTCAGCACAAAGCAATAAATACGCAGGTTAAATTAAATAAGAATAATATACAATATAAAATATCAGTCATAGAATCACTGATCACAGATGAATAATATACATCATATACAACTACAAAAGTATGAGTCTACAAAATGATAATATTAGACCCACATATCTAATATATACAATATCACATCCAAAAGGGTACTATCTAAAGTAATGCACATAACATCCATACACACACACATAAAAACACACACATGTAGACTAGATTGGTGGAGGTGTAAAAAGTTATAGTAGAGATAAAGCGGGGATATAACAGAAAATAGCGGAACTGCAAAAAGCTTCATTATATATAAAACCAAACATGTAAACTTATTTTATTCTTATTCTCATACCATTTGTGTATGAAAAATAAATATTTTTTAACCTTATATAATACAAATAAAGAATATCATGATTTACACATATTAGATTGGCGACTGCAACTGATATCTAACTTATACTTAGCGCTTATGCCTTAAAATTAGGTCTTTGGCTTAACTTTGTTGATTTAATTTGAAGGAAAACCACTCAAATCTATCATTTTATATTAATGTTGCTAAAGTGGTGCTAAAAAGCCTTGATCTAGCGGGTGTAGCAGAAAATAGTGGGACTTGAAGCAGATCTATTGTTTAATAATGCTAAATTGAAATAGCACAGTAGCTGGAGAGTGTTATACGGTATAGCAGAGATTTTGCGGGGCTTTAGTGGGCCGGCCTGGGTATTATGAAAATAAACGAGTCAGACTATATCTACTAAAGGTGTAAGAATAATATATCACAATAACATATGACTACACATAGTTACGGAGTCATATAAAATATGTCAATCCAAAAGGATATATCACAAAATAATCACCATTTCATAAAACACTCATGTCTATCATAGACTATCATATGCAAATATGACGATTCACATATGTCCATTTCAAATCAATGGAACTAAAATAAATCCATATAAGGATATCGCTAAATTATGGGTACTGTCCCCTTTGTGGACAAAACATAGAGGTATGGTCCCTTTCTGGACAAATCATATAGGTACGATCCCCCTCTTAACAAAGGTATGGTCTCTTCTTGGACAAAACACAGAAACACGATGTAGCTACAAGAAAGCTACTAATAATTGCTATCTCTTCTTAGGCAACACAAAATCACGAATGTAGCCACTAGTAAGCTACTACTGAATGCATAAGCACGAAATCACGAATATAGCCACTAGTAAGCTACTAAATGCATATGGTGATAGATAATAACCCACAAAAGCCTATGGTGACCATCAATTGATCTACAAAAGAAGATAGCATCCCAGAACCATCTACTAAGTTACCAGGATCACGAACGATCAACCGGATCATCAAATTTAAATGATCATCGTGATCATAAAAAATCAAGAATTATATTTTTCATAGGGATCTATCAGCCCATATAGCCAAACACTCCAAGATAATACAACTCTAAAGTATTAATTACTATCACTTTAATAATTACTAGAATCTCACTAAATGTCTCATACCACTTAGTGATATTCAATTCAAGTACTCACTAAAAGCTAGTAAATTCCACTCAATATACTTTATTCAACAAGTTACAAAATTAAGCGGAAGAATTGTACAAAAAGTTCCATACTAATCTAAATGATTCGATCATTTATTAAAATTCTTCATTTCATAGAAAAGCACAAAATCTCAATAAAATACCAAATCAATAATATATATATATATAAATAATTTTAAAATAATTTTATTTGTTTAAAAATAAGTAAATAATTAAAAAGAAAAGACTTTTGAAACTAATTTAAGACTACTTAAATACTCGTGTATATAGCGCTAGGTATACTTTTAGAGCAAGCAAACATTTAGCAAAATATGCTACTACTGTGTATTAAGCAAACGGTAGGCAAAACATGCTACTACCGTGTAATTTAAAGCAAGCAAAACACAAGGCAAAACATGCTACTACTGTGTAATTTAAAGCAAGCAAAACACAAGGCAAAACATGCTAATACTGTGTAATTTAAAGCAAGCAAAACACAAGGTAAAACATGCTACTACTGTGTTATTATTTTCACTTCCATGCTATAAGCAAAATAGTAGACAAAACATGTTACAAGCAAAACAAGCTACTGTGTCTATTATTTCATTTTCAAAGCAAGTATAGACTATTGTACTATTTATAATTTTCACTTCCATACTACAAGAAAAACAAGCTACTGTGTCTAATAATCTCAATTTCAAAGCAAAACATGCTATTGTACTATCACTTGCAAAGCAAAACATGCTACTGTACCGTTTATATTTCTCACTTCCAAAGCAAAATATGATGCTGTGTATTGATATAGTTTTTGTGAGAATAACTCACCAAAATCCAAAAATTGATGGCCTTGCACTTCACTTTGCCTTGTTAACAACACTTCCTACCTCTCCCCAATACAATCAAACTCCTTCACCTGAAATCCAAACTGAAATTTTTGAAATTCAAAGAGGAATCAAAACACTAAATTGAAGGTATCGTTGAATAGAGAAGAGAACAAGGATTTGCTTACCTATTTTCTTTTGATTTATAGCAATTATTTGGATTTTCTTTTGATTGAAGTTGGACTAGGGATTAGCTTTCTTTATTTGCTAGAATGAAAAATACATATGAAAAAATATTTTCTAGGTGATGCTATGTGCAGGCTTAGCTTTATTAGCTAGGTAGGCTTCATTTTTACTAAGGCCGAAACTAGTATTTGCCTGGAACGAAAATAGCTAAGTGAGAATACTTGCTAGGTGAGAATATTTGCTTGGAACGAAAATTATGAAAGGCATAGGATTATGAAAAAGGATTAGATGATGCTTAGATCAATAGGTATTTGATTGGTTTCATTAACTAAGATGGGCTTCAAAAAGGCTTAAGGGCCAAACAACACTCCATTCTCATTTTAAATCAATTTAGCCCAAAACAAAAATTCAATAATCAAATGTAGGCCAATTTCAATTCAATTTCAAATTTTCCAAAATTTAAAAATTAAAATTAAAATTTCAAATTCAATTTATTTGACAATAATATTTCAAATTTAAATAAGCCTCTTTAAGAGATGATAAAATTCATTTCTTTTAATATTCAAATCAATTATCCAAAACCTAATTTAATTACCCAATTAAATCTTAAAATCCCAATTAGATTTATTAATCATTTATCAATTAAGAAAATTGTTATCAGGGTTGTTACACTTTTATGAAGTAAATAAAGTATGAGTTTGTTCAAAAAATATTATTATTACTAGTAAAATTGTAATCGTTTTTCATCAACGAGGAAATAGAGATTATTCCATTAATACGATTCGATATAAAATAGAAATTAGATAAAACTAAATCACAATCACTAGCAAGCTTTGAATGGTAATGTCATACTGGTGCAATAGCTACAGTAATTCCATTTGCAACTTGGAATTCCATATCCCTCTTGCTACGGGCCTCTTGCATCAATGTTCCTATAACGAATTACAATATGAGTTCCAAATCCAGTATCTAAAACCCAAGAAGAACTCATAGGTAAACATTTTTTCACAAGGAAAATGCCTTTTGGAGTGGAATTACATTCCTTTCTTTTGACCATCTTCAAATAGCCTGGAAAGTTTCTTTTCCAGTGTTCTTATGTAGAGTAGTTGTGACATTCACCCTTCTTTCTCTTTGTCATGGCTTTACCTTTGCTGCCCTCTAACTTCATTTCCTCTTCTTTGAACTATTCAAAGAAGAATTACCCTTGCCTTCTAGTACAACACTTGGTTCCTTCATGAATGTACGTTTGGTCATCTTTAACATGTTAAGGAGATCCAAGGTTAATATTGAAGTTCAATATGAATGAATCCAACTATGGGTCAATGATCCAAAAATCAAGTCGATCCATAATTCCTTTTCAAGAGTCATTCCCAACGGAGAAAATTTCTTTATGCATCCAATCATATTAAGTATGTGATCGTGGATGAATGTTCCCTTGCCCTTCTTCATATGAAAAAGTTTCCATGAGATCTCATTCCTTGCGAAAGAGATTGTTCACTATTCATCTTTTGTAGGTGCTTGAATGTGGAATGAACTTCTATATTCTTATGTTGCATTTAGAGCTTGATACTCATAATAGGAAGTATGTAGCATCAAGCAAGTTCATAGTCCAAGGACCATGATTCATAGGATGATTTTTTTGGGCATTGCATTCTTGTCAAATTTCGCCTTGGGCTTATTAGAAACCTCATACCATAGTTTCTTAGATGAGTGTGATCTTAACATATCCGAACAAATATTTATAATTCGTTTTGTTCGGTGTGTTTTTGGTATGTAGTTATTTATATTAAATAAGATGGTATCACATATGTTCATATACATATTAGATTGGTTTATTATATTTATCTAATAAGGTTTCCACTTTATTTTGCATTTCTTAAAAACCCTAAAAGAGATGGGGGAATTTCTCATATTCTTTTAATAGGTATAATGATCCATTTATCATGTTACTGTTATGTAATGATGGTCAGACCAAGCTCCCCATTTCCAGTACGTGGTGTACGCCCATGAGTTGGCACATACCTTATTGTAAAAAAAGAAGTCCTCGATGTTACGGGCTTACTAACCCATATTTATATACCAATTTTTCCAAATTATCTAGTGATGTGAGATTATTCTAATTCCAAACCATCATTCCTCCTTGCCACATGCGAGACAACCCCAACAATCTCCACCTTGACTCGCATCCCCTTGGAGTACTTTAAGACCATTATTTTGTCTACATTTCCCAGTTTGCAACCTTCGGCTCTTATACCACTTGTGTAATGACGGTCGGTCCAAGCTCCCCATCTCCAGCAGGTGGTATACGCATATGAGTTGGCTCACAGTATGTTGTAACAAAAGGAATTTCCGATGTTACATGCCTACCAACCCATACTTATACACCACTTTTCCATGTTATTTAGTGACGTGAGACTATTTCAATTCCAAATCGTTATTCCTCCTTGTCACATGCGAGACAACCCTAACAATTACTGCAACCTTAAGGGTTTTCAACAAATTGTAGTCCCTATAAATTTCAAGTAACACTTTACTAGTTATATCTCGTATATAATTTGTGTCTGTGTGTGTATATATTCTCCTTATTATCATTATGACCTTTTGGGTGCTTAACAAACTATAAAGCACATTAGATACTCATGATCCATCATTTCAATTGCCTAAGGGTAATTTAAAGCCTTTGGTTCAATCTAATAATATTTATCCATTAACCGATTTACTTTTGCTAGATATTTTGACTTTACGTTTAATACCAATTACATTGATACTAACCTTAAAAAAGGAGACCAATCTTCTCTTGAGTAGCGTTTCACTTCATGTAGTTAAACGTGTATCCAAATGTAGTCGTAACATGATCATGATGTCATATGATTGACCGTAATCAAAGTATAGCCTTGATACTTAAGATCAATCGTAGTTTCAAGTTTATAGACTACTGCACATTTGCTATAGGATATCTTCAATGACTTAGTTATATTAACCTATAGAAGACTTCCATTAATTCGTTTTATGATTGTTCCAAAAAACCACAACTACGTAATCCCTTGGTGTTCCCAACTATCATGAGTAATCCACCTTGCATCATATAGAGAGCATTACATAAAATAGTCTTAGTGGATGAATTGATATCCATTTCTTGATACACCTTGATTAGGAATAATTTAAGGATAAATATTTTAAATATCCGATTCAAAACTCATGGTTACAAAAACATTCGCAACTGTAATCAATGAAATACTTTTCCTAAGGATTTTCTACTTGTATATATATAATGTATTAAAATCATTACTTACATCACAGTATAACAATACATACAATAAAATATAAAACCAAAAGTGTACTTTATTTTGAAAAAGATTCTCATACAAGATTTAAGTTAAATAACAAATTACGTATATCCCGTAGAGAACATCCTTAAATCTATCATTTGTTGAGTTGAGACTTGTAATTGTCTAGCTTTACTTCTCGTGGACTTGGCCATTATTGGATTATTGAAGGAGGCGGGAGAATGAGATCGAGAGACGAGGGTGGTAGTGATGATGGAGTGAGCATTTTACTACCATTTGAAATGAGAATATATTTTTTAGTTTTTAGGTATTGGATATGGGTATTTTTAAGTGAGGTGGGTAATAAAATTAAATGGGTAATATCTAGTGTAAAATTTGGTTTAATAGCAGCAATATTTTTTACAAAAGTTGGAAAATGCAAAAAATTATGCATATGGAACATGTGCCACAAATTAAAGCATTGCAACAGAGTTTCGATAAATTAAGGAGTATCAAAAAAATTCACAAACTTAAGTGCTTGGCTACTGTCTTTAACATGTTGTCACATACATCCTTTCATGTTAGACTTAAAGCATAATTCCAGAAATTTTCTAGATATTAGGGACGTTTTATTTCAAATCTATACACCAAACTTTTAAACATGTTATCCTTGCCCTCAATAAAATTTTGATATAATATACCAATTTTATTCTTCATTGTAGATGTGGCGGTGATCAGTATGATTTGGAAATGAACTAGAGTGCAATGAAAATAATTTGAAAAATCATGAAGATTACACATTGGAGTATTATTTTTGAAAATTACATTAAAATTCCATCGAGTATGATGACGATCTAGAATTCTTCTTAAGGAATGAAGATTGGATTTCAACGAACAATTCATACTTCATATTAAACTTCATTTAATACATATGTTGGCGGATGATGTTTTAACACTCATGAAAACAAAAGTCGGGATCCCTTTCGAATGAACTATAAAAGTTTCGAATGTCTTTGCCATGTACTGTATAGTAAGTATGCTTAAATTTCTTTGCTTGTAAAAAACAAAATTTAGTAGAACATTTACGTGCATGAATAGTCATGGCATGACACATAGAATGGTAAGTCAAATTTTCAAGTGTGCATGTATTAAAGAAAAAGTTCATGTTACATGGTATCTGACTTGTTAAGGAAAATTCAAGAGCTTCACTTAACAAGAATCCCCAAATTAACCACATATAGCTGAAGTGATGGATTGTTATAGATATGCTCAAATAAATAGGTAAAATTCTATAGCTACCAATAATATCTAATTCATGCATTTTTACAACTTGTCCAAAAAAAGTGTAACGAACCGTAAATTTTAACTGTTTTAATATCGTAATTAGTTGAAATTTTGTGAAATTTTAAACGATAAAATTTTGAAATATAAATTTTATATTTGGAATGCGTCTAGTTAAACATAGCAACTGGTAAATTTTCGTTCGAAAATATGGAAGTTTATTTCGCGCGTAAATTTACTTCAATTTAATCAGTTAAAAAGCGATGGAAATAAAATGTTTTCGGAACCTAAATATTTTTACATAGAAAAATTCTAAACCATCTTCTGAGCAAACGTCATTTTTCGTTTTTCCAAATTCGGACTTCTTTAGCTCCGTCGATCTTATTTTTCTGCGTTTTTGCTGCATTTTCCACTAGTAGAAAATTCGAATTTTTATAATTCAATCATACCACTGATATCAATATACTATTTTGATCGTCTCGTCGTGCTGATCTCTACGGTATATTTAACTTTCAATTTTGAAGTTCGGTACACAGCGGAATCCGCGGAACAGTCTGCCGTATCGGTACATTTTGAGCTTTTCAATTTCTTGTGTCCATTCACCTGTCACCGCATAAACCTTAGCTGTTGCTTTTATTATCCGGAATTTAAGGGGCAGTCACTATTCCCAATTCATTGCTAACGTTCTATTCTTCCGTTTATACATTTTATTTCAAACGGTTCAATTGGAGAGTTTTGGCATATTATAATATACTGCTTCTCATGCTTATCCGTGTAGCTATAAATGATTCATGAACGTGATCGTTGGTTTGTCCTTCCACATTTTCAGTTGATATTTGGTCCCTATTGGTTTGTCCTTCCACATTTTCAGTTGATATTTGGTCCCTATTGGTTTGTCCTTCCACATTTTCCGATCACTTTATTTCAATAAGAGGAGACTATATTTATTACAACAGAAGGCTTTCTGTAGCCTCTCTATTTCTTCCTCCTCCATTTGTTCTTTCTCTAACCTGTTTCCTCTCCCACAAATGAAGGCATGCTCGACCATTAGCAGATCCACCGACCCCTTGCCTACTCGATCTCCGCCGTGCCACATCTCTCTTTCTCCTCCCCTATCCCTCTCACGACAGCCCCTCCAAGCATCCGCCTCCATCACCACTGCTCCACCATTGCTCCGCCCACCATCCAAGCTAACGGCCAAGACCGAGCAACCCGAACCCAGATCCGCTTCTTCCTCCGACCTGAAGCCATCGCCGCACCTCCTCGAACCTGACCCACTGATCTTGCCACCTTCCCTTCCTTTCCCTTGCTCCGCCCCAGCCTGCTAACCATCTCGGCCTGTGATCCTTCACCATCCTTTGCAACCGAGATGCCGGACACAAGCTGTGCCCTTCCATCTTCCTCTGCGTGCAAGTGGCTGCAGTCTCCCTCCTTGCTTCCATCTTTCATCGTTCCTGTTGCATATTCATGTCTGTAAGTTGTATATATATCATAGCCTGTATATACATAGTTCATATGTATTCTGAGGAGCATGCATGTATTTACTTTCATAGATATATAGTGTCTAGATTTCAATCTTATATACATTATATTTTGATTCATCTGCATTTGTCGCTGCCTGTAGCTAGATATCTCGTTTTAAAGTATGAGTTTATAGTATATATATTGTTTACAACATTTAATCTGGGAAGAAGATTTATATGTTTCTTTGTTTTACATTTTACTATTATATATGTAGGTATATACATTATTTTATATATCAAAGTTTATAATTGTATAATAAGGTGTTTTATCGTATGTGGTTTATACTATACAGTTTACAAAGTTGCAAAAGTATATATATATGTCAATAAGCATGTATATTAGTTTATTTATATGCATGTATATGTAATTTACAGTAGTATAGTATGATATAAGCACTGGTGTTAAGTATAAAGGCTTACATATGTCTGTAGTTATATATGTTCGGTCACATAAGTATATGTCTTTAGTGTATATGTATTAGTTTATTTGCATGATATGTTAGGGCAGATTTCATATACACCTTAACTGAAATTTTATATATAGTGTTTGCTGCATGTAATGTTACAAGATTTATATAATAAGTTTTTAAGGCGTTATGGTTTTATATAGAAAAGCTATTGTGTCTACATATAATATGTTTGAACTGCATATACGTGCTTAGATTTTTAAACTGGTTATAATGTACAAGTTTCAACAGTTATATATATAGTTCTTAAAACAATAGTGCATTTATATGACAGTATGTATATTTCAGGATGAAAGATTTGGTGTATAATGTTTTGATTGTGTTTGCGGTGAATAATATATATTATATATATATATATATATATATAAAAGTGTCTTGCATTTTAATAAGTGTATATACCTAAGTATTGATTTCATTATATATATAGTTTATTTTAACATTTGTCGTGGATTTGAATATTAATTCTCAAGGAAATATATATTTGTTTTAAAAATTTGTTTTGGAAGAAAAATTTATAACATATATATATATATATATTTTTATATATTATTCAGCTTATATCAAAACTAATCCGTTTGTTCTCATCGATTTCTCTTATCAGTTTGTCTATCAAATTCGTGCCAATCTTGTTTGCTTTGGGAGTCGTGCCTGCAATTCGTAACTCAAATTCATCGTCTATCCGCTCTATCCTCGAAAGGTGAGTAATCACTCACGATTAACGTTCTTTTATTTATTAAATTTGATTTCAATTGAAACGACAATTGAAATATGTTGCTGTTAGTTATTTGCACTGTTATATATATGTTACTGCCTGTATCAGTTCACCTGTGACATCTGACACCATTATCTGTTACTTATACGATGGTAATCAAGTTGGTTGATAATTGATTGATTGTTTATATTGGATGTTAAATTGTAATGTATAAAGTGATAAATATTATGCAAATAAATTGGCGTAGGATAATTAAAATTTGAATCGACATATACATTGAATTTGATTAGTTGAATATGACCCCTTTTAATTGTTAAATTAATTGACATGTAGAATAGTGATAATTACACTTTGAACCATTGAACGTATATTGGATTAATTGTTGTAGTGTTAAAATTGAAATCAAATGACAAGTGAAGAACCGTATTAATATTATTGTAATAATCTTTAATCTACATGAAATGATAGTGTAGATTCTAGAAATAATTATATTAATTTGCACAAATAACAATGTGAATTAATACGATTATTTCGGGATTATTTGAATTGATTATTGGATTGATATTGGTTGTTGTTATTGCTTGTTTATTTACTTTAACACCATCCCAGTTATCACACTGCAAGTTCCCTTTGCTATGCTTTGATTTTGAGTTGAATTGGAATTGAGTTGAAATGATAAATACCCAAATTTAAAACTTTGACCTAGGATAGAGAATTAAATAAAAACCGATTGGTCAATACTTTGATAAAAAATAAATTGAAGATTTTATTTGAATAAATAAAAATGGTTTTGAAACAAAGTTGGAATTTGAATTTTAATAAAAGGAAATGTTAATATTTAAAAATCTGAATCAAAATATTACATAGTAGTTGATGAAAGAAAGTTGTTTTAAAATTAATTATTTAATAATTAAATTTGGAATTATGAATAATTAAGTTTTGAAATTAGTTAATAATTAAGTTTGAAATTATTTAATAATTATATAAGACTGAATTATTTAATAATTAAATAAAATTGAATTCTTTAATAAGTGAAATCGAACTTCTTGAACAAGTGAAATTTAGTTTCTTTATTAATTGAGCTTTGAAATTGTAACTAAGTAAATAAATAAGTGAAATTGAATTTTCTTTTACAAGAAAAATGTGTTTTATTGAAATTAATGTAAGATTTGAAATGTAAAGAATTTGATCTGATGAATTTAATTTAATGCAATTGGTAAGTTTTGATATAATGGAGTTGAACTTGAATAATTGATTTAATAAATTGGAAGTTAAATAGAAATTGTTTTGAAGGATAAATTTACTTAATGAATCTTGAATAAAATCGATTAATGAATTTAAATTGATTTGAATGTGAAATTAAGTTAATTTAAATATGTTCGAAATGAAACTTATATACGAACTTGAATCAATATTTGAATTGTTTAAATAAAAATGGAAATTGAATTATAAGATTTTGAAAATATGAATTTGAAAGTTTTGAAACGTAAATTATGGAAATTGATTTAGAAAGACAAATGAAATGTTGGTTTACAAATTCTATTTGAAATTGAATTTGATTTGGTTTGGAATATATTAAGCGACCAATCGGTGTAATAATTACGGAAGTTATTAAAGAGACCGGAATCGGTTAGGGACATACTCACTGTCTAAACCGAAAACCACTTTAATAACTATACGCGGAGTGTGATCCAGAATGAAGTGGTTGGAATGATGTACGTGATGACTGAAGAAAGAGAACGATAATGGATAGCCTTGACACTTGTGTCAAATTGGAAATGACTAAAACAGGAGCCGTGCCGGGCCAAATGGAGGTCAGCTACCTCAAGCGAACACACTTCTTCGAAACTACTCATTACTTGTTGTCGATTGGTGCACCCTTGATTTGGGAGTGTTGTTTCGCGGTGTTGCGATCGCTGCGGCGATGCGTTCTCACCAGTCCGGATCAGGCAAACGGTAGTTTCACTACCTTGGGTATTGCCTCATGTTCCTTGTCATACTTGGATCCCTATATACGCGACCACTACGATTTGTTTTGTGTTATACCTATGGAGTACTCCCTGATAGCCCACTAGTTTACGGTGGAGTTTACAGTGCTGTATAGACTATAACGCTTATATAAAATGTGTTAAGGGGGATAATGGTAACGCCTTAACACTATTTTGATATCTTATATTACCGATAGGCATTATCTACTTATCGTACACTACTACATAGTAGATAGTTTAACGGATCCTTAAAGGATGGTTATTCCAAACATCCTTTGAGTTACTTGTATTTCAATTGCTATTTCACTTGAGTTGGATTTATTGATATAAGAATGTTAATCCTGACTCGAGTGTTTTGTGTTTTGCTTTACGCTCGGGTCAGACTGAGTGTGCCAGTATTCGAGACTCACCTTTGGAGTTGGAGCTTTGCTTGAAGATCCAGCCATCTATTCTGCTTTCAGTATTCGATGATTCCAGTGATGTATTCCGATTTGTATCTGATGTATCGTGTTACTCTTCCGTTGTATCTGGTTTAACTCTGATGTAACTTATATATTTATATAGTAGCTTCATGAACTACTATCTCTTTTATTTCCGCTGCAATTATTACTCTGTGTCTGTGATCTGTGATTATTTTATTTACTGTATATGTTCAGTTTTGCCAAATTTGAATTAACAATTCGGTATTTTGAATTATTCAAGTCTGACATGTGTGTCTGCCTATGCACTTGGCGGGTGCATCATGATAGGGGGTTCTCGCATTTGGTTTGGTAGCGAGCGGATGACTCTTACTCCTATACGTCCCTGCGGGGTTGGTCTAGTCGAGAGGCTGGCTGTAAAGGCAGAACACAGGTACTGCTGTATGCTACAGTGGGCGTTACCCCACTGACGCGGTCGTTACAAGTGGTATCAGAGCTTTGGTAGCTCTAGGCAAAACTCAGCATATAGGGTAAATATATTTACATAATCACTCTCATTCGAGTTTCAATCTCTTCCTTTCGACTCGATTCCTTTAAATTTTGGAACGTTCCCTGCGGTTCCAAAATTTATTCGTGTCCCTCACTATTCGTCTTCTTTCAATTCTGGAGCAGTCCATAACTCCACTTCGAATGACCCTTATAATGAATCGACGGTCTTGCCAAACTTTGAATGATTTGTAAAGGGGTGAAACTTCTTTACAATTGGCATTGATTTATCGAAGATTTTTGTATCCTCGGTTTACGATGCTATCTATCTCCTGCTATACCTGAATTCTATTTCTTGAGATCGAATGTCGATTTACCTCGGAATTCCACATCGATCTTATTCTTGAAGTCATGGTCGACCAGGTTATGGTTGCCCGCGATTTATATAAGATTATCTATTTCCTTATTCGGTTAAATAATCATCTTATCTTTCGTTCCAACTTATTCTCAAATCAAAATTTTCTTTGATTGAATTAATCAAATTTGAATCCCTATCCTTGCTTTGAAATCCGTTACTGTATCGTTGAGCGAGGAAGTGTATTTGTAAATTAATATTTTAAAATGTTTTAATATACATTGTGTTGTTTGAGTTGTTGATGTTGATTTGGGTTTTCGATCGATTCGTTTGATCAACGCTATCGATAGGATTTCCAAAACACTTGAGCAGAGCAAACTGACACAATACCGTTTTCAAATTTGGTAAATAAAATAAAAGTTTTGTATGATTATATTATATATAAATATAAGTTTTTTGAAATTAAATTGTTAATGAATTTGTTGTCAGAAATAATAATATTTGATTTTCATTTATTGTTTTGTAAACCATTGACTATTGCATAATATAAATAAATGAGTTTATAAACTTGGTTATAATTTGATTGGAATTTGAAATGAATTTAAAATTATAATTTGAGAATTTAATTTTCGATAATTTTGAACTATGGTTTTAAAGTTTTAAAATGTATATTATCTAAAAAAAATTTCGAATAGAAATAGTTTTCAAAGAATTTTAAATGATTGAAATCAGTGCTCTTCTCTTTGTCGCTGGAAAATAATTTCGGTGATGGTGGCCGCATCATCGACATTCATTTTCGAGTTTCGAAGTGGAGATACTATTTTGTAGCTTTGCTACGGTTTTGTTTTGAAGAATATTTTGATTTGAATTTCTTCAGTATAATTTGATTTATATATATATAGGTATCTTATTTTAAAATTTAATTTGATTTGATATAAATATATTATATATATCTCTAAATTGTTTAAAGATTAATCGGAAATCTAATTCTTAAATTTTGTTAAAGGATGATTATAATTATAAATAAAACCAAAATTTGGAATAAATATTTAAACTTGAATAATTGAATTGGGAATTTTTTTACTGTATATTGTTCAACTGCTTTCTAATACAACTTACCTAAATCATTCAGAAGTTGAATATGTAATTGGATAATATATAATATAAATTGAATTTATAAATAAAATTTGAGTGGTTATAATAAATGTTATACACTTAAATTTTAATTACAAAATGTTAATTGAAATAAATAGAATAATAAGTTAATTGAATAATAGATGAGGCAAATAAATTTGTTTTGAAGGAATTAATAAATGGAAATTAGATCAACTTATGGAAATACCTTAGAATTTAAACCAATTATTGAATATAAATTAATTTAAATTGAAATTTATATGGTTTAAATTAATTTATATGGTTTAAAAATATGTAATAAGATATATTAAGTGAAATAAACTTAATAATAATTTGGAATAAAAGAATTAAATCTGTTGAATAAAATATGAGTACAATAATAGATTATACAAATTGATGATTTAGAAAGTGTTAATTGAGGACGACTAGATAGTAAGAAAATGAATTTAGAAATAGACAGATTGATTTAACTTAAGTGAAACCAAGTGATTAAACCAAATTGTTAAATATTAATTAGTTTAATTTGAAATTATATGGTTTAATTGTTTTATCTTGTCTTTTAATCTATTTTCTTTCTGGTTGTTTCTATTCTCCTACCTCCTTCCATTTCGGGGACGAAAAGTTTTGAGTGGGGGAGAGTGTAACGACCCGTAAATTTTAACTGTTTTAATATCGTAATTAGTTGAAATTTTGTGAAATTTTAAACGAAAAAATTTTGAAATATAAATTTTATATTTGGAATGCGTCTAGTTAAACATAGCAACTGGTAAATTTTCGTCCGAAAATATGGAAGTTTATTTCGCGCGTAAATTTACTTCAATTTAATCAGTTAAAAAGCGATGGAAATAAAATGTTTTCGGAACCTAAATATTTTTACATAGAAAAATTCTAAATCATCTTCTGAGCAAACGTCATTTTTCGTTTTTCCAAATTCGGACTTCTTTAGCTCCGTCGATCTTATTTTTCTGCGTTTTTGCTGCATTTTCCGCTAGTAGAAAATTCAAATTTTTATAATTCAATCATACCACTGATATCAATATACCATTTTGATCGTCTCGTCGTGCTGATCTCTACGGTATATTTAACTTTCAATTTTGAAGTTCGGTACACAGCGGAATCCGCGGAACAGTCTACCGTATCGGTACATTTTGAGCTTTTCAATTTCTTGTGTCCATTCACCTGTCACCGCATAAACCTTAGCTGTTGCTTTTATTATCCGGAATTTAAGGGGCAGTCACTATTCCCAATTCATTGCTAACGTTCTATTCTTCCGTTTATACATTTTATTTCAAACGGTTCAATTGGAGAGTTTTGGCATATTATAATATACTGCTTCTCATGCTTATCCGTGTAGCTATAAATGATTCATGAACGTGACCATTGGTTTGTCCTTCCACATTTTCAGTTGATATTTGGTCCCTATTGGTTTGTCCTTCCACATTTTCCGATCACTTTATTTCAATAAGAGGAGACTATATTTATTACAACAGAAGGCTTTCTGTAGCCTCTCTATTTCTTCCTCCTCCATTTGTTCTTTCTCTAACCTGTTTCCTCTCCCACAAATGAAGGCATGCTCGGCCATTAGCAGATCCACCGACCCCTTGCCTACTCGATCTCCGCCGTGCCACATCTCTCTTTCTCCTCCCCTATCCCTCTCATGACAGCCCCTCCAAGCATCTGCCTCCATCACCACTGCACCACCATTGCTCTGCCCACCATCCAAGCTAACGGCCGAGACCGAGCAACCCGAACCCAGATCCGCTTCTTCCTCCGACCTGAAGCCATGGCCGCACCTCCTCGAACCTGACCCACTGATCTTGCCACCTTCCCTTCCTTTCCCTTGCTCCGCCCCAGCCTGCTAACCATCTCGGCATGTGATCCTTCACCATCCTTTGCAACCGAGATGCCGGACACAAGCTGCGCCCTTCCATCTTCCTCCGCGTGCAAGTGGCCGCAGTCTTCCTCCTTGCTTCCATCTTTCATCGTTCCTGTTGCATATTCATGTCTGTAAGTTGTGTATATATATATATATATCATAGCCTGTATATACATAGTTCATATGTATTCTGAGGAGCATGCATGTATTTACTTTCATAGATATATAGTGTCTAGATTTCAATCTTATATACATTATATTTTGATTCATATGCATTTGTCGCTGCCTGTAGCTAGATATCTTATTTTAAAGTATGAGTTTATAGTATATATATTGTTTACAACATTTAATCTGGGAAGAAGATTTATATGTTTCTTTGTTTTACATTTTACTGTTATATATGTAGGTATATACATTATTTTATATATCAAAGTTTATAATTGTATAATAAGGTAATTTATCGTATGTGGTTTATACTATACAGTTTACAAAGTTGCAAAAGTATATATATATATGTCAATAAGCATGTATATTAGTTTATTTATATGCATGTATATGTAATTTACAGTAGTATAGTATGATATAAGCACTGGTGTTAAGTATAAAGGCTTACATATGTCTGTAGTTATATATGTTCGGTCATATAAGTATATGTCTTTAGTGTATATGTATTAGTTTATTTGCATGATATGTTAGGGTAGATTTCATATACACCTTAACTGAAATTTTATATATAGTGTCTGCTGCATGTAATGTTACAGGATTTATATAATAAGTTTTTAAGGCGTTATGGTTTTATATAGAAAAGCTATTGTGTCTACATATAATATGTTTAAACTGCATATACGTGCTTAGATTTTTAAACTGGTTATAATGTACAAGTTTCAACAGTTATATATATAGTTCTTAAAACAATAGTGCATTTATATGACAGTATGTATATTTCAGGATGAAAGATTTTGTGTATAATGTTTTGATTGTGTTTGCGGTGAATAATATATTATATATATATATATATATATATATATATAAAAGTGTCTTGCATTTTAATAAGTGTATATACCTAAGTATTGATTTCATTATATATATAGTTTATTTTAACATTTGTCGTGGATTTGAATATTAATTCTCAAGGAAATATATATTTGTTTTAAAAATTTGTTTTGGAAGAAAAATTTATAACATATATACATTATTCAGCTTATATCAAAACTAATCCGTTTGTTCTCATCGATTTCTCTTATCAGTTTGTCTATCGAATTCGTGCCAATCTTGTTTGCTTTGGGAGTCGTGCCTGCAATTCGTAACTCAAATTCATCGTCTATCCGCTCTATCATCGAAAGGTGAGTAATCACTCACGATTAACGTTCTTTTATTTATTAAATTTGATTTCAATTGAAACGACAATTGAAATATGTTGCTGTTAGTTATTTGCACTGTTATATATATGTTATTGCCTGTATCAGTTCACCTATGACATCTGACACCATTATCTGTTACTTATACGATGGTAATCAAGTTGGTTGATAATTGATTGATTGTTTGTTGTTTATATTGGATGTTAAATTGTAATGTATAAAGTGATAAATATTATGCAAATAAATTGGCGTAGGATAATTAAAATTTGAATCGACATATACATTGAATTTGATTAGTTGAATATGACCCCTTTTAATTGTTAAATTAATTGACATGTAGAATAGTGATAATTACACTTTGAACCATTGAACGTATATTGGATTAATTGTTGTAGTGTTAAAATTGAAATCAAATGACAAGTGAAGAACCGTATTAATATTATTGTAATAATCTTTAATCTACATGAAATGATAGTGTAGATTCTAGAAATAATTATATTAATTTGCACAAATAACAATGTGAATTAATACGATTATTTCGGGATTATTTGAATTGATTATTGGATTGATATTGGTTGTTGTTATTGCTTGTTTATTTACTTTGACACCATCCCAGTTATCACACTGCAAGTTCCCTTTGCTATGCTTTGATTTTGAGTTGAATTGGAATCGGGTTGAAATGATAAATACCCAAATTTAAAACTTTGACCTAGGATAGAGAATTAAATAAAAACCGATTGGTCAATACTTTGATAAAAAAATAAATTGAAGATTTTATTTGAATAAATAAAAATGGTTTTGAAACAAAGTTGGAATTTGAATTTTAATAAAAGGAAATGTTAATATTTAAAAATCTGAATCAAAATATTACATAGTAGTTGATGAAAGAAAGTTGTTTTAAAATTAATTATTTAATAATTAAATTTGGAATTATGAATAATTAAGTTTTGAAATTAGTTAATAATTAAGTTTGAAATTATTTAATAATTATATAAGACTGAATTATTTAATAATTAAATAAAATTGAATTCTTTAATAAGTGAAATCGAACTTCTTGAACAAGTGAAATTTAGTTTCTTTATTAATTGAGCTTTGAAATTGTAACTAAGTAAATAAATAAGTGAAATTGAATTTTCTTTTACAAGAAAAATGTGTTTTATTGAAATTAATGTAAGATTTGAAATGTAAAGAATTTGATCTGATGAATTTAATTTAATGCAATTGGTAAGTTTTGATATAATGGAGTTGAACTTGAATAATTGATTTAATAAATTGGAAGTTAAATAGAAATTGTTTTGAAGGATAAATTTACTTAATGAATCTTGAATAAAATCGATTAATGAATTTAAATTGATTTGAATGTGAAATTAAGTTAATTTAAATATGTTCGAAATGAAACTTATATACGAACTTGAATCAATATTTGAATTGTTTAAATAAAAATGGAAATTGAATTATAAGATTTTGAAAATATGAATTTGAAAGTTTTGAAACGTAAATTATGGAAATTGATTTAGAAAGACAAATGAAATGTTGGTTTACAAATTCTATTTGAAATTGAATTTGATTTGGTTTGGAATATATTAAGCGACCAATCGGTGTAATAATTACGGAAGTTATTAAAGAGACCGGAATCGGTTAGGGACATACTCACTGTCTAAACCGAAAACCACTTTAATAACTATACGCGGAGTGTGATCCAGAATGAAGTGGTTGGAATGATGTACGTGATGACTGAAGAAAGAGAACGATAATGGATAGCCTTGACACTTGTGTCAAATTGGAAATGACTAAAACAGGAGCCGTGCTGGGCCAAATGGAGGTCAGCTACCTCGAGCGAACACACTTCTTCGAAACTACTCATTACTTGTTGTCGATTGGTGCACCCTTGATTTGGGAGTGTTGTTTCGCGGTGTTGCGATCGCTGCGGCGATGCGTTCTCACCAGTCCGGATCAGGCAAACGGTAGTTTCACTACCTTGGGTATTGCCTCATGTGCCTTGTCATACTTGGATCCCTATATACGCGACCTGTAACGATAACGAATTTTTCCCGCTCGAAAATCAACATCCATACTTTACATCGTATTCGAATGCCGTAGATTCGACCGTTCAAATCCGAGTCGCCGGAGCTTATAACAACATTAAGTAAACAACACAGCGGAAATAAAAGAATATAGATATACAATATCTGATGCAATATCCAGATACAATGATGATACAATGAATATCTATATACATCAGAGATATGATACAACAAATAGCAGCGGAAAAGAAAACGATAACAGCAGTAGCGGATAATCTCCATCTTCAAAGCGCCAATCCATAAATAGCTCGAACTCCCAATAACGAGGCACAAAGATAAGCAAGTGCAGTCCGATCCAAAGACTGAACTAGCTCCAGATAATCTACTAAATCTGAATATCTGAAAAACCCAACTCTAGACTGCTCGTGTAGAAAATTTTGAGCATCCAGAGTTTAGGAAAGAAACAATAAACTCCGGATCAGTCATGGGACTGGTGTGAGCAACAAAACAGTTTATCTTTAAAAACAAATAGCAGAGAATTTTAAAGTCAATTCGCAATGCTTTTGGAAAATGAAACTACCATAAGACCTCCCACCACACACACAATGCAAATGCAGAATTGGAGGAGATTTCTTCTTATGATAGTCAAAGATGCTTACTACGCAAAATCAAATCATTTTTGATATTATTATTAGTGCATAGTGTAGAAAAAATTTCGAAAGTAGAATATAAATCTTAGCCAGCATAGACATTTCGCACTTATGCCTACTATAGCTACCATGTTCAATAGCAGGTTACCACCACATTCCATGGCAGGTAATACAACTAAAACCGTACAGGGCTCGTATTGTTTTGTTTGGATTTCCAACAAATGGTCAGGCTAAGGAACTTCCTATTCCACGAAAGAAACGCCTCTGGCGGGACGTTCCGAGAACCAACTGTTCTCTACAAAACAAGGCCGGCAACCCCTTTTCCCAAGGGATAAAAGAAACCTCAGATATGCCACCCCCGGTCCTTTGGGACCTTTAACCGAGGTACCTCGAAACCAACATCACACGTCATAAATAAAGTGTGTCCACATGAGTAAGTATCTGGGCTCCATACCATGATACTACCCTTTTCCAGAAGGAATGGTCATACCCTAGGGGAGCTACCCCTGAAAACCTTGCCGCACAATTCTTGTTTCGACCATTACCGGGTTGTGAGGCTCGATGAAGTCTCGTCCACAAAGCTACGCTTTTTCAAAAAGCCACGCTTTGGGTCAACAGATGATCAACCTATGATCACAAAGATAAATGATCAAACAAATGATCATATCACAAATGATCAAACACTGATCATCACACAGCAACACTCAGCATGCCACATTACCAAATTGGGAGTATATCGCTGATAAATTTCAACTACATAACCTCTGAGCTCGTACGTCTCAGAGAAGGGTGTTAAGCTAAGAGAATAAATTCTCCGCCACCAAACAGATATGTATTTGAAAGAAATCGGATTTATATCTCAAAGTGTAATGTCAGACATACAATCCATACAAGTCTGTTCCGGGCTCGAACAGAACCGAAGGCACTTCTTACGAAGCCCTTGCAATTCCGGGTATTCACGATCCCGTCCGGACTTCCCATCACAAAGGGTGATAAAATCTCTATATCGGGGCCATTCGATGCAGAGACATTCGACGAGTTGTCCTTTCGTTTTCGCAAATATCCGGTCTTCACCACCGGTCTTCAAATGCGATCCATATACGACGTATCACTATTCGGAATGGGTTATATGACACAAAGGTCCTCTCCCGGCTAAACCGAATAACGAGCGCAATCTTTAAAAACATATGGATATTGGGATTTCAATTAAGTCACAACTTATTACCCAAAACTTTTCATTCAAATGGTTTAACAAATTACCATTTTCAAATCTTTAAACAAAAAGATTCATTTTAAACAACCTTCAACGGTTTAACCAATTTTCCACACTTTAATCTTTTAAACAAAAGATTCATTCGCAGATTTTCCAAATTAATTCCCATTTCAATTGAATTAACTCGTTAAATCTTTAAATCAAAGATTTAACTCATAGCTTTCAAAACAATTCCATTTCGAATGGTTTAAACAAATCATCATTTTAAATCTGTTAAAAATAAACAGATTCAATTCATAGCTTTCTAAAAGAATTCATTCATAGCCTTTCAAAACATTTCAATTCCATTTTAAATTTGAAACCTTTCAACACAAATTGGAAGTTCACTTATCATATGAAAGCTGTTATTATTTGAAAACAAATAGTTTTCGTTTAAGAAAAATCCAATTATATTTGCACGAGTTAAAACCCTTGAATTTAAATTCACATTTCCAAATCAATATTTTTAAAATAGTTTAACCCTTATATAATTGGTATAACATCTTTAATCCCTTGTTTCAAATCATAGAATTCAATTTCAAATCTTGAATTTAAGTTTAAATCAAATTATTTAAACTTTCAAAACTCGATTAAGTTATTCAAAATAACTTTTATCTTTGAAATTCCATTTCAAAAGTTTTTCACTTTAAACCGAAATTTCTAATTTCAAAATCAATTGAAATTAAAATTTTCATTTCCAAAAACATCAAATTTAAATTATCTGTGACTTAACCGATTTCCACGTGAAATCCATATTTGTGTGTGTATGGTGTGGTCCAGGGGTTTAACACAATAGTGCAACACGATGAATCATCACAGATCAAAATACAGGATATAGTTGATAAGCGATATAAACTATAACGCTTATCGTTCATGCACAGATCACAGATATATAAATTACAGCACAGATAATCAAATATACTACAGATCACAACAAAAATCAGAATGTAACACAAAGCATCACAATCAGGGACATCAAACAATTCAACATTCAATAGAATTCAAACATTCATAAGTAAGGTCAAATTTATTTATCTGATCAGATTAGTCACCAATGCTGTTAATTAACATTAACTAATTACAATTTTAATTAAATTAATTAATCTTTAATAATAAATTAATTAGCCTCAATTAATAAATTAATTAACTATCATTTAATTAATTCTCCTTAATTATTTTTATTAAGTAATTAACAATTTACGATTAATTATCTAAATTAATTAATCTAATTAATTATCAAAATTTATCACATAAATTTGATTACTTAATGGATTTCTAGTTGATTAACAATTCAACTAATAACATTTCTTTAATTACTTTCTTAAGAAATTTTCTTAGGTTTAAATCATCGTTAATTATTTCTAATCAACTTAATTTATTAATTTATAAATAAAATAAATCATTCTTAAGTTAATTACATAATTAATTTACTTTTAATTATAAATTAATCCTTCCTTTACAATTTCAAATTCCATTTAAAATTCAAATTCTTTTAATCCTTTAAATACTTTAAAGTTATATGGACAAGTTTAAATTTCTAAAACTTTATTTATCCTTAACTTTAGTTTCAACTTGAATTGGAGTTTATACTTGAACTTTGATTTAAAACCCAGATTAAATCTTACTTTATTTTAAATTTTAAATTTAAAAATTCTCAAAGCAGGAACAGGTTTGGTTTAAACCTGTCCACAAACTTCTCGAGCCCAGACCAAAATTTCTTCGAGCCTAACTCAAATTCACTCAAATGAATACTCGAGACAACCCTACATTTCCCCCGAGTAAAACCCCATACTGCTTCGAGTCATGTGCGACATTATTTTGCTTCGAGCAAATATATGAATTCCCCGAGTCGCCCCCGAGTTTCCACCTCGTCTTCGTCTTCCCCAATACTTCACTCAGATACGCACTTGCACGTACATGTGCACAGATCGTCAACGTCGATCCTACCTCCGGCGACCCCACGAACAAGTCACCGACCACCTTACCATAACTTCCGACCACCCAGATTGGCCAAACTCGGTCGAAATCAAAATCGAGGTACTTCGAAGAACACTGGAACCCAACCACGACCAACCTATTTGCCACGCACTACCAATTCCGATCATCAGAAGCTTCGTAGCTTCAGCCATATCATCGCCAAACCTCCACGAATCCACTTCCAGAAGCCTTATCGCACTCGATACTCCAGAAAGGAAGAATTGATCAAGTCTTTCAGCACGACCAAAATTAGGTTTAGGAACTTAATTCCTTTGTCGTTGACGCCACGGCCATCTGACACCCTATCCACTATTTTTCCCACCATCGCCGTAGGGTCCTCCACCTCCCCACACACCCCTGGCATCTCCAGTACCCCCGATCGCCTGAAATCGCCCCAAAACCCACTTTCGTTCAACGTCGAGCTGCTACCAAACCATCCCACTAAAAATCTTCAAATTCCTCTTAAAAATCGTAACTTTCCACAAGGATTCAGAATATATATATGAATCCATAAATCGTTATGTTCGAATTTTATTCATAATTTAACGTTTTGCCTGTAAAACCCATTCCTGACTAACAGTATATTCTTCCTTCTTGAAATCCATTTTTTTTATTTATTTATTTACAATTCATACCAAACCCACATATTTTGTTGTGAAACCAAAGTCTAACAATGATTCAAAAAATAAGAAATTGAATTTCCTTAATAGTTTTCTACCCTGTGAACTACAACAGAGAAGAACTTGTATACTTCAGCACAATACATGAATATGCAGAGACACTACAAGCTATATATATGTTCAGATTTAAAGTAACTTAAGTTTGAATTTACTTGTTGTTTACTCACCTAAATTTGTGAAAGAACAGAGATGTTTTCCAAATCATTTAAAACAAGCAGACATCATGTTTTCATAGAATTTGCACAAATACATGTATATATACAAATAACATACTTATCCTATACATAAGAAACATAAGTAAATATACTTGAGCAAATTTTAAATTTAAGTTACTCACAAGCATCAGGAAATCAAAACAAGTTAAGCATCTAAAAATAGGAGTTGCTCACCTTGAAAAGTTTTGAAACAGAGAAGATCTTGTTTTGCTTTGAATTCGCATGCTTCCAGGTTGAAGACTTTTGAACTTTTCTATTTTGATTTTTCATTTCTGGTTTTCTTTTGTTTTAGATTGAAGTTGGTTTAAGTTTTGAAATGGTATTCATTTTCAGTTTTACTTGGCTTTGAATAAACGAAATGAAATGGAGATGAGTAGATATATGAGAAAAGAAGTGTACAGGGTGATATTTTATTTGGTACAAACTTTAGCAGTGATATTTTCTTCTTTGTTGGCTGATGAGAACAATTTGTGGTGCTGCATTTATTATGTTGTACAAACAAATACATGTATATATTTGCTTTCCTTTACTTTCGGCTGAGAGGATCATAATTTGTACTTTAGAGATGTTTTGTTTGTACTTCATTGGATTGTTTCATACCTGCATGTTTATATTTTGTCTTGCCTACACATTTGAATAAAAGATGTTTATATTTTTACTTTGTTTTATTCCTATTCCTTTTGTTTGCTTCATTTGTAAGCTTATAGATATATATATTTATTTGTTTCATACTTATAGTATTTATCCAATCTTGTTTCTTCATTTTTAATGTATATTTTATTTTCCTTTATAAGCTAATTCATGTATATATTTTTAACATATATATTTGATTGTGTTTTTATCTTTTCCTTGTTTTTTTGCAAGTGTATATATATATATATATTTAAACTACTTTACTTTGGCCATCCTTGACTTCGGCTGAAAGGTTTTACTTTGTTTGTTATGCTTTTGTTTTGCTTTGCAAACTTGTTTGTTTGAATTATCGTATTCAAATGAATTTTATAGTTGATGTGTTGTTGTCTTACTTTAATATTTATTATCTTATATTTAATTTATAATCTCAAATTATTATTAATCATAAAATTTTAATATTTAAACTCAAGTCAAATATATATCTATATATTTATTATTTTCAAATTTACTCATATTTGAATCGGGGAAACTCGCTCCAATTTTCTAATTAAATTTACAAATTTTTATCCATAAATTTATTTAATTACTCAATTTAATTCAAAAATTCAATAAATTATTAATTTAAATTAAATTAAAATCTAGGGTCGTTACAAACTTCCCCCCTTAAAAGAATTTCGTCCTCGAAATTCGCAGGCACGAAAACAACAGAGATATAGACAGATTCGATCTCCTATAATTCCTCAAACTTACGATATGAATTCCAAACTCAAGTCGGAATACCTTAGAATACATACCAATTTGTCCCTCTTCGGACTTTGGTATTCAAAAGAAATTACAATAGAATTACAAAATTTGGTTTCAAACGAAATCGTTTTATTGATTTAATTCAATCTTTATCCTTCATATTCTATTAATCAACTTAGCTTAATTAAAAATTTTCAATTCATATTCATTAAAGTTTAAATCAAAAACTGATAAGAAACCGATGAAGATACGAGGTAAGAATTTCCTACAACGGTTCGTAGGGCCATCTTCACACTGAAACTTCTTCTTATAGCTGGTACGAAGCAATCAAAAGAATTTGGAAACGAATCAAAGGATATTGATGAGAAAGTTGTTTCCACTGTTGCAGGGTATTGACCTTTTATAGTCGTATTCCCTTGTCCCCTATCTCGTCCTCTTCTTGCACTCATACTTACTATCAGTGGGTAGTAAGAGAATTTACTGAGACGTTCAAACGGATATCTTAGGGATACACTCATTCTAGAGTTTACTTCACTCTATCTCTAATGAGTTACTTAACGTGTTATACTCCTGAGCTAAAGTTCAACCTTAGCTCTGATACCAAATGTAACGATAACGAATTTTTCCCGCTCGAAAATCAACATCCATACTTTACATCGTATTCGAATGCCGTAGATTCGACCGTTCAAATCCGAGTCGCCGGAGCTTATAACAACATTAAGTAAACAACACAGCGGAAATAAAAGAATATAGATATACAATATCTGATGCAATATCCAGATACAATGATGATACAATGAATATATATATACATCAGAGATATGATACAACAAATAGCAGCGGAAAAGAAAACGATAACATCAGCAGCGGATAATCTCCATCTTCAAAGCGCCAATCCATAAATAGCTCGAACTCCCAATAACGAGGCACAAAGATAAGCAAGTGCAGTCCGATCCAAAGACTGAACTAGCTCCAGATAATCTACTAAATCTGAATATCTGAAAAACCCAACTCTAGACTGCTCGTGTAGAAAATTTTGAGCATCCAGAGTTTAGGAAAGAAACAATAAACTCCGGATCAGTCATGGGACTGGTGTGAGCAACAAAAACAGTTTATCTTTAAAAACAAATAGCAGAGAATTTTAAAGTCAATTCGCAATGCTTTTGGAAAATGAAACTACCATAAGACCTCCCACCACACACACAATGCAAATGCAGAATTGGAGGAGATTTCTTCTTATGATAGTCAAAGATGCTTACTACGCAAAATCAAATCATTTTTGATATTATTATTAGTGCATAGTGTAGAAAAAATTTCGAAAGTAGAATATAAATCTTAGCCAGCATAGACATTTCGCACTTATGCCTACTATAGCTACCATGTTCAATAGCAGGTTACCACCACATTCCATGGCAGGTAATACAACTAAAACCGTACAGGGCTCGTATTGTTTTGTTTGGATTTCCAACAAATGGTCAGGCTAAGGAACTTCCTATTCCACGAAAGAAACGCCTCTGGCGGGACGTTCCGAGAACCAACTGTTCTCTGCCAAACAAGGCCGGCAACCCCTTTTCCCAAGGGATAAAAGAAACCTCAGATATGCCACCCCCGGTCCTTTGGGACCTTTAACCGAGGTACCTCGAAACCAACATCACACGTCATAAATAAAGTGTGTCCACATGAGTAAGTATCTGGGCTCCATACCATGATACTACCCTTTTCCAGAAGGAATGGTCATACCCTAGGGGAGCTACCCCTGAAAACCTTGCCGCACAATTCCTGTTTCGACCATTACCGGGTTGTGAGGCTCGATGAAGTCTCGTCCACAAAGCTACGCTTTTTCAAAAAGCCACGCTTTGGGTCAACAGATGATCAACCTATGATCACAAAGATAAATGATCAAACAAATGATCATATCACAAATGATCAAACACTGATCATCACACAGCAACACTCAGCATGCCACATTACCAAATTGGGAGTATATCGCTGATAAATTTCAACTACATAACCTCTGAGCTCGTACGTCTCAGAGAAGGGTGTTAAGCTAAGAGAATAAATTCTCCGCCACCAAACAGATATGTATTTGAAAGAAATCGGCTTTATATCTCAAAGTGTAATGTCAGACATACAATCCATACAAGTCTGTTCCGGGCTCGAACAGAACCGAAGGCACTTCTTACGAAGCCCTTGCAATTCCGGGTATTCACGATCCCGTCCGGACTTCCCATCACAAAGGGTGATAAAATCTCTATATCGGGGCCATTCGATGCAGAGACATTCGACGAGTTGTCCTTTCGTTTTCGCAAATATCCGGTCTTCACCACCGGTCTTCAAATGCGATCCATATACGACGTATCACTATTCGGAATGGGTTATATGACACAAAGGTCCTCTCCCGGCTAAACCGAATAACGAGCGCAATCTTTAAAAACATATGGATATTGGGATTTCAATTAAGTCACAACTTATTACCCAAAACTTTTCATTCAAATGGTTTAACAAATTACCATTTTCAAATCTTTAAACAAAAAGATTCATTTTAAACAACCTTCAACGGTTTAACCAATTTTCCACACTTTAATCTTTTAAACAAAAGATTCATTCGCAGATTTTCCAAATTAATTCCCATTTCAATTGAATTAACTCGTTAAATCTTTAAATCAAAGATTTAACTCATAGCTTTCAAAACAATTCCATTTCGAATGGTTTAAACAAATCATCATTTTAAATCTGTTAAAAATAAACAGATTCAATTCATAGCTTTCTAAAAGAATTCATTCATAGCCTTTCAAAACATTTCAATTCCATTTTAAATTTGAAACCTTTCAACACAAATTGGAAGTTCACTTATCATATGAAAGCTGTTATTATTTGAAAACAAATAGTTTTCGTTTAAGAAAAATCCAATTATATTTGCACGAGTTAAAACCCTTGAATTTAAATTCACATTTCCAAATCAATATTTTTAAAATAGTTTAACCCTTATATAATTGGTATAACATCTTTAATCCCTTGTTTCAAATCATAGAATTCAATTTCAAATCTTGAATTTAAGTTTAAATCAAATTATTTAAACTTTCAAAACTCGATTAAGTTATTCAAAATAACTTTTATCTTTGAAATTCCATTTCAAAAGTTTTTCACTTTAAACCGAAATTTCTAATTTCAAAATCAATTGAAATTAAAATTTCCATTTCCAAAAACATCAAATTTAAATTATCTGTGACTTAACCGATTTCCACGTGAAATCCATATTTGTGTGTGTATGGTGTGGTCCAGGGGTTTAACACAATAGTGCAACACGATGAATCATCACAGATCAAAATACAGGATATAGTTGATAAGCGATATAAACTATAACGCTTATCGTTCATGCACAGATCACAGATATATAAATTACAGCACAGATAATCAAATATACTACAGATCACAACAAAAATCAGAATGTAACACAAAGCATCACAATCAGGGACATCAAACAATTCAACATTCAATAGAATTCAAACATTCATAAGTAAGGTCAAATTTATTTATCTGATCAGATTAGTCACCAATGCTGTTAATTAACATTAACTAATTACAATTTTAATTAAATTAATTAATCTTTAATAATAAATTAATTAGCCTCAATTAATAAATTAATTAACTATCATTTAATTAATTCTCCTTAATTATTTTTATTAAGTAATTAACAATTTACGATTAATTATCTAAATTAATTAATCTAATTAATTATCAAAATTTATCACATAAATTTGATTACTTAATGGATTTCTAGTTGATTAACAATTCAACTAATAACATTTCTTTAATTACTTTCTTAAGAAATTTTCTTAGGTTTAAATCATCGTTAATTATTTCTAATCAACTTAATTTATTAATTTATAAATAAAATAAATCATTCTTAAGTTAATTACATAATTAATTTACTTTTAATTATAAATTAATCCTTCCTTTACAATTTCAAATTCCATTTAAAATTCAAATTCTTTTAATCCTTTAAATACTTTAAAGTTATATGGACAAGTTTAAATTTCTAAAACTTTATTTATCCTTAACTTTAGTTTCAACTTGAATTGGAGTTTATACTTGAACTTTGATTTAAAACCCAGATTAAATCTTACTTTATTTTAAATTTTAAATTTAAAAATTCTCAAAGCAGGAACAGGTTTGGTTTAAACCTGTCCACAAACTTCTCGAGCCCAGACCAAAATTTCTTCGAGCCTAACTCAAATTCACTCAAATGAATACTCGAGACAACCCTACATTTCCCCCGAGTAAAACCCCATACTGCTTCGAGTCATGTGCGACATTATTTTGCTTTGAGCAAATATATGAATTCCCCGAGTCGCCCCCGAGTTTCCACCTCGTCTTCGTCTTCCCCAATACTTCACTCAGATACGCACTTGCACGTACATGTGCACAGATCGTCAACGTCGATCCTACCTCCGACGACCCCACGAACAAGTCACCGACCACCTTACCATAACTTCCGACCACCCAGATTGGCCAAACTCGGTCGAAATCAAAATCAAGGTACTTCGAAGAACACTGGAACCCAACCACGACCAACCTATTTGCCACGCACTACCAATTCCGATCATCAGAAGCTTCGTAGCTTCAGCCATATCATCGCCAAACCTCCACGAATCCACTTCCAGAAGCCTTATCGCACTCGATACTCCAGAAAGGAAGAACTGATCAAGTCTTTCAGCACGACCAAAATTAGGTTTAGGAACTTAATTCCTTTGTCGTTGACGCCACGGCCATCTGACACCCTATCCACTATTTTTCCCACCATCGCCGTAGGGTCCTCCACCTCCCTGCACACCCCTGGCATCTCCAGTACCCCCGATCGCCTGAAATCGCCCCAAAACCCACTTTCGTTCAACGTCGAGCTGCTACCAAACCATCCCACTAAAAATCTTCAAATTCCTCTTAAAAATCGTAACTTTCCACAAGGATTCAGAATATATATATGAATCCATAAATCGTTATGTTCGAATTTTATTCATAATTTAAAGTTTTGCCTGTAAAACCCATTCCTGACTAACAGTATATTCTTCCTTCTTGAAATCCATTTTTTTTATTTATTTATTTACAATTCATACCAAACCCACATATTTTGTTGTGAAACCAAAGTCTAACAATGATTCAAAAAATAAGAAATTGAATTTCCTTAATAGTTTTCTACCCTGTGAACTACAACAGAGAAGAACTTGTATACTTCAGCACAATACATGAATATGCAGAGACACTACAAGCTATATATATGTTCAGATTTAAAGTAACTTAAGTTTGAATTTACTTGTTGTTTACTCACCTAAATTTGTGAAAGAACAGAGATGTTTTCCAAATCATTTAAAACAAGCAGACATCATGTTTTCATAGAATTTGCACAAATACATGTATATATACAAATAACATACTTATCCTATACATAAGAAACATAAGTAAATATACTTGAGCAAATTTTAAATTTAAGTTACTCACAAGCATCAGGAAATCAAAACAAGTTAAGCATCTAAAAATAGGAGTTGCTCACCTTGAAAAGTTTTGAAACAGAGAAGATCTTGTTTTGCTTTGAATTCGCATGCTTCCAGGTTGAAGACTTTTGAACTTTTCTGTTTTGATTTTTCATTTCTGGTTTTCTTTTGTTTTAGATTGAAGTTGGTTTAAGTTTTGAAATGGTATTCATCTTCAGTTTTACTTGGCTTTGAATAAACGAAATGAAATGGAGATGAGTAGATATATGAGAAAAGAAGTGTACAGGCTGATATTTTATTTGGTACAAACTTTAGCAGTGATATTTTCTTCTTTGTTGGCTGATGAGAATAATTTGTGGTGCTGCATTTATTATGTTGTACAAACAAATACATGTATATATTTGCTTTCCTTTACTTTCGGCTGAGAGGATCATAATTTGTACTTTAGAGATGTTTTGTTTGTACTTCATTGGATTGTTTCATACCTGCATGTTTATATTTTGTCTTGCCTACACATTTGAATAAAAGATGTTTATATTTTTACTTTGTTTTATTCCTATTCCTTTTGTTTGCTTCATTTGTAAGCTTATAGATATATATATTTATTTGTTTCATACTTATAGTATTTATCCAATCTTGTTTCTTCATTTTTAATGTATATTTTATTTTCCTTTATAAGCTAATTCATGTATATATTTTTAACATATATATTTGATTGTGTTTTTATCTTTTCCTTGTTTTTTTGCAAGTGTATATATATATATTTAAACTTCTTTACTTTGGCCATCCTTGACTTCGGCTGAAAGGTTTTACTTTGTTTGTTATGCTTTTGTTTTGCTTTGCAAACTTGTTTGTTTGAATTATCGTATTCAAATGAATTTTATAGTTGATGTGTTGTTGTCTTACTTTAATATTTATTATCTTATATTTAATTTATAATCTCAAATTATTATTAATCATAAATTTTTAATATTTAAACTCAAGTCAAATATATATCTATATATTTATTATTTTCAAATTTACTCATATTTGAATCGGGGAAACTCGCTCCAATTTTCTAATTAAATTTACAAATTTTTATCCATAAATTTATTTAATTACTCAATTTAATTCAAAAATTCAATAAATTATTAATTTAAATTAAATTAAAATCTAGGGTCGTTACACGACCACTACGATTTGTTTTGTGTTATACCTATGGAGTACTCCCTGATAGCCCACTAGTTTACGGTGGAGTTTACAGTGCTGTATAGACTATAATGCTTATATAAAATGTGTTAAGGGGGATAATGGTAACGCCTTAACACTATTTTGATATCTTATATTACCGATAGGCATTATCTACTTATCGTACACTACTACATAGTAGATAGTTTAACGGATCCTTAAAGGATGGTTATTCCAAACATCCTTTGAGTTACTTGTATTTCAATTGCTATTTCACTTGAGTTGGATTTATTGATATAAGAATGTTAATCCTGACTCGAGTGTTTTGTGTTTTGCTTTACGCTCGGGTCAGACTGAGTGTGCCAGTATTCGAGACTCACCTTTGGAGTTGGAGCTTTGCTTGAAGATCCAGCCATCTATTCTGCTTTCAGTATTCGATGATTCCAGTGATGTATTCCGATTTGTATCTGATGTATCGTGTTACTCTTCCGTTGTATCGTGTTTAACTCTGATGTAACTTATATATTTATATAGTAGCTTCATGAACTACTATCTCTTTTATTTCCGCTGCAATTATTACTCTGTGTCTGTGATCTGTGATTATTTTATTTACTGTATATGTTCAGTTTTGCCAAATTTAAATTAACAATTCGGTATTTTGAATTATTCAAGTCCGACATGTGCGGATGCGAATAGTCCAAAATAGCGGGTCGTTACAAAAAGAGTAAATAAATTGAAAATAATGAACAAACATGATTTTTTAGCAATTCCACTATCGATGTGGTACTGTACATCCACTTTAGGAAAGATATTTTACTATAGGGAAGAATTTATGAGGACTGAATATAATTAATTCTATGAATGAATTTGATGTAAACCGAGTCTCTTATAATCATAAGATGAACTGATTCTCCAACTCTAGAAGAGATGATCAATGAGCTTATATAGCCATTCATTTACATCCTAATCGTCTAAAACAACTAAGAAAAGATTAAAGCATCAGAATCAACAAAATTTAGAATCCAAAAATCAAATTAGCATAAATTTTCATTGACTCCTCAAGTCCTAATGGTCGGTTCGTAGGGGTAACCAATTGATCAATTAATCAATGCTCGATTTAAAACTCCCACCAGTCGATCGATGGAGATCGATCGATCAACCAATCAAGGGTCGCTATGTCCAATATTACTAATTAGTTGATAGCTCCATGTCCATCGATCGAGCAATGGAGCAACTGTATCTCCAATTGATGTTACTACTTTTCTCTAATGTGTGTACCACTCACTTCTTAAATCATATCTTCTAAATCATGGCTTCAATTGACGAACCATTTCATCATTCTGTTTCAATGAAATTCCCTTTGATTTGGTATATTACATCACATATTTCAACACTCTATCTTGATAAAATATATCTCCAAACAAAGCCTATATTCATCTTAACTAGTAACAACGATAACTAAAAGAATATGATACATCCCCAATATGCATCGGCATGGCCATTTCTCATTACATTCTGCAATTGAGCTTCAACAAAGTTATCACCGAAGTGTTGAAAGTATCTAACCAGTAAAGTGGAAAAATCATTTTAATATACAAGAAACACCAAGAACTTCTTCAATCAAAAAATAAGAAACTACCTTCCGTCCCACCACCATTATGTCACCTATTGGCACCTAACACTTCAATAATCGAACTAAGTTCGAGCAATGCTTGAACTTATGAATAAGCAACAACTTAGTTTGTGTATCTGTTGCATTATCCTTTATCCGGATCTTTTGGAGTTATTTAACTTTGCCTTATTTATAGAAATAAAGAATGACTCTCTCACCTTAATATGCTTTATCCAAAAATTGAATGCTAGGTTTTTAATAGGGTGAATTGCACTAATTTCACTATTCACACTACACTTTCATGAAAAACCACAAATCACACCATAGAAACTTCAAATAAAGTATCCCCTTAGTTTACTTAACAACAAGTTATCAACTTTGCACTCATAGAAAATAGAGTAACTGTAGACTTTGACTCGCTCTTCAAATAATAGATGTACCACCAAAGGGAAATATATAACCATATATTGACATCCATAGACCTTTATCTCTAATACAATCTGAATCAGAAACCAATCAATCATTAATCCTTATCACCATCACCAAAATAAGCTCATTGTACAAAGTTCCTCCAAGATAGCTTAATAAAAACTTCTTCCCGTTGCAACCTACCAAACTTAGCCATATATTGATCAACTATCCCATCCACATGCGTAATGTCAGACCTAGTATACACCATAATGTACATCAAATTACTAGTCGCATTAGCATAAGACACCTTTTCCATATTGGTATTTTCTTCGTCTAAAATTAAAAAGTCATTTTTTGAAAACTTGTCTGTAGTGGCAATGGTGTACTTGTGGTTTTTGCTTTATTCATGCTAAACTAAGAAAACACCTTTCTACTATACTCATTTTGTGTCAATAAACATAAGCTTTATATATTTAACAATTTACAGGTCTAGTATTTCTTTGCCTCACCAAGATACTTCATATTAAATGCCGATTTTAAACCTAATTTCAACTTATTGATTTTGCCTTTATCTTTTGAAGTAACGAGCATACCATCCATGCATAAGAGTAGGTACCACCAACAACCATTTTCCAAATGCTTAAAATAAACATAGACTTTATATGCTTATATCAAAACAAATCCTAAGCATCAGCTGATCAAATCACTTGTGTCATTATCTGGTTCATTCCCTTGAACCTTAAAGAAACTTCTTTAATTCCCATACATAATTTGACTTTCCATCTAAAACATATTTATTTAGCTGTTTCGTATAAATGGTTTCATACAATTAATCATGTAAGAAAGCTTACTTCATGTCAAGTAGCTTTAACTCCATGTTATAAAGTAATAATAAATAAAAAAATTGGATAGAACTATGCCAGACTAGAAGTGAATATATATTCTTATTCATTTCCTTCCTCAATGGAAACACTTTCACAACCAATCTATCCTTGTTCCTTCAACCGTCCTTCACCTTAGAACACATTTGCAATTTATGGCTCGGTTTCCTAGAGAAAGTGAAATCAAGTCCAAAATTCCTTTTAAAAAGATTACGCTTCTTCTTTCATAGCGAAAATCCACTTTGAGCTATCACTCGACTTTGTAACATCATTAAGATCCATTGGCTCATCTTGAACTACACGTCATCCATAGTCAAGCTAGTTATTAAGGATGAGGTTTCCATAATTCCAATCACATACATCTCAACAGTTCTCTACGACGCGAGTTGCACTAATTTTCCAAAAACACTATAAACTTCACCTTAAATTAAATCCCCTCTTGCACCATGAACATCATCTCCCTATTAGAAGAACTATCTTGTGATGTAGCATTAATTGCACTATCTTTGATAACACTATTTACTTTACTACTAATCTAAAACGTGGGAACAATTTTCATTTCCTTAGGCTTGTCACAAACTAAATCTAGAGCAACTGTCTTCCTTTTTCTTGATCATAACGAACTCATCAAAAGTTACATACCTTAAGTGAAAAATCTTTTTCTAGAGTGCCATATATGATAACCCTTTACACCATATGTATAACAAGGCATAATTCTTTTGAAACCTCTAGCTTCTAACTTATCATTTCTTTAATTATGAGCATATACAAAACAACCAAAAATAAAGAAATAACTCATCTAACATTTTTACCTCTCTGTGCTTCCTTTGCAATTTTACCTCTACCGGTAGGGCATAAAATGGGATTGATAATATGCACTGAGGCTGATAATGGTTCACTCCAAAATCCTTTTGACAAGTCCGTTGGAACCTCGGGAAATGGATTCTCTAGTAGAATATGATTCATCATTTCCACAACCCTGTTGGACTGCGAATCCCAAGTGTATTAAAATGTATTTAAATTCCATATTATTTGCAGTAATCTTAAAACTCCTTAGAAACATACTCTCTACCATTATTAGATTTAATCACCTTCAAGTTCTTTCTAGTTTATTTACAAGTGACTTTCAAACTTTTAGAGCCTCCTACTTAACACTTATGACATACACCTAAACCTTCCAAGAGATAATTAATAAAATAAACATGGTATCTAACTTCCCCAAGGGAGTATAGCAATTGATCTGAAAATATTAATGTGAACATAATTAAGCACATCCGTGGAATCATGCTTCCTAACACTAGATGACACATAAGTCAGCATATGTGACACATTCTTAGCAAAACTCTAACTTATTAAAACTTTCATGCATGATTATACTTATCTTCCCAACTACCTCTAGGCTCTTTTTTTGACACATAACTCAATCCTAGACCCCACAAGTAGCATCCAAGTCATGTGAAACTTTAACATAAGATTGACCAAGAATATTCAAACATTTAAGAAGACACAAAATTTGGATTATCATTCCTTTCATCATTTCAAGTGCCTCGTGAGAGAACCTCAAACTATCACTTTCAAAGTAACCTTGCATCCTAATGATTCTATCTCACCTAATGAGATAAAACATTAGTGAATACCTATAACATAAAAAAAACATTGATTAGAGTGCAAATAACTCTATAATACATATGAGTTTGTAGTGAACTGATTCCCAAATACTTGCATATAGCACTTTCCCTGTAGGGACTGCGTATTCCTCCTTGTCGACATAGTATGAGACGTAATCTACAATAGGAGTCATGTGAAATGATGTATGTGAATCAAGGACATAATGGTCTGTAACATTTGACATTGTCTTCATCATCACTGATACATCCCAACTTTTCACATATCACTTGTAAAAAGATTCTTTTAGGGAATGACATAAATGAATTGGACAAGCCATTTGATATGGACAATGTGGAAATGGCTATGTTCCAAATTAATGACAACAGTTTACTTGGACTAGACGGCTTCAACTCAAAGTTTTACAAATTGCACTAGCACTTAATCAAAAACTACATACTGCAATCAATGTTGGGCATACAACAATCAAGTAAAACCATTAAGGGAATTATCTTTTTGTGCTTAATCCCAAAAAATATAGACCCACAGTCTGTATCTGATTACATACCAATTTCATTATGCAATGTAATATACAAAATGTTGGCTAATCTGTTAAGCAATAGAATAAAGCATTATCTTAACAAACTTTATTAATAAACCAAAATGCATTCATTCTGAAGAGAATTATCACTAGAAAATTCTCTTCTAACATATGAAATGGTGAGAGGTTTCAATAGGAACTAACAATATGTGCATGAAAGTAGATGTACATAAAGCCTACAATAAAATAAGCAAGGAATTCTTATATCACATATTGTTATATATGGGATTCTCCTCAAAATTTGCAAATTTGATATATGAATGCATTTCGCTACCACCTTTTTAATTTTTATAGATGCCAACCTATAGGATTCTTTACTAGCAATAGAGGTATTAGAGAGGAGATCCATTATCTCCTTTACCTTTTTTAATAGTAATGGAATATTTCACAATTTTGCTAGATTTAGAATACTACGAAGGCAACATTGAACCGATTCTTCCTGTTGAACTAATTCTCACTCACTCACCATATCAAATGACATATTTGTGTTCACAAAAGCCAATACTAAAAATGCAGATTTAGCCAAAATTATGAAATTAATAAAGGATATTGTGGGTTTAGAAATGAATGAGTAGAAAACTACACTATATTTTAGCAAAGAGGCAAGGACAAAACTCCAAATCCTCCACATATTGAACGTCCAATCAGGGAATCCCCCAGTTACATATTTGGAAATTCCCTTACCTTACAGCAAACTGAAATCGAGAGATTTCAGAGTGTTTAAGATAAAATCCACAAGAAATTTCACAACTGAAAAAACAATATGTTGAATGTAGCCAGTAGAATTAAATTAATCAAATCTGTGATTTATCCAATGACCATGTTTTATATTCAATTTTGTCAGTTGCCAATATCAATTATAAACAAACTCAATCAATATGCGCAAAATTTTTCTAGAAAAACAAAAGCCATAACATGTGTTGGGACGACTTATGTCGACCCAAATTCGAAGGTGGTGTGGGCCTAAGAAAATTACAAGATTTGATGAAGGCAACAGGGTTGAAACTTACATGGAGATTTTTACAAGGCGAATGTCTATGGTATTAGTGGATGAAATATAGATACTACAAGAAGAGAAATTTTTGGTCTCTTAATAAAGATAATAGTGCATCATACATGTGGAAATTTCTGCTTAACACAAGATTAGAAATCATGAAAATAATTGAAAGGAAGATGGTTAATGGGGAGAACACAAGTCTCTGGTTTGACCCATGAGTTAACGGACAATTTTTAATAGATATGATGGGAAAGGAATATGTGTCAATCACCGGTGGCCACAATAGGAAGGTTTCTTCCCTTATTGCCAATGGATGATGGAGAGAGGATATATCCTATTTTCCCCGGCATATTATTCAATAGATTAGGACAATTCATATAAGCCATAGTAGTTCTAAAGATCGGTAGGGCTGGAAATTACGAAACAATGGGGAATTCTCATTTTGTTCAACATGAAATCATTTTTGGAAAGTGAACAGTTAAGTAGCATGATGTAAACATATTTCGAACTCAACATGCTTACCTAAAATATCTTTATGTGCATGCTAGCTAATACAGAAAAATTATAGACTAAAGACAGAACATCAAGATGGGATAATTAAATTGATACACTATGTTTGTTATGCGAACAGGAACCGAAAACAGGTAAGCATCTTTTCTTTCAATGTTCATGTTCTAACAACATACGGGAAATCTTCAAAAAAAATCGCATCTTCTAGGAACTGGGAACAATGACATAAATGAAATGTTTGACGTAGTTTTCAATAGAACCAGCAATAAATCATGCAACAGTCTGATTGCTAGTAATTATAATGGCAATATAAAACATTTGGTTGGAGCATAATACGAGAGTTTTAAACAAATAGAAACTCCATTTCACATGAGGTCAGAGAAAATTTTGTTAGAGTGCAAGCACTTAGTTAAAAACACAAACATCGAAGAAGACGAAAATAGGGGATGGGAACTTATCTTCGCCGAAGTCTCAATTCCCTCGATGTTATGTCGAATCGATAGTGGAAGAGGAGGAACCTACACATCGGACTTATATCTAATGTCTACTAAAGGAGAATCTCATAGCTTCTTTGAGTATGGAAGTAATTCATGAATGTAACTTTCCAAATTATGGCATGGAATATTTCATCAACTGCTATGGTGAAAGTAAAAGTGAAATAAAGACTTATGCTGCTTCGATAAATGAACAGAAAAGCTTAATTATTGAAGACAACAAGACTATTAATACATTTTCTATTACAATACGTGGCGTTGTTGTCATCCAACCTTGTGAAGAGGTTGTAACAAACCCAATTGCAAGATCCATACTCGAATACCAATCAAAGTCATGGATCGGTACCGATCCATGACCATGGATCGGTACCGATCCATGGAAGTCACCCTAAAACTTCTCAATCTTTATGAAATGCAGGGCTAAGGTCCTTAGTAACTCAAACATCCGATTAGGTGATGGTTCGCTAGCAAGGTGCAACTCAAACGATTGATGAGAAAACCAAAAGCTTTAATCGACATCCACACCAAAGAACTCACTCAAACTCGAGCTCATATTACAAAACTTGATGCCAAGGGCCAAGATACAAGTCAACCAAGTATTCGTAAGAGGAAGGTCGCAGTCCAGGAAGCAAGTTTATGGATAAGTATCAATCCTTGGTATGGATTGCTACCTATCCTTGAACGTTGATGACATGGCCACGGCCTTCTTTGGTTAGCACTCCTTGGAAGTGGGCGAGAACATGGATGAGAAAATCCCGATGACCATTAGTGTAACGACCCGTAAATTTCAACCGTTTTAATAACGTAATTAGTTGAAATTTCGTGAAATTTTAAACGATAAAATTTTGAAATAAAAATTTAATATTTGAAATGCGTCTAGTTAAACATAGCAACTGGTAAATTTTCGTCCAAAAATATGAAAGTTTATTTCGTATGTAATTTTATTTCAATTTAATCAGTTAGTAATTGACGAAAATAAAATGTTTTCGAAACTTAAATATTTTTATATAGAAAGATTCTAAATCATCTTCTGAGCAAGACGGCATTTTTCGTTTTTCCAAATTCGGACTTCTTTAGCCCCGTCGATCTTATTTTCCTGCGTTTTTACTGCATTTTCCTTCAGTAGAAAAATTCGAATTTTTATAATTCAACCGTACCACCGATATCTGTATACCGTTTTGATCGTCTCATTGTGCTAATCTCCGCAACATATTCGTACCTGGGTTTCGGAGTTTCAATGCGCGATAGAATCAGTAAAATGATTCACCGTATCGGTACCGTGACCTTTATTTTCTTTTCAAACTTTGAACCGTGACTGCCAAGTAACAAATGAATTGATATAATTATTTTTACTGAATTAATGGTTAGCGGTTGCTTTTATTTTTTCCAGGATTCAATGAATATTTCCAACGTTCAAATCTATTTTTGGTTTCCTTGCCCAAGAGTCTGTTCATTTTCCATTCCTAGCATCTGTAGCCAGCTGTTTCCACTTACACAAATTCTATTTATTTTACAACAACCCATTTTCCCTTCCTCTTTGTCTTCTCTCTCGTTGTAAAGAAGAAAAAAACTTTTGATATTACGCGACCTTTCATTTATACCGTATAACCAAGAGTCATTGGCTTTTAAATTTCCCAGATATCAATGTGGCTTTTGGCATTTTCACTGAAATACAATTTCTCCCTTTGATTTGTTCGGTTTCATCAGGTAAAAGAAAAAAATAGTGGATCTTGAAATTGAAATACCACTGCTCGTCTCTCTTCCCTCCTTGGATCCAATCCCTTCCTTCCACACCATTGCTTACCCCTCCATTTGCAACTCCACCATCACCGCAAGCACAGCCTCACCAAGATCCGATGGCCACCTCTCTTCTTGTTTTCTTTTTCTGTCTTATTCAAAAATATATAAAGTGTATATATATTGGTATGAGGAAGTCGTGCACCATCATTCGCCTTTCCGTTTGCTTAACACCCAAAACCAGTCACCCTTTCTTCCACTTCGACCTCACGCCGAGGCAACAACCTCCGGCCATCGCTTAGCTTCCTGCCGCGATCTCAGCCCGAGACACCTCCGCGGCCAATGGCCGAGCTACTTCCTTCCTCCATCTTGTGTACCGAGCTTCTCCACTTTTGAGTGCAGGTATTATACAAATTTTACAAAGTTTGAGTTCTACTTAATTTCATGTTAGCCTGCATATAAATGCAATTTTAATATATATGTTACATATGATAATATATATATTGGTTTTGGATTTTATAAATTGTGTTTAGTATTTTTGGTTTGCTGAGAGTTTGTAACCTGCGTGTATATATATAACAGTGGGTATATGGGAAAGGGGACGGAGAGTATATGTATACATTTTGTCATCTTTTAGGACTATATGTTTATACGGTTTCAGTTTATAAAGTATACACGTATATACATGTATATATATATAAAATATTAGCTTATATGTAGATCTGTTATGTTTGGTTCATGCTGCCACTATCTTTAGTAGGAAAGTTTATATATGATTACAGTAAAGTCGTTGTTTACAGTATTTTAACAAAAATATTTTATATATTAGTTTAAGTTTAGTTGTTATTTGGTTAGTTAGTATACATATGCATACTAGTCATATACTTTGATGTTCTTTTATTGGAAAATGGTGACTTTGGAAATTGTATATATTGGTTTATAAAGTAAGTATTTGGCAATTATATATATTTCAAAATATAATGTATATATGTTTAAAAAGTAAGTATTTATGTGTGTGTTTTAATTTGTAACAACGGATTTTGAAATACATAAATGTATATATAATTTAATTTGTGTTTGGAATTCAAAATATGATTTATATATATAGTTATATATAGCTATAAACAAATAAATTCACTCATACCGTTTACCATCATCGATACAACTCTGATTTGATTCTCATCAATTTCCATTTTATCAGCTTTTGGTCCATCGCACCTGTGTTCGTCATTGAATTCGTGCTTGTCTCACTTTGTGCTTTGGATTCCGTAACTCATTCCATTGTCTATTTTCTTTAGCCTCGAAAGGTGAGCACTCACTCACGATTAACGTTCTTTTATTTATTAAATTTGATCTCAATTGAAACGACAATTGAAATATGCTGCTGTTAGTTAATTACCCTGTTATATATGTTATTGCATGTATCAGTTCACCTGTGACATCTGACACCATTATCTGTTAATTATTTATGTGATGATAATACAGTTTGGCTGATAATTGATTGATTGTTGATGTTTATATTGGACGTTAAATTGTTAGTGTTAAATGATAAATAATATGCAAAATTGAAATGGATATAGGATAGTTAACGATTTTAAAACTGATTTATATGTTAAATTTGATTAGTGGAATATGACCTCTTTTAGTTGTTAAATTAATTGACATGTAGAATAGTGATAATTACACTTTGAACCATCGACGTATGTTGGATTAATTGTTGTAGTATAAAATTGTAATTGAATGACAAGTGAAAAGCCGTATAAATAATTAGTGGAATAATCTTTAATCTACATGAAATGATAGTGTAGATTCTAGAAATAATTATATTAATTCGCACAAACAACAATGCGAATTAATATGATTATTTCGGGATTATTGATTTGATTTTTGGATTGATATTGGTTGTTGTTATTGCTTGTTTATTTACTTTGACACCATCCCAGTTATCACACTGCAAGTTCCCTTTGCTATGTTTTGATTTTGAATTAAATTGTAATCGGGTTGAAATGATAAATACCCAAATTGAACTTTGACCTAGGATAGAGAATTAAATAAAAACCCGATTGGTCAATAATTTGATTTAAAAATAAACGAAGATTTTATTTGAATAAATAATATGGTTTTGAAATGAAGTTGAAATTTGAATTTTAATGAAAGGAAAATGTTAATATGTAATAATCTGAAACAAAATATTAACAATGTAATTGATAAAAGAATGTTGTTAAATTTGAGAAATGATTGAATTAAGTTTTAAATTATAAGTAAGTTTGAAATTATTAAACTTTGAAATTATTTAATAATTAAGTTTTGAATTATTTAATATTTAAATAAGATTGAATTATTTAATGATTAAATTAAATTGAATTTGTGAATAAGTGAATTTTACTTTGTAAATAATTGAAATTGAATTTCTTTATCAATTAAGTTTTGGAAAATTATTTAAGTAAGTAAATAAGTGAAACTGAATTTCTTTAACAAGAAATAAAATGTGATTTATTGAAATTAATGTAAGATTTGAAATTTAAAGAATTTGATTTGATGAATAAAATTTAATTAAATTTGTAAGTTTTGATATAATGAAGTTGAATTTAAATAATGGATTTAATGAATTGGAAATTTAATAGAATTTGTTTTGATTTGCAAATTTGCTTAACAAATATTGAATGAAGTAGATAAATGAATTTAAATTGATTTGAATGTTAAATTAAATTAATTTAAATGATTTTGAAATGAAACTGATATATGAACTTGAATCAATATTTGAATTGAAATTGAATTATAAGATTTTGAAATGGTAATTTGAAAGTTTTGAAACGGAAATTATGGAAATTTATTTAGAAAGATAATTGAAATGTTGGTTTGCAAATTCTAATTGGAATTGTAATTGATTTGGTTTTGAAATTTATTAAACGACCAATCGGTGTAATAATTTCGAAGGTTATTAAAGAGACCGGAATCGGTTATGGATATACTCTCTATCTAAACCGAAAACCACTTTAATAACTATACGCGGAGTTGTGATCCAGAATGAAGTGGTTGGAATGATGTACGTGATGACTGAAGAAAGAGAACGATAATGGATAGCCTTGACACTTGTGTCAAATTGGAAATGACTAAAACAGGAGCCGTGCCGGGCCAATGGAGGTCAGCTACCTCAAGTGAACACACTTCTTCGAACTACTCATTACTTGTTGTCGATTGGTGCACCCTTGATTTTGGGAGTGTTGTTTCACGGTGTTGCGATCGCTGCGGCGATGTGTTCTCACCAGTCCGGATCAGGCAAACGGTAGTTTCACTACCTTAGGTATTGCCTCATGTGCCTTGTCATACTTGTATCCCTTTATACACGACCACTATGAAATTGTTTTGTGTTATACCTATGGAGTACTCCCTGATAGCCCACTAGTTTACGGTGGAGTTTATAGTGCTGTATAGACTATGACGCTTATAAAAATTTGTTAAGGGGGATAATGGTAACGCCTTAACACTATTTTGATACCTTATATTACTGATAGACATTATCTACTTAGCGTATATTACTACCTAGTAGATAGTTTAACGGATCCTTAAAGGATGGTTATTCCAAACATCCTTTGAGTTACTTGTATTTCAATTGCTATTTCACTTGAGTTGGATTTATTAATATAAGAATGTTAATCCTGACTCGAGTGTCTTGTGTTTTTGCTTTATGCTCGGGTCAGACTGAGTGTACCAGTATTCGAGACTCACCTTTGGTTGGAGCTTTGCTTGAAGATCCAGCCATCTATTCTGCTTTCAGTATTCGATGATTCCAGTGATGTATTCTGATTTGTATCTGATGTATCGTGTTACTCTTCCGTTGTATTTGGTTTAACTCTGATGTAACTCATATATTTATATAGTAGCTTCATGAACTACTATCTCTTTTATTTCCGCTGCACTTATTACTCTGTGTCTGTGATCTGTGATTATTTATTTACTGTATGTGTTCAGTTTTGCCAAATTTAAATTAACAACGCGGTACAATTCAATTCCGGCATGAGTGTCTACCTATACACTTATAATGGATGCGAATGGTCCAAAATATCGGGTCGTTACAATTAGCTACAAATAGATGGGGAGGGTGATGTTTTAAGAGACCGTTTTTTGGCTCTTTTAACAATTTTCTATACTTCTCCTATAATATCAAGGATCATCACTGATCCATAAGAACACCTCTTGAAAACAACAACCAAATCGATAAAAAATTTAAATAGACGTAGGCAACAATTGGCCGAACCACTATAAAGCTTTGCATTTTGTTATTTTATGTTTTTGTTTACTTTTTTTTTCTCTATTCTAATCCTCCGGGTGTTTGTAGCACATTTTGGTGCTTTCACTAAGAAATACTTGTATTCAACGACTTGAGACTTATGATTGAAAAGGATGACAAGACCATCAGCCAGGAAAACTACTGCTGGAGAAAGCGAACAAGGACATCGGGGCAGCCTGGAAGTATCCTTAGGATCTAACCCCCTCCATCTACATAAACAGAGATATAATGGAAACAATGATGATAGAAATGCAAGAGAAAATGATAGCCCATCAGGAAGAGATGATAGAGGGATTCTTCAGAAGAATAGAACAATGCTCTATAATTGGAATGGCTGAAAACCAAAACCGAAGGCTAGAAGGTAGAACAAACACAGTTGGGATCAAAGTGGAGCAGGTCGAAGCAACCCCTATAGAAGCACCTCAGATCAGTACTGATTTAAGTACATGGATTGGTACCGATACAAGTATCCATGAGGGAAATATTGAATTGAACCTAAAGCTTGGAGGTGCTCGTTTGAGGAATTCTGTTGGACACCAGAATGCGAATCAGAATGTGAACGTGCTGCCGGAGGAGTACATGCTAGAATTTTCCTGTTGGAACAGGGGCAGAACAAGAATATGGAGCGGAGACCTCCATTAGGTGATGATGACCGAATTGCCGAGATAGTCAAGCAAGTATTGAGAGGTGGACCACCGAACCAAAGCCTGGAAGATGTTACTAGAAACCCATTCACACCTAACATCTAGTACACAAGAAATCCGTCTAATTTCAAGTTGTTGACAATGGATTTGTAAGATGGAAAATTTGATCCAACGATTTATTTTATAAGATACATCTGATATATGGAGGTGCTGAGTGCATTTGAAGAAGTTATGGGACAATGTTTCCTTTTGTATTTGACGGACTTGGCAACAATGTGATTTAGATAGCTGGAGAATGGTTCCATCAGCACATGGATCGAGTTAGTGAATAGATTCATGAGACGGTTTAGAGTTCACATTTCAAGACCAAAGAATGTTTTGATACTATCGAGCATGAAGCAAAGAGCCGAAGAGATCCTAAGGAGTTTTTTGACTAGGTTTGATGCAGCAGTCGCTGTGGTTCATAAGCTGAATCCATTGATGGTTCTGATGGCGGCAGTTTCAGGAGTTGCCAATAAAATAGATTTTAAGGTTGCCTTGGAAAGGGATCCACCAACGAATCTCATAGAATTCTACCTCGAGGCTAAGAGATACTTGCGTCAATAGGGAGCTGAAGCTAAAAAGGAAGAAGTTAATGCTGTGGATGGCGGAGGACCATCCGAAGGTGGATCTAGCAAAGAGAAAAGAAAGTGAAAGACTGATGATGGCTTTGGAGGACTAAAGAGGCAAAGAAGGGTATCGAAGTTCTCCTCCTACACAAAATTAAACGAGACCCCAAAGTGAATTTACCTTGATACCAAAGGGCATATCCCTTATTAGAAACTGGTAAAGAGAGAACCCATCAATCGAAAAAGAAGATTGTAAAAGTATTGCCTATTCCATGAGCTGGATGGGCATGAAACAAATGACTATAGACATCTTTGTGATTTGATTGAGGAGTAGGTTAGGAACAACCAGCTACAGTAGTATATGAGAAACTAAGCTATAGTGATGGAACAGGAGCAACCATTATCTGTAGTAAATGGAAGCGACCTTAAATCTAGGTCAAGGACAGTTATCTCGTGATCGCGATGATAGAGAGTATGGTTCATTTCCCGTACTTTGTATTTGTCTTCAATAAATGATGTGGTACTACAGTCAAGCCACTTACTCATGTATAGGAGCTCAATCGGTCTCTAGGCATGCTCTAGGTTGGATGCTAGGCTGTAATGCCTGGATAGATGCTGTGATGTGTGTTTGATGTTTGAATTTGATCTTTGTAAATGAATGCTTGATTTTTGAAATTCACTTGAATGTGATGACGGATATTGATAGTGATAGCCTTGCCCGAATAGACGGGCCGACAATCATATGGTACAAGTCCATTTGGCAGAGAGCAAGCAGAATGGGCTTGTATGAAAGTAGATCCCTTCATCGAAAAGTGAGAAGATGGACCTACTTCGATCGTTGAGTCCTCTTGTCAGAGAGCAAACGGATTGGACTCAGCAAAGATCCAAAGAGATCAAACACTAGTTAGATGCTAAATGATCCAGGAAGATCATGGATTGAAATAATGATCCAAAGAGATTGAGATTTAACTAACGGCCCGGAAAGGCTGTAGATTCTGTTAATAATTTGGAGAGATCGAGATTTCAACAAATGATCTGGAGTAATCAGGAATAAAATTGGTCATCGAATACCTGTCCTGGAGAAATCAAAATTTAGACTTTGGTTTTGAGTGCCATTTGACCTTGAAATGATTCGTTAGCGATCATCGAATCGAGCCATTGATTTTAACGCATGATTGCTAACACCTAGATGAACATGGGATGACTTTGATTCGTGACATAACACATGATATAATAATTTTGAGGGAACATAGAATGATTATCCGTGGCTAGCACTTGAGATAGGACTCAATTTCATGGTTATAATGGTCTGGAGTGATCTTTAATTTACTGGTGAATCCAAAGGAACCGGACGATTCACCGCGGTTGATGGGTTGATATCCAGAAAATTCAACCACTAATGTTTCATCGACTTTGATATTTGATCTTAACCAAAGCACACATTCCATTCTCAAGGCATGCTTTGGGAGGCAAATGTTATCCAGCCTTGTGCATGCCGTATTTGCTGAGCTTGATCGATTAAACAGAGAAATTACTAAGAAGGAACCCAAAAATATAATTGCCAAACTTGGATATCAAACAAAGTCAAGAGACAAAGATACCAACTTGCCAAAGACTCCCAAAATGGAAGACTTGCTAAACAAACCGAAGTGCAAGATCCACGCTCGAATACCAATCAAAGTCATAGATCGGTGCCGATCCATGGAAGTCGCCCCAAAACTTCTTCATCTTCATGAAATGCAGGGCAAAGGTCCTCGTCGACTCAAACATGTGATTAGATGATGGTTCGCTAGCAAGGCGCAACTCAAATGATTAATGGGAAAACCAAAAGCTTTAACCGATATCTGAACTAAGGAACTCACTCAAAATCGAGCTCATATTAACACAACTTGATGCTAAGGACCAAGATACAAGTCAACCAAGTATTCGTAAGAGGATGGTCATTGTCCAGGAAGCAAGTTCATGGATTGGTACTGATCCGTAGTATGGTTGGGTACCGGTACCTGAATGTTGATGACATGGCCATGATCTTCTTTGGTTAGCACTCCTTGGAAGTAGGGAAAGTGGGCGAGAACATGAGGGATAAAATTCGGCGGCCCTCGGCTAGAAATAGATAGGGAACGTGATGTTTTGAGGGACCTTTTCTGGCTCCTTTAACAATTTTCCATAATTCTCATATAATCTCAGGGATTATCATTGATCCATAAGAAAAGCTCTTGTAAACATCAACCAAATCAGTAAAAAAAAAAGTTAAGTAGACATAGGCAATGATTGGTCAAACCACTATAAAGCCTGTGTGTCTTGTTATTTTACGTTTTCATTTACCTTCTTTGTTTTTTCCTCTATTCTAATTCTCAGGGTGTTTGTGCCACATTTTGGTGCAAATACGTTGTATTACTCTTTCCAGACTTTAGCGCTTAGGATCCTACTCTATTTTTTGAGTGTAATAACATTGTAGTACCCTTGCTATAGCTTGTTTCCCTAACCTCTCTATAATTCATAATTTTTATGTAGTAATTAACGTACCCAGTTTCAAAAAAAAAGATTTACCTACTTCCTTCCATCATCTTCAACTCTGTATATTCATCCTTCCAATGTTCTGGTTCCATACAATAATTAATCTTCACATCTCTCGACTTACTACATCATTTATCACTTGTATTCTTTGACTTGAAACTTTTTCCTATTACTCTTCCCTCTATCACTTTTACCACTCTCTCTCAACAAGCATGCTTTAACTACTACCTTCCGCCAATATTACTCAACCCTTCTTCTAAGTGTACTAATCCAAACTAAGAAAACTTGCTTTGATATCACTATGGGAAAGGTTATCCTTATTATAGATAATAATGATAGTAAACCTAATGTACCCTATTGGAAGCGAACACAACATAATAATTTCCTTTTGGTCTTCTTCAATCTTTAATATACCGCCTTCATCTTCATTAGTAACTATCAAAGTTATATGGGTCTTCAATGAAGTTTCTTTTTTCATTTTATAAGTGAAAAGAGTCTTTAGTAATAATAGATAATTGATTAATGAATTCTTTATGTAGAGCTCTTCCAATTTGTCCTAAATACTCATACCTATTGTTTCACCACTAATTTTGGATATTGCATTCTCCATGTAGTAAGTTCAAGTTGTCGTAAATACCTATAACAGTTGGTGAAAATGAGTTACACATTAGATATTATTTGGCTACACTATTGTATACAATCAATTATTATAGGTTTATTCACATATAAAATCTTTCTTATGAGCCACTCTGAAATAGCCCTATGATAGACTTAGACTTTTGTATCCATTTTTTCCTCTTAAAGTTTTAAGATCACAATTCTTTCAACAAAGCTTATCCAAATCAGGCTTTATTGAAAATAATAATATTTTACTTGCAAGCATAACTCTTTAATAGGTATTCTCTTTTTAGGAACCAGATAATCCAGCAAAGCCACCATACAAGCCTGTGAAAAAGATTATAGCAAATCCCAAGCTACTATCATTGGTTGATGATTTAGTAAGGAAGTCGTAATGAAAAGGGCAACAACAATGCATCATGAAAACATGGTAGAAATGGTAGAATTGAAATAACGATAATGTAGTGTCAATCAAATGGAAGAATATGTCTGAGAAGCACGTACCCTGAATCATTGCTCAATTTCATGTTTACTACTTAATATTTCATTTTTTGCTCGGTTGTGAGGGTTTTACTTACTGCTGGATGATATATTAAATGGTAGATACAAATATGATATAATACTAGTTTGGGTACCACAAATTTTAATTTTTATTTATTTTGTTATTTAGATTTTTAATCCATGCGATTTTCATTGAGTAATAAGAATATATTGTGGTTTATGTGAACGATGATACTTTGAGACTACTTTTGTACAATTGCATAAACAACCTATATGTCCAATGAAGAATATGATGTTATAATAAAAAATAAAGATAATGTTATTTGATCATAATTGAAATGATAGAATATGTTTAGACTATTGTGTAACAGCATCCCTAATGGGGACTATCCTAATAAGGATAGTAATTGGATATTATATTCACTTACCACTTAGGAACAGTAGTCAACTACCATGTAGAAAATACTTTGCTTAATTCAAAATCTCATGTTAGTACTTAACCAAGATGTAGAAGCATGGGTAAGTGCATGACCCATCATGACTGATTTTACCATTTAAAATCTATGTATATATTTTCATATATTATTCTATATATTTCATTTAAAAAATATATGTTAGATATCATTCTATATAAATCTTATATATTATTCCTTTTTATAAATCTTTTATTTTTCATAAATATTTTTTATGTAGCTCTTCTATATATTTTTTGTTGTACGCAAATTTTTTAATATATTTCTTCATATTTTATTTGAAATAATTTTAGACATTGGAGTAAAACTATATCTATATTATTATAACATATATGTTGTACATGTATCGATTATAAATAACACACCTCAAAATTCAATTATATCACACAAAAATATGAATATCGAAACAATGCAGAAATTAAGAGCAAGAAAATACCTAATCAATCAAATTATTATCAATTTGGATTTTTTGTGCTTGTAGTCCCTACTAGAATAGGTAATGATATTGATTATTATTATTACTATTGCATGTTGATTCATATAGTTAAAGGTTTAAAGAGTGGATCAATGAACTTCGACCTTAATCAGCCATTGAGTATGCTTCGATTGCTAAATGAAACCGAATCACTTTGAAATGAGATAAATGAATTGAAAATTCATTATCAGTGAGATTTTTGGTGTAACAGCTAGGAATACCAACAAGTTAGCTAGTAGGAAGGCGTGTATCACTTTATCTTTATATCAATGCATCACTTTAATTTTGTATAGTTCTTAGATTTTTATGAACATTTGAATTTTTATTTCCATTTATTGAACTAGTATTTTTGTTACAAGCAAACTAAAAAACATTACGTGAAATACGCTACATTACATAAAATAAACAGAAAACTACTCACACGAAATAATAAAAAACTTATAACATCACATAAAACATAAGATATAATATAACATAGGACCAGGTCCGGCCCAAGGGGCAGGCAAGATAGGCCCGGGCCTAGGGTAATGCATAGGGGGTGTAACGACCTGGTATTTTGAACCATTCAGATCGACAATCATCCACTCATGTCAGACTTGAATTGCTCAAAACAACAGATTGTTAATTTTATATTTGGCAAAACTTAGCATATACAAAAAATAAAATCAATCATAGAATCACAAACATTGAGTAATACAACAATAAGCAGCGGAATAGATAAATAGTAGTTCATGAAGCTACTACAAAGAGTATAAAACAAGATACAATAGAAATCTCACATAGAGAGTAGTCTCTAATACATAAGCAAATGTCAGGTCTAAATATAAACAACTGGAAAATGAGATAATTGCAAAGATGAATAGATAAGAGACAGATCTTCAAGAAAAACTCCAAGCTCCGAAGGTGGGTCTCAAATGCTGTGACACTCAGTCTGACCCAAGCATAAAGCAAAACACGAAACACTCGAGTCAGGATTAACATTCTTATACAAGTAAATCAACTCAAGTGAAATGTCAAGTGAAATACAAAATAACTTAAAGGATGTTTGGAATTCCCATTCTCTAAGGATCCGTTAAACTATCTACATACATAGTACAATACGCTACATATATAATGTCTATAGTAAAGTAAAGTATTAAAATAGCGTTAAGGCGTTACCCATATCCCCCTTAACGCATTTATATAAATGTCGTAGTCTATATAGTATATTGTAAAGTCCACCAAACCGGTGGGCTACCAGGGAGCACTCCATAGGTACGACACAAAACAAACTTGTAGAAGGCGCGATAAGGCATGTGACAAGGCACGCGAGGCAATGCTAGGGTAGGATTCTACCGTTTGCACTCCCGCACTGGTGGTAACGCATAGCAACTACTACCGCCCACCTCGAGACACACTCCCAAATCAAAGGTGCACCCTGTCAAATCACAAAGTAAAAGAATGGTATCGAAAAAGCATGCTCGATCAGAGGTGCGACCTCACTTGGCTCGGTATAGCTCCTGTTTTAGCCACATCAAGCCGACTTGCGGGAGTCAGGGCTGCGTTAATACCTCATAAAGAAACTTCGCCAAACCATCCTACTTCGTTCTGGAATCTCCACCATGTACACGGTTGTTAAAGTAGTTTTCGGTATTGGCAGAGAGTATGACAATATCCGATCCCGGTCTCTTTAACAACCAAACTCTTATTTCACACCATGGTCATTTTTATTTCAAACAGTACATACTTCATATCAAAATATCATATTTATTTCAAAATCATATCACTTTCGAAATCATATTCACTTCCAAAATCATAACCACAAATTAGTTTAAATCATCGTATCAAAATATTCACATTTAAATCCAGTAAATCTAAATCATAACAGTTCCAACTTAAACAATTTAAATATTGAAAATAGGTTATATATATATATTTAAATAGTCATAAATTAAAATTAGTTTATATATTTTTAAAATAGGTTATAGTTTAAAATAGTTTATATATTAAAAAGAGTTATATATTAAAAATAGTTTATATATTAAAAAGAATTTATACCGAAAATAGTTTTAAATTAGAATTGTTTCTTCCAATTCCAAAAATCGATTCAAATTCTCATTAAACCATTTTAATTTATATCAATTTCAAATCTAGGTTTGAACTTCAAATTCAAAGCACTTCCAATTCAATAGGTTTCAAAGTTTAAACATTCAAACAATTCATAGTAACTCAATATGATAAATTTATATTTCAAAATTCAACTTTAATTTAAATTAACTTTGAAAATATTCATTTTATCACTTTCATAAGCATTTAAATAAAATCCCAGATTACAAATTTAAATCAAAATTAAATATTAAATATCTAAGTTTAATTTATTTAATTCTGAAATATTCACTTAATCACCTTTTATGAAAATTTAAATAAAATCTCAAATTCAAACTTAAATCAAATTTATTATTCAATTTCAATTTTTATTTAAATTTGAATATATTCATTTAAATCACCTTAATCAGAATAAAGTTATAAAGTCATAAAATTATATTCTTAAAATCTCAACATCAATAAGTTCAAATCAATTCTTATTTATCCAATTCTTAAACAAATAATATTTCAAATCAATTTCAGTTTATCTTTCCAACCATACTTTATTAAATTTATTAGAAAAATCTATTTTTAAAATATTAATATAATTTTCTATAAATACTTAAACATATTATATATATACTAATTAAATTAAATCTAATTATTAAATTTTATTTTATATTAAATCTTATCTTATATATTTAAAAATGATAAAATTATAAGTAAAATCTTAAAATTTATATTTTCAAAACTAACTTATAAATTTAAAATTTTCAAATATAAAATTTTAAAAATCTAAATTTTACACATATATAAAAATAAAATATATATTATATTTTAAAAATAAATATTTATTAAAATCCGTATATTTCCTTTCAAAACAATGGAAATCATTTTCAAAAATAGACCAACGGTGTCTGTGTATAGTTTTCTATCCTATGGTCAAGTGATACAGATATTTATCATTTCAATCCGCCATAATTTAAATTTACGGGTATATATCATTTCAGCCCGCAATCCCAAATTTTCAAAATCAACGAAAATCGCTTTGTTTTATCATTTCAACCCATAACGATTTTCCATAATCTATAAGATCGTTCGGGTATGTATCATTTCAACCCATAGGGAACAGGGAACTTGTAGTGAGAATAATAGCATAAAATAACATAGCATATCAATGGCAAATATGATCAAAATTGTCAAATTAAATATAATGTACACATACTAACAGGTTATTGGTGTCAATAATGTCAATTATAATAGGTGAACAAATGCGATCAATATCATATCATATTTAAATGATTTGGTTACTAACGAATTAAATTTTAACAATATATTTAAATCGTCATTTCATGTGAATTTAATTTACTAAATATAAGAATGTTAATCGTGAGCGATTGCTCACCTTTAGAGGCTAGAGAAAACAATGAGAATGGGAAGCACGAACACGGATACACACGAACAAGCTAGAGTTGCGGAAATAATCTCCGAACAGCAATTGAAACCAACAAAGCAAGGTGGACGAACTTGGATTTGATGAAAATACAATATATATTATATATTATATATTTTTTCAAAAATCAATATTCAATTTAAAACACATAGCAAAATAATATATATATATATATATATATTAAAATCAATATTAAATTTAAACCCATACTAAAATAAAATAAACCTTTAAATTATCTTTGAAAATTAAAATAGATAAAATAAAACCTTAATAATCATTACATATTATATTTCAAATCATAATTTCTTAAAACACATATTAAAATTAAAATAAAACCTTTATATTAATTTTGAAAATCAAACCACATTCATTTTGCAAACAGTGACCCAAACACATTATATTTTAAAACAAACAGTTTTTTTAGGCCAGACCAAAACACATATAATAATAGAGAAGTTCGGCACCGGAGGCTAGGCTACTACGATTGGTTGGGCTTGCGCTATGGGTTCGGAGGTGTAGGCGGCTGCTTGGAGGGGCTGTTGTGCACGGGCCAGTGGGAAATGGAGGCGGAGATGTTCTGGCTGCTGGTGGAATAAGGGCTGAAGGGGCTGCTTGCGGCTATTAGGAGGGAGAGAGTGGGGAGTGGTGACTGTGTGGGTGTTCTGGAGGATGGCGTGGAGATGCAAGGTGGCAGTGGGAGTGGAAAAGGCGCGGTCAAGGAGAAAGGTGATGGGAGGGGACAGCGGCCAGTAGGATGGCGTGGCTGAGGCGCGAGCTGCTCGGTTGGTGAGAATATTTGGTCGGAGATGAAGGGATGTGGGCTAAGTTTCATGCAATAGGAGTGAGCAGACAAGATTGATGTGGCGGGGGATTCTGGCTGTGGGATGATGGTTGGAGAGGGAAGCGGCGGGTGGTGGAATGGAGTTTGTCTCGGTAGCGTGGGAGGATGGGTTCGGCAGTGAGGTTTGAGGCAGAGGGCATGGATATTGATGACGTTCAGGACTCGGGCGGAGGCAAGATGGCAGATAACGTGTGCGGTGAGGGGAAAATGGGTTGTTCAAGGAGGCAGATCGGCAGGTGTAAGGGAGAGGCTTTGGTGGCGGACTCGGCTGTGGTGGACTGTCGAAGGCTGCAAGGTGGACAGTCATGGTGCTTGGGTTTCGCGTGGGTGATGGGGCCATGGGCCGATTAGGAGAGAGGGGACAGGTAGGTTCTCATGCAAATAAAGGAAAACATAAATAAATTGTTTTTTCCCTCAAATGAAGAAAAGAAGAGTGAGTTCCATGAGTTTTGAGATTTTCGAGATTTCTGTGTTTCCTTCTGAGATTTTTATATGATTGTTTATCTGAATTATATTATGAGTAAATTTTAAGAAGGAAAAAGTTATATTGAATTGGAGTTATTCATGAGTTAACCTTGAGACAAAATCGTTTAATTTACTTTCTCGTATGCCCGAAGAGTACAAAAACGTGTATTTTATATAGAAAATAATTTGTCTGCGAAAACTTGGTTTTAAATTTTTTTTTGAAAATCGTTTGGAAAATAAACCTTCGAAATTTCTCTTTATTATAGAGAATATATAATTTTTATAGTTTTGAAAACAAGTTTTTGCAAACAAATTATTTTCTATATAAAATACACGTTTTTGCACTCTTCGGGCGTACGAGAAAGTGAATTAAACGATCTAGTAAACGCATGTGTCTGTAACAACCCTGGTTTTGGTGATTACCTGTAATATTAAATTATAATGGTGGTTATAATTTAATATTGGAGAAAAAAATTGGAGATGCATTTGTTAAAATTGTCTATTTTAAATAAACAATGAGTTTTGGAGAATAAATTGGATTTAAGACTTCTTTGGTTGGGAATTAAGTTGAATAAATTGTGAATAATAGAAATATGTTAATTTGGGGTTAATAAATTAATTATGTAATTTATTTCAACAATGACGTCCCACCCTGAGACCCACACTAACAAAGAGTATTACTAGGTAATACTGTCTGCTAGTGCAGAGAATAGGGCTGTTTAGGAGCGACCATCCATAGATTTGTCTTAAACATGTATTGAATACGTCGACTGGGTGCTCTAAATTTTTTCCTTTTATCCTTTTCAAGTGGATCCACATACTCAATATATGTTTACAAAACTATGGTGGCTATAGGATCTATTCAGAACAAAACACAATATAAATAATCAACACAGATCACAGAACATCAAACACAGTCATATATGCATATACATCAAGTACAATACATAGTGTCATACATGGGTGGTTATACAACCACAATATATACATACATCAAGTCCCCACAAAAGAATATACATAACCAAGTCAAGTTATCACACTATAAGATGAACTACACATAAACTATGCCTAATCTAAAAAAAGGTCGATAGAAGGTTCCATAGAAAAGAACTAAGCTGTTAGTCCTTGAGGAGTTGGTTTTGATGACAACAACCTTAGAATAGATTATAAAATATAAATAATAACATTACAAGTTTAGATATATATGTATATACAGGATCTAACCATGCAGGTATCAAGAATGAAGACTGTACAGTATAGAGATTCAAGATATAGAGGTAGAAGACTCATGAGTATCAAGATTATCAAGAGTTCAAGGTTAAGTTTGTTTTATTAGGAATATTTGTTAAAACTCGTAGAAAAGCACTGACATCTTAATATCCAATTTATTCATGGAATGGAATCCACTTCGAGCCCGTTAAAGGGATGTAACCCTAAGTAGGATGGAACCTACGAAAATCTAGTGGGACATTGTTTTGTATCCACTAATTTTAATTCAAATGATTTTACAAAATTATCTTGTTTTCAAAATGATTTCAAAACTTTCCTTTTAAAAGATTCAAAACTCTCTGTCCTGATTTTAAATAATTTTAGCCTCAAAAACATCTTTATTTTCTTAGTCAAATTACTCCTGATTTTAAACTATCTTTTCAAATAATAACTTTTAAATATTTATACTTAGATTTAAATATAAAATTATAGTTAAATTATGTATATATTGTTCTTTATATTTGCTTATGTATTTTAACTATAGTTAAGTATATTTATAAAGTTTAAAATAATTTTAATATAAAATAGAGGTTATTTTCAAAGAAAACCAAAACACCAAAAATCCCTTTGGGATGTCGACATGCCCATATACCCCATGTCGACATAGTGTCAGTTGGCTTCAAAATTCAAATTTCAAAAGAAATGTCTATTCGCCATAACTCTTCACGAATGGACATGACTGTTGTTCTTCTATAAATAGGGGTCAGTTTCAACGAATCTTATATCATATTTTTCTGGTTTTCACTCCTCTTCTTCTTCCACATTTCTTAATACAAAATCATACCATTACTCTGCCGAAATCAACATCGAATCATACTCGATTACTTCTAGTTTGATTCTCCATCACTATCTCTACAAGGTTCTCAATGCTATTTAGAGTTATAGGCTTCTTTGTAATCTATCTAGCGAGAAAAGGTGTGATTGTAGCCTTGGAAATCAATCAAGCGAGAAAAGGTGTGATTGTAGCCTTGGAAATCAATTGGGTGAACTTGTTGCTCTGGAAATCAAGTATCTCTACCCAGAGGATTGTTATTATGGAGGGTGTACCTCGTAGCCTTGAAACCGAGGGTTGTAATTGTTGAATTTGCTTTGAAAGGAAATCCGTACTTAGTTGTGCGGGACTGGATGTAGGGTAACCCCGAACCAGTATAAAATCCGGTGTGTTCTTTCCTTTACTGCATTTACTTTATTTCTGCATCTGTGTTTGATTCTGTGATTATATCTGTGTCTGAATTTTACATACATCTGTGTACAAATTAACATAAACTTAAAAAATTTTAGTAATTTCTTAAAAACACTATTCACCCCCCTCTAGTGTTATTCCTAGCCTTAAGATCCGTAATCCGCATTTCTCACATTTGGTATCAGAGCTTTGTTTTCAAAAGTTTCATAATCTGAATTTTGAAAAGTTTTAAAATGGATACTAACACTAGTACTGCTATTTCCACCAACACTAGTTCATTTGTAGAAGGTCAGTCTACTGCCAGACCACCACTCTTTAATGGCAGTAACTATGCATATTGGGCATGTAGGATGAAAATATATTTACAATCTGTAGGATTAGAAACATGGAATATCACACAAACTGAATATTCTGAACCCACAATTAATTTTGCACAGTGGGCCACTGAGCAAAAGACTGTTGCACAAAATAATTCTAAAGCAATGAATATTTTGTTTTGTTCACTTGAAAGAAATGAATTTAATAGAGTGTCAGTTTGTAAGTCTGCATATGAAATCTGGAAAACTTTGCAAGTAACTCACGAAGGAACAAGCAAAGTTAAACAGACCAAAATTTCCATGCTCACAAATCAGTTTCAGTTATTTAAAATGAATACTAATGAGTCTATTTTGGATATGTATAGTCGATTTCAAGATATTGTGCATTCTTTAATATCTTTGGGAAAGGAATTTTTGGAAGAAGATCAAGTCAGAATTTTTTTGAATTCTCTCACTCCAGAATGGGATCAAAAGACACTTGCGATTGAAGAGGCAAATGACATCAGTACTTTAAAGATAGAAGAATTGATAGGAAATCTAATGTCCTTTGAAGTTCAAATGATCGGGAGAAGAGAAAGCAAAGCATCTGAGAAGAAATCAATGGCATTCAATGCATTAACTGATGGATCAGATTCAAACAGTGATAATGATGAAGAGATAGCATTTATGACCAGGAATGTTCGGAAATTTCTGAAATACAGAAAGATGAATAATCTCAAGAGAAACAACTTTAAGAATTCTGGTAATCAGACTACAGTACCAAACTTTGTCAAATGCTTCAATTGTGACGAACCAGGTCATATCAAAAGAGATTGTCTGTATCCAGATAGGTAGAATCCTCCTATGAACAATGAACCAGCAAAGAAACGGAAGCATGCATTTACTGCTACTCTAGATGACTCAGACTCGTCCTCAAGTGATGATGATCAAAAGACGGATAATTCGAATTTGTGTTTCACTGTAGTTCACGACTCCGACGAATTCAAAGAAATGGATTCAGAAAAAGGTACACGTTTACAATACAATTGGTTGAAATTGCTTGCATAGAATTAGTTGCTTGATTGTTTGATTGATTGATTTTGAATTGATATGTTGTTTGAATTTTAAAATTTATTTTCTATTTTTACTATTTTATTATTATTATTATTATTTTTGACACATTCTGAAATATATTATAAGTATAATAATATTTCAGAAATATAGACATTAATAATAATATTTATATATACATATGTATATTAGATAACTTAGGAAAATCATGTCATGAAAATTCAAAAGCACATGTCGACATGGCCCCTACCACGATGTCGACATGCCTACCTGAATTTGAATTTCAAATTTTGAATTCAAATGTTTGAATTTCCCTCCACCTTTTCACTTCATTTATTTCTCTGAAAATATACCTTTTGACTAGAGAATATGTCCTTTGAAAGTCTATTTATTCACTATCTTTTATCATATCTTTTCACTTTCATTTTCAAACTCAAACTCTCTCTTCATATCCTCAAGCTCTCTACTCTCTACTCTAATGGCTTCTTCAAGCAACACCTCAACCATGAGAATTTCTAGAAAAATCAAAGAGCAATTACAAAATGATCCGGAGGCAATTAAAGCATACATCAATTATGCTAATTATGCCAAAGTCCATCCCGGAAAATTTGCTATTTTTCAAGATTTTTCTTCTTATGAAATTGATTCTCTTTTTGCAAACAATGGTGTTTTAAGTCTTATTGACTCATCTCAAAATGATTTTGTTTGCTATCCCAATCTTGTCAAAATCTTCTATGCTAATTTAAACCGTGGTTTTTATAATGGAAATGAGAATGAAATTTGGAGTAGTGTCAAAGGCACTCAAATTGTTTTAAATTGTGATCTTTTGGGTACCATTCTTAATTGCAAAAGCACGGGAATGGATCTTTCTAGTTTTAAAATCGATGAACATGATCATGAGACATTTCATCATATTTTTGAAGGAGATGAAAACTTTGAATTTAAAAACCGAAACTTTCTTCTTAAAGCAAGGATTGTCAATCTTCTCTTACAACATACTTTGGCCCCAAGATCGGGAAATTTTAACAATCCTACCTTAAAAGTGTGCAAAGCACTTTTTGCTATTTTCGGAAACTATGATATTAATTGGGCGCAAGTTATTTTGGATGAACTTCGTCCTAAAAATTTTGAAATGGGAGAAAACACTTTATATCATGGAATTTACCTTACTCGGATTTTCAACTATTTTGGAGTGGATTTCAAAGGTGAAGAATTTGTCTCTAGAAAAGTTTTTAATATTTCTCTCATGATAATCCCATATGTTTTTCAACCTTATGAGACTCTTACCGAAAAAGAAGAGCGTTTGGCTCATGAAGAAATGGAAGAGGAAGAAGAAGAAGAAAGGGATGAAATGGAAATAGAAGAAGAAGGTGAAACATCCTTAGAAAGTATTGAATATCCTTCCAATCCATCCAACAAAACCCTTCTCAAAAACCAAAAGATAATTGTGGAAAATCAACGGATTTTAAAACGATCTGTTAGTAAGAAGTTGGATAACATGTCTTCAAAGATGAACAAGTTCTTTTCAAAAGTCAGCAAGAAACTTGGATTATCTTCATCATCTTCATCCTCTAACTAGTTTTATCTTTTAGTATCTTATTGTATTTGTCTTAGTTTGTTTTATTTCGAATGTTCGTGTAGTTCTTTATGTTTAATCATTGTATTATCCTATTATGCAATGAAATTGAATTTCCTTCCTGTCATCCAGCTTATTTTATATCTTGAATAAATGTTAGTATAGTATAGAAATATATATACATCATTATTCACAAAATATAATTATCATCAAAATTCACTATAGTATGTCGACATACCTCTCTAGACCATGTCGACATGTACTGGTCAGAAGTGATTATAGATTTTGAATTTGAAAAACTACCAAATGTCTATTCATTTCAAATGAATTTCTACACCTATACATACCTTTTTCTTCCAGAAATCTTCATTGAAATTTATTTTTCATTCTCTATATCCTTCATTTCTTTCTCTAATTCAATTATGGTCAATCCTATTCATAATCTATCTGAAAATCTTGAAGAAACGCTCAATTCTTTCAAGAATATTCTCTCTATCATCCTCCGTAATCAACGTCACTTAGAATTGAGTCAAATACAGATGATCAAGGAACAAGAGAGACACTTCGATGCAATTCGTTGGATGATCTCCTCCCTGCACAAGGATGATAATGAAGCACATCCCCCTGTTTCTCTATCTGTTGATAATGAGAATTGGGATGCCATCAAACAAGACCCTATCTTTGGAGAAGAAGGATGGGTTGATGTTCCTCGTAACGTTTAATTTTCTTTCTTTGTTTGATTTGTCTGAATTAATTTGTTTGATTTAATTTAGTTTGATTTGATACTTTGTGTGGATTGATTTTATTTGGCTTGAAGATTGGTGTGTGAAACATATATAAATATACACTGAAATGAATATAGTCTTTAATTAAGTTATTATGCTCATAAGTATCATTATTTCTTAATCTATATATTATATATTCTGTTGTATAGTTTATCAATGCAGGTACTAAAGTCCAAGAGTAAGGGGGAGTAAATTTTTGTTGATGACAAAGGGGGAGAAATATAAAATAGGGTAGTTAGGCATAGATTAAGGGGGAGTTGTTAGTTTTAGGAGGAGTTATTAGGATAGAAGGAATATTTTATAAACAAAGGTTGTCATCATCAAAAAGGGGGAGATTGTTAGTCCCTGAGGAGTTGGTTTTGATGACAACAACCTTGGAATAGATTATAAAATATAAATACTAACATTACAAGTTTAGATATATATGTATATGCAGGATCTAACCATGTAGGTATCAAGAATGAAGACTGTACAATATAGAGATTCAAGATATAGAGATAGAAGACTCATGAGTTTAAGATTATCAAGAGTTCAAGAGTTCAAGGTTAAGTTTGTTTTATTAGGAATATTTGTTAAAACTCGCAGAAAAGCACTGGCATCTTAATATCCAATTTATTCGTGGAATGGAATCCACTTCGAGCCCGTTAAAGGGATGGAACCCTAAGTAGGATGGAACCTACGAAAATCTAGTGGGACATTGTTTTGTATCCACTAATTTTAATTCAAATGATTTTACAAAATTATCTTGTTTTCAAAATGATATCAAAACTTTCCTTTTAAACGATTCAAAACTCTCTGTCCTGATTTTAAATAATTTTAGCCTCAAAAACATCTTTATTTTCTTAGTCAAATTACTCCTGATTTTAAACTATCTTTTCAAATAATAACTTTTAAATATTTATACTTAGATTTAAATATAAAATTATAGTTAAATTATGTATATATTGTTCTTTATATTTGCTTATGTATTTTAACTATAGTTAAGTATATTTATAAAGTTTAAAATAATTTTAATATAAAATAAGGTTATTTTCAAAGAAAACCAAAACACCAAAAATCCCTTTGGGATGTCGACATGCCCATATACCCCATGTCGACATAGTGTCAGTTGGCTTCAAAATTCAAATTTCAAAAGAAATGTCTATTCGCCATAACTCTTCACGAATGGACATGACTGTTGTTCTTCTATAAATAGGGGTCAGTTTCAACGAATCTTATATCATATTTTTCTGGTTTTCACTCCTCTTCTTCTTCCACATTTCTTAATACAAAATCATACCATTACTCTGCCGAAATCAACATCGAATCATACTCGATTACTTCTAGTTTGATTCTCCATCACTATCTCTACAAGGTTCTCAATGCTATTTAGAGTTATAGGCTTCTTTGTAATCTATCTAGCGAGAAAAGGTGTGATTGTAGCCTTGGAAATCAATCAAGCGAGAAAAGGTGTGATTGTAGCCTTGGAAATCAATTGGGTGAACTTGTTGCTCCAGAAATCAAGTATCTCTACCCAGAGGATTGTTATTCTGGAGGGTGTACCTCGTAGCCTTGAAACCGAGGGTTGTAATTGTTGAATTTGCTTTGAAAGGAAATCCGTACTTAGTTGTGCGGGACTGGATGTAGGGTAACCCCGAACCAGTATAAAATCCGGTGTGTTCTTTCCTTTACTGCATTTACTTTATTTCTGCATCTGTGTTTGATTCTGTGATTATATCTGTGTCTGAATTTTACATACATCTGTGTACAAATTAACATAAACTTAAAAAATTTTAGTAATTTCTTAAAAACACTATTCACCCCCCTCTAGTGTTATTCCTAGCCTTAAGATCCGTAATCCGCATTTCTCACATTTGGTATCAGAGCTTTGTTTTCAAAAGTTTCATAATCTGAATTTTGAAATTTTTTAAAATGGATATTAACACTAGTACTGCTATTTCCACCAACACTAGTTCATTTGTAGAAGGTCAGTCTACTGCCAGACCACCACTTTTTAATGGCAGTAACTATGCATATTGGGCATGTAGGATGAAAATATATTTACAATCTGTAGGATTAGAAACATGGAATATCACACAAACTGAATATTCTGAACCCACAATTAATTTTGCACAGTGGGCCACTGAGCAAAAGACTGTTGCACAAAATAATTCTAAAGCAATGAATATTTTGTTTTGTTCACTTGAAAGAAATGAATTTAATAAAGTGTCAGTTTGTAAGTCTGCATATGAAATCTGGAAAACTTTGCAAGTAACTCACGAAGGAACAAGCAAAGTTAAACAGACCAAAATTTCCATGCTCACAAATCAGTTTCAGTTATTTAAAATGAATACTAATGAGTCTATTTCGGATATGTATAGTCGATTTCAAGATATTGTGCATTCTTTAATATCTTTGGGAAAGGAATTTTTGGAAGAAGATCAAGTCAGAATTTTTTTGAATTCTCTCACTCCAGAATGGGATCAAAAGACACTTGCGATTGAAGAGGCAAATGACATCAGTACTTTAAAGATAGAAGAATTGATAGGAAATCTAATGTCCTTTGAAGTTCAAATGATCGGGAGAAGAGAAAGCAAAGCATCTGAGAAGAAATCAATGGCATTCAATGCATTAACTGATGGATCAGATTCAAACAGTGATAATGATGAAGAGATAGCATTTATGACCAGGAATGTTCGGAAATTTCTGAAATACAGAAAGATGAATAATCTCAAGAGAAACAACTTTAAGAATTCTGGTAATCAGACTACAGTACCAAACTTTGTCAAATGCTTCAATTGTGACGAACCAGGTCATATCAAAAGAGATTGTCTGTATCCAGATAGGTAGAATCCTCCTATGAACAATGAACCAGCAAAGAAACGGAAGCATGCATTTACTGCTACTCTAGATGACTCAGACTCGTCCTCAAGTGATGATGATCAAAAGACGGATAATTCGAATTTGTGTTTCACTGTAGTTCACGACTCCGACGAATTCAAAGAAATGGATTCAGAAAAAGGTACACGTTTACAATACAATTGGTTGAAATTGCTTGCATAGAATTAGTTGCTTGATTGTTTGATTGATTGATTTTGAATTGATATGTTGTTTGAATTTTAAAATTTATTTTCTATTTTTACTATTTTATTATTATTATTATTATTTTTGACACATTCTGAAATATATTATAAGTATAATAATATTTCAGAAATATAGACATTAATAATAATATTTATATATACATATGTATATTAGATAACTTAGGAAAATCATGTCATGAAAATTCAAAAGCACATGTCGACATGGCCCCTACCACGATGTCGACATGCCTACCTGAATTTGAATTTCAAATTTTGAATTCAAATGTTTGAATTTCCCTCCACCTTTTCACTTCATTTATTTCTCTGAAAATATACCTTTTGACTAGAGAATATGTCCTTTGAAAGTCTATTTATTCACTATCTTTTATCATATCTTTTCACTTTCATTTTCAAACTCAAACTCTCTCTTCATATCCTCAAGCTCTCTACTCTCTACTCTAATGGCTTCTTCAAGCAACACCTCAACCATGAGAATTTCTAGAAAAATCAAAGAGCAATTACAAAATGATCCGGAGGCAATTAAAGCATACATCAATTATGCTAATTATGCCAAAGTCCATCCCGGAAAATTTGCTATTTTTCAAGATTTTTCTTCTTATGAAATTGATTCTCTTTTTGCAAACAATGGTGTTTTAAGTCTTATTGACTCATCTCAAAATGATTTTGTTTGCTATCCCAATCTTGTCAAAATCTTCTATGCTAATTTAAATCGTGGTTTTTATAATGGAAATGAGAATGAAATTTGGAGTAGTGTCAAAGGCACTCAAATTGTTTTAAATTGTGATCTTTTGGGTACCATTCTTAATTGCAAAAGCACGGGAATGGATCTTTCTAGTTTTAAAATCGATGAACATGATCATGAGACATTTCATCATATTTTTGAAGGAGATGAAAACTTTGAATTTAAAAACCGAAACTTTCTTCTTAAAGCAAGGATTGTCAATCTTCTCTTACAACATACTTTGGCCCCAAGATCGGGAAATTTTAACAATCCTACCTTAAAAGTGTGCAAAGCACTTTTTGCTATTTTCGGAAACTATGATATTAATTGGGCGCAAGTTATTTTGGATGAACTTCGTCCTAAAAATTTTGAAATGGGAGAAAACACTTTATATCATGGAATTTACCTTACTCGGATTTTCAACTATTTTGGAGTGGATTTCAAAGGTGAAGAATTTGTCTCTAGAAAAGTTTTTAATATTTCTCTCATGATAATCCCATATGTTTTTCAACCTTATGAGACTCTTACCGAAAAAGAAGAGCGTTTGGCTCATGAAGAAATGGAAGAGGAAGAAGAAGAAGAAAGGGATGAAATGGAAATAGAAGAAGAAGGTGAAACATCCTTAGAAAGTATTGAATATCCTTCCAATCCATCCAACAAAACCCTTCTCAAAAACCAAAAGATAATTGTGGAAAATCAACGGATTTTAAAACGATCTGTTAGTAAGAAGTTGGATAACATGTCTTCAAAGATGAACAAGTTCTTTTCAAAAGTCAGCAAGAAACTTGGATTATCTTCATCATCTTCATCCTCTAACTAGTTTTATCTTTTAGTATCTTATTGTATTTGTCTTAGTTTGTTTTATTTCGAATGTTCGTGTAGTTCTTTATGTTTAATCATTGTATTATCCTATTATGCAATGAAATTGAATTTCCTTCCTGTCATCCAGCTTATTTTATATCTTGAATAAATGTTAGTATAGTATAGAAATATATATACATCATTATTCACAAAATATAATTATCATCAAAATTCACTATAGTATGTCGACATACCTCTCTAGACCATGTCGACATGTACTGGTCAGAAGTGATTATAGATTTTGAATTTGAAAAACTACCAAATGTCTATTCATTTCAAATGAATTTCTACACCTATACATACCTTTTTCTTCCAGAAATCTTCATTGAAATTTATTTTTCATTCTCTATATCCTTCATTTCTTTCTCTAATTCAATTATGGTCAATCCTATTCATAATCTATCTGAAAATCTTGAAGAAACGCTCAATTCTTTCAAGAATATTCTCTCTATCATCCTCCGTAATCAACGTCACTTAGAATTGAGTCAAATACAGATGATCAAGGAACAAGAGAGACACTTCGATGCAATTCGTTGGATGATCTCCTCCCTGCACAAGGATGATAATGAAGCACATCCCCCTGTTTCTCTATCTGTTGATAATGAGAATTGGGATGCCATCAAACAAGACCCTATCTTTGGAGAAGAAGGATGGGTTGATGTTCCTCGTAACGTTTAATTTTCTTTCTTTGTTTGATTTGTCTGAATTAATTTGTTTGATTTAATTTAGTTTGATTTGATACTTTGTGTGGATTGATTTTATTTGGCTTGAAGATTGGTGTGTGAAACATATATAAATATACACTGAAATGAATATAGTCTTTAATTAAGTTATTATGCTCATAAGTATCATTATTTCTTAATCTATATATTATATATTCTGTTGTATAGTTTATCAATGCAGGTACTAAAGTCCAAGAGTAAGGGGGAGTAAATTTTTGTTGATGACAAAGGGGGAGAAATATAAAATAGGGTAGTTAGGCATAGATTAAGGGGGAGTTGTTAGTTTTAGGAGGAGTTATTAGGATAGAAGGAATATTTTATAAACAAAGGTTGTCATCATCAAAAAGGGGGAGATTGTTAGTCCCTGAGGAGTTGGTTTTGATGACAACAACCTTGGAATAGATTATAAAATATAAATACTAACATTACAAGTTTAGATATATATGTATATGCAGGATCTAACCATGTAGGTATCAAGAATGAAGACTGTACAATATAGAGATTCAAGATATAGAGATAGAAGACTCATGAGTTTAAGATTATCAAGAGTTCAAGAGTTCAAGGTTAAGTTTGTTTTATTAGGAATATTTGTTAAAACTCGCAGAAAAGCACTGGCATCTTAATATCCAATTTATTCGTGGAATGGAATCCACTTCGAGCCCGTTAAAGGGATGGAACCCTAAGTAGGATGGAACCTACGAAAATCTAGTGGGACATTGTTTTGTATCCACTAATTTTAATTCAAATGATTTTACAAAATTATCTTGTTTTCAAAATGATATCAAAACTTTCCTTTTAAACGATTCAAAACTCTCTGTCCTGATTTTAAATAATTTTAGCCTCAAAAACATCTTTATTTTCTTAGTCAAATTACTCCTGATTTTAAACTATCTTTTCAAATAATAACTTTTAAATATTTATACTTAGATTTAAATATAAAATTATAGTTAAATTATGTATATATTGTTCTTTATATTTGCTTATGTATTTTAACTATAGTTAAGTATATTTATAAAGTTTAAAATAATTTTAATATAAAATAGAGGTTATTTTCAAAGAAAACCAAAACACCAAAAATCCCTTTGGGATGTCGACATGCCCATATACCCCATGTCGACATAGTGTCAGTTGGCTTCAAAATTCAAATTTCAAAAGAAATGTCTATTCGCCATAACTCTTCACGAATGGACATGACTGTTGTTCTTCTATAAATAGGGGTCAGTTTCAACGAATCTTATATCATATTTTTCTGGTTTTCACTCCTCTTCTTCTTCCACATTTCTTAATACAAAATCATACCATTACTCTGCCGAAATCAACATCGAATCATACTCGATTACTTCTAGTTTGATTCTCCATCACTATCTCTACAAGGTTCTCAATGCTATTTAGAGTTATAGGCTTCTTTGTAATCTATCTAGCGAGAAAAGGTGTGATTGTAGCCTTGGAAATCAATCAAGCGAGAAAAGGTGTGATTGTAGCCTTGGAAATCAATTGGGTGAACTTGTTGCTCCAGAAATCAAGTATCTCTACCCAGAGGATTGTTATTCTGGAGGGTGTACCTCGTAGCCTTGAAACCGAGGGTTGTAATTGTTGAATTTTCTTTGAAAGGAAATCCGTACTTAGTTGTGCGGGACTGGATGTAGGGTAACCCCGAACCAGTATAAAATCCGGTGTGTTCTTTCCTTTACTGCATTTACTTTATTTCTGCATCTGTGTTTGATTCTGTGATTATATCTGTGTCTGAATTTTACATACATCTGTGTACAAATTAACATAAACTTAAAATTTTTTAGTAATTTCTTAAAAACACTATTCACCCCCCTCTAGTGTTATTCCTAGCCTTAAGATCCGTAATCCGCATTTCTCACATTTGGTATCAGAGCTTTGTTTTCAAAAGTTTCATAATCTGAATTTTGAAATTTTTTAAAATGGATACTAACACTAGTACTGCTATTTCCACCAACACTAGTTCATTTGTAGAAGGTCAGTCTACTGCCAGACCACCACTTTTTAATGGCAGTAACTATGCATATTGGGCATGTAGGATGAAAATATATTTACAATCTGTAGGATTAGAAACATGGAATATCACACAAACTGAATATTCTGAACCCACAATTAATTTTGCACAGTGGGCCACTGAGCAAAAGACTGTTGCACAAAATAATTCTAAAGCAATGAATATTTTGTTTTGTTCACTTGAAAGAAATGAATTTAATAGAGTGTCAGTTTGTAAGTCTGCATATGAAATCTGGAAAACTTTGCAAGTAACTCACGAAGGAACAAGCAAAGTTAAACAGACCAAAATTTCCATGCTCACAAATCAGTTTCAGTTATTTAAAATGAATACTAATGAGTCTATTTCGGATATGTATAGTCGATTTCAAGATATTGTGCATTCTTTAATATCTTTGGGAAAGGAATTTTTGGAAGAAGATCAAGTCAGAATTTTTTTGAATTCTCTCACTCCAGAATGGGATCAAAAGACACTTGCGATTGAAGAGGCAAATGACATCAGTACTTTAAAGATAGAAGAATTGATAGGAAATCTAATGTCCTTTGAAGTTCAAATGATCGGGAGAAGAGAAAGCAAAGCATCTGAGAAGAAATCAATGGCATTCAATGCATTAACCGATGGATCAGATTCAAACAGTGATAATGATGAAGAGATAGCATTTATGACCAGGAATGTTCGGAAATTTCTGAAATACAGAAAGATGAATAATCTCAAGAGAAACAACTTTAAGAATTCTGGTAATCAGACTACAGTACCAAACTTTGTCAAATGCTTCAATTGTGACGAACCAGGTCATATCAAAAGAGATTGTCTGTATCCAGATAGGTAGAATCCTCCTATGAACAATGAACCAGCAAAGAAACGGAAGCATGCATTTACTGCTACTCTAGATGACTCAGACTCGTCCTCAAGTGATGATGATCAAAAGACGGATAATTCGAATTTGTGTTTCACTGTAGTTCACGACTCCGACGAATTCAAAGAAATGGATTCAGAAAAAGGTACACGTTTACAATACAATTGGTTGAAATTGCTTGCATAGAATTAGTTGCTTGATTGTTTGATTGATTGATTTTGAATTGATATGTTGTTTGAATTTTAAAATTTATTTTCTATTTTTACTATTATTTTATTATTATTATTATTATTTTTGACACATTCTGAAATATATTATAAGTATAATAATATTTCAGAAATATAGACATTAATAATAATATTTATATATACATATGTATATTAGATAACTTAGGAAAATCATGTCATGAAAATTCAAAAGCACATGTCGACATGGCCCCTACCACGATGTCGACATGCCTACCTGAATTTGAATTTCAAATTTTGAATTCAAATGTTTGAATTTCCCTCCACCTTTTCACTTCATTTATTTCTCTGAAAATATACCTTTTGACTAGAGAATATGTCCTTTGAAAGTCTATTTATTCACTATCTTTTATCATATCTTTTCACTTTCATTTTCAAACTCAAACTCTCTCTTCATATCCTCAAGCTCTCTACTCTCTACTCTAATGGCTTCTTCAAGCAACACCTCAACCATGAGAATTTCTAGAAAAATCAAAGAGCAATTACTCAATGATCCGGAGGCAATTAAAGCATACATCAATTATGCTAATTATGCCAAAGTCCATCCCGGAAAATTTGCTATTTTTCAAGATTTTTCTTCTTATGAAATTGATTCTCTTTTTGCAAACAATGGTGTTTTAAGTCTTATTGACTCATCTCAAAATGATTTTGTTTGCTATCCCAATCTTGTCAAAATCTTCTATGCTAATTTAAACCGTGGTTTTTATAATGGAAATGAGAATGAAATTTGGAGTAGTGTCAAAGGCACTCAAATTGTTTTAAATTGTGATCTTTTGGGTACCATTCTTAATTGCAAAAGCACGGGAATGGATCTTTCTAGTTTTAAAATCGATGAACATGATCATGAGACATTTCATCATATTTTTGAAGGAGATGAAAACTTTGAATTTAAAAACCGAAACTTTCTTCTTAAAGCAAGGATTGTCAATCTTCTCTTACAACATACTTTGGCCCCAAGATCGGGAAATTTTAACAATCCTACCTTAAAAGTGTGCAAAGCACTTTTTGCTATTTTCGGAAACTATGATATTAATTGGGCGCAAGTTATTTTGGATGAACTTCGTCCTAAAAATTTTGAAATGGGAGAAAACACTTTATATCATGGAATTTACCTTACTCGGATTTTCAACTATTTTGGAGTGGATTTCAAAGGTGAAGAATTTGTCTCTAGAAAAGTTTTTAATATTTCTCTCATGATAATCCCATATGTTTTTCAACCTTATGAGACTCTTACCGAAAAAGAAGAGCGTTTGGCTCATGGAGAAATGGAAGAGGAAGAAGAAGAAGAAAGGGATGAAATGGAAATAGAAGAAGAAGGTGAAACATCCTTAGAAAGTATTGAATATCCTTCCAATCCATCCAATAAAACCCTTCTCAAAAACCAAAAGATAATTGTGGAAAATCAACGGATTTTAAAACGATCTGTTAGTAAGAAGTTGGATAACATGTCTTCAAAGATGAACAAGTTCTTTTCAAAAGTCAGCAAGAAACTTGGATTATCTTCATCATCTTCATCCTCTAACTAGTTTTATCTTTTAGTATCTTATTGTATTTGTCTTAGTTTGTTTTATTTCGAATGCTCGTGTAGTTCTTTATGTTTAATCATTGTATTATCCTATTATGCAATGAAATTGAATTTCCTTCCTGTCATCCAGCTTATTTTATATCTTGAATAAATGTTAGTATAGTATAGAAATATATATACATCATTATTCACAAAATAAAATTATCATCAAAATTCACTATAGTATGTCGACATACCTCTCTAGACCATGTCGACATGTACTGGTCAGAAGTGATTATAGATTTTGAATTTGAAAAACTACCAAATGTCTATTCATTTCAAATGAATTTCTACACCTATACATACCTTTTTCTTCCAGAAATCTTCATTGAAATTTATTTTTCATTCTCTATATCCTTCATTTCTTTCTCTAATTCAATTATGGTCAATCCTATTCATAATCTATCTGAAAATCTTGAAGAAACGCTCAATTCTTTCAAGAATATTCTCTTTATCATCCTCCGTAATCAACGTCACTTAGAATTGAGTCAAATACAGATGATCAAGGAACAAGAGAGACACTTCGATGCAATTCGTTGGATGATCTCCTCCCTGCACAAGGATGATAATGAAGCACATCCCCCTGTTTCTCTATCTGTTGATAATGAGAATTGGGATGCCATCAAACATGACCCTATCTTTGGAGAAGAAGGATGGGTTGATGTTCCTCGTAACGTTTAATTTTCTTTCTTTGTTTGATTTGTCTGAATTAATTTGTTTGATTTAATTTAGTTTGATTTGATACTTTGTGTGGATTGATTTTATTTGGCTTGAAGATTGGTGTGTGAAACATATATAAATATACACTGAAATGAATATAGTCTTTAATTAAGTTATTATGCTCATAAGTATCATTATTTCTTAATCTATATATTATATATTCTGTTGTATAGTTTATTAATGCAGGTACTAAAGTCCAAGAGTAAGGGGGAGTAAATTTTTGTTGATGACAAAGGGGGAGAAATATAAAATAGGGTAGTTAGGCATAGATTAAGGGGGAGTTGTTAGTTTTAGGAGGAGTTATTAGGATAGAAGGAATATTTTATAAACAAAGGTTGTCATCATCAAAAAGGGGGAGATTGTTAGTCCCTGAGGAGTTGGTTTTGATGACAACAACCTTGGAATAGATTATAAAATATAAATACTAACATTACAAGTTTAGATATATATGTATATGCAGGATCTAACCATGTAGGTATCAAGAATGAAGACTGTACAATATAGAGATTCAAGATATAGAGATAGAAGACTCATGAGTTCAAGATTATCAAGAGTTCAAGAGTTCAAGGTTAAGTTTGTTTTATTAGGAATATTTGTTAAAACTCGCAGAAAAGCACTGGCATCTTAATATCCAATTTATTCGTGGAATGGAATCCACTTCGAGCCCGTTAAAGGGATGGAACCCTAAGTAGGATGGAACCTACGAAAATCTAGTGGGACATTGTTTTGTATCCACTAATTTTAATTCAAATGATTTTACAAAATTATCTTGTTTTCAAAATGATATCAAAACTTTCCTTTTAAACGATTCAAAACTCTCTGTCCTGATTTTAAATAATTTTAGCCTCAAAAACATCTTTATTTTCTGAGTCAAATTACTCCTGATTTTAAACTATCTTTTCAAATAATAACTTTTAAATATTTATACTTAGATTTAAATATAAAATTATAGTTAAATTATGTATATATTGTTCTTTATATTTACTTATGTATTTTAACTATAGTTAAGTATATTTATAAAGTTTAAAATAATTTTAATATAAAATAGAGGTTATTTTCAAAGAAAACCAAAACACCAAAAATCCCTTTGGGATGTCGACATGCCCATATACCCCATGTCGACATAGTGTCAGTTGGCTTCAAAATTCAAATTTCAAAAGAAATGTCTATTCGCCATAACTCTTCACGAATGGACATGACTGTTGTTCTTCTATAAATAGGGGTCAGTTTCAACGAATCTTATATCATATTTTTCTGGTTTTCACTCCTCTTCTTCTTCCACATTTCTTAATACAAAATCATACCATTACTCTGTCGAAATCAACATCGAATCATACTCGATTACTTCTAGTTTGATTCTCCATCACTATCTCTACAAGGTTCTCAATGCTATTTAGAGTTATAGGCTTCTTTGTAATCTATCTAGTGAGAAAAGGTGTGATTGTAGCCTTGGAAATCAATCAAGCGAGAAAAGGTGTGATTGTAGCCTTGGAAATCAATTGGGTGAACTTGTTGCTCCGGAAATCAAGTATCTCTACCCAGAGGATTGTTATTCTGGAGGGTGTACCTCGTAGCCTTGAAACCGAGGGTTGTAATTGTTGAATTTGCTTTGAAAGGAAATCCGTACTTAGTTGTGCGGGACTGGATGTAGGGTAACCCCGAACCAGTATAAAATCCGGTGTGTTCTTTCCTTTACTGCATTTACTTTATTTCTGCATCTGTGTTTGATTCTGTGATTATATCTGTGTCTGAATTTTACATACATCTGTGTACAAATTAACATAAACTTAAAAAGATTTAGTAATTTCTTAAAAACACTATTCACCCCTCCTCTAGTGTTATTCCTAGTCTTAAGATCTGTAATCCGCATTTCTCACATAAGCAAATGCCAACCAAGATCTTATTGTCTATACTGATGCTAGTCATTGTGGCCTTGGTGCTGTTCTTATGTAGAAGGACATGGTAGTTGCCTACGCTTCAAGGCAATTACGACTGAACGAGGTTCAGTATGCTACCCATGATTTAGAGCTAGCCGCCATCGTCTTCACATTGAAGATATGGTGCCATTATTTATTGGGCGAGCACTTTATTCTCTATACCGACCACAAGTCACTCAAGTATTTATTCAGCCAGAAAGAGCCAAGCAGTGATGCCCCACCTCGAGACCCACACTAACAAAGAGTATTACTAGGTAATACTGTCTGCTAATGCAGAGAATAGGGCTGTTAGGAGCGACCAACCATAGCTTTGTCTTAAACATGTATTGAATACGTCGACTGGGTGCTCTAAGTTTTTTCCTTTTATCTTTTTCAAGTGGATCGAGATACTCAATATATGTTTAATACAAAACTATGGTGGCTACATGTAACGACCCGATATTTTGGACCATTTGCATCCATTATAAGTGTATAGGTAGACACTCATGCCAGAATTGAATTGCTCAAAATACAGCGTTGTTAATTTAAATTTGGCAAAACTGAACATATAAAGTAAATAAATATAATCACAGACACAGAGTAATAAGTGCAGCGGAAATAAAAGAGATAGTAGTTCATGAAGCTACTATATAAATCTATGAGTTACATCAGAGTTAAACCAGATACAACGGAAGAGTAATATGATACATCAGATACAAATCAGAATACATCACTGGAATCATCGAATACTGAAAGCAGAATAGATGGCTGGATCTTCAAGCAGAGCTCCAACTCCAAAGGTGAGTCTCGAATACTAGTACACTCAGTCTGACCCGAGCGTAAAGAAAAACACAAAACACTCGAGTCAGGATTAACATTCTTTTATCAATAAATCCAACTCAAGTGAAATAGCAATTGAAATACAAGTAACTCAAAGGATGTTTGGAATAACCATCCTTTAAGGATCCGTTAAACTATCTACTATGTAGTGGTGTACGATAAGTAGATAATGTCTATTAGTAATATAAGATATCAAAATAGTGTTAAGGCGTTACCATTATTCCCCTTAACACATTTTTATTCCCAAGAGCATATACAAGACCGTAGTTTCCCCAAAACCGGAAGTCATCAGAGGGCAATCCATATACTAAAGGTACAAAACAAATCGTAGTGGTCGCGTATAGGGATACAAGTATGATAAGGCACATGAGGCAATACCCAAGGTAGTGAAACTACCGTTTGCCTGATCCGGACTGGTGAGAACGCATCGCCACAGCGACCGCAACACCGCGAAACAACACTCCCAAAATCAAGGGTGCACCAATCGACAACAAGTAATGAGTAGTTCGAAGAAGTGTGTTCGCTTGAGGTAGCTGACCTCCATTGGCCCGGCACGGCTCCTGTTTTAGTCAATTCCAATTTGACACAAGTGTCAAGGCTATCCATTATCGTTCTCTTTCTTCAGTCATCACGTACATCATTCCAACCACTTCATTCTGGATCACACTTCGCGTATAGTTATTAAAGTGGTTGTCGGTTTCGACAGAGAGTATGTCCCTAACCGATTCCGGTCTCTTTAATAACTTTCGTAATTATTACACCGATTGGTCGTTTATTTATTTCAAAACCAAATCAATTTCAATTTCAATCAGAGTTTATAAATCAACATTTCGTTTGTCTTTCAAAACCAATTTCCATAATTTACTTTTCAAAAACTTCCAAATTACCATTTCAAAATCTTATAATTCAATTTCAATTTTTATGTAAAGCAACTCAAATATTGATTCAAATTCATATATAAATTTTATTTCAAAATCATTTAAATTAATTTAATTTAACATTCAAATAAATTTAAATTCATTTATCTATTTCATTCAATATTCATTAAGTAAATTTGCCATTCAAAACAATTTCTATTAAATTTCCAATTCATTAAATCCATTATTTAAATTCAACTTCATTATATCAAAACTTACAAATTGAATTAAATTAAATTCATCAAATCAAATTCTTTAAATTTCAAGTCTTACATTAATTTCAATAAATCACATTTTATTTCTTGTTAAAGAAATTCAATTTCACTTATTTACTTACTTAGATAATTTTCCAAAACTTAACTAATAAAGAAACTCAATTTCAATTATTTACGAAGTAAAATTCACTTATTCAAAAGTTCAATTTCACTTATTAAAGAATTCAAATTTTTTTTAATCATTCAATAATTCAATCTTATTTAATTATTAAATAATTCAAAACTTAATTATTAAATAATTTCAAAGTTTAATGATTTCAAACTTAATTATAATTTCAAACTTAATTATCAAATCATTTCAAACTTAATTCAATCATTTCTCAAATTAAACAACGTTCTTTCATCAATTACATTGTTAATATTTTGTTTCAGATTATTAAATATTAACATTTTCCTTTCATTAAAAATTCAAATTTCAACTTCATTTCAAACCATATTATTTATTCAAATAAAATCTTCGTTTTATTTTTAAATCAAATTATTGACCAGTCGTGTTTTATTTAATTCTCTATCCTAGGTCACAGTTTAATTTGGGTATTTATCATTTCAACCCGATTCCAATTCAATTTAAAATCAAAGCATAGTAAAGGGAACTTGCAGTGTGACAACTGGGATGGTGTCAAAGTAAATAAACAAGCAATAACAACAATCAATAACAATCCAATAATCAATTCAAATAATCCCGAAATAATCGTATTAATTCACATTGTTGTTTGTGCGAATTAACATAATTATTTCTAGAATCTACACTATCATTTCATGTAGATTAAAGATTATTCCACTAATTATTTATACGGTTTTTCACTTGTCGTTCAATTTTAAATTTTAATACTACAACAATTAATCAAATATACGTTCAATTGGTTCAAAGTGTAACTATCACTATTCTACATGTCAATTAATTTAACAATTAAAAGGGGTCATATTCAACTAAATCAAATTCAACATATGTGTCGATTCAAATTTTAATTATCCTACGTCAAATTTATTTGCATAATATTTATCACTTTATACATTACAATTTTTAACGTCCAATTGTAAACATCAAACAATCAATCATTTAACAACCAAACTGGATTATCATTGCATATATAATAGATAATGGTGTCAGATGTCAAAGGTGAACTGATACAGTTAATAGCATAAATAACAGTAGCATATTTCAATTGTCGTTTCAATTGAAATCAAATTTAATAAATAAAAGAACGTTAATCGTGAGTGATTGCTCACCTTTCGAGGCTAGAGAGAAGATAGACATCACAACAGGCTATGATTTGAATTGCGAAATTGACCAATCCAAATGACAATTTTCAAAGCAAAGCAAGATGGGCACGAATTCGATGGACAACTGATAAAAGGGAATTGATAAAACGAATCAGAACCATCTTAATATTAATAGAAAATAAGGAGTAAATTATATTATTACTTTATTACTTCTTTTAAACAAATATTTACGTTAAGGCATGTATTTAAACAAAACTGCATAAACTTGACGGCCAATATAAATTTTCAACGTACACATATAAAAAATCAAAAATCTATATCTCAAAAATAATATATATATATATATATTGTCTTAAAAATCAAAATAAAAAAATTATTTAAACTTTACACGGTTACAAAACCAAAACAGATCACTGTTCATAAACTAACTTATCTATTGTTGATAGAATATAAATCTGTATATAAAGCTTGCATATGTATAATACTTTGAAATCATCAATATATATTAGTAAATTACTGTTCGCAGCAACACTATATATACTTACGTATTAAATTCCTAGTTCTAATATAAACTAAAACCAAGGTATGCAAATAGTACTGCAACCATATATGTGCATGCAGTAAATTTACACTTAGTGATACATGCCGTACTATTTCCAGAGAACAGACTATATATATAACATGCTTGTACTTTTCAATTTCTAAAACCATGCCTATACTTCCTTTTCTATGCAACTTGAAATGTATTGTCTGTACATGCTCGTACATGCCAGGTAGAGAGAGAATGAAATGCATTACATCATTAAATATATATACTTTAAAGTCTACCATGCTTTTATAAAAATTTCTTATATATATATATATTTTAACCATTAATAAAAACGTGTTTGGACTTTGGAGTTAACATACAAAGAATGATAGAATGCCCGTCTTTATCAATAAATTTTGCCTTAGTGCGTAAGAAATTGTAGGTACATCAAAGCAAAAATAGACTAGAGTGACATACGTAATATATTCTTCTGTAATAGATAAATCAATCAAATGTATGCTTATAACAAACTGCAAACAAAACTGCAAACTGCAAACAAGACTAGTATGCTTATAAAAATTTCTTATATGTTGTATACAGCAACAAGTTATGAAATGTTAATATACTTTATATAAAAATAAAAGAAATGGATAGACTGACCGGCTTAGAAGCTAGTGGATCGAGTCAGAGAGTGGCTCGTCGATAGGTGGCACGAGGTGCTGCTCGGTCAGCTTGGTTAATGAAGGCGAGATCGGACGATGATGCGACACGTGTTGGAGTTGTGTTTGAATCTCGTTGAGGAGCGGCTGCTCGTGGCGGTGGAAGGGGTCGGTCGGCATGGGGAGGAAGTGGAGGAGATCGGTTGCTGGGTGGGTGGTAGCACGCGCAGAGGGGAGAGAAATGTAACAAAGCGGATTTTGCCCGCTCGAAAATCGACATCCATACTTTACATCGTACTCGAATGCCGTAGATTCGACCATTCAAATCCGAGTCGCCGGAGCTTATAACAACAGTTAAGTAAATAACACAGCGGAATAAAAGAATAATACATTGATATACAATATCTGATACAACATCTGATACAACAGAGTGATACAATGAATATCAATATACATCAGAGATATGATACAAGAAATAGCAGCGGAAAAGAAAATGATAACTAACATCAGCAGCGGAACAAATAACTCTAAGATAGTCTTCAAGAGAGAACTCCAGCAGTAGCTCGAACTCTCAATAACGATGCACAAAGATAAGCAAGTGCAGTCTGATCCAAAGACTGAACTAGCTCCAAATAACCTACTAATCTGACTATCTGAAAAACCCAACTCTAGACTGCTCGTGTAGAAAAATTTTGAGCATCCAGAGTTTAGGAAAGAAACAATAAACTTCGGATCAGTCATGGGACTGGTGTGAGCAACAAAAACAGTTTATCTTTAAAAACAGATAGCAGAGAATTTTAAAGTCAATTCGCAATGCTTTTGAAAATGAAACTACCATAAGACCTCCCGCCACACACACAATGCAAACGCAGAATTGGAGGAGATTTCTTCTTATGATAGTCAAAGATGTTTACTACGCAAAACAAATCATTTTGATATTATTATTAGTGCATAGTGTAGAAAAACATTTCGAAAGTAGAATATCAATCTTAGCCACCATAGACATTTCGAACTATGCCTACTATAGCTACCATCCAAACAGTGGGGCGCCACCATAAGTAGATGGCAGGTTCTACAACTAATACCGTACACAGTTCGTATTGGAAGATGAATTTCCAATAAATGGTCAGGCTAAGGAACTTCCTATGCCATGAAGGAACGCCTCTGGAATGATGTCCCGAGAACCTAACCGGATCTCTGCCAACGCAAGGCCGGGTTACCTCTGCAAAAATAGGTAACTACTGACACGCGTATGCCATCCCCCCGATCGTAACCACATAGGTTAAGTATCTGGGCTCCATACCATGATACCACCTCTATCCAGAAGGAATGACATACACTAAGGGGCACTACTCCCTAGAACCTTGCTGCATCTTTCCTGTTTTGACCATTTCCGGGGTGTGAGGTTCGACGAAGTCTCGTTCACAAAGCTACGCTTTGTCACAAAGCCATGCTTCGGGTCAAACAAATGATCAACCTATGATCACAAAGATATAAGATCAAACAAATGATCATATCGCAAATGATCAAACACTGATCATCACACAGCAACACTCAGCATGCCACATTACCAAATTGGGATATATCGCTGATAAATTTCAACTACATAACCTCTGAGCTCATATGTCTCAGAGAAGGGTGTTAAGCTAAGAGAATAAATTCTCCGCCACCAAACAGAAATGTATTTGAAAGAAATTGGATTTATATCTCAAAGTGTAATGTCAGACATGTAACCATACAAGTCTGTTCCGGGATCGAACAGAACCGAAGGCACTTCTCACGAAGCCCTTGCAATTCCGGATAATTTCCAATCACGTCCGGACTTCCCGTCACAAAAAGAGTGATATAAATCTCTATACCGGCGCGACTCAGTGCAGAGACATTCGACAGGTTGTCCTTTCATTTTCGAAAAATATCCGGTCTTCAACACCGGTCTTCAAATGCTATCCATATACGACGTATCACTATTCGGAATGAGATACGACCCAAAGGTCTTTTCCCGGCTAACCCGAATAGTGAGCGAAATATTTAAAAACATATGGATATTGGGATTTCAATTAAGTCACAAGTTAAACCCAAACTTTCTTTTCAAATGGTTTAACAAATTACCATTTTAATCTTTTTAAACAAAAAGATTCAATTCACAAAGTTCACTTAATTTCACAAAGATTCATTCACAGATTTTCCAAATCGATTTCCATTTCAATTTGATTAATTCATTAAATCTTTAAATCAAAGATTTAACTTATAACTTTCAAAACAATTTCATTTCGAATGGTTTAAATAAATCACTATTTTAAATCTGTTAAAAATAAACAGATTTAATTCATAGCTTTCAAAAACAATTCATTCATAACTTGGAAAACCATCTTTCAATTCATACTTGAAATTCCTTTAAATTGGAATTTCATTTCTTGTCTGAAAGCTTTTATTTTTTTTAAACAACAGTTTCATTTCAGAAAATCTGATTCATTCATACGAGTTAAAGTCTTTGGGTTAAATCCAAATTCTCAAAATTATACTTTTAAATGGTTTAAATTCAGATAAACACATTTATAACATTTTCAATCCCTGGTTTCAAATCATAGGATTCAATTTCCACCTTGAATTCAAATTTAAATCAAATTATTTAAATTTTCAAAACTCGATTAAGTTATTCAAAATAACTTTTATCTTTGAAATTCTATTTCAAAAGCTTTTCACTTTAAACCCAAATTTCCAATTTCAAAATCAATTGAAATAAAAATTTCAATTTCAAAAAAACATCAAATTTAAATTATCTGTGACTTAACCGATTTCCACGTGAAATCCATATTTGTGTGTGTAAAAGTGTGGTCTGGGGGTTTCACACAATAGTGCAACACAATGAATCATCACAGATCAAAATACAGGATATAGTTGATAAGCGATATAACTATAACGCTCATCGTTCATTTACAGATCACAAATATATATAAATTACAGATAGATAAACTACAATACAGATCACACACAAATCAGGGTGTATCACAAAGCATCATATATCAAGGATATCAAACAATCAAGTCATCCAATAGGATCCAAATATACATAGGTAAGATCAATTTATTTATCTGATCAAATTAAATCAGATTAGTCACTGATCCTGGTACAATCAACATTAATTAATTACCAACCATTTTAATTAATTAACATTTAATCCTTTATTAATTAACTTAAAATTATTAAATTATTATTTAATTAATTAATTACCCTTAATTAATTATCATTTGATTAATTATCCTTAATTAATTACAATAAGTGATTATCCCCAATCAATTCCATTAATTAATTAATTAACCTTTAATTAATTATCCTCAAATTAATCACCTTAATTATTTTATCACATTAATTAATTATCCTTTAATTAATTATTGTTCAATCACTTAATTTATCAACCTTTAATCAATAATTAATTTCTTTTAATTACTTCTCTAAGTAATTTTTATTTTCTAAATCGTCAAGTGATTATTAATTTAAACTTTAGTTAATACATTTAAACTTATAATTTACAAATTATCAATTATCATCCTAATTATCTTAAATAGTTAATGAATTTAAATCTTAATCTTCATTACTTAAAAGAAAACCCATTTTCCATTTATTTATCTAAGTTTCACTTAAATATGTTTGGAAACATTTATTTCAAATTTTCTTTGAACTTTCATTTTAAACTCCAAGTTCAAACGATCATTAATTTAACTTTAAATCACTTTATAAACTAACTGTTAAAACTTTAAATTACAAATTAAAACAATACTTAGTGATGAAGGGGTTTAAATCGAATTTACTTAATTTAAATCTCTTTAAATTTGTTTAAGGTGTTTGAATTAAAACTTTATTTTATTTCACAAGTCTGGAAATGTTAAACACTTAATTTTACTCAATTTAACATTGGTTTTAAATTTTAAAACCCACACTTTAAAAACTGTTTAAAATCTGGTTCAGTTTAAACTTGAAACAAATGACCCGAGTTCCCCACCAAATTACTTCGAGAAAAATGCAAGTTTCCCCGAGCCAAATAATAATCTACCCGAGCAAATTCGAGTTATTCTTAGCTACTGTAAAAAACTAAGGAAACAGACCTACCCGAGTTTCCCATGTTTTACTTCGAGAAAACCCCTAAAAAGCACGAGTAATTCCCGAGCCAAACAATAATCTACCCGAGTTTCCTTCCTTCCCACCCAAGACAAAAACTGTCACCAGAACACATTCGACCGTACACGTGCACGCCATCAGCCACCACTTCCGGTCATCCATGACCATCTCCACATCTCGACGATCACCTCGACATCCTCTCTCAGGCCTCCGATCATCCACTCAGGCACTCGATCGAAATCGAGTTCGACTTCACACCTGGAACCCAAACCAGAACTTCATCGATCCCTGGAAAACATCGTCGTGCTCCCATCTCCGATCACCAGAGCACCCGAAAATTTGGCCACGCCTTCGTCAATCGCCCCACCACCAATACCCAGAAAATCGAGGCACTCGATCGAGCTACGACTTCGAACGAGACAAATACCCATGGCTCTTAAAAACTAGGTCTACAGGTAAGAAAACGTTGCCGCCTGCTCCACGTTGATCTGACGACCTCGACTCCATTTTTCCTAGCTTCCCCCATCACTCCTCTACCCCCTCGACCAACTACGTCGACTCCAGTCGATTCGAACGTCTCCGGCAACTCAAAACGTTCAAAATGGTGACATGAGAACTGCTCTTTACTCCCCTGCTTTAAAATCGTACTTCTTGTTTTAAAAATCATAAATTCGTACGTAGTTTCAATTTATACTCTTGAATCTTTAAAATCAGAAGTTTGATTTTAAACATAATTAAAGTTGTATAAGCTTCTTGGTTTTACAGAGTCACCTAGCTACTAGTTTAACTTATTTAAATTTTTAACATCTAGATTTTTGTTAAACAAACAATTGTTGTTTACACTTTTCAGCCAAACAGTTATTAAAATAGGAGAGAAAGGTTCGTTTGCATATTTACTCAAAGAAGGGTTATCATATAACAGAGCATACATGAAACAGATGTTCACAGATACTGGCACAACATACATATACAAGAATATATATGATCACAGAGAGAATCATGCCTTATTAGCTTAAGTTATAGGTTTGAATTAAAGTGTTACTCACTTGGACAAGAAGAAAGAACAGAGCAGGTTTTTAAAGGAGGAGTTGCTCACTATATTTCCAGAATGAATGAACAGAGTTTGAAACTTTGCAAGTTGAAATCTTCTAGCTTGACTCTCTTATTTGATTGAGTTGTTGATCTGATTTTCTGTTGTTTATATAGCTTTTGATTTGCCTGTATAATTTTTTCCTTTGATTGCTTTGCATTTTACTTCAATTTGTTTTGATTTGTGTTGAACTGGTACTTGATTTTTTTTTTCTATCTTCAGTTGGAAGGAACGAAATTGAAATGAAGGTTGAGGTATAAAAGAATGGAGTTTACAGGGTAATAAATGCTTGTACAATAATAAGCATGGCTAAAGATATAGCTGTGGGATGCCTTAATGCTGTTGTACAAACAAATATATAAATATATTTGTTTTCCTTCAATTCGGCTGAGATGGTTTTCTGTAGGGTGGCTAAAGATCCAAGCATTTATTGCTTTGTAAAATCTACACATATACCATACTTGAAGATATTTTATTTCTTTTGCTTTTAAAATGGTGGCTGCCTTGTCTACTTATTTACAGGCTGAGAATTTGTTTCATTTGTTTTATTCTAATGTTTGTTTGTTTGTTATTTTACTTTGTTTTGTTTACTTTGCATATTTATTTACAACTTTGTTTCATATTGTAAGTGTTGTTTCTTTTCTTATGGCTTAATAATATAAGTAGATTTCTATTTTAATTTATTTGTTTAACTTACATTTATTTCCTTGTATTATTTTATAAACTCAATTATTTATTTTACTCTAATATTTATTGTTTTATATTTAATTTTATTTCTAACATAAATCATCAATTCAAATAATTATTATTATAATTTATCTTTGGCCCATTTATTTACAGTTTAAACTCAAGTCAAAATATATATCTATATATTTATTATTTTCAAATTCACTTATATTTGAATCGGGGAAACTCGCTTCCATTTTATCGATTGATTTTACTAATTTTATCCAAAAATTTATTTAATTACTCAATTTAATTTAAAAATTCATTTAATTATTAATTTAAATAAATTTAAATTTCGGGGTCGTTACAGCGGCTGATGCAAACTTGGGATGGTCAAGAACAGGGGAGATGAACGTGGGCGGGTGGAGCTTGTGAGGCCGGGCCTGTCGGAGAGAGAGGGCGCCGGAAAATATAGGGGCGGATTCAGGTAAGGGTTTGGCGGAGCAATGTTGTAGTGGGATGGGTATCGAGCGGAGGGTGATGGTTTGTAAGCATGGTCTCGGCCATGGGAAGTTTATGAGGAGAAGAGGTCTTTGATTGGAAAAGTGGTGGAAGAAACTTGAATACAGGGATTTCAATATGTGAAACGCAGAGGCACTAAAATAGAAAGTAGAAGAAGAGCTAAATGGATAGACAGAACAAATATAAACATTAAATGGGACATGGGGAAGGCAAATAAATTTCGTGAATATACAAAAAGTTAGTGGCAATTGATTAACCGGTGGGATAGCAAGAGACTAGCGGCTGCAATGTTTCTCAACGTACAAGGTCACAAAAGAAAAAAAATATAGACTCAAACTGACACGACACGGTTACCGTTGCTAATGTCACGTACCGGATTTCAAAACACAAAATCGAATATACCATAGAGATCAGCACGACGAGACGGTCAAAACGGTATACATGTATCAGTGGTACAATTTAATTATAAAAATTCGAATTTTTCTACTGGCGGAAAATGCAAGAAAAACGTAGAAAAATAAGATCGACGGAGCCAAAGATGTCCGAATTTGGAAAAACGACAAACTGACATCTTGCTCAGAAGATGTTTTAGAATTTTTCTATGTAAAAATATATAGGTTCCGGAAACATTTTATTTTCATCGCTTTTTAACTGATTAAATTGAAGTAAATTTACGTGCGAAATAAACTTTCATATTTTTGGACGAAAATTTACCAGTTGCTATGTTTAACTAGACGTATTCCAAATATTAAATTTTTATTTCAAAATTTTATCGTTTAAATTTCACAAAATTTCAACTAATTACGTTATTAAAACAGTTGAAATTTACGGGTCGTTACACTACATGATCTATTCAGAACAAAACACAATATAGATAATGAACACAGATCACAAAACAACAAACACAGTCATATATACATATACATCAAGTACAATACATAGTGTCATACATGGGTGGTGATACAACCACAATATATACATACATCCAAGGTTTCAAATCTCGGATTTTGGCCAATATCTCGGGCAAATATCTCGGCTGTCTCGGGCGATATTTAAAAGACTTATAACTAACCAAGGTGCCAAATCTCGGATTTTGGCTAATATCTCGGATTTTCATCTCGGCTGATCTCGAGGAGATTTAAAACCTTGCATACATCAAGTACCCACAAAAGAATATACATAACCAAGTCAAGTTATCAGACTACAAGATGAACTACACATAAACTACGCATAATCCAAAAAAAAAGGTCGATAGAAGGGTCCATACACAACACCAAACAGGCCATTTTGTCACAATTTTTTTGTTTCATTTAGTCACGGTTATTATTGTTAGAAATTTGTAACGGTTATTATTGTTAGAAATTTGTAACGGTTATTATTGTTACATTGTATTATCACGGTTATATCCGTGACAAAATTTAGGCTTTTCGTAAATAACTCAAAGACGTTGGATAGAGTCGTCATTTATGTTTCAATTGTTGCTTCAGTTGTTTGCCACGCTTCTGGCTTCTGTCATTCTTCCCTAAATCAAATTAGGTTTAAGCAGCCGTCACTCCAGCCTTCATTCGATCCAATGAATCGCTAGCCTACCGCCGTAATTTCAAAGCCTCCATCCATTTCTTTCGCCAAATCTGTCCATCTATTTCACCGCCTTTGCCCTTCTTCAAAGTCAGGTAATAATTTTCAATTTTTCTACGCTTCTAAATTAGAATATGCTGGTTTATATTTATTGTCATGTGAGCAGAAATATCAAATTGTTTGTTTTGTTTTTGGTTGACGATACATATGCGTAAAAGAATTTGATGCATTGGTCTCCTTAAGTCAGCCACTTTATTTTTTATATCTTCTGAATTTCAATAGTGTGATTGTGCATCATTAGCTCAAGCTGAAGTGAACTATCTTTATATGCCTAAACAAGATTAATATTGTTAAGATTTTGGAGAATGTTGTTGTAAAGGCTGTTGTTTTGATTTCTCATGCTGTCCAATAATAATTTTAGGCTAGTTCGACCCTTATTCATTTCCTTTAAAACTCCTTTTGACATTTTTCAATTTATTGAGAAATATAAAAAGAGGATTTCCCAATGCCTCATTTTTCCAAGCAAACGAAATCACATTATTGTATTTGTTGTAGCTAATTCAAGAGTTATTGAATCTGAATAGTGCATGCTTATCAGATTTAGTACCATAGACCAATTTTATTAAAACTGGTATGTGGTTACTTGTAGAGTGGTTCATAATATTAGCATGAATATTAGGAAAAATTGTGAAACATTCGATGTTAATGAAAGTTCGGTCAATTTTGCAATGAGTTAAGGAATTTTCACCCACCAATGAGTTAAGAAAACATTCGATGTTGAGTCTATTCCGTTTTATCTTTTATAGACAGAGAAAAAATATGAAATGTAATTTTTCATGTAGGATAGTTATGCCACAACTATTTTATATGCTTACTTTATGCTAGAATTTACAGAAACGAATTTTGCTAAACATTGAACTTACTATTGCTGGTTTATTGTTATGGCATTTTAGTAATACAAAGCATATTTCCATACATGACAAATCTTGCCAAATTACTATATTATAAAATCTCATCTAGATAAGAAATCTAACATCAAATTGCCCATTTATAACTGCCTATTTTGTTATTTAATTTTCTCTTTAAAGATTATGAATGTTAAGGACAAGACAATAAGCATTACACGGAAAATTAATAGATTTAAATGATAACTTACGTAAGGTTATGGCAATACACTAGCCATGAGCGAGCCATATTTAAAAGAAAATTAATGGACTTAAAAGGTAACTTATCTCATGAAAGAGCATATCTTGAAAACAATGCATGGCTATAATATTAAAGCAACATTATCCAAAATATTATGTTTTCACTTTGGTATAGACTAATAAAATGAACTAAAAATATTTCAGCATTTTTTTAAACTAAATGTTAAAAAGATCAGCATTTTAATAAACCTGATTTTTATCAAAAAATATTTTCCAGCCTATAGTTTAACAAGTGGATTTATTATCATATTCTAATTTATATACGTACCTAATACCTTTGTACCAGCATATCTAGATTGCAAGCTTCATTCAATTCAAGTAGCTAACACCTATTCTTAATTTGAAAATATGGTTCTGCCACTTTAATCAAAAGTTCTCTTATAAATCAATGATGATGATAAGTAAGTATAACAAAAACTTGGTAAATAAAAGGCAAATGTAACTTCATTTATTTATGCTAACAGTAAAAAAATGAACTTAGACAAAAGATAAATGGATCCATTGACAGCATCTCCTTAAAGGTAAATGTATTCGGCAAAATTAGAACAGTGAAAATCATATCAGATTTGTATTCATACGTTGAAGTATATGGACATAATTTTGTAACTCAATTATGTGTGCAATTTGCTTAGCTTTTAGGAAGAAAACACACTCACTTTTGCTTAGGAATCACACTCTTGTAGAAGTTGAAATTTCGTAGCCTTTAAGGACAGTGAAGTATTCATGTCAATTGTACAGCTTTGAATCAACAGTGAAACATGTTTCCTAATGCCCCTTTAAGTCTAAGGAATTTGTTTTTATGTTCATGTCCATTACCAATTTAGTCCAGCACATGTCACCCATTCTTAAAATGCGTCTGCGAAGTACCTTCCGTATGCAATGATTCACTTTGCTCTAGAACTAGTGATTGAACCCCAAGCTTGATATTTCTATTGAAATGTAAGTCCATGCTACATGGCGACCAAGTGCTTGAACTCGTTAAATTTCTAGTATATTGCCATGCAGACTATTTTTGAAAGAACAACATTTTTTTAATGGTGTTTCAATTCTACTGATCCTTGGGTTTTTTAATATATAGTTTACACTGCCTTAAGTTCGTTGGTCTGAGGGTCCAAGCTCGGTGTCTAGTCAAGCTGAGAGTCAGTAACGTGGATAGTAGCCATATTATAATCTAAGACTAAATGAACTTGTTCATTACTGATAAAGTAAGAATTAGATGCTACGGGTTGAGAAGGAGTGGATAAGGCATTTTGAGGAGGAGATTCAACCTGTAAAGTCTCTCGGGATTTGGATGAACTACTGTCCTATTAGATGTAATTTAATCGGATGAACTATATAAATCGAGACCGATAACTAATTCAATATTATCTATTTTATGTATATTTCGATCTTGCTCTATGTTATGACTATTTCTTTTTACTATTCTCGGAGTTAGCAAATGTTTCCATTGTTTTTGTGATATCATTGCTTAAATTTCGAGTAGCAGAACTATGGCCTTTATTAAATGTAATATAGTGTTTAAACTGACTACCAACTAATGCACTTTCTTTTTCATTGGAAACTGAGTCGCTTGTATTATTGCTAGAATTGCACATATTTGAGGAAAAAATAAAGCTAAGATTAGTAAATGATTGTTTGGTCTTTTGTATGCTTAGTAACATAAAATGGTGTGCTAGTATAGTTTGCTGTACTTACTGCTGTATCCGTTTCTGATTTTCATTTTTTCACATGATTTCACTTTGCTCTAGAACCCATGTTTATATGAATTATTGTCCATTTATATACTGTTTTGCTTTCGTTTGAATTATAATTAAAGTCATGGGTTTATGATAGGCCAATGTAATTAATTTTGTATGCATACATAATGCATTCGAACTGTACATAATGCAGACTAATACCACAGTTATGAACAATTCCACACTGGAAAATAGTGCAATTAACCCTTGATGAATATTAAGAGATCGTTTTCACATGAAAAATTGAATTGTTGATAATAATTGGTTCTCCAATAAAAAGCTGGCACCTTCTAGTGGACTTATAGGCTATAACTAGGATATTTACATCCTTTGGTGGCACCTTTTATACTACAATATTTGGTTTTAATGCTCTAACCATGGAAACTTATCAAACATGACTGTTATTTATAAAATGGGAACGTGACTGTTGTAGTCATTTACGTATCAAATATGACTGTTATTTATAAAATGGGAACGTGATTGTTGTAGTAATTCAAATTGAATTCGTGATAATCAAGACTAACTTTATCATCTTTACTTTAACATATTCAAAAGTAGCCTTGTTGAAGCATATAATTTGCTTTAAATAGTAAAGGTGATAATTAAGTTGTGTAGATTTAGTAATATATTGGTATGTAGTAGAAATTTCTCTAATCATTGACGCAGCGGATTAATCAAAACGATGTAGATCGTTGAAAGTAGTAATCGGTGGATTGATGAATACTGCGATGCCTGAATTCGTTGATCCAAAGATACCGAATTCTAGCTATCTCTGACTCGTTGATCCGAAGATACCGGGAAAGAGATCTACGATTCTTCGACGTTGATCTTGCGCACAAGATACCGTGAATCGGCTTCAACAAACGATGATTCGAGCGCACTCGAATGACGTAAGTGGAGATAGGAGATACACTCGACTACCAATTGAAATTGAAAGCACAAAGCTAACAAAAGAGAATTTTATTCAATATTCAACAACCTTTTACAAATGAGACTCACGGCCTATTTATAGGCGAACAATTTTACAACAGAAATTTCTCCAACTCCTAAGTCGTTTCCGACTCATAGCTACGCTCTACGACTCATCATAAGCCGTATACGACTTATCAGCTTACAATACAAATGTCACAACCAGGTACACGACTTAACGACTTAACAAATCAACACTCCTTATTTACAAAGCATACGACTCACGACTTATTACAAGAAAGCCTAGCGACTTAGTAAACAGAAAATACAACATAGAAAAATACATCTTATAAGTCGTTGCCGACTCATCAACTCCATTCGACTCATCTTATTTACAAACAGACGCCATACGACTTATACTCCAGTAGCGACTTAGAAAACAATCGGTTCAGATTAACTCGTCAGGAGAATCTACGGCATGGATTAAAGCGGCATCAGAATATACAGCTCCAGGCCTCTACGACTTAACCCAGTTTCGATAAGTCGTGGACGACTTATACCAGCCTCTCCCTTGAGTCGTGGATGGCTTATCTTCTCACCTTCCTTGAGTCGTAGACGACTTATCACTTGTGTATTCTTCCCCTTGAGTCGTGGACGACTCATCACCGTCTCCCTAAGTCGCATACGACTTATACCTTGACGACTCATCACCGCTTCCTTAAGTTGTAGACGACTTATACCTTGACGACTCATTACCGCTTCCTTGAGTCGTAGACGTCTCATACGATTCATGCCTGTCTCTATGAGTCGTGGACGACTCATAGCGTTGCTCTTAAGTCGTAGACGACTTATATCTGCCATGTTAGTTTTATCTCGTGGACGACTCATGCATGTCTCTATGAGTCGTGGGCGACTCATAACATTGCTCTTAAGTCGTAGACGACTTATATCTGCCGTGTTAGTTTTATCTCGTGGACGACTCAGGACTTCATCTCTGGGCTTAGCTGCATCATCCTCCCCAGGTTGAGAGAAATTCGTCCTCGAATTTGCACACTCTTCATCCCCAACAAACTCATCCCCATGATATGGTACGAGATGTTTAACATTGAACACATCAGACGTATACACATCAACTGGCAGCTTCAGTTTATACGCATTTTCATTGATTCGTTTCACAACTTTCACCGGACCAATTTTCCTGGCTTTCAACTTGTTGTATGCGCCCACTGGAAAACGATCTTTTGTTAATACTGCATAAACCATATCACCTTCATGAAATTCAACATTCCTTCGTTTCAAATCTGTAGATTGTTTATATTTCTCATTTGCTTTCTCTAATCGTTCTTGAACGATTTTATGACACTCCGTCAGCCCTTTAACAAAATCAGCAGCTTTCTTAATTGTCTTCTTTGATTGTGGCACTACCGTTAAGTCCAACGGTCCCTTCGGTAAGCTCGAATATACTATCTGAAATGGACTGAACCCAGTACTTCGATTCATAGCATGATTATGAGCAAATTCTGCCTGGCATAACTTCACATCCCAACTCTTCAGATTATCTTGAACAAGACACCTCAACAAGTTTCCCAATGATCTGTTGACCACCTCAGTCTGTCCATCCGTTTGTGGGTGATAAGCACTACTAAACTTCAGCTTCGTTCCCACCATTTTCCACAAACTTAGCCAAAAATGACTCAGAAAACGAGTATCCCTGTCCGACACAATCGATTCTGGCAATCCATGAAGTCGATAGATCTCTCTGAAAAACAACTGAGCAACATGAACAGCATCCGCCGTCTTCTTACAAGCAATAAAATGTGCCATTTTCGAAAATCGATCAACCATCACATAAATGGAATCATTACCACGCTGCGTTCTCGGCAACCCCAACACAAAGTCCATACTCACATCAACCCATGGTTTAGTTGGTACCGGTAACGGCATATATAAACCCGCATTAGTCGCAGTTCCTTTCGAAACTTGACAGATATGGCATCTCTCAACAAACCTCTCCACTTCTTTCCTCATCGATGGCCAAAAGTAGGATTGTGAAATTAACTGTAAGGTACGGTCTCTTCCAACATGCCCTTCTTCATGTAATTCCTTGATAATTTTCATTCTCAAACTACCCTCCGGTATACACAATTGATTCCCTTTGAACAGAAAACCATTTACCATCACGAAATCATCCGTCTCTCCCTCCTTGACTTTATCAACAAATTTTTCAAAGTAAGGATCATTAGTAAATAAGTCTGGCAATATTTCAAACCCCGTCACTTCAACCTTTAGTGTAGTCAACAAATGACTCCTCCTACTCAAAGCATCAGCCACACGATTGGTTACCCCTGACTTGTGCTTAACGACAAAAGTAAACTGTTGCAGATATGCAATCCACGATGCATGTCTCGCTGAAATCTTGTCTTGACCTTGCAAATGCTTCAATGCTTCATGATCAGTGTAAAGAACAAACTCCTTCTGAAATAGATAGTGTCTCCAGTGTTTAATAGATTGCACAACACCATAAAACTCCACATCATATGTACTGTATCGCATCTTTGCTCCTGACAACTTCTCACTGAAATAGGCAATTGGACGTCCCTTCTGACTCAACACCCCTCCAATCCCAACCTTGGATGCATCAGTGTGCAGTTCAAACACTAGCTGAAAATCAGGTAGCACTAGAATTGGTGCAGACGTCAGCAATTCCTTGATCTTCCCAAAAGCACTCCCTGCTTCCTCTGTCCATGCAAACTGTTTACCTTTCATGCAATCTGTAACAGGTGCCATCACACTACTAAAGTGTGGTATAAACCTTCGATAGAATGAAGCCAACCCGTGAAAACTACGAACTTCCGTTATCGTCTTGGGCTGCGGCCAATTTCTGATCGCCTCAACTTTACTTTGGTCAACCTGTATTCCTTTCTCTGAAACAACATACCCCAGAAATAAAACACTATGCGTCATGAACACGCATTTCTTCGTTGCAGCATAGAATTGTTCTTGTCGCAATACCATCAGCACTTCTCTAAGATGATTCAAATGTTCCTCTGGACTCCCACTGTAAATAAGAATATCATCGAAATACACCACCACGAATTTCCCAATGAACGGTCGAAAAATCTGATTCATTACCCTCATGAAAGTACTTGGTGCATTGGATAAACCAAATGGCATGACCAACCATTCGTATAGACCCTCCCTGGTTTTAAAAGCAGTTTTCCACTCATCTCCTGGTCTGATACGAATTTGATGATATCCGCTCTTCAAATCAATCTTCGAAAATATAGTAGCTCCGCTTATTTGATCTAACAAGTCATCCAACCTCGGCATTGGAAATCTATATCTCACGGTAATCTTATTCAATGCTCGACTGTCAGTGCACATCCTCCATGTCCCATCCTTCTTGGGTACCAATAAAGCTGGTACAGCACAAGGACTCAGACTCTCCTGCACACGCCCCTGTTCAAGCAATTCCTCTACCTGCCTTCGCAACTCTTCATGTTCCTTCGGACTCATTCGATAATGTGGTCTGTGTGGCAACACAGCACCTGGAACAAGATCTATCTGATGTTGTATATCTCTTAACGGTGGCAACTCCATTGGTAACTCTTCTGGAAATACATCGTCAAATTCTTTCAAAATTGGTTTTACTTCTTCTGGAATCTCAACCTCTTCACTGCTCTCTTGCCCAATTAACAAAAACACTTCAGGCTCTTCCTCAACCTCCTTAACAAACTCTTTCAAAGAAAATAAAGTTTTCAACTCTTCAATCTCTTCGGACTTACTTTCTCCTTGTGATCTCTTCTTCGGAACTAGGATAATTTTCGTGCCTTCAAACATAAAACTGTAGCTATTGGTCCGACCGTCATGTTGTACTGCTCGATCATATTGCCATGGTCTTCCCAATAATAAATGACAAACATCCATCTCTACTACATCACACCAGATCTCGTCTTTGTATTTCTTCCCAATAGAGAATGGAACACGAACTCGTCTATCCACTTTCACTTCTCCTCCTTTTCTCAACCAAGCTAACTTGTATGGACTCGGATGTTTCTCTGTTTTCAATTTCAACTTTGTCACAGCCTCAGTTGAAATAATATTATCACAGCTTCCTGCGTCAATCACAAACTTACACACCTTCCCCAGAATAGTACAAGTTGATTGAAAGATATTACTCCTTAACCAACTAGCTTCTTCCTGTTTCGGTGTTAAACACGATCTCCTTAGCATTAGGTTACAACCTTCATCTCCTGACGCAATATCCTGCTCATCCTCCTCAACCGGATTAGAAAAATTCCCATCAACATCCTCATCTTCAACTTCTACAATCATGGTTCTCTTCTTTGGCTTTGGACACTCACTGCTTTTATGACCCAATTCCTGACAATTGTAACATTTGAAACCATTGTTAACCTTTGCCTTCTCAGCCTCCTTCACCACTGGTCTACTGATAGGTTTAGAAACATTAGTAAACACACCACTTCCTCGTCTCCCTTGTTTCTCCCAAGCCAACGCTTTCTGATGTGCTTCTGCCACAGATCTTGGATCGAACATATTAACCATATCCTGAATCTGCATTCTCAATCCCCCAATGAATCTAGATGTCAACTGCTCTTCCGTCTCCATAATATCATTCCTGGCAATAAGCTGGTAAAACTCATCTGCGTAATCATTAACTGTTTTAGTGCCCTGTCTCAAATTCTGCAAACGTTGATACATCAATGACTGATAATTGTAAGGTAAGAACATTGCTTTCATCAATTTCTTCATCTTCTCCCAAGATTCAACTTTTGACTTTCCCATCCGATCACGTGTAAGTTTGGTCTGCTGCCACCATGCCAAAGCTCTACCCCTCAGCCTCGTAGCAACCAACTTCACTCTACGATGTTCTAGAACTCCTTTGAAGTCAAAAATCTCCTCAACATTAGCTACCCAATCTAGAAATTCCTTTGCTTGCATACCACCTTTGAATTCAGGAATTTCTGTCTTCATCCCCGATTCCCACTTGTGATCATACTCAGAATAGTTTCTTCCTTGACCTCTTCCTTGAATACTACCACCATCATACTCCTCTTCAAAATCAGATGCATAACGATGTCGATTCTGACCACCAACATCTCTACTACCATTACGTCTTCCACCTTCATCCCTTCTGTCGACATTCCTCCGTTCACGATCATTCACGTTCCTCCCACGCCCTTGATCATTTTCAACACTTCTGTCTCGATTTGAATGTGGCGAGACTCTACTTCCCCCATGGTTAGATTCTGGTGAAACCCTTCTCCGATTTTGATTCATCTCCGTCATAAGCTTCTCTAACCGGCCAATTCCTTCGTTAAGCCTTTCGCTAAAGTTCTCATTGATTCTTTGCTCCATCTCATCAGCTTCTTCTCTTCGATACAAAGCTTCTACGTTTTGGTGGCGATTAGCTCTTCTGGGCGGCATACTTGAAACTTTCACAAACACTTCAAAATTCCAACACAACTCGGACTTTGATCCAAAATGAAACGGATCGAAAACTTCCACTTTGTAGCAAATCGCGATGAACACGATGGACAAAGTTTCGGCCTCCAATTCAAATTCGATCAATCAATCTTCAAACAAATGCGAACAACTTCACTTGCTCACGGCTCAACTTCAAACTTCTCGGCCAAACAACTTCAAACTTCAAAACTCTTCAAAATGATTAGGCTCCAAGTCTCGATCTAACTATGATTGGTTAGAACAAGCTCTGATATCAAACTGACGCAGCGGATTAATCAAAACGATGTAGATCGTTGAAAGTAGTAATCGGTGGATTGATGAATACTGCGATGCCTGAATTCGTTGATCCGAAGATACCGAATTCTAGCTATCTCTGACTCGTTGATCCGAAGATACCGGGAAAGAGATCTACGATTCTTCGACGTTGATCTTGCGCACAAGATACCGTGAATCGGCTTCAACAAACGATGATTCGAGCGCACTCGAATGACGTAAGTGGAGATAGGAGATACACTCGACTACCAATTGAAATTGAAAGCACAAAGCTAACAAAAGAGAATTTTATTCAATATTCAACAACCTTTTACAAATGAGACTCACGGCCTATTTATAGGCGAACAATTTTACAACAGAAATTTCTCCAACTCCTAAGTCGTTTCCGACTCATAGCTACGCTCTACGACTCATCATAAGCCGTATACGACTTATCAGCTTACAATACAAATGTCACAACCAGGTACACGACTTAACGACTTAACAAATCAACACTCCTTATTTACAAAGCATACGACTCATGACTTATTACAAGAAAGCCTAGCGACTTAGTAAACAGAAAATACAACATAGAAAAATACATCTTATAAGTCGTTGCCGACTCATCAACTCCATTCGACTCATCTTATTTACAAACAGACGCCATACGACTTATACTCCAGTAGCGACTTAGAAAACAATCGGTTCAGATTAACTCGTCAGGAGAATCTACGGCATGGATTAAAGCGGCATCAGAATATACAGCTCCAGGCCTCTACGACTTAACCCAGTTTCGATAAGTCGTGGACGACTTATACCAGCCTCTCCCTTGAGTCGTGGATGGCTTATCTTCTCACCTTCCTTGAGTCGTAGACGACTTATCACTTGTGTATTCTTCCCCTTGAGTCGTGGACGACTCATCACCGTCTCCCTAAGTCGCATACGACTTATACCTTGACGACTCATCACCGCTTCCTTAAGTCGTAGACGACTTATACCTTGACGACTCATTACCGCTTCCTTGAGTCGTAGACGTCTCATACGATTCATGCCTGTCTCTATGAGTCGTGGACGACTCATAGCGTTGCTCTTAAGTCGTAGACGACTTATATCTGTCATGTTAGTTTTATCTCGTGGACGACTCATGCCTGTCTCTATGAGTCGTGGGCGACTCATAACATTGCTCTTAAGTCGTAGACGACTTATATCTGCCGTGTTAGTTTTATCTCGTGGACGACTCAGGACTTCATCTCTGGGCTTAGCTGCATCAATCATATGAAAATTTGTGGACACTTTGTTTCTGAAAGAGTCATGCTGTAAAGAACAAAACTATGATTAACAGAGCTCTAAATTATTTGAACGTGATAGGCCCATAAATATCTACACTTATTATTTAGGCCAAAAATTTGCACCACCTTAAGTTGCAGTCAAGTTTGATACAATTTTTTTTGTTGAGTTTCAAAGTCCGTCCAGTCTAGATAATAAGAGATCTTTTGTGTGACGCCCCACCTCTATGCTCACGTTAGCCAAGTAATGCCGTCGATTAGCATGAAGAATAAGGCTGTTGAGGAGCGACCATCTGTGTAATTGCTTTGTGCGAGTACCGATATGTCAGAAAATATAACTTACACTTCATTTCAAGAGGAAATCAGACATACCAAATACAAACTCAAAGCTACCACACAGTGGCTAAGTGGACCTCGGAAACAAATATAGAAATAAACGTAACACAAATCAGTCACAGACATTCATATCACAAAGGAGTGGAAACATATATGAATATAACACAAAGGAGTGTACATCAAAGTAGTGGTAAAACAAGATCCACTACATCACAAGAGAATAGATACAAGTGCTAGGCAAAAGAATAATTATACATCAAGGAGTCTATATCTCAAATGTATAATAACAAAAACTACTAATCTAAAGTAATTAGCCAAAAGAATCAGATGATAATCCCTGATAAGAAGTCAAGCAGGAGCACCTGAAATACCTCGGTCTAACCCGAGTATTATTTAAGAAGAAAATAATAAACGGATCAGTCTAGCTATAAATATTGGATAAAATGATATAGGACAAGAGATATAACCAAAAAACGTATGATAACATAAATGTCATACCATGTCAAGTATACATCAAATAACAACAAAAATCATACAATATCTCAAATCAACTCGAAGCACCAAAAAGAATCACATTCTTTAAATAATTCACCAAAACACAAATATTGACAAAACATATCAATGCCAATCCACGAAAGTTGGTGAAACACAAATTCTAGAAATCATTAACTAGAAATCCAAAAATCACAAAAGGGGGAAGACCTATCACAAACGGGAGCACGAAAACTCACCAACACGTGTATCACAAACAGGTTGTTAACCCATGGTCGCTAACCATAGAGCTGGTGCCACGACATAGTACAACGAACGCCCGAGGAACCAAACTCAAACAATACGGAACAACAACGTAGTACAGCGTTACGCCCGATGAACCTAAACACAAATAGTACAGAACAACGACGTAGTACAGCGAACGCCCGAAGAACCGAACTCCAATAAACCGGAACAACGACGTAGTACAGCGTTACGCCCGATGGACCGAACTCCATAAAACTATAGGACGCAAGCCTATAAAAATGAGACGAAGCTCAACAGAATGGGGTATAGTCCCCCACGTGGAAAAAGAGACATCGCACAATGCTAGTCTAAATCACAAAATGATCATCATCGATCATCAAGAAGTGTCGATTACACTAATCTAGTAAATATAAGAGTTTAGCTTCATGTCTCATCACCACTTGCTTAACTCAAATATTTACGAACAGATTGTAGATTTCCACTCGAAAATTGTCACAAGAGTTTCAATCGAACAAGTCCAAAAATTAACCGACGAAGTAAACGCAAGCGTTTCATACCACTTGTTTTACTAAGCCGTTTAATTAGATTTCTCATACGGATGAGGTAAAGGTTTGTATATACTAATAGATTGGAAAACGGTTTTAAAAGAGAGCTTTATATTTAAAAATAGAGTTGAGAACATCTTTGTGAAAGAGTTTGAATATTTACTACTAGTATAGAAACCTTTGTATTTGAAAGTGACAAATCACAAAAATGATTGTAGAAACAATCAATCACCAAAGATTCACATTCGAAGACGTAAATTAAATCCATAGAAATCGATACCGAATCCATCAAAATGGATATTCCCAAAAGTCCAAGGAAAGAAGTCATCAAAGTCGATAATAAGTAATAACAACTATCTGAATCAACAAAAATCGATTAGAATAGGAAATCCATACAAAACAGCCTTAATAGGCAAAAATAAACATTTCCAGACGTCTGATTTGGAATCCAGACGTCTGGATTTGTTTTTTGAAAAATAGTTCAAAAAGCCACCTAAACGTTTGGAATTCCGAAGTAGACGTCTGAGCCATAGCCAGACGTCTGGTTTAGAACCCAGACGTTTGGATTTATTCTTTGGAAATAATTCAGAGAACCCTCCAGACGTCTGAAACTTCAAGTCAAACGTCTGAGACTCATCCAGACGTCTGATCTGAGATTTCAGACGTCTGGAATTAGTATCTGGCATTTTTTTATAAAGACCGCATGCATACATTTTTGCTTTAGGTCCAAACCAGACGTCTGGACTTGGTCACCTGGTCTGGGCAACAATTTGCCTAGGCCAAAGTGGCCAAAACGTATCGGGAGCGATCGGACGAGCAACGTCGACTAAGGATTTATGCCAAGCGACAACCCGGCCTTATAGGCTCTTCGATACACCCCGAATATCAATATCCAAACATCCATAGTAGGATTTTCATAAAATTGGACCAAAACACCAAACTTTGGAAAATTCACCAAATCAATTCAAATCAAAAGCAAATGAATATGCACAAGTGTTAGGAATTCATACCTAACAGCAAAGATAGCTATAGACGTAGATGTGAGTTAAAGAACTCACCTTTAAACCCAAAAACAATGAATGAGAAGCTTAATCACAAATGAAAGATCAACACTCTTCACTTCAACCTAAGAAGCTTGAATCTAAGCTCAAAAGAAGAACATTCCCTAAGTTAGGTTTAGGAAATTTCTGAAATTGAAGAGAGAATGAGTTGGAGAAGATGAAGAGGATGCTTACCTAAGCTTCTCCTTGATTTCTAGCTTGAAGTTGATAATTCCTAAGAGAATTAGGGCTTAGGATTTCTAATTCTTTCTCTCTTCCCCCATTTTTATCTAAATCTTGAGTGTTAGGAAAATAAGAATGAAGTGAAGAGGAGAGGTGGACTGAGCTAGGGTGTTATGTTAGGTTATTGGGCTAAAACCCAAACCCAAAGCCCTAAGTGAAATAGAAAAATTCACTCAACTCCAAACATATCGATGCTTATACTTAAAAAAGTCGCAAATGCCATTTTGGACTCAATGGAAGTGGTCTCAAGTCCTAATTCGACTGTTTGCAAAAAGTAGCTTTTCGGACTTTAATCCGACTAACGATGCTATATTTAAATAAAATATTTAAATATACAATCGTAAAATATGCGGGTTGTTACATTTTGCTTTGCTTCCGTGACTTGCAGAATAATCCATTCATAATGCTACAAGTTAATTACATGGTGGAAGTTATGATTAAAATATAAGAGAAAATAAACATATCTTGGTAACCAAAGCTTTTGCAAAATATAAAACATAAATGGGAATCAAAATTTGTATTGAAATAACTGTTGGGAATCAAAATGGGAATCAAAGTTAGGATAAAAAGCAAAAACCTGAGATGAGGCTAACACTATAAAGATAACATATATAATCCTTAAGGGTATAACAAATAGTCATGGTAGCCATGTGGCGTAAGGTAAGTTGCTGGCATGAAGAAAAATCAAGTGATGAGAGCCACGGGAAAGAACGGAGATGAATAGAAAAAGTTAGCGATTGAAAATATAAATAGTGGGTAGATGCATTGCATGTGTCATTGTATGTAGGGATGGGTACGGAAGATTTCCGTACCAACCGGAGCTTTTTCCGTTTCTTCCGACCGTTGGTGGAAAGACAACATTTGTTGCGTGTTTCATTCCACCAACTCCGGAATTCCACTAGTTGAATACCGCGAAAATTGGAAAATGTGGAACGGAACATGGAAATTTCACTTTTCCTATAGCATGAAAAAAATGTGTTTTCTATATCATGAAAAAATCTACTCTAACTATTTTTGCGAGCATGGACTGGAGATTGAAAGAAGATACGTTGGCACAGGTTAAGTTTTGGGCTAAGAGTTGTGGCTTGCAATGCCAAAGAAGAGCTATAATTTGGTAGTTTGTTTTTTCTTGTATATTTCTGGCAGACTTTTGAAAATATTTGTGAATCATTGAAAAATGTATACGTCTAAAAATGGTACCGCTAAGTGAATATATCTTATTTTGTAAATAGTTATCGATATTGTTTTATAAACAGTTGTTGATAGGAAAGTTTTTAAATTGTGAAAAACAGAGAATAAAAATATATATAGAATTACAAATAGAGTTAAACTTTAGTAGGCATCAAACAGCAAAGAATATGCAAAATTACAACATCAAACAACAAAGAAGAATATACAAATGCATGTTAGATAATAAAAAAAAGATAATACTTCAATTTGAGATGCAACGGTACTAAAAGCTATTAACAGGCAAACTGACTATTCAAAAGTAACAAGCAACACTGCTAAGCTATTAACAGGCAAACTGACTATTCAAAAGTAACAAACAACACTGCTAGATAATACAAACAAACTGACTATTCAAAACTAACAAGCAACACTGCGAGATAATACAAGCAAACTAACTCATCAAAACTTTAAAACTAACAAGGAAACTACACCCATCTGACTTCTGAACTCCCTTCAGAAATTTACAATTCCAGCTTCATTGTTTTCTTTCCAGCTTCATATAGAAGAAAGAAAAAAGATATTTAAATCATCTTTCAAATTTTTCATAAGTACTTTGGGAATGTAATAATTTTTAACAAGAAAAGTACTGTTTTTTTGCTAAATAAATTAAGTTTTGATGAATGCTACAGTGTTAATGATATTATATGTTAATGTTGGGCATATGTTGAGGTTAATGCTAATTCTTAAATTAGTAACAATGTAATTGTACTGCATGTGTTCAAACACATCTCAATAAAATTGAAATATCAGAATCCCTATGAATCATGACCAAACGCATCTCAATAAAGTTTTAATGCAACACCTTCCAAATTCTACCAGCATACTACAAAACAAAACATGCTTCTTTTTATTTATTTTATTAAATATTTCCATGTGTTATACTATACCGGTCGCAGATACAAAGTGGATGATTGCATCAGTGTTTTAATTCATACTTCTTTATCAGAGTTTTTCTCATTACTTGTACATTTTGTCCATGCGGTAAGATTGCAAAAAAAATCAATACTAATCTTGAATTAGCATTCGAACGGTTTAACTCGATATATGTGTGTTCCAATTTTATCCTTTGCATCTTAAATTTTTTTTGTCCGTGCAATCTGTTAGACCTTTAAAACTGATCCAAAAATCACTGTATCCAAAAATCATTATACCATCAAGATCAAGTCAAATAATCAGTTCATCTAAACCAACCAAAAAGTTAAAAGTGGAAAAGAATTGGAATTGAGAGATCAACTCAAGGGATGTTATAAGACTACATACAATGTGTGTGTGTTCGCATAGTAATTACAATGTCAGCATGAGAGTTCAAACCTACATGGATGAATCCCAATAGATTCCAAGACCATCTCCTTGACCACTCCAACAAAGCACATATTGATTACGGATCTATAGAAAAACAAAGACAACCACAGTTACATTAATAATAATGCAGTTCCCAAATTTTATCTAATCAATACATGGCCCCTCAATGGATTATATAAACTCATTCATTGATTAATTAACTATTAAAGGAGAAACATTTCACTCAACTGTATTGTTTTATAAATATACAAAACTATTTATTACTTTACTTCACCATACAAGATATAGCATGGTCATATCACAAGAAAGAAATGCTTGAGTGGTGGAGTTATTACTATACTAGGACACCTAAGCCAAATATGCGGTTTAAACCGACCCCTTCCTGACCATCGGTTGTTATCCAATGTATGCATGCATGCAATACAAATAACATACTGATAATCTAACTAATAGGAACAATGTTTTTATTTAAATCACGGTGGTTAATCTCAACCATCACAAAATCCAACTCTGTTAATTGCTTAAAAGTAATAATGCATTTGTTTTGGTGAACTTGATGTGAACTATGATTTCCCAAATATTGCTAGCTAGCCTACTTATGGTATAGAATCTTAGCAACATAAACCAAAAGTTTGAAACTAAAAACGCTAAATGATAAACTAGAGACATATAATGGACGAGACTTCCACTCAATGTAAATCTGAAAATGAAATAAAAGAAAAAATTTACCAGCCAATATTATGTCTATCTTTGGATTATTTGTAGTTTAAATTTGATACTGAATCCTTTAAGCACACTGGTTCTGAAAGAAGACAAAGAAGAGTTAATCAACAGCTCTAAAATTCGAAAACAAGATCAAAGATACTGCATTTTTCAGCTATTACAACCACTTATCATATATGAAATGGGCATATAATGATATTCGATCGGAAGGAAAAGCAACAAAACAGAAACAATAGACTTTATCAAATAACCACCGGTAATAAATCACAAATTGTATTTACCGATTTCCCATAGCAGGCAGAATAGTAGAACGATGTGCAATGAAATTAGGGCATGCTACAGATAATCGATCAGCAGATGGAGATGGTGATGATAAATATTAACAACCTGGGAACATCGATTTGAAGATGGAAATGGAACGGACGAATGGGAAACTAGGGTTAGGTTTTGTGCGTGAGGTGGAATGAAACGAAGCAAGGGTTATTTTTCAGAAATAACCGTTAAAATTTGGCCAGGTCCAATTAAACCATAGATGGGTAAAATTAGGAAGGAACGGAAATACCGTGGAAAACACGGAAATTTCCACTTTTTTACCGCTATGTATCGGAAGGAATTTCTTCCGAATTTTTTATTGCGGAAAAACATGAAAATCGGAAATTTCGGAAATATTCGGAAGGAAATATCGGAAAAGCGGAAAAATGAAAAAAAACCCCAGCCCTAATTGTATGCAGTCTAGCCCACAATATTTGGTTAATTGTGATATAAATTTAATGGCTTTCAATTGCTCAAGTTGCAAATTTTACCAACCAAAGCATGGAGATCACAATACATATGGAGAAAGAGAGAGTAGCATTAAACTCTCCAACTGGACTTTATTGTGATCATTTGGTTTTTTCTTTTGAATGGTTCCTGGCTTTATATGTTACAATCTATTATCCACACCATCTAGAATAAATGTTGTCTGAATTATTACAATTATTTTGAATTGCATGATTTGAACCTATAACAAGCTGCTATTTTTCTTATATAATAAATGTACCAAGCTATATTTTCCTATCAATAGATATAGCAAGCCTTAACTCGGTACAGTTGCATGTATACTACCGAAAACTACATTACAAAGCCAGTCTAAGTTATTTATGAGTTATTGGTTTAAAAATTGATCATCTTCCCATTGAAAGTGTTTTCGGTTTGAATGCTAGAGTAGATAACGTCAATTTGGTTGTAGGATAAACTATTTTTTCTGGCATGGTTTGACTTTTGGGTATTGCCATCATTTTTTACATTGAGCTCCTTAATATCCCACATGAATTTAACAAAATGGGGTAAGTCACTTCAAAAACAAAAGTGAACTAAACTAAGGCATATAACAAAATGTTACACACACACACACTTTTATCTGGCCACTAGCACTAAATTTAGGTATCTGTTATCTTGTAGATTTGAGTGTACGTAAAAAATTAAAATCAAGTAAGCCTGATTAGCCAAAGCAGATAATCAAAACCATTTTATAAAATATGAAACAAATCTTGTTACTCCAACAAATTACATCAAAACACGGTACCTCAAAACACCAAACCTCCTTGTATGAAGTAGAAGTGTACAGTAAACCACTGATAATATTTTTTGTAATATACTGCACTGTCATATCCAATAACAACTTAAGAGGCTTATATATTCAATGGTATTCAGTGTATATGCCTTATTTTCAGTTCTTGTATAGTTGGTACCTGGTATTTCTTGTATGGCAGTAAATTCTATCATACAAATTTTTATATCAACCGTTTGCAAAATCATTCCATGTATCATATTAGAACCCATACATTTCTCATGAATTTTTATATCAATTCGTTTTAATATTCAGGCTTTAACAGAAGTAGCAGAAGAGAGGCAAAAATCAGAAGCTAGTGTTAATGGTAATGAAGGAGCAATTAGTTTGGAAGATTTTGAAAGAGATGCCGTTGCTGAAGTTTTTGGAAATGATAAAAAAAGAAGCTATTGCCATGCAATTAGTTCTACATCTAATGCGAAGCAAGTAAAACTCACTCAAGCTTCAAAAGCAATTATCAATTACAAAGAGAATGAAGATAAGCGATGAAAAATGGAGATGCAACAGAAGATTGATCAAACGCATGAAGAAAGTAGAATAACGAATTCAACTCTAGCTGAAATGCAACAATGTATAAGGCAACTTGTTAGTCAGATTGGAACGAATTCGCTAACATTAAGAACAGAAATTGGTTCGCATACCGAGCACCATCCTAGCCCTACTCCATCTAATACTGTTATTGGATCCTCTACGGTTGAAAGACAAGCGGTGCAATTATTGTCATGAAAATTGGAAGTGGTAGCTAAAGGATATCTTGGAGTGCAAAAGATTTGTCATGGTAGAAAGGTTGTAGATGGAGAAAAGGTTGTTTGGGTGGAGGATGTTCTTAATCCGGACGAGCCACTTTTTGATGCACCTCAAAATGGTCATTATACATTGTCCAAGTTGGTTGATGGTGGTTTTGTAGTTTGGCCGGAGTGTCATATTCATTGTTTGAAAGCTTCTAGATATTGTGTAGTAAAGAAATTTGAAGTTGTCACAATGAACTCTATAGAATTTGATATGTACTATTTCGTACGTTTGATGTTTTTTTAATAATTAGATGATATGTTAGTTTTGAAATTTAGTTTCATGTTTTCTATTGTTATAAATTCATATAGATATAGTTGAATGAAATACTATTAGATGCTGAATAAGATATGGTTCAACTATACCAAATTTGTAATGCTTATAAGTGTTGGTAATTTTGCTATTTACCTATGTGTGCGAGAAATTTCCAACGGTTATAACCGTTGGAAATTAAAAAATTCCCAACGATTATAACTGTTGGGAATATGAAAATAGTCATAGGTTATAACCGTAATTCCCAACGGTTATAACCGTTGGAAATGAAAAAATTTCCAACGGTTATAACCGTTGGGAATTACCAAAATTCCTAACGGTTATAACCGTTACAAAATATGTAAAAAAATTATAACGTACCTGCTATCAACGGTTATAATTGTTGGGAATTTGATTACCAACGATTATAACCGTTACAAAATGAAAATTCTGGTGTTGTGATAGAGAATAGCGAAGCAAAAGCCAAATAACCTAACTTGCAACTCGGTCTGACCCGAGTAATAAATACACCGATCAGTCTAACTTAAACAAGATGATCGGCAATGATAAATAAGATATATGTTACTCTAGGCTATAAAATAATTATAAAATAGTCATCTTGAAAATGGTGAAATCATATATAAAACTCAAAACACAAAAAATTCCCGGATTGGATCCAAATCCTCGATTGCATGCCGAAGCGATGCTGCATGTGCTATCCTCGTGTCCGGTACTAATGTATAAGTACCCATCTCGTGGTGACCGAAATCACATATACATCGTGATGACCGAAGTCATAAATACATCGTGATAACCAAAGTCATAAATACTTTGTGATGGCCCGAAGGTCTAGTATTGGCAATAACATCGTGAATGTGTCACAAACTCTAAGATAGGAACCCGAAAAGTGGTAATAGTGCGTCCTATACCACACGTTCTCACTTAACGGTTTACTAACTGTTAGTCAATGGCATATTAGAAAACATCATCAAAATCATTCAATCACAATAATTGCCTCATATCGTCGGCATATACAACAGTCAATATAATGGTTTCCATAAACCATAACTCCTAAAATAGGAGGTCTCAAATCTCAAAGTTCGCCAAAGAATGGCAATCTCAAATAATTCCTATAAATAGGAATTCACAAATCTCAAAACACGCCAAAGAATGGCAGTCACAAATAACAGTCCGAAAGTTCATAGCTTCAAATGAACAAGTCCGAAATTAACCGAAAAAGTAACACATGTGTCCCATACCACATGTTTTACTAAATCGTTTAATTCTCTTTCTAATACGTTCGAAGAGTGCAAAATGGTGTAATTATATATAAAATAATTTGCTTGAGAAAACTAGTTTTAAAACAATTTTTGAAATTATTTGATAAACAATTCTTTGAAAATTTCTCTTTATTATAGAGAATACAAATTTTTAATAGCTTTAAAAATAATTTTAAATATTATAAAATATTTATTTCAAAAGCTATTTTAATATAAAAATCATTTCAAAAATCGTTTAGAAAATCCGTGCTCGAAAACAACAGAATTCATCGAAAAACATTGAAATTTCAACATATGAAAACGTCTCAAAAACTCGTCAATCCGGAGTTCGGATCATCCAAAATATTGGCTTACCTATTGATAGGTTAGAGCCCTTCAAAAACATCTCAAAACATCACAAAAACAAGTAGAAAAAGTCGCTGGATCAAGAGGCAAAACACTGTAGAAAAAGAGAACAAAACAGGCAAAATTCAAGTGTACAGGTCAACTTACATGTCGACCTCTACACTGCTTAGGTCGACCCTAGGGTCGACCTAGGCAATGTTTGGGTCGACCTATAGGTCGACCCCTGATGTTGTTTGGTCGACCTATATTACACGATTTGTACAGGTTATTTTCTCCTTCGTTCGACTTGACTTGTAGCAATAGTTTCCGGTATCTACAAGATGAATTTGGCAGTAAAATTTTGCATGCACCAACTATAACACTCAAACTACAATCCGGAGAAGATCCGGCATGATTTCAAGACAAGAACAAGAATATATGAACACTAGAAGAAGTAATGTAACAACCTGGATTTTTTTAGCGAATTAAATAAAGTCAATAATGATTTAATTTGGAGAATTTAAAAAGATGAGTTTGGAATTCGCAGTCTTTTATAAATGATAATTTGTTTTGGAATGATTAATTCTAAAATTGTGTGAAATGGAGAAATTAGAATTTTAGTGTTTATTTAAAAATAATTGGAATTAGAGTTTAAACTAGAATAATTATTTAATTGAATCTTTTATTTTTAAATAAAACAAGAATTTGAGAGTGTAGACTTGATTAAATTAATGTTCATTTTAATAAATATTTAAGAAATTACTTTGTTTGAATTATGGACTATGATTTAGGCACTTAGGTATTTTATTTATAAAGCCATTAGTGAATTAAATTAAAACAAGGCTTTTAGGTTAACTAAAAGAGAATTGGTTGTTGTTTAATACAATTAGTCTCTTATTGGATTTAATTGGAAACCCAAGCCCAATGATAATTTTAACCAAGGAGGAATTATCTTCTTTTCTGAACTATAAGTTCATTTCTAAGTCAGTAAACTCTCAGAAACTATTCCCCTTTTCAAAACCTAGAAACCAAAAATCAAATTCTCCATTTCGCTTGCAACCTAAACATTGTTAGAAGCTAGTAAATCCAAGGTAATGTTCTATAGTCCTATTCTAACTATTAGACAACTCAATTTTAGTTTTTACAGTGTATGATTATGGGTGTTATTTGTTTTAGATTGAGATGTTTTCTAGGGTTGCTGTTCTAGTTTTAGGCTGCCGTAGATATATGACTATCTAATTGCAAGGAGAAAAAAAGTGAGTTAAACCTCACAAAACCTATCTCTAATTTATGATTTGCATTCTTTTGATTTCATAATAATTGATTGTGAATTTAGTTGGTGAATTGGTGTTTTGTAGTTGCAATGTTATTGTTTAGTCTCTGTTCAAACTAAACACAGTTAGTAAATTGGGCATATCTTCCTTGTTTCTTGTAGGATTTAGATCATTTTTGAAGTTCCAGAAAGATTATTTTGTGTGTGACAGCTTTCATGTTGAATATATTTGCAAAGTTTGAGCACAGTTTGATCGAAATCTTGTTGCAAACTCTCAGCTCTGTCACTTTGATAATTACATTATCTAAACTAAACACAGTTAGTAAATTGGGCATTACCTTTTCGTTTCTTAACAGATTCAGATGATATTTAATGTTCTCAAAAGCCTACTTTATATGTGACAATTTTCATGTTGAACATATTTGCAAATTTTGAGCATAGGTTGATCGAAATTCTATCGCAAACTCTCAGCTCTGTCACTTTGATAATTACATTATCTAAATTAATTACAGTTAGTAAATCAGATGTATCTTTGTTGTTCTTATTAGATTTGGATAATTCTTGATGTTTTGGAAAGCTTGGAATATTTTCTAAAACTTTTATGTTTTGAGTTTTGCAAAATTTTGAGGTTTATGTAGTCGAAACCATATTTCTTTGTCGTTGCCCTGAGAATAAACGACAGCGACAGTGAATTTAAAATATGAGAATTATTTTGACTATAACTTTTGAACTGTAAGTCCAAATTATATGATCTTTATCTTGTTAAAAAGCTTAGTCATTTTTCTAAAACTTTCATGTTTTGAGATTTGAAAAATTATGGGATATATGGGGTCGAAACTGCAGATCTAAATGCTTTAAATTTAAGTTGAAAATATATAAATGGATATGTTTCATATTCAAGTAATTTTATGAATGAAAGTTTATATAAATTTATAAATCTCAAACTTGTTTCTATATTAGTTTGACTTCTTTTAAATGATATAATATATATATATATTAATTATTTCTAGTATATGGAGTTATGGATTTGAAGATATGAGTGATTATGGTTTTATAAAATAAGTGATAGAACATACAAGTGGCTTTGGGAATATGATTTTAAAAAGGCGAGTCTAATTTATTTCAAAATATTATATATATATCAAAATGCATTTTGAAGAATAATAAAAGTGGTTTTAAAATATGGGTTATTAACTAAATGTTTTATATGGAAATTTGAGACACTGTGTACATAAATGTAAATTTGGAATAATTCGGGTTTATGGAATATTTTATCAAATAAGTGAAAATTTATTTTAATCAAAATAGTAAATAAACTTATGTAAATTTATAGAAAGTGTTTCTAGACAATAAAATCAAAGAGAAAAAAATATGTATTTTGAGAACCTTAATTCTATAATTTGAGGAGTACTAATAATCGACTTAGTGTCATCGATTGGTTTAAATGCTTTCGAATAACGCTTCGTCGAATATGGTATAACTCATTGAATAAATTTTTTGAGTGGAATTTACTAGCCCATTAACGAATATTCAAATTTCACCGGGTAGTATGGGATGTCTTGGTTAAATTCTTGTGATCGTATTTGGGAAAGTACTTAACAGTTTAGAGTTGTATTCTCTTCTGGTGTGCGACAAGTGGTTGCTAGATCCTTAAGAGAATATGGTTTAGGTTTTCCATTGGTATCCATAATAAGTGATATTTACTAGCCTTTAGTAAATACTTGAATTTCACCATACGGTATGGGACATATTGGTTAAATTCTAGTGATTACTAAAGGTGATAGTATTTGGCACTTTAGAGTTTACTCTCTTTTGGTGTGCGACAAGTGGCTGCTAGATCCTTAAGAAGTTCATTCCTGGATTTCTTTGCAAACATAATAATTTAATAATATTAAATAAATGTGGAATTATCGAGTCATGGTTTCTACAATCACCTTGGTCTGTATGGACTATCCTTGAGATCATTCTATGATTCTGTGTTCCCGGTCTGAGTACGATCCTTGGTATCAGATCGGTTTGAGTGATACCAATTCGTTTGTTTGTTTGCCACGGGTTTTGAGTACAATAATTGCGATTGTTTTGGACGATCATTACGATCGGCTTGGATTAAGATCTATTGGATTCTGGATATTTGGATTCAGTGACTATTCTGTGTTCGTGAAATAAGTATATATACTTGTGTCTTGTGTTTGTGAAATAAACATATATTCTTGTGTCGTGTGTTCGTGAAATAAATATTTGTTCTTGTGTCTTGTGATGGATGTTAAGTCAATTCTGTTATTTTGTGTTTAGTGACTAGTTCGTGTTTGTGACATAAACTAATAACCCTGTACTGAGTTAATCACTGATATTTGCGTGCTTGGAGATATTGTGTTTTGTTTCGTGAATTCAATCATGAGCATCTGTATTTACTTATATGTTGTTTGTTCTTGTGCTATATCTTGTTCTCCCTCTATTGGATATTTAGAGATAGTCTGACTCGGGTGTTATTTTGCTCGGGTCAGGCCGAGACTTTTCAGGTTACAGGACAAGTTGACCTTTGAATGGTTGGGCTAGCAGAAGTTGGATCTTTGATATTTACTTATATCACTTAGGAATTTTTGTTTGAAATTGAGATGTATAATTAAGATTAGAAAACCATAACTTGTATGTTAATTGAATTTAGGATTTCATTTTGTAAACTAAATAATTTGTATATGTATTAGTTGAGATTTATTCCGCTGTGATCTGTGACTTTATATATATGATATATTGTGCTGGTTCTGAGAAATCGGTGTGTCTATTACCTTGTATTAATACTGTACACATCAAGTTCAGTTCAGATATTAAGTGAAAAAGGTAAATGACGTGTCAGTGTTAGTAGAAAGATATATCCACATTCGATCGCCCTAACAAGCCGTATTCTCCAGATTAGCAGACGACGTTACTTGTAATGTTCTTTGCTAAACTGGGCATCGCGGTGGGGTCATTATAGTTTAGTATTAGAGCTGTGTCAGAACATTATAGCATATAATATTACGGATCCGAGACCTAGATAACTTAGAGTCTTGTCCCTTGGTGTGTGTGGTAGATAGTTATATATCTAATTTGGGATAGGAATATAAAATAATTATCAGAATAGTTATTTGGGGCGTAAATTAATTTAAAAATTTTAAATTAATAAATTAGAATTTGTGACATTAAAACCTTTAGAGAATAATGAATAAAACCTTTTTGAGTTGAGAAAATTTTTAAATTTAATTGGAATGAATTAAATTAAAGCAAACTATTTTCTTTTAATAGAAAATTTGGGAAATTTGAGTGAATAAATCTAGTATTTAAATGATCTAGGAATAATCAGAGTTGCGCAACAGAATTTCAGACATCGAATTGTTCCGCTGTAAGTGATTAATATGTTTTGGTTGATTGGTTGCTTGGAGTTGATTGTTTGCTTGCATTTATTTAAAATTGGATGCATGGATATTAGTGATAATAAAATAAATGCATCTAAATTTGTGATTATCTATTGTGTTGACTTATCCGGACGTTGTTTAAGAATTCTGGTCGATATGCCATGTTATCGATAGGGGTTCCTAAACATCGAACGTGACATTTTGACATAAGTAATAATTAGAACTTGGAAATTTAAGTACGAGTTTCTTTCGTTATGGAATATTATGCCATCAATCTAATTAAAGTGTAATCATGAATTGTTAATATCTCCTATATGACGTGAATTTGATATTAAATTCTAATATGAATTTTTGAGATAGGTGCAGGTATCTGAAGTTAAACGGATATAGTTTAGATTATAAATTGTTTACTTAAGGAATATTAGCGGATCCGCTAATATTTCAAATATAAGTTACGTATCCCGGATTAAATATCGTATTTTTTTGTTTTTCCCTACGGGATGCCTCATTTTTGAGATGGGATGTATACTATGTAATTATATTCATATTGTAAATTTTCGAAACGCTAACTGCACAAATGAGACGCTGGCGAAATTTTCCATAAATTTAAGGTGTTAGAATAGTTTTTGAGAATTTTGAGAAATTTTGATAACTAAAAAAAATTTGATTTTTAGCATTATAATTTGGAGTGATATTAATTAAAAGTTTTGGAAATGAAATTAGAAATCAATTAACAAATAACTGTTCTATAAATAAATTTATATTATGGATTTCTTCCGTTAAGGGAATTGCGGGGACGCAATTTCTTTAAGGGGAGACGTCTGTAGCAACCCGGATTTTTTTAGCAAATTAAATAAAATCAATAATGATTTATTTGGAGAATTTAAAATCATAAGTTTGGAATTCGTAGCCTTTTATAAATGATAATTTGTTTTGGAATGATTAATTCTAAAATTGTGTGAAATGGAGAAATTAGAATTTTAGTGTTTATTTAAAAATAATTGGAATTAGAGTTTAAACTAGAATAATTATTTAATTGAATCTTTTATTTTTAAATAAAATAAGAATTTTAGAGTGTAGACTTGATTGAATTAATGTTCATTTTAATAAATATTTAAGAAATTACTTTGTTTGAATTATGGACTATGATTTAGGCACTTAGGTATTTTATTTATAAAGCCATTAGTGAATTAAATTAAAACAAGGCTTTTAGGTTAACTAAAAGAGAATTGGTTGTTGTTTAATACAATTAGTCTCTTATTGGATTTAATTGGAAACCCAAGCACAATGATAATTTTAACCAAGGAGGAATTCTCTTATTTTCTGAACTAACATTTCTAAGTAAGTAAACTCTCAGAAACTATTCCTCTTTTCAAAACCTAGAAACCAAAAATCAAAGTTCTCCAATTCGCTTGCAACCTAAACATTGTTAGAAGCTAGTAAATCAAAGGTAATGTTCTATAGTCCTATTCTAACTATTATACAACTCAATTTCAGTTTTTACAGTGTATGATTATGTGTGTTATTTGTTTTAGATTGAGATGTTTTCTAGGGTTGTTGTTCTAGTTTTAGGCTGATGTAGATATATGGCTATCTAATTGCAAGGAGAAAAAAAAAGTGAGTTAAACCTCACAAAATCTCTCTCTAATTTTTGATTTGCATGCTTTTGATTTCATAATTGTAATATCCCGGAAATTTTGACAATATCAATTTAATAATTTGTTGAATAATTAAATTGATATGGATAATCTTTGATAATAAGATTTGAATTTAATTTAATAATCTGATTAAATTAGTATTTAATTGATGATTTAGTCTTTTAAAATAGTTAATAAGATATTTTCTATTTGAATATATATATTTATTTGTATATATTGTAAATAGAAAGCTTTGGGCAAATTGGAAATTTAGATTTAATTTAATATGACTTTTCAAAGATATTTAAATAAATAACTTTATAGTTTTAAATATACTTTAGGTAAATGTTTAAATTGGTTAAAATATATTTTAACTTAAGTTTAAATATAAATAAGATTTAACAAAAAGGTTGTCTTATTTTTTTTTTAAAATATTACTTGATAATATAATCTTATATAAATTATTTAAATTATCAAATATGTTATTTTTAAATAATAAGTATAATGTATTATTTTATAAATAGAAATGAATTTTTAAAGACTATAGAATTGTTATTTTTAAATTGAATGAGAAATTGTATATGTATATATAACTTAACTTTTAAATTGAATCTTAGGATTTAATTTTATTTAAACTTGAATTTAAAGTTTTGAAATTCAAAAGAATATATATTTAAATTGTTTTGGATTTTATAATATTTGTATAAACTTTTATTTATAAATGTAATTAGCTTTTGTTTCTCTTTAATATATATAGATAAGTGTTTAAATAAATAAGAAAAAGGCTTTTTAAATAATTTTAAAATAAATAAATATGAGTAATTACTTATAAGACATGTGTCTTTATCTAAAGCTTTTATTTACATTTAAACTAAAAGGATATTACTTAAATGACATGTGTTAACACATTAAGTAGCCATATAACATGTGTTAAGTAAATATTAATTCAAGATGACAAATGTTGAGAAATTTTAACAAGTGTCATTAAGTTTTCATTTTCTTTTATTTTTATTAAATCATATTTTCAGCCTTTATAAATACATAACATTTCCCCTCTTTATTACTTTTCTATTTTCTCTAATCAAAAACCAAGAAACTCCAGCCTGTAACAAAAATCAAACCATTTCTCTAACTAAATTCGAAATCAACTCCTCACAAACCTGAAATCAAAATTCAAAAGCCTGTAACTTATTTTAAAAGAAGACTGCAAATCATCTTTAAAAAGGAAACAAATCTGCATTTTCTTCATCTGGAAGCCTGCATTTGTTCTTCAAGTCTGTCTGTAATCAAGTTTCAGTAGCATGCAAAGCTTCTGGGGATTTAAAGCATTTCAGTTTCAAGTTTTAAAAGATCAAATCATTTTCCAGTAATTAAAGTTTAAGAGTTCCAAGCTTTTCAAAAGATAGGCTCTGTCTCCATTTTAATGGTGAGTAACAGTTTTTATTTAAAACTAACTTAAATAAATGTAGTTGCTTGATTCTCCTGTGATAATCATGTGTGTAAGTGATGAATTTCTCTGTAATATGTAGAGATTGGAATGCATGTATGTTTTGATATGTTATTGCCTGTTCTAATATGCCAGTTTTAAAATCTTGATCAAAATAAATTATTTCATGCTCAAATCCTTATGATGGCTTAAGATTTAAACCAAGTATGAGTATATAACATAGATGTTAGTTGAAATTTTATTAAATATAAAATAAAAACTGATATGTCTCTGTAAAGAAATATAACAGAGCAAATATCTTGTAAGTGAAAAATTCAAAAGTCTAGATTCATTATTCCAGGAGTATAAGTTGAGTTCTTATACTAAAATTCGATTTTTAAAATATAAATCAAAATTTTTAGTTTCGAATTGAAGGAGCAGTTCTAGCTTAAGTCAGAAATGAATTTTTGGTAATTTTGATTATCTCAATGAAACTGGGATGTTGAATTCTTCAATAATGGTAGTGGGATGATCATGGATATAAGGAAAATTATTAGAAATCGAATTAAGGCAGTGAGGAAGAAATGACTTAAGTTTTAAAATTTCAAACCTAGTTATTACCAGTCTAGAGAAATCGAGCATCATTTCGTCTAGGATGGATCGAGTTCGACGAAACTCTAGAAAATGATAGTCGTGACGTGGATGAACTCGTCGCCGAAGTCGCTAGCGCTCTAGTGATCAGCGGTGGAAGAACGAGGAGATGTTGACAGGTTTGGGTGAAATGGTTGTTCCTGTTCCAGTTTCGAATTTTAGTCTCGATTTCGATTTCGCGAATGGATTGAAGTTTGGATGATCGTGGTTTGGTTGGTGGTCGATCGTTGTCTTGTGGGGATACTCGGCGATGGTCGGAGTGGACGCTGGTGATCATGCACATGCACACGGTCGTGATTGTGTTTGGGAAAAGTCGGAGTGTTTGCAGGGGAAGGTCTCGAGTTTTTCGAGTTTTTCTGCGTGTGAAGATCGAAGTATTTAGGTATGCGACTCGAAGTATTTTGGTGGAGTCTCGAGAACTTTTATGTGTTGCCAGGTTTTTCAAAAGCCTGTTAGTTTAAATTTAAACTGAATTTAAATGGTGAAGAAATATTAGGACAGGAATTGAAATCAAAATTTTAAAATATGGATTCAAGTTTAGTTTTGAATCTTAGATTTAAGATAAATAAGTTTTATAAATTCAAATGTTTTAATAAGTTTAAATGTTTGTTAAATTTAAATGTTTTGAATTTAAAAAGGGATTTGTTTAAATCTTGTAAAATTTCTTTTATAAGAAAATATTATTTATCATTTAAAGGTTTTAAATTGATTTTAAAACTTGTTGAAGTTAAATTATAAGTTAATGATTTGTATGCATTTAATTATTAGGGTAATTAAATGGATAATTAATTTATCTAATAAAATAATGAAATAAATAATTACTTAAAAGTAATTAAAGCTTTAATCTTAAAGGTTTAAGATTAATTAATTTTAGAATAATTAACTTGTAATTAAGATTCATTAATTAAATAGGATTTGATTTTTAATTAATAATTAAGATTAATTAATTAGGAATAATTAATTTATAATTAAGGATTATAAATTAGAGTATTAATAAATGGTTAAGGATTAATTAGTAGAGTAATTAAATATTAATTAAGTTATGGTTAACACTTAATTAATTAAATAATTAGAGATTAATTAAATTGGTTATTAAGATTTATTAATTTGGAATTAATAATAAATCTAAGTTAATTACTTAAGAAAAGTAATTAAAGAGTTGTTAATAGTTAATGAAGGTCATTGACTATGGATTATTAGATAATTAATTAATGTGATTAATTTTAATAATTTATTAGATTAATTAATTTAAAGATAATCAATTATAGAATTTGTTTAAATGAATTACATAATGGAAGTAATTAAGAAATTAATTACTCATTGTAATTAATTAAGTTAATTTGATTAGTTAAGTTAATTAATTAAGTTTAATTAATTTAGAATAATCAAGAGATGATTTAATAATAATTACTTAATGTAATTATTAAAGTATGATTATTTAGGGAAGTAAATAATATATAATTACTGGAAGTAATTAATTGGATAGTGTTGTATTAATGGAAGTAATTTGAGTTTAATTACTGATGAATTAATCAAGGGATTAATTAAGAAATTAATTAAGGAGTAATTAATTTAGTTAATTAAAGTAATTAAGGGTAGTTAATTACTGAAAGAGATTAATCAAATATGACTAATAAATGTTGTTTAATTAAAGGTTAATTACTTAATGTAATTAATTTAATTAAGTAATTAATAATTAAGTTGTAATTAAGGATCATTAATTAATATAATTAATGATGTAATTAAGATTGGTTAATTAAGTAATAATTAATAAATGAAGTAATTAATCAATGTAATTAATTAAGGATTAATGTAATTAATTATAGTTGATTAAGTTAATTAATTTTAGTTAATTAATTAATGATGTAATTAAAGGTTAATTACTATAAGTGGTTAAGGATAATTAATTTGAGTAATTAATTAAAGATAAATTACTTGGATGTAATTAAAAGATAATTAATCAAGGATGATTAATTAAAATGAATTATTAGAGGATAATTTATTAATTAATTGTAATTAATTAATGGTTAAGTAAGAAGGATTTATAAAATAAAGTAATTAATTTAATTTACTTTAAATTAATTAGATGATATAAATCATTGCTTAAGGATGGATGAATGAGATTGAATGTATTTCATTGTTTGATATCTCTGATGAGATATGATTGATATATGATATGGATGTTTGGTTGAATTATAATGATAATGTGAATTATCTGTTTGGGATGATAATGTAGATTATCTATTGAATTATCTATCTTTGTGTATATAGATAAGAATTGAATTGTTTTAACCTTAAAACAACTTGGCCCTTAAAAGATACGCTTTGGATTTCGATGAGACCGGGATCGGGTTTCCGTATACCGGATTTCCAGGTCTGGAGACCCGAATACCACATCGATCCAAATTAACGATAGGTCGTGAATCAAGTGAAGATGAAGATTCAAAGTGCAAGGGTTATGGTCGTTAACTCTGAGGGTGATTCCAAAACGAGTGTAACGAGATAATGCCTTCGGTTTCGTTCGAACCCGGAACGAACTTGTATGGATTGAATGCTTTCAGAACATCGTCAGGTGGACGATGAGCATTCTAAGTGATGAGTTCTTTTCTAAGGTAATCGTGACCTCAAGCCTCATCAACCGGGAATGGCTAAAACAGGGGAGGTGCAGCAAGGTTAGTGGGTAGCACCCAAGTAGGACAAGGTTACCTCTGTCTAGATGTCCCTTTCTATTTTCGACTTAGTGGTGCGGTTGCTGATCCCAACCGTGAGGTATCTTGTGCGGGAATTATCCAGTAAGGGATGTTCCGACCTTGTGTTGCAGGGGATTGGGAGTGATCCTCGGTACGGTGATCTAGGCCACGTACTGTGACGGGCGGTACCCCAGTAGCCCTGCCATTGTATGGAATCCAAACTCCAATAAGTGCCGTACGTATTAGTTGTGCCCAACTATGTTGGAATGTGAGATGTAAGCATTTCAGCTATTTCTATATTTTACTTGAAAACCCTAGACCCTATTATAATAAAATCAGATTTCCTATCAAATATTTTGGTTAGCTTAAGGTAAAAACTAACCCATGTTTATTTGTGGGAAGTCTTACGTGATACCTTTTCTTTCTAAAGGTTTTGAAGTTAAGCAAGTTTAACCTGTTACTCACACCAGACCCATGTCTGACCCAAGTGTTTATTTCTGTTTTATAAACTCTTGGGTACTCAAATTTTTACGAGTAGCCAAGGGATTCAGGTTTAGCTTTGATGAATATTCTGGAGGAGCAATGGAGCAGGAGGCTTCGGCGTTCGTAGATATAGTATTTCGCTGTGTTGATATCTGTGATAGTGTCTTGTCTTGTATTTGAGTTGTAATGTCTAGACAGATGTTTATAACTATCTAGTAAGTGATGTATATGCTGTGTAACTCTGTAAAGTGTTGTATACTATGTAATAGTTTATGTTATTAATATAATTTATTCGTTCCGCTGTGAGATCGTTGTTGTTGTTTCTTTCTTTCTTTCTTCTCTTCTTTTCTATTTTCTACCCCTTTCTTTCTTATTAGCGATAGGACTTTCTATGGAGAGAAAGTCGTGGTCGTTACAGTGGTATCAGAGCACTAGGTTGAGTGAATACCTAGGTTCAGAAGGATTGTTCATTAGAGATAGGATCTGTAGCAACCTATTTGAGTCTGAGTATATATATATACGAGAGCGCGTATTTGTTAGTTATATAAAATGGTTTTATATTGTGTTAATTGATCGGTTGAGTGGTATATGGATTCTGGTCAATACGAGTAGCTAACGTTATTGATAGGGATCTCTAAACACTTGAACCAGGCCAACGGACACAATATTGTTTTAAAGAGGTAGATGAAATAATTTTACCCAGAAATAATTTTTATATATAAAAAAAAAATATATCATTTTAAATATATATATTTATGTATTTCTACCTATTTATTGGGTTACCTGTTCGGGTTTTCCAATATAAGTTATAAAGGTAGATAAGGTGGTAGTGTGTGTAACACAATTACCAATAGTTGGAGTTTGAATGTTTGAGGTTGGAAGTATATATCGAGACTGTAAACCCAATACTGTCTCGAGTAAGCTTTGCTGTGGTGAAGGATTTCATCGATCTCCGAAGGAAACTGTAATGGTTCAGAGTTTATCTTTGAAGTTTGGATGAGTAAAGTTGGATCTGTCGGTTGAACAGAAGCGAGTGATGGTACCTTGATACCTCAGGTAATAGTAGCTGTATGATGAGATACAGTGACGATGGATGTTCCTGAAGATGTTTTCTTTGGAACAAGATTAAGGAAGTGTGTATGCTTTGGTATTGTGGCTGAGTTCAGCATGGTGTTTCTGTTTGGTTTGGAGTTCGAGTTTCTCGAAGATCTTTGGAATAGGAAGTCCTTGGCATCAGTGTCAGCAGTGCAGCTCGGAGTGTTCTGTGATGGCAAGAAGTTTTCTAGCTGAGCAGTTTTTCTGGAAGTGAAGTTCAGAAGCAGCAGAGTGGATCCATTTCTTCGATAAATTGGATAAATAAGTGTAAGCTATTCTGATTGGTAAAGAGAGAACAGTCTGTTTGGAATTAGGATGGGTTGATCGCAAAAGTGACTTGCGATTGCTGAGTGTTCTCTTGAGTTGTCAGAATTTTTCTGGATGTCTTCAGAGAAGTCAGAAGTTTGTCCGCATCTGAAGGTTGAGTTTTCTTATCGACTGGATTCCATGAGTGATACCGATGGTTCAGTCTAGTGGAAGGATGTTTTCCTAGAGATAGAGTTTGGTGAAGCAGCTCAAGTTTTGCTGAAGTATCCGAGTTTTCTTTATGGATCAGTGAACCTTATTTCTAGAAGTGAGTTGTCCAGTCTGTGCTTGTGTTCTACCTCAGATCAGAGTTGAGCAGCGAAAGGAGTTTGGAGTGTATCTCTGATAGGAGAAGTAAGTTTGGAATCTACTGATGTTGTGAAGTAAAGTTATGTTTGGATCTCTTCTGTGTTCTGATTTGGATAAGTATTGGGTTTTCAGGATTGAATTGTCAGTTTGGATAATTGGAATTCATTGTGTTTTACGTATCTCTGAAGGAGTACGTATTTGATCTATCTCTGGTTTTAGAATCAGTAGTTCTGGAAGTTGGGTAGTTGAGTCAGACTCGTCTGTAGTCTGATATTCTGTTTAGTTCTGTAGATCTAGATGAGTAGGAGATCTATAGCTTAGTAGTTTAGATTGTTTGTAGAGCGAGTATTCCGGTATATATATATACTTGGGGAAACTCGAGGTATGTTATCTAGAATTTAGTCTAGATAGTTAGAATTGATTGATTGGATGATTTGGTTGCTATGGTTGCTAGCATATGGATGATAGTAGATGCTTGTGTTTTGAATTTAAATCTTTAATAAGATTATTAAATTACCTTTGTTTAAATTTCGGGGACGAAATTATTTTAAGGGGGGAGGAATGTAATATCCCGGAAATTTTGACAATATCAATTTAATAATTTGTTGAATAATTAAATTGATATCGATAATCTTTGATAATAAGATTTGAATTTAATTTAATAATCTGATTAAATTAGTATTTAATTGATGATTTAGTCTTTTAAAATAGTTAATAAGATATTTTCTATTTGAATATATATATTTATTTGTATATATTGTAAATAGAAAGCTTTGGGCAAATTGGAAATTTAGATTTAATTTAATATGACTTTTCAAAGATATTTAAATAAATAACTTTATAGTTTTAAATATACTTTAGGTAAATGTTTAAATTGGTTAAAATATATTTTAACTTAAGTTTAAATATAAATAAGATTTAACAAAAAGGTTGTCTTATTTTTTTTTTTTTTAAAAATATTACTTGATAATATAATCTTATATAGATTATTTAAATTATCAAATATGTTATTTTTAAATAATAAGTATAATGTATTATTTTATAAATAGAAATGAATTTTTAAAGACTATAGAATTGTTATTTTTAAATTGAATGAGAAATTGTATATGTATATATAACTTAACTTTTAAATTGAATCTTAGGATTTAATTTTATTTAAACTTGAATTTAAAGTTTTGAAATTCAAAAGAATATATATTTAAATTGTTTTGGATTTTATAATATTTGTATAAACTTTTATTTATAAATGTAATTAGCTTTTGTTTCTCTTTAATATATATAGATAAGTGTTTAAATAAATAAGAAAAAGGCTTTTTAAATAATTTTAAAATAAATAAATATGAGTAATTACTTATAAGACATGTGTCTTTATCTAAAGCTTTTATTTACATTTAAACTAAAAGGATATTACTTAAATGACATGTGTTAACACATTAAGTAGCCATATAACATGTGTTAAGTAAATATTAATTCAAGATGACAAATGTTGAGAAATTTTAACAAGTGTCATTAAGTTTTCATTTTCTTTTATTTTTATTAAATCATATTTTCAGCCTTTATAAATACATAACATTTCCCCTCTTTATTACTTTTCTATTTTCTCTAATCAAAAACCAAGAAACTCCAGCCTGTAACAAAAATCAAACCATTTCTCTAACTAAATTCGAAATCAACTCCTCACAAACCTGAAATCAAAATTCAAAAGCCTGTAACTTATTTTAAAAGAAGACTGCAAATCATCTTTAAAAAGGAAACAAATCTGCATTTTCTTCATCTGGAAGCCTGCATTTGTTCTTCAAGTCTGTCTGTAATCAAGTTTCAGTAGCATGCAAAGCTTCTGGGGATTTAAAGCATTTCAGTTTCAAGTTTTAAAAGATCAAATCATTTTCCAGTAATTAAAGTTTAAGAGTTCCAAGCTTTTCAAAAGATAGGCTCTGTCTCCATTTTAATGGTGAGTAACAGTTTTTATTTAAAACTAACTTAAATAAATGTAGTTGCTTGATTCTCCTGTGATAATCATGTGTGTAAGTGATGAATTTCTCTGTAATATGTAGAGATTGGAATGCATGTATGTTTTGATATGTTATTGCCTGTTCTAATATGCCAGTTTTAAAATCCTGATCAAAATAAATTATTTCATGCTCAAATCCTTATGATGGCTTAAGATTTAAACCAAGTATGAGTATATAACATAGATGTTAGTTGAAATTTTATTAAATATAAAATAAAAACTGATATGTCTCTGTAAAGAAATATAACAGAGCAAATATCTTGTAAGTGAAAAATTCAAAAGTCTAGATTCATTATTCCAGGAGTATAAGTTGAGTTCTTATACTAAAATTCGATTTTTAAAATATAAATCAAAATTTTTAGTTTCGAATTGAAGGAGCAGTTCTAGCTTAAGTCAGAAATGAATTTTTGGTAATTTTGATTATCTCAATGAAACTGGGATGTTGAATTCTTCAATAATGGTAGTGGGATGATCATGGATATAAGGAAAATTATTAGAAATCGAATTAAGGCAGTGAGGAAGAAATGATTTAAGTTTTAAAATTTCAAACCTAGTTATTACCAGTCTAGAGAAATCGAGCATCATTTCGTCTAGGATGGATCGAGTTCGATGAAACTCTAGAAAATGATAGTCGTGACGTGGATGAACTCGTCGCCGAAGTCGCTAGCGCTCTGGTGCTCACCGGTGGAAGAACGAGGAGATGTTGACAGGTTTGGGTGAAATGGTTGTTCCTGTTCCAGTTTCGAATTTTAGTCTCGATTTCGATTTCGCGAATGGATTGAAGTTTGGATGATCGTGGTTTGGTTGGTGGTCGATCGTTGTCTTGTGGGGATACTCGGCGATGGTCGGAGTGGACGCTGGTGATCGTGCACATGCACACGGTCGTGATTGTGTTTGGGAAAAGTCGGAGTGTTTGCAGGGGAAGGTCTCGAGTTTTTCGAGTTTTTCTGCGTGTGAAGATCGAAGTATTTAGGTATGCGACTCGAAGTATTTTGGTGGAGTCTCGAGAACTTTTATGTGTTGCCAGGTTTTTCAAAAGCCTGTTAGTTTAAATTTAAACTGAATTTAAATGGTGAAGAAATATTAGGACAGGAATTGAAATCAAAATTTTAAAATATGGATTCAAGTTTAGTTTTGAATCTTAGATTTAAGATAAATAAGTTTTATAAATTCAAATGTTTTAATAAGTTTAAATGTTTGTTAAATTTAAATGTTTTGAATTTAAAAAGGGATTTGTTTAAATCTTGTAAAATTTCTTTTATAAGAAAATATTATTTATCATTTAAAGGTTTTAAATTGATTTTAAAACTTGTTGAAGTTAAATTATAAGTTAATGATTTGTATGCATTTAATTATTAGGGTAATTAAATGGATAATTAATTTATCTAATAAAATAATGAAATAAATAATTACTTAAAAGTAATTAAAGCTTTAATCTTAAAGGTTTAAGATTAATTAATTTTAGAATAATTAACTTGTAATTAAGATTCATTAATTAAATAGGATTTGATTTTTAATTAATAATTAAGATTAATTAATTAGGAATAATTAATTTATAATTAAGGATTATAAATTAGAGTATTAATAAATGGTTAAGGATTAAATAGTAGAGTAATTAAATATTAATTAAGTTATGGTTAACACTTAATTAATTAAATAATTAGAGATTAATTAAATTGGTTATTAAGATTTATTAATTTGGAATTAATAATAAATCTAAGTTAATTACTTAAGAAAAGTAATTAAAGAGTTGTTAATAGTTAATGAAGGTCATTGACTATGGATTATTAGATAATTAATTAATGTGATTAATTTTAATAATTTATTAGATTAATTAATTTAAAGATAATCAATTATAGAATTTGTTTAAATGAATTACATAATGGAAGTAATTAAGAAATTAATTACTCATTGTAATTAATTAAGTTAATTTGATTAGTTAAGTTAAATAATTAAGTTTAATTAATTTAGAATAATCAAGAGATGATTTAATAATAATTACTTAATGTAATTATTAAAGTATGATTATTTAGGGAAGTAAATAATATATAATTACTGGAAGTAATTAATTGGATAGTGTTGTATTAATGGAAGTAATTTGAGTTTAATTACTGATGAATTAATCAAGGGATTAATTAAGAAATTAATTAAGGAGTAATTAATTTAGTTAATTAAAGTAATTAAGGGTAGTTAATTACTGAAAGAGATTAATCAAATATGACTAATAAATGTTGTTTAATTAAAGGTTAATTACTTAATGTAATTAATTTAATTAAGTAATTAATAATTAAGTTGTAATTAAGGATCATTAATTAATATAATTAATGATGTAATTTGTAACGACCCGGGTTTTTCATACACGAAAAACCGGACCATTTGTGCTAAAAGAAGAAGAGGTAGAAGAAGAAAATAAAAGAAAAACAACATCAGAATCTAACCATCGCAGCGGAATAAAATATAATATATCAACAGATCTTTACACAAATCAAAACTATATCTGTTTATACAATACATCAGAATACATCATCAGAGTACATCAACATCCATAACATACAACTGAATACATAGCGGAAAAATAATAGCAAGTACGGGAGTACGTATCGTCATCCAGCTCGTCTCCTGATCTCCACAGCATCATATCCTAAACCTGTTTATCTCGGTCTGACCCGAGCATCATATAAAACAATACCCGAGTCAGTCTGGAAAACCAGCGTGAGAAAATCACACTCAAATTGATTATTAAAGTTTCAAAATCCTTCGAAAACAAAAGCATCTCGTAAGAACACGCCACAAATAAACATGTCGGGTTTTTACCTTACGATAGCTAAAACACTTTATATCAAAATCCTCTGATATTATAATAGTGTCTACAGAAAGTAAAATAGAATCTAGCTGAAATGCTTGCATCTCACATTTCAACAATAGTTGGGCACAATCAAAACCGTACAAGCACGTAGGGAGAATGGATTTCCAACGAATGACTAGGCACTGGGGTACCACCTGTCACAGTACGTGGCCTAGATCACCGTACCGAGGAGTACGCCCGCTCCCCTGCAACACAAGGCCGGAACCATCCCTTACTGGATGATTCCGAATAAAATCACCCCACGGTTGGGATCAGCAACCGCACCACTAAGCCGAAATAAAAAGGGACATCTAGACAGGGATGACCTTACCCTCCAGTGGGAGCTACCCACGAAGCCTTGCTGCATAACCCCTGATTTTCAGTCATTCCCGGTTGATGAGGTTCGAGGCTAAACGATACCTTTTAGAGAACATATCCCTTAGAATGCCCATCGTCCGCTGACGATGTTTCGCAAGCATTCGTCCATACAAGTCCGTCCTGGGTTTGAACGGAACCGAAGGCACTATTCCTACTACATCCATTTTTGGAAATATCCTCAGGATTAGTAGCGACTAGCCCTTGCACTTCACTGCTCCATCTTCGACTCCGAAATCGTTACACGAAACGTACAAACCGGATCGAAGTGGTATTCGAGTCTCCAGACCTAGAATCCCGGTATACGGAAACCCGATCCCGGTCTCTTCGAAACGATCAGCGCATTGGCCAATATTGATAGTCGGTTATTTAACTATCAATTCACATCCATAGCAACCATCACACAATAAATAATTTCCCACATTATTTATTTGCCCAAATATCTTTCCAAGATATATTTCTATTTTCAAACTCCTTTTGAAAATAATTTCAAACAGTTTCCGCTTACGGAATACATTTCCAAATATTTATTTCTCTTCACATCCCTTTAAAAATAAATCAACACTTATTTTTAAACCAATTCATATCCCTTTATAAATTCCCACCTTGAATTTATATTTCAAATATCCTCTTATATTCCATTTCACTTTATAAACCCAGTTTATATTTCCAAAATCTCATTTCTCTTTAAATTTCAAATCCCAAAATATTTAAATCAATTTATAATTGATTTCCCAATTTATTTTACTTTGAAATAAATTTTCTTACTTAATCCATTTATTTCCAAATTCATTAACTTCCAGATTTTATTTCTCATTATGATTTAAAATCTTTAAACCGAAACACAAGTTTCAGATTTCCCAAATTCCTTCTCTTTTTAATTACATTTAAACATTGAATTAAAATAAATTTTTATCCCTTTAAATAACATCACATAAGTCTTCTTTAAATTCAACATTTCTCTATTTATTCAAAATTCCTCTTTTCCATATTTAATTTATTCGTATTCACTAGAATTACTTAACTTAATTTTACTCTTTTATATTTTCAAAAAATCCAATTCAATTGCTTTTGATAACTCATTATACTGGGAAATTCAATCCAACCAGATTATCCAATATAAATTATCACAGAATAACAACAATCATATCACAGAATATTTAAATAAAAATTAAATATTTTGAGGAATCCAGTTGGATCCCTCCAACCTGTTTCCCTGCATCCACAGACGTTAGCACAATACCAATTCCACTTCGAGGTGGAATATCGCGGTATATGGGTTTATAAAATATCATCCGCTATTATGCGGCGCATAGGGTCTCATCCGCTATATAAATGCGGGAATATCAACAACTCAAATATATACATATGCCAATATGTATATATTGCTATATACTACTATATATATAATATAGCATATTCAATCAATGCAATCATCCAATCAATTATTTAAATTTAACCATTTAAATTTAAAATAAAATTCAACTGAGTGAGATTAACTCACCTTTTATTTTTGTTTTGCAATCCATCCAACCCCACTTGATTTTCCTTGATTTCAGACCTTGTAAAAATATTAGATGATTTTATTAATATTCGAACAAGTCGAACAACCAATTACCGTTTAACAGTTTTAATTTTAACTCATGATTCAATTTAAACAAATGATTAAACTTTGAAACTAATTTCCCTTTTCAGATCTCTTAGTAACTAATTTAAATAGGTTAGTTAAACTATTTTTCTACCAAATCCATTATTAAAATAACTAGCAAATTAAAACAGGTATGTATATATTCATTTTCCTTTTATAAATAATTTGGTGACCGAAATAAATTTAATGAATGATTAAACAAAAAAAATGGGTTTCTATATATATATCCTATTGTAGATATCTCTCTGTTTATAATTTAAATTGCAACAGGAATTTATTAAATTCAAAATTAAATTGCAAAAACAAAAGAATACCTTACTGCCGATTTCCAATTCGAGATCGAGTCGTCAACGACTGCCTAAAGTCAAATGCGCCGCCGCCATCGCGCATCTCCGCTTCACCGAGAATCGAACGCAAACGACACAGCCCCCTGCACTTCTTCGCCGAACCGTGCTCGCACCCAAACCGCCCTCCCTACCTTCGTGCGCCCCGTTGCGACACCCACTGACAACTCGTCGTTGTCGCCTCCTTGCTCGTGAGTCCCTCAGGCCAGTTGTCGCAACCCAACTCCAAAGTCTTCGAAACCCTAGCAGCCGCGGTTGAGGAAGACGCCGAGAGGAGGATGCTGGTGATTCGCATTGCAGCGACCTGACGCCATTATCGAACGGAGAAGTAAAAACGATTTCTATCCTCACCGATTTAAAATTGAGGAACGGAAGGAGAAACGAGGGATTTGAGTACTCTGAACTGGAAGGAGAAGGAGACGCGTGTTTATTAGGTAGGACACGTGTTATACCAAGAGAAACATGTGTTTTGAACTGCCTTGCGGGTCTGCATAGGCTTGCTACAGGTGTTGAGAAATGAAAGCAAAAAGCACTGATGGGAGATATATTGACCAGTTATAATATTAAATTTTCGATTTAATTTCAGCGCGTTTACATACCATACGATCACACGACAACTCAAAACACTACGAAAATTGAAATCTAATAATAATACAATATTACGGATCCAATAGAACTGGTTTCGTCGCATTCCGAGACTGTGCCTCGTACTGCTATTTTTAAATTCAATTTCAACGATATATTTTTAAAACTGAACAAAACTCTTTAAAATTCCATTTTAAAAGTTCTATCATCTTCAGTATTAACAATATAAATTTTTTGAACCTTTGAACTATTTTTAACAGACTTAAAATCAAGATTCAATATTTTACCCAATCCCGATAATTAAATTCAATAATTAATTATCCAAATAAATATTGTATAATTGAAATTAAAGTTAAAATTTAACCTTCGAATATTTAAAATAAATTAAATATTCACATTTCAAATATACAAAAATTCCGGGTCGTCACATTCCTCCCCCCTTAAAAGAATTTCGTCCCCGAAATTACCGGTTAGGAAGAATGATTCAAATTCCCGTTAACTATTTTCCAAATTCAAACAGTTTTAACAATACCCAAACAATCTTTTATTAATGATACACTAATCATCTTTTAACTTCCCAAACTTATTCATAAGTTCAACCCATGTCACCTACTTATCAATTCAAATTTAAATTTGAATTCAAATTTTAAACCTTCAAAATTTTCTCAAAAATTTTCTAACTCTCTAAATTTCCGAAAAATTTCGCCAGCGTCTCTTTTGCGCGGCTAGCTCGGTACTACTACAAAATGGCTCTACGGCCTCCCAATCTCAAAAAGAAAACAAAAACCCAAGTGGCTGAATCCAAAAACCCAATCAAATTTCATATAGAAATTCAAATACATACCTTTTTGTCGGGCCATTAAATTTTATCTTCTAAAATCAAAAATCCCCATTATCCATTGCTTTTATACACCTGTATATCCTATTAAGCAATAATATCCAATCATAGGATTCAAAATCATTTTAGACATTTCCTTTACAAATTTCAATATTTGTTTTACTTATGCCCGTACGATGCACATATATCATTCGTACGCAATATCACATTCGATCGCTCAATCGATCACACAATTTCATTTCCGAACTAGTATCGTCCACCCGACTTCCTAGTGCGGACTCAGATCTGGTTTCTTGATCAGAAACCGTCATTCTCCTTGCATAGTCACAAACTATGATAGAGAATTTCCAGAATCAATCAACAATCCATATCCAGGTTCGCCGTCGAAAATCGAGTGAAAAATCCTGATTCGGATCGATAAAATTATCTCGAAATTCTATGTTCGACATCTGGACCAATATAGCTATGCGAATAAAATAATATACGTACACCTTACGTACTTAGCCCAATTGATTATCAATTACATCAATTCTCTTTTATTCACATTCATTTTGATTTTTATTCGCTTATCCTCACTTATCTCACTTCACAATTTAAATTAAATTTTCTATTCAATTATTCACTAGGAATAATTTCTCAATACCAAATTACTTAAGAATCTCACCCTACTTCTTAAGTTCAATATAAATATTTTACATATTGCTTACACTTATTTTCACTTCACTATTGAAGTTTATTTTCATTACTATTTACTTAGCCTTACAATTTCATTTAATCTCAAATTGGCTTCCGTTTTGAATATTGGATTAGTTTCACTTACTATTTAATTTAAATCTCAAATAATAGTTTATTTACAAACTTTACTTTCTTTAGTTCCTTTGATTTCTCTTGCTTTACATTCATATTTCAAATAGGTTTCAATTATTCAATTTCAATTCCATTTGGTTAGCAATTTTAAATTGCTTGTCGTTAGCGAAAATTTTCAAAGATTTCAAAAAAATTCTAACTCCCAAAATTTACAGAAAATTTTGGCAGAGTCTTCCTTGTACGGAGGGACTTCTGCGATATCGCAGGATGCACAAAAATATATATATACATCGGCCTCAGGCCGGAAATCACAATATATATCAATATAAACAGTTCATATCTCCTATTTTGAATTTTCACGTAAGCGTACCTTATTATAGCAATTTTAAAGCAAAGCGGTTATTTATTTTAGCAAATGCATAACCCGACCCAGCCAAACGGCTTCCCTGAACCTGTACTAACTCAATATAAATATGTGAGTGACAAATATTCAAAGTTCATTAACATCTTACTAAATTTCAATAGTTAACATTTGTATAACATAAGCGATATCCACTAAACACTTCCATAAGCCAATCTACAAGGTTCCGACAAAATTTCCAATCAATCTGAGGCTATTTCAATTTACTTCCAACTTAATAAATAAACCATTTCAATCCAACTCTATTTTATAATTCAAGTTTTGGCTTCCTATCCATTTTTCCAAAATACAACCAAATTCATTTAGCTATTCTTCCACTATTAAATTTTATAAGTCGCAACTTCTTTATATCATACTTTCACCCATTTAAAACCAATTCTATTCGCCTTTTACTTTTTAACTCGGATTATACAATTTTATTTACAATACAAATCAATACCGTTTTATTCCAATCCCATTTTTATTTTTAGTTTCAACATTTCCACTTATTTTCAGTTCACTATAAATTCCAGTCAACTTCTATTTTTAATTCAAATTTATTTCTAGGCTTCATTATTAACTCACAATCCATATAGTCGAGTTAAGTTTCATTAACATACTTATCAAACAATTTATTTAGATAAACAGCTTACTTTCAATTTTTAAACCAATATTTGGTTTTATCTCAATAAAAACTACTACATCATCTTTCCTTGAGTTCAATATTATTTTATAATTCCAGTTTGGATTTATTCATTTTTAATCCAACAAGCTCATATTCAATCCAATTGATCTCGAAATCAATTTTATTTTACTTCTATTAATTGGTTTATACTCTAACTTATTATATATATATATATATATATTCTCGTTTTCTTACTTACTTCAACCTTTTGTAAGTATCCAAACTTTATTTATTATCCCATAATCATTTTAATAAAATTCCAGAGTTTAAACAACTTTCAACATTTCATAATCACTTTTGAAATCAACTATATCCAAACTCCTTTGGTAAATTCAATTATCCCCTTGAATTTCAAAACCAACCCGGTTCACAATCATTTCCAATTTTAAACAGTTCGGTAGCAATTTCTCTTTGGAAACTCGAAAATGAACACCGATGATGTCGCGATCATCATCGGAATTATTTTCCAGCGACCGAAGAGAATTAAATGCTTTTATTTCTTTAAAAACATTTCAAATATTTTAACTTTCAAATCTTCCCAGATTTCAATCCAATTTCAAAAATATTACCGAAATAATATCACCATTATTTCTCCAAAACCCTTGAAAACCATTTCCAAACTCAAAGGGATTTTAAACTTCACAAAATTCCAAATTTCCTTTAAATCTACATTCAAATATTCTCTGGAATTCTATTTCAAAATTATAATCACCCTTACAATTTACATTTACAAATCTCATTTGTATATGAAGTTTATTTCAACATATAAATTACATTTATAATTTATATTCTCAAATTCCATTTGTTATATAAGTTTATTTCTCAACTGGGTTATAAATTTTCAATTTCTTAATCAATTTTACACGCTTAAATGATAATAATTTAATATGATCACTTCCTAACAACCAAGCAACCAAATACTACAATAATTTACAAAAATTATACCTTTTGTATACAAAAATAAATTGGGTAAAATTATTTCATTTACCCTATTTAAAACAATACTATGTCGAATTGTTCTATTCAAGTGTTTAGAGATCCCTATCAATAACGTTAATTACTCGCATTGACCAGAATCCATAAACCACTCAATAAACCAACCAACACAATATAAAACCATTTTATATTCACTAACAAATACGCGCTCATATCTATTAGTATTCTCAAAATTCCCACCAGAGCCAAGGTTATCGCCAACCTTCGCTCTGATACCACTGTAACGACCCGGGTTTTTCATACACGAAAAACCGGACCATTTGTGCTAAAAGAAGAAGAGGTAGAAGAAGAAAATAAAAGAAAAACAACATCAGAATCTAACCATCGCAGCGGAATAAAATATAATATATCAACAGATCTTTACACAAATCAAAACTATATCTGTTTATACAATACATCAGAATACATCATCAGAGTACATCAACATCCATAACATACAACTGAATACACAGCGGAAAAATAATAGCAAGTACGGGAGTACGTATCGTCATCCAGCTTGTCTCCTGAGCTCCACAGCATCATATCCTAAACCTGTTTATCTCGGTCTGACCCGAGCATCATATAAAACAATACCCGAGTCAGTCTGGAAAACCAGCGTGAGAAAATCACACTCAAATTGATTATTAAAGTTTCAAAATCCTTTGAAAACAAAAGCATCTCGTAAGACCACGCCACAAATAAACATGTCGGGTTTTTACCTTACGATAGCTAAAACACTTTATATCAAAATCCTCTGATATTATAATAGTGTCTATAGAAAGTAAAATAGAATCTAGCTGAAATGCTTGCATCTCACATTTCAACAATAGTTGGGCACAATCAAAACCGTACAAGCACGTAGGGAGAATGGATTTTCAACGAATGACTAGGCACTGGGGTACCACCTGTCACAGTACGTGGCCTAGATCACCGTACCGAGGAGTACGCCCGCTCCCCTGCAACACAAGGCCGGAACCATCCCTTACTGGATGATTACGAATAAAATCACCCCACGGTTGGGATCAGCAACCGCACCACTAAGCCGAAATAAAAAGGGACATCTAGACAGGGATGACCTTACCCTCCAGTGGGAGCTACCCACGAAGCCTTGCTGCATAACCCCTGATTTTCAGTCATTCCCGGTTGATGAGGTTCGAGGCTAAACGATACCTTTTAGAGAACATATCCCTTAGAATGCCCATCGTCCGCTGACGATGTTTCGCAAGCATTCGTCCATACAAGTACGTCCTGGGTTTGAACGGAACCGAAGGCACTACTCCTACTACATCCATTTTTGGAAATATCCTCAGGATTAGTAGCGACTAGCCCTTGCACTTCACTGCTCCATCTTCGACTCCGAAATTGTTACACGAAACGTACAAACCGGATCGAAGTGGTATTCGAGTCTCCAGACCTAGAATCCCGGTATACGGAAACCCGATCCCGGTCTCTTCGAAACGATCAGCGCATTGGCCAATATTGATAGTCGGTTATTTAACTATCAATTCACATCCATAGCAACCATCACACAATAAATAATTTCCCACATTATTTATTTGCCCAAATATCTTTCCAAGATATATTTCTATTTTCAAACTCCTTTTGAAAACAATTTCAAACAGTTTCCGCTTATGGAATACATTTCCAAATATTTATTTCTCTTCACATCCCTTTAAAAATAAATCAACACTTATTTTTAAACCAATTCATATCCCTTTATAAATTCCCACCTTGAATTTATATTTCAAATATCCTCTTATATTCCATTTCACTTTATAAACCCAGTTTATATTTCCAAAATCTCATTTCTCTTTAAATTTCAAATCCCAAAATATTTAAATCAATTTATAATTGATTTCCCAATTTATTTTACTTTGAAATAAATTTTCTTACTTAATCCATTTATTTCCAAATTCATTAACTTCCAGATTTTATTTCTCATTATGATTTAAAATCTTTAAACCGAAACACAAGTTTCAGATTTCCCAAATTCCTTCTCTTTTTAATTACATTTAAACATTGAATTAAAATAAATTTTTATCCCTTTAAATAACATCACATAAGTCTTCTTTAAATTCAACATTTCTCTATTTATTCAAAATTCCTCTTTTCCATATTTAATTTATTCGTATTCACTAGAATTACTTAACTTAATTTTACTCTTTTATATTTTCAAAAAATCCAATTCAATTGCTTTTGATAACTCATTATACTGGGAAATTCAATCCAACCAGATTATCCAATATAAATTATCACAGAATAACAACAATCATATCACAGAATATTTAAATAAAAATTAAATATTTTGAGGAATCCAGTTGGATCCCTCCAACCTGTTTCCCTGCATCCACAGACGTTAGCACAATACCAATTCCACTTCGAGGTGGAATATCGCGGTATATGGGTTTATAAAATATCATCCGCTATTATGCGGCGCATAGGGTCTCATCCGCTATATAAATGCGGGAATATCAACAACTCAAATATATACATATGCCAATATGTATATATTGCTATATACTACTATATATATAATATAGCATATTCAATCAATGCAATCATCCAATCAATTATTTAAATTTAACCATTTAAATTTAAAATAAAATTCAACTGAGTGAGATTAACTCACCTTTTATTTTTGTTTTGCAATCCATCCAACCCGACTTGATTTTCCTTGATTTCAGACCTTGTAAAAATATTAGATGATTTTATTAATATTCGAACAAGTCGAACAACCAATTACCGTTTAACAGTTTTAATTTTAACTCATGATTCAATTTAAACAAATGATTAAACTTTGAAACTAATTTCCCTTTTCAGATCTCTTAGTAACTAATTTAAATAGGTTAGTTAAACTATTTTTCTACCAAATCCATTATTAAAATAACTAGCAAATTAAAACAGGTATGTATATATTCATTTTCCTTTTATAAATAATTTGGTGACCGAAATAAATTTAATGAATGATTAAACAAAAAAAATGGGTTTCTATATATATATCCTATTGTAGATATCTCTCTGTTTATAATTTAAATTGCAACAGGAATTTATTAAATTCAAAATTAAATTGCAAAAACAAAAGAATACCTTACTGCCGATTTCCAATTCGAGATCGAGTCGTCAACGACTGCCTAAAGTCAAATGCGCCGCCGCCATCGCGCATCTCCGCTTCACCGAGAATCGAACGCAAACGACACAGCCCCCTGCACTTCTTCGCCGAACCGTGCTCGCACCCAAACCGCCCTCCCTACCTTCGTGCGCCCCGTTGCGACACCCACTGACAACTCGTCGTTGTCGCCTCCTTGCTCGTGAGTCCCTCAGGCCAGTTGTCGCAACCCAACTCCAAAGTCTTCGAAACCCTAGCAGCCGCGGTTGAGGAAGACGCCGAGAGGAGGATGCTGGTGATTCGCATTGCAGCGACCTGACGCCATTATCGAACGGAGAAGTAAAAACGATTTCTATCCTCACCGATTTAAAATTGAGGAACGGAAGGAGAAACGAGGGATTTGAGTACTCTGAACTGGAAGGAGAAGGAGACGCGTGTTTATTAGGTAGGACACGTGTTATACCAAGAGAAACATGTGTTTTGAACTGCCTTGCGGGTCTGCATAGGCTTGCTACAGGTGTTGAGAAATGAAAGCAAAAAGCACTGATGGGAGATATATTGACCAGTTATAATATTAAATTTTCGATTTAATTTCAGCGCGTTTACATACCATACGATCACACGACAACTCAAAACACTACGAAAATTGAAATCTAATAATAATACAATATTACGGATCCAATAGAACTGGTTTCGTTGCATTCCGAGACTGTGCCTCGTACGGCTATTTTTAAATTCAATTTCAACGATATATTTTTAAAACTGAACAAAACTCTTTAAAATTCCATTTTAAAAGTTCTATCATCTTCAGTATTAACAATATAAGTTTTCTGAACCTTTGAACTATTTTTAACAGACTTAAAATCAAGATTCAATATTTTACCCAATCCCGATAATTAAATTCAATAATTAATTATCCAAATAAATATTGTATAATTGAAATTAAAGTTAAAATTTAACCTTCGAATATTTAAAATAAATTAAATATTCACATTTCAAATATACAAAAATTCCAGGTCGTCACATAATTAAGATTGGTTAATTAAGTAATAATTAATAAATGAAGGAATTAATCAATGTAATTAATTAAGGATTAATGTAATTAATTATAGTTGATTAAGTTAATTAATTTTAGTTAATTAATTAATGATGTAATTAAAGGTTAATTACTATAAGTGGTTAAGGATAATTAATTTGAGTAATTAATTAAAGATAAATTACTTGGATGTAATTAAAAGATAATTAATCAAGGATGATTAATTAAAATGAATTATTAGAGGATAATTTATTAATTAATTGTAATTAATTAATGGTTAAGTAAGAAGGATTTATAAAATAAAGTAATTAATTTAATTTACTTTAAATTAATTAGATGATATAAATCATTGCTTAAGGATGGATGAATGAGATTGAATGTATTTCATTGTTTGATATCTCTAATGAGATATGATTGATATATGATATGGATGTTTGGTTGAATTATAATGATAATGTGAATTATCTGTTTGGGATGATAATGTAGATTATCTATTGAATTATCTATCTTTGTGTATATAGATAAGAATTGAATTGTTTTAACCTTAAAACAACTTGGCCCTTAAAAGATACGCTTTGGATTTCGATGAGACCGGGATCGGGTTTCCGTATACCGGATTTCCAGGTCTGGAGACCCGAATACCACATCGATCCAAATTAACGATAGGTCGTGAATCAAGTGAAGATGAAGATTCAAAGTGCAAGGGTTATGGTCGTTAACTTTGAGGGTGATTCCAAAACGAGTGTAACGAGATAATGCCTTCGGTTTCGTTCGAACCCGGAACGAACTTGTATGGATTGAATGCTTTCAGAACATCGTCAGGTGGACGATGAGCATTCTAAGTGATGAGTTCTTTTCTAAGGTAATCGTGAGCTCAAGCCTCATCAACCGGGAATGGCTAAAACAGGGGAGGTGGAGCAAGGTTAGTGGGTAGCACCCAAGTAGGACAAGGTTACCTCTGTCTAGATGTCCCTTTCTATTTTCGACTTAGTGGTGCGGTTGCTGATCCCAACCGTGAGGTATCTTGTGCGGGAATTATCCAGTAAGGGATGTTCCGACCTTGTGTTGCAGGGGATTGGGAGTGATCCTCGGTACGGTGATCTAGGCCACGTACTGTGACGGGCGGTACCCCAGTAGCCCTGCCATTGTATGGAATCCAAACTCCAATAAGTGCCGTACGTATTAGTTGTGCCCAACTATGTTGGAATGTGAGATGTAAGCATTTCAGCTATTTCTATATTTTACTTGAAAACCCTAGACCCTATTATAATAAAATCAGATTTCCTATCAAATGTTTTGGTTAGCGTAAGGTAAAAACTTACCCATGTTTATTTGTGGGGAGTCTTACGTGATACCTTTTCTTTCTAAAGGTTTTGAAGTTAAGCAAGTTTAACCTGTTACTCACACCAGACCCATGTCTGACCCAAGTGTTTATTTCTGTTTTATAAACTCTTGGGTACTCAAATTTTTACGAGTAGCCAAGGGATTCAGGTTTAGCTTTGACGAATATTCTGGAGGAGCAATGGAGCAGGAGGCTTCGGCGTTCGTAGATATAGTATTCCGCTGTGTTGATATCTGTGATAGTGTCTTGTCTTGTATTTGAGTTGTAATGTCTAGACAGATGTTTATAACTGTCTAGTAAGTGATGTATATGCTGTGTAACTCTGTAAAGTGTTGTATACTATGTAACAGTTTATGTTATTAATATAATTTATTCGTTCCGCTGTGAGATCGTTGTTGTTGTTTCTTTCTTTCTTCTCTTCTTTTCTATTTTCTACCCCTTTCTTTCTTATTAGCGATACGACTTTCTATGGAGAGAAAGTCGTGGTCGTTACAGTAATAATTGATTGTGAATTTAGTTACGAATTGGTGTTTTGTAGTTGCAATGTTATTGTTTAGTCTCTGTTCAAACTAAACATAGTTAGTAAATTGGGCATATCTTTCTTGTTTCTTGTCGGATTTAGATCATTTTTGAAGTTCCGAAAATCTTATTTTATGTGTGACAGCTTTCATGTTGAACATATTTGCAAATTCTGAGCACAGTTTGATCGAAATCATGTTGCAAACTCTCAGCTCTGTCACTTTGATAATTACATTATCTAAACTAAACACAGTTAGTAAATTAGGCATATCATCCTTGTTTCTCATCGGATTTAGATGATATTTTAAGTTCTGGAAAGCTAATTTTGTGTGCGACAACTTTCATGTTGAACATATTTGCAAATTTTCAGCATAGTTTGATCAAAATCCTATTGCAAACTCTCAGGTCTGTCACTTTGATAATTATATTATCTAAACTAAACACAGTTAGTAAATTAGGCATTACGAATTCGTTTCTTAATGGATTTAGTTGATTTCTAATGTTCTGGAAAGCCTACTTTATATGTGACAATTTTCTTGTTGGACATATTTGCAAATTTTGAGCATAGTTTGATCGAAATTCTATCGCAAACTCTCAGCTCTGTCACTTTGATAATTACATTATCTAAACTAAATACAGTTAGTAAATTAGATGTATCTTTCTCGTTTCTTATCGGATTTGGATAATTCTTGATGTTCTGCAAAGCTTGGACTATGTTCTAATTTGAGTTTGCAAAATTTTGAGGTCCAAGTAGTCGAAACCATATTTCTTTGTCGCTGCCTTGAGAATAAACGACAACGACAGTGAATTTAAAATCTGTGAATTATTTTGGCTATAACTTTTGAACCGTAAGTCTAAATTAGATGATCTTTATCTTGTTTAAAAGCTTAGTAATTTTCCTACAATTTTAATGTTTTGAGATTTGAAAAATTATGGGATGTATGGTGTCGAACCTGCAGATCTAAATGCTTTAAATTTGAGTTGAAAATATATAAACGGATATGTTTCATATTCAAGTAATTTTACGAAAGAAAGTTTATATAAATTTATAAATCTCAAATTTGTTTCTATATTAGTTTGACTTCTTTTGTAAATGATATAATATATATAATAATTATTTCTAGTATATAGAGTTATGGATTTGAAGATATGAGTGATTGTGGTTTTATAAAATAAGTGATAGAACATACAAGTGGCTTTGGGAATATGATTTTAAAAAGGTGAGTCTAATTTATTTCTAAATATTATATATATATATATATCAAAATGGATTTGGAAGAATAATAAAAGTGGTTTTAAAATATGGATTATTAACTAAATGTTTTATATGGAAATTTGAGACACTGTGTACATAAATGTAAATTTGGAATAATTCGGGTTTATGGAATATTTTATCAAATAAGTGAAAATTTATTTTAATCAAAATAGTAAATAAACTTATGGAAATTCATAGCAAGTGTTTCTAGACAATAAAATCAAAGAGAAAAAAAATATGTATTTTGAGAACCTTAATTCTATAATTTGAGGAGTACTAATAATCGACTTAGTGTCATCGATTGGTTTAAATGCTTTCGAATAACACTTTGTCGAATATGGTATAACTCATTGAATAGAATGTTTGAGTGGAATTTACTAGCCCATTAATGAATACTCGAATTTCATTGGGTAGTATGAGATGCCTTGATTGAATTCTTGTGATCGTATTTGGGAAAGTACTTAACAGTTTAGAGTTGTATTCTCTTCTGGTGTGCGACAAGTGGTTGCTGGATCCTGAAGAGAATATGGTTCATGTTTTCCATTGGTATCCGAAATAAGTGATATTTACTAGCTTTTAGTAAATACTTGAATTTCACCATACGATATGGGACGTATTGGTTAAGTTCTAGTGATTACTGAAGGTGATAGTATTTGGCACTTTAGAGTTTACTCTCTTTTGGTGTGCGGCAAGTGGCTGCTAGATTCTTAAGAAGTTTATTCCTGGATTTATTTTCAAACATAATAATTTAATAATATTAAATAAATATGGAATTATCAAGTCATGGTTTCTACGATCACCTTGATCAGTATGGACTATCTTTGAGATCATTCTGTGATTCTGTGTTCCCGGTCTGAGTACGATCCTTGGTATCAGATCGGTTCGAGTGATACCAATTTGTTTGTTTGTTTGCCACGGGTTTTGAGTACAATCATTGCGATTGTTTTGGACGATCATTACGATCGGTTTGGACTAAGATCTCTTGGATTCTGGATATTTGGATTCAGTGACTATTCTGTGTTCGTGAAATAAGTATATATACTTGTGTCTTGTGTTTTTGAAATAAACATATATTCTTGTGTCGTGTGTTCGTGAAATAAATATATGTTCTTGTGTCTTTTGATGGATGTTAAGTTAATTCTGTTATTTTGTGTTTAGTGACTAGTTCGTGTTTGTGACGTAAACTAATAACCCTGTACTGAGTTAATCACTGATATTTGCGTGCTTGGAGATATTGTGTTTTGTTCTGTGAATTCAATCCTGAACATCTGTATTTACTTATATGTTGTTTGTTCTTGTGCTATATCTTGTTCTCACCCTATTGGATATTTAGAGATAGTATGACCCGAGTTTTATTTTTCTCGGGTCAGGCCGAGACTTTTCAGGTTACAGGACAGGTTGACCTTTGAATGGTTGGGCTAGCAGAAGTTGGATCTTTGATATTTACTTATATCACTTAGGAATTTTTGTTTGAAATTGAGATGTATAATTAAGATTAGAAAACCATAACTTGTATATTAATTGAATTTAGTATTTCATTTTCTAAACTAAATAATTTGTATATGTATAAGTTGAGATTTATTTCACTATGATCCGTGACTGTTATTTATATGATATATTATTCTGGTTCTGAGAAATCGGTGTGTCTATTACTTTGTATTAATACTGTACAGGTCAAGTTCAATTCAGATATTAAGTGAAAAAGGTAAATGACCTGTCAATGTTAGTATAAAGATATATTCATATTCGATCGCCCTTAACAAGCCGTATTCTCCAGATTAGCAGACGACATTACTTGTAATGCTCTTTGCTAAACTGGGCATCGCGGTGGGGTCGTTACAAGCAATATGGAACATATTTATACTGTAACTTTTCAAACAACAATTTCTTATTACAGTAAGCTTAGATTCAATCAATATTACCATATATCTCATTCATAGTTAGATTTTGTGAGACTATACTCACCTTAGTAAAGATTCAAGCTGATTCGTGATGTAAGAAGCTAGCTTTCAGGTGACAAAAGAGCTTCTCAGACCTGTAAAAGCTAGAAAACAAAATATGCAGAGAAGGTATAGAAGGTTACCGACAATAATTTTTCAAACAGAAGATTGATGAAATAATTTTTAGATTTTGGTTGTGATTACCTCCTTTTTTATCTTTAATTTGCAAGCTTTTCTCTTTTAATATCACTATATTTGAAGCTAGTTTTCAAAGAACAACGTGGAGGCCATGATTTCTTTTTCTCTGTTTGTTTTTTAGAAGAAGGAGGCAAGTGAGAAGAGAAAGAACGTATAGTTTCTTGCTCTTGAATATTCCAGAATTTGATTTTGGACTTCAACCCTCTACCCACTGGCATAATGTTTACTAAAATGTTTTATAACATAATAAAAAATATTTTTACTATTAAAAATCAATTTCTATTATTAAAGCCTTATTTTTACTTAAATATATCAATTTACACCTTTTATTACCCAAAACACTATTTTAACATTAAAATTTATAAAAAAATTATTTTCTTGTCAAATTAAATACAACAAACCATATCAACTTCATTTTTACATCCAAATATTATTTCTAAACCAAATTCCACCTTTTTATTTATATAATACATCATAATAAATTCAAACACTTCATTTAAAATAATTAAAAAACAAATTTGACAATAATATGCAAAATTATTGCATTTTCTCAATTTAAAACCATAAAATGTTCATTTTTCTCCCAAACTATCATAATAAAGTTTTTAAAACTTTATTTTCAACAGTTTACATTTATTTCAATAAATCAATGTTGAATAAAATTACATAATTAATTTATTAACCCCAAATTAACATATTTTCATTATTGACAATTTATTCAACTTATTTCCCAACCAAACAAATCTTAAATCCAATTTATCCTCCAAAACTTATTGTTTATTTAAAATAAACAATTTTTTACAAATTTACATTTCCAATTTATTTTATTTTTCCAATATTAAATTATAACCTCCGTTATAATTTAATATTACAGGTAATCACCAAAACCTGGGTTGTTACAGTAAATTAAATAAAATAATGTAGAAAGTTATGGGATTGAGATTTGTAAGTTAAGGAGTCGTGCCTTAATGAATGTGTTAATGAAAGGGAAACTAAACATAATTAACAGGGAGGAATATCATGAGGGTAAAATGGGAATAGCCTTTATTCCTATAACCTTCCATTTTCTCCACTTCCTCATTCATTCTACACTAAAAAACTAAACAAAAACAATATTAAGCTTAGGCCAGCCACTATTAAGAAGATTTAAAGGGAAGATAAGCTAGGATTCAATTAAAGCTTGAAGAAATCAATCTAAGAGTAAGTCACAACCTTCTTAACACAAAGCCAAGGTGAATAATAACCACCACCTCATGTTTTGATAATGATTTCGGTTTTAAACGACAAATCCATTTATTTGCAAGTTATAAGCCATGTTATAGTGACTAAATGATTATATGCTTTAAGTTGATGATTTATAGAGATTTAATAAGAATCTAATGATATGTCAAGATCATAAAACCTATCATCTAATATCCAAACGAGTTGCCTTTTTTATACGGTCAAAACGATATTTTAGAAGTGGGTTTCTAGTTTCATAATTTTCTAAGTAATTATGGATTTTTATGAATTTTCTAAGAGAGAAAATAGTTAATTTCGGGCTTATTATTTAAGGCAATTAAATAATGTTTTCGGGTCTGAAATTTATATATGTTAGAAAACATATTTAATGTGAATTATTGTGATTTTTAGGGATGTTTCCTATGTGTTTTACTATGGTTAATAAATTATTTAGGTTAGACGAATTAAATGTCATGACCGATTTATTAAGGAGAAGGGCTTAAATGTTAAGTTGTTTCAAATAACCCAAATTTGATTTCGGCAGAAAATTCCGATAAAAGGAATTGGTAAAATTTTCTAAACCAATAAGATTTAGACAAATATTAGTGGTAGGTAAAAAGGAATTTCTTTAAAAGGTTAAAATGTAGTTTTTATTAAAATTACATCTTCGCCACTACTCTTGCTAGCTTCCGACACCATACATCCATACAAATCCCCTTCCGTACCTATTCGAAACCAATATACTTGGTATCAATTCATTGGTATGTACTATGTTGGAGATAAGCGGAAAGTAGGATGGTGTCGAAGGCAATGCATTCAAAAGGGGTGAAATTGTCTTTCAAAGCTTTCGAACCTATAGACCTACCTTTATTTAAAAGAGTGTTTTGAAAGAGTTGTTGTGTTGAACCCCTTCATTACCTTAGCTGCCGTACCAATACTTTTACCTTAGCTAGAGGCCGCTTTTATAACCCTTAGATCAATGAGTGCGAAAGGTAGGTTTCGAACCAATACCCCTCCGCAACCATTGAGTTACTTTCCTTTTAACCTATACATGCATAAGGGAAGGTGTCTGTAACAACCCGCATATTTTACGATTGTATATTTAAATATTTTATTTAAATGTAGAATCGTTAATCGGATTAAAGTCCGAAAAGCTACTTTTTGTAAACAGTCGAATTGGGACTCGAGACTACCTCCATTGAGTCCAAAATGGCGTTTACAACTTTTTGAGTATAAACATCGATATGTTTGGAGTAAGTTGAATTTTGCTATTTTTCTATTGGGCTTTGGGTTTGGGTTTCACCCCAACTCACTCTATAACCTATTTCAGCCCTCTCCTCTTCACTTCATTTCTATTTTCTTAAACACTCAAACAAAACTGAAAATGGGGAGAGGAATGAGAAATTAGAAACTCCAAGCCCTAGTTTTCATTTGCAAAACCAAATTCTTGCTCCAAATTCAAAGAGAAGCTAAGGTAAGCATCCTCTTCATCTTCTCCAACTCATTCTCTCTTTAATTTCAGAAATTTCCTAAACCTAACTTAGGAAATGTTCTTCTTTTGAGCTTAGATTCAAGCTTGTAGAGTTGAGATTGAAGTGTAGTTGATCTTCCTTTGCTTTCAAGCTTCTCCTTCATCGTTTTTGGGTTTAAAGGTGAGATTTTTATCTCACATCTATGTCTATAACTATCCTTGATTGCTCGGTATGAATTCCTAACACCTTTACATGTTCATTTGATTTTGGTTTGGATTGATTTGGTGAACAATTCAATTTTTGGTGTTTTGAAGTTAAAACTTTGAAAATCCTAGCTTTGATTTATGAACATGCTTTTGGTGGTGTTTCGGAGAGCCTATAGGGCTGGGGTGTCGATTGGCAAAAGCCCCTAAAGTCCATTGCTCGACCGGTTGCAAATGGTGAGAGTTTACACTCCATTTGATAGGCTGAAAAACAGTTTCAACTACAGTCAGTCGACTGGCCCCCTGCAGTCAGTCGATTGACTGAAGGGTCTGAAAACTCTCGGGTTCTGGTCCAGTCGACTGACTGCAGAAAGCCAGTCGACTGACCTGCTTGATTTTACCTATTTTGCCTATTTAGCTTGAGTTTCCAACCTTTATCGATTCGTGATTATCTAATTTATTGTTATCATTTATTATTGACATTGATGACTTCTTTTTTTTCTGGATTTTTGAGAATATCCATTTTGATGGATTCGGTATCGATTTCTTTGGATTTGATTCACCTCTTCGAATGTGGATTTTTGTGATTGATTGTTTCTACAATCATTTTGTGATTTGTCACTTCTAAATATAAAGGTTTCTATGCTAGTAGTAAATATTAAAACACTTTTACAAAGATGATTTTAACTCTATTTTTAATATAAAGCTCGTTTATAAAACCGTTTTCTAATCTATTAGTATATACAAACCTTTACCTCATTCGTATGAGAAAATCTAATTAAATGGCTTAGCAAAACAAGTGGTATGAAATGCTTGCGTTTACTTCGCCGGTTAATTTTTGGACTTGTTCGATTGAAACTCTTGTGACAACTTTCGAGTGGGAATCTACAATTTGTTCGTAAATATTTAAGTTAAGCTAGTGGTTATGGGACATGAAGCTAAACTCATATATTTACTAGCTTAGTGTAATCGACACTTTTTGTTGATCAACAATGATCATTTTGTGATTTAGACTAGCGATGTGCGATGTCTATTTGTCTGCGAGGGAGACTAAACCCCGTTTCTGTGGAACTTCGGTTCAATTTGGCGGGGTAGCGACCCGTGGTCTTCGGGCCGTTTGTGGAGCTTCGGCTCAAAATTTATGGTTAGCAACCATGGAATAGCGTTCCGTTTGTGATACACGTGTTGGTGAGTTCTCATGCTCCCGTTTGTGATAGGCCTCCCCCTTTTGTGATTTCTGGATTTCTGATTGATGATTTCTAGAATTTGTGTTTCACCTCTTTATGTGATTGGCAATGATATGTTTGTCAATATTTGTGGTTTGGTGAATAAAAATAAAGAGTATGACATTCTTTTTGGTGCTTTGAGATTCTTGAGATATTGTATGATTCTGTTGTTGTTTAAAGCATACTTGTCACAATTTGACATTTATTGTTATCATACGTCTTAGATATATCTCTACTCTTATCTCATTTTATAAATGATAATTATAGTTTGGCTGATCTGTTTATTATTTTCTTATTAAATAATACTCGGGTCAGACCGAGATGTTAAAGGTGCTTCTGCTTGACTCCTTATCTGGGATCATCTTCTGACTTTTGTCTAACTACATCAGATTTGTAGTTTTTGTTGTTATACATTGAGATATAGACTCCATGATGTATACTTATTCTTTTGTCCAGCACTTGTATCTATTCTTTTGTGATATTGTGGATCTTATTTAACCACTACTCTGATGTACACTTTTATGTGTTATATTCATATCTGTTTCCGCCTTTGAGATATGAACATCTGTGACTGATTTATGTTATGTTTATTTCTATATTTTTTTCCGAGGTCCACTTAGCCACTGTGTGGTAGCTTTGAGTTTGTATTGGTATGTCGGATTTCCTCTTGAAATGAAATGCATGTTATACTATCTAACATATCGGTACTCGCACAAAGAAATTACACAGATGGTCGCTCCTCAACAGCCTTATTCTTCGCACTAGTTGACGACATTACCCCGTAGTGTCCTTGGCTAGCGTGAGTCTAGAGGTGGGGCGTCACTGCATGGTATCAGAGCGAAACTTCGGAACAATGTAGAATAATCTAGCAAGGATCATTGTCTTGAGTCTCTCTTAAGAGTCATGCGATAGGATTTAATTCGAGTCATCTTACCGTTCTATCCTATTTCTTTTTATGATGCCTTGTTTTATCAATTAAACTTGTTTGATATTCATTTTGTGAATAACCTTTTTCCTCTTTTCTTTCTTTCTTAAAGAAGAGAAATGGTTAGACCAGGCCGTCCCAGCGCCGGTCAACCCAGTGCTACTCCCCAGGATGGAGTATTTATGTCTGCTCAGCAACTTCTTGATCTTGTGAGAAATGCTCAAGCTGCCAGACCTATTCCAGAGCCTGCTCACCCTAAATCGGGGTTTGCACGCTTGTGCAGTGATTACGCCGACTTAGGTGGAAAGCCATTCAAAGGTTCCAAGAGCGTTATAGAAGTCCAAGCTTGGCTTCGAACATGCGACCGCATCTTTTCTCGCATGAATCTTATTGATCTTCATCGAGTCCAAGTGGCTTCTAGTATGCTCCAAGAAAGAGCATTAGACTGGTACGAGCTTTTGATCTCTGAAATTATTGAAGCGGACCTTACTTGGGAGCAATTCCGGGAAAGGTTCGAGTTGAAATTCATGCCGGAAGCTGAAAAAGTATCTTTAGCTCGACGCTTCATTGACCTTGTTCAAGGTGAATCTTCCGTGACGGACTACGTCGCTTCTTTCGAATCTCTATCTAAATATGGGGTCGAGTATATTAATACCCCATTGAAGAAAAATCAGAGATTTGTTTATGGCTTGAATAAGAATCTCAAGAAGCCATTACTTCTGAAATTAGAAGTTTCTTTTGATTAGCTAGTTGATATTGCTCTTTGTCTCGAAGAGGCCGATAAAGAAAGTGATGTTGAAGTCAAACACAACATCAACAAGAAGAGACCTTTCAAATTCAAGCCTAATCCAAACAAAAAGGGGAAGCAAACAACTTCGGTAGAAAATACTCCTAACTCTCGTCGGGGAGAATGTTACAATTGTGGTTCTAAGGACCACTATGCAAACAAGTGTCCGAAGTCTATTTCTTGCCGCTATTGCAAGAGTCCGGGTCATACTATATCTTTGTGTCCCAAACATCAAAGCAAGAATGAGGGCAAGTTAAATGTTGTACAAACCCCTACTAACACTTCTCGTGGTCAAGGTATTTCTCATTCTATCCTTGATGGAATTATTATATTTCGTGAATTTCCTATTCGAGTTCTTTTTGATACGGGTGCATCTCACTCTTTTATATCAAAAGAACTTGTTGATGCATTATCTTTGAATGTTATTGGCTTGATGACTTCTTTGAGAATTGCCAATCTGGTTGGTGGATCTGCAACACTCAGTTTACTTTGTAAAGATGTTGAAATTATTTTATGTGATTACTCTTTCCGTGTCGATTTGCATGTTATCCGTTACCTTGGTTTCGAAATGATTTTGGGAATGGATTGGCTTAACCATTATGAAGCCCATATCCTATGTCCTGAGCGGACTATATATCTTCGACATCCTCAGTCTGTTAAGCAGATTTCTCTTGTTCTGAAAGATTCAGATTCCAATTCGAAAGCATCCTTGTATTCACTAAATACTCATGACGACGATAATGATGATGAGGAAGATGTTATTTCTCTCATTCACATTGTTTGTGAATTTCCCGATATATTTGAGCCCGTTCTAGGATTACCACCTAAGCGAGCAATTGAGTTTAGAAATAATCTAATCCCCGGAGCTCTACCTATTACTCGTCCTCCTTATCATATGTCCAATAAAGAAAATGAGGAAATGCGCAAACAATTATCCGGATTGGAAGCAAAGCAATTCATTCAATCTAGTTCCTCTCCATGGGGAGCTTCAGCTATTTTTGTGAAGAAATCTGATGGTACACTTAGGCTTTGCGTTGACTACCGCAAGCTTAACGATCTGACCATCAAGAATAAATACCCCTTGCCTCAGATTGATGATTTATTTGATCAGCTTAGTGGAGCTAAAGTCTTTTCACAGTTAGACTTAGCAACCGGTTTTCATCAGCTCCGTATTGCAAAGGATAGCATTCCTTTGACATCGTTCCGTACTCGTTATAGATCTTATGAATGGCTTGTTATGCCATTTGGTTTGACGAATGATCCAGCTTATTTCGTTGACCTTATGAATCGAGTTTTCAAAGACTTCCTCGATCGATTTGTTCTCATCTTTATAGATGATATTCTTATTTATTCTAAAACCGAGGAAGAGCATGAAAATCATCTTCGGATTGTGTTGGAAACTCTTAGGAGCAATCAATTGAAAGCAAAATTTTCTAAATGCCACTTTTGGCAATCTCATGTGAAATTTTTAGGGCATATTATTTCTGAATCCAGAATTTCCGTGGATCCTTCAAAGATTGAAGCGATTCAAAATTGGAAGAGACCGGAGAGTGTGACGGAAATTCATAGCTTTCTCGGATTGGCGGGCTATTACTGTCGGTTCATAAAAGACTTTTCTAAGATTTCCGTACCTCTTACTAGTTTGACAAAGAAGGGAGTTAAATACATTTGGTTAGACAAATGTGAAGCTTCGTTTCAAAAATTAAAAGAATTCCTTTCCGATGCTCCTATTCTTGTGATTCCCGATGGGAACCAAGATTTTATTGTTTATACCGATGCGAGTCGTGTTGGTTTGGGTGCCATTCTCATGCAGCGGGAACGTGTTATTGCTTATGCTTCTAGGCAATTAAAGCCTGCCGAGACTAGATATGCCACTCATGATTTAGAGCTCGCGGCTATTGTTTTCGCCCTTAGAATTTGGCGTCATTATCTTTTTTGAGAGAAATTTGTTCTCTACGCCGATCACAAATCTTTGAAGTATTTATTTTCTCAAAAGGAACTTAATTTGCGTCAACAACGTTGGCTCGAGTTTCTTGCATCTTATGATCTTGATATTCTTTATACTCCCGGAAAGGGAAATCTTGTTGTTGATGCCCTTAGTCGTAAGCAACAAGCGGTTGTTTCTATGATGATATCCGAGTGGAATGATCTCGAGACTTTGTCCACTTGTGAGATTCGAAATCATGAATCCGATTTATGTTCATCTCTTGTATTATGTAGCCTTGAGGCTCATCCTTCTCTTTTAGACCGCATTCTTGAAGCTCAAATGCATGATCCCGAATTGGTTCTTCTTAGCCAAAGTGGTAGGGATAATATTGATATTGAAGGTTTGAAAGACTTTGATATTGATGCTCATGGCGGTTTTCGAAAATTTGGTAGACTTATTGTGCCAAATATTATTGATCTTCGTAAAGATATATTAGATGATTCTTATCGTTCTAAATTTACCATTCATCCCGGTAGTAGTAAAATGTACACGGATATGAAGCGACTTTATTATTGGGAGGGAATGAAATCTGATATTGCTAACTTTGTTAAGCGTTGTATGACTTGCCAACTCGTTAAGGCCGAGCACCAAAGGCCCGGTGGGTTATTGCAACCATTGGATATTCCAATATGTAAGTGGGATCAAATTTCCATGGACTTTATTGACGGTCTTCCTCGTTCTCGTTCGGGCCATGATAGCCTATGAGTGATAGTAGATAGACTTACAAAATCCGCCCATTTTCTTCCCGTTCGGTCCAATCGGACCGTACCTATTTTGGCCAAACTCTATGTCAAGGAAATTGTTAAATTACATGGAGTTCCTACTTCTATTGTTAACGATCGTGATCCATTGTTTACTAGTGGATTTTGGAAAGGTCTTCAAAAAGCTTTGGGAACGAAGCTTACTTTTAGCACCGCTTATCATCCTCAGTCCGATGGACAAACCGAGCGTGTGAATCAAACTCTTGAAGATATTCTTCGTTCATGTGTTCTTGATTTTGGTGGAAGTTGGGAAGATCATATTTCTCTTGTTGAATTTTCCTATAATAATAGCTTCCAATCTAGTATTGGTATGGCACCTTTCGAGGCACTTTACGGAAGGCTATGCTGATCTCCTTCTTGTTGGCTTGAAGCCGGTGAGAAGCAGGTTTTAGGTCCAGATTTTATCCGTGATGCCACAGAAAAGATTGACCTTATTCGTCATAGGATGAAAGAAGCTCAAAGTAGAAAAAAATCCTATGCTGATAATCGAAGAAGGAAATTAGAATTTTCTGTGGGAGATTTTGTGTTTATTCGTGTTTCACCTATGAAGGGTGTTGTGCGATTCAGTCGATCTGGGAAATTAGCACCTCGATATATTGGCCTATTTCCCATCACCGAAGGCATTGGTTCCGTGGCTTATCGCCTTTTATTACCGGCTCAATTTTCTGCTATTCATGACGTATTCCACGTCTCTCAACTTCGGAAATGCCTTCGAGATTCAGATTCTATTCTTGAGTCCAGTGTTATTGAAGAAATTGAAGTTTCGCCTAATTTGACTTATGAGCAACATTCTATTCGTGTCATTGCTTCGGAAGTTAAACGCCTTCGAAATAAAGATGTTCCTCTCGTGAAAGTTCAATGGTCCTCAAATCCTAAGGATTGCTCTTGTGAATCCAGAGAATTCATCGAGCGAACACATCCGGTCTTGCTCTCTCGTGCTCCTTAAGGTGAACTTTTTATTTCAAATTTCTTCTTTTTGTGTTGATATGCTTTAAAAGTTGTTACTTCTTATTTATTTCTTAAATATTGCGAGGACGCAATTTCTTTAAGGAGGGGAGTCTGTAACAACCCGCATATTTTACGATTGTATATTTAAATATTTTATTTAAATGTAGAATCGTTAATCAGATTAAAGTCCGAAAAGATACTTTTTGTAAACCGTCGAATTGGGACTCGAGACTACCTCCATTGAGTCCAAAATGGCGTTTACAACTTTTTTGAGTATAAACATTGATATGTTTGGAGTAAGTTGATTTTTGCTAATTTTCTATTGGGCTTTGGGTTTGGGTTTCACCCCAACTCACTCTATAACCTAGTTCAGCCCTCTCCTCTCCTCTTCACTTCATTTCTATTTTCTTAAACACTCAAGCAAAACTGAAAATGGGGAGAGGAATGAGAAATTAGAAACTCCAAGCCCTAGTTTTCATTTGCAAAACCAAATTCTTGCTCCAAATTCAAAGAGAAGCTAAGGTAAGCATCCTCTTCATCTTCTCCAACTCATTCTCTCTTTAATTTCAGAAATTTCCTAAACTAACTTAGGAAATGTTCTTCTTTTGAGCTTAGATTCAAGCTTCTAGAGTTGAGATTGAAGTGTAGTTGATCTTCCTTTGCTTTCAAGCTTCTCCTTCATCGTTTTTGGGTTTAAAGGTGATATTTTTATCTCACATCTATGTCTATAACTATCCTTGATTTCTTGGTATGAATTCCTAACACCTTTACATGTTCATTTGATTTTGGTTTGGATTGATTTGGTGAACATTTCAATTTTTGGTGTTTTGAAGTTAAAACTTTGAAAATCCTAGCTTTGATTTATGAACATGCTTTTGGTGGTGTTTCGGAGAGCCTATAGGGCTAGGGTGTCGATTGGCAAAAGCCCCTAAAGTCCATTGCTCGACCGGTTGCAAATGGAGAGAGTTTACTCTCCATTTGATAGGCTGAAAAACAGTTTCAGCTACAGCCAGTCGACTGGCCCCCTGTAGTCAGTCTGAAAACTCTCGGGTTCTGGTTCAGTCGACTGACTGCAGAAGGCCAGTCGACTGACCTGCTTGATTTTGCCTATTTAGCTTGAGTTTCCAACCTTTATCGATTCGTGATTATCCGTTTTATTGTTATCATTTATTATTGACATTGATGACTTCTTTTTTTTCGGGACTTTTGGGAATATCCATTTTGATGGATTCGGTATCGATTTCTTTGGATTTGATTCACTTCTTCGAATGTGGATTTTTGTGATTGATTGTTTCTACAATCATTTTGTGATTTGTCACTTCTAAATATAAAGGTTTCTATGCTAGTAGTAAATATTAAAACACTTTTATAAAGATGATTTTAACTCTATTTTTAATATAAAGCTCATTTATAAAACTGTTTTCTAATCTATTAGTATATACAAACCTTTACCTCATTCATATGAGAAAATCTAATTAAACGGCTTAGCAAAACAAGTGCTATGAAACGTTTGCGTTTACTTCGCCGGTTAATTTTTGGACTTGTTCGATTGAAACTCTTGTGACAACTTTCGAGTGGGAATCTACAATTTGTTCATAAATATTTAAGTTAAGCTAGTGGTTATGAGGCATGAAGCTAAACTCATATATTTACTAGTGTTAACCCTCTTTTATTCAGCGACCTAGCGACCTACCCAACCCAACGACTTAGCGACCTAAGGCATATGCGACTTAACGATCTATAACTAGGCAGCGACCTATAGCATAGAGCAACCGAGTAAAGGCAACGACCTAGCGACCTATAGCACAAAGCGGCTCAATATGGCACAAACCCAGTGACCTAAAAGGTTCCTGCGATTCAAAAGGATAGCGACCTAACGACCTAGCGACCTAGCGAGCTAAAGAAAAAGCGACTCAATGTGGCGCGACCTAACGAGATAAGGAAGCAGCGACTTAGTAACCTAAAGACTCCTGCGACCTAACATGTTAACGACCTAACGACCTAGCTATTCAACAGGACAATGACCTAACGACCTAGCGACCTAGCGAGCTAAAGAAAAAGCGACTCAATGTGGCACGAGCTAACGAGATAAGGAAGCAGCGACTTAGTAACCTAAAGACTCATGCGACCTAACAGGTTAACGACCTAACGACCTAGATATTCAATGAAGACAACGACCTAGCAACAAAATAAAGATAGAGCGACCTAACGAGTTAAAGACAGAGCAACCTAACAACCCAGCAGGCTCCAGAGTTAAGCCGCATGCCCTGCCTCTTCTTTTAGGTCGCTAATGACCTAATTATGCCGAGATAACTCCTGTGCTACGCATGCTAAGTCGCTCATAGCCAATATCTCGTCCAGAATGATTCCGTTAAGTCGTCAACAACTTAAGCTTTCTCGTGATCACTCTTAGGTCGCTCACGACCTAAAATGCAGCCGACCTAAGCCCAGTTTCACCTATAAATACCCCGCCAACTCCACACTTGAAGGGGGATGAATTTTTGGAAACACCAAGACTCTGCTGATTTCTCTACTGACTTCAACACTTCAAAGGCAAAGGATACTTCAAAGAATCTTCGAAAAGAATCAAGTTCATTCAACATGAATCGAAAGAGCTTTTCTGCATCAAAGTTCTGATTACTTGTCTTGATTGTGTTGTAATCAAAGAGTTATTGTAAAATATGTAATTGAATTAGTCATAGAAGAGATTAAGTGGACGTAGGCTTGACTTTGAGCCGAACCACTATAAAACTTTTGTCTTTTTACTGTTTTCTGCTATTCTTTGCTTACTTTTAGTTCCCGTACCAACGGGTGGTGCTTTCACTATATCACAAATTACACCGGGGTGTTAGCATACATTTTTCACGTTAACATTTTTGGTACTTTCACTGAGAACCCAACTCAGGAGTGCTTTCATCATTGCTTCACAAAGATTTGTGGAAAGACTCTCCCTAAGAACCAGAAGTCTATCTGAATTTATGGCTCCTAGAAGGAAAAGTAAATCTACCAGATCTGGAGTTGCTCATGATAACACCGCCACTTCTCCCGCATAAAATCAAGCGGCTCTTAGTGTTGGAGTCCCTAGGGCGGAATTAGATGCCGTAGTGTCTGGGTTGTATCAACAAATGGAAGCCCAGAACGCTTTGATGTTGGACAAATTGAATGCTTTACTTGGAGTTAACCAGCCACCAGAAAACAACGAAGAAACCTTTGCTCAAGATGTTCATGATCCCCAAGGGAAAAGTATTCCTCAAAGGACAGCTGACACCGCCGAAGGGGCACCTCCCCTGTAGGATCTAGATTAACCCTAGAGGGGGGGGGGTGAATAGGGTTATCACAAATTTTCTCAAATTAAACGCGAAAGCAAATAGCAGATAAATAAATATGCAGTAAAGTAAATCACACACAAAATTTACCCAGCTTCGGCAACCCCTGCCTACTGCTGCATTCCCAGATTTCTATTAGAATTAAACAGTCTCACGCTTACAAACACTCTCACAGACTCGCAGACACTCGCAGACACGCTCCCGCTCACAAACACTCTACTAGACTCGCAAACACTCGCTCCCGCTCACAAACACTCTAATAGACTCGCAACCCCTGCTCCCGCCTATAGAGCTTCGTTTACTCGCGAACTCTGCTCCCGCCTATAGAGCTTTGCTTACTCGCGAACTCTGCTCCCGCACTCTGCTCCCGCCTGTAGAATTTTGCAAACTCGCAACCTCCCTGCTCACTGAACTAACCCTAACTAGACAATCTGACAACACCTAAACCCTAGGTGGTGATTCACTCTGACTGGACTTTGAGAAAACTGAAGATACAAAATGCCGTTTAACCCCAGGGCAAAATATAGATTGACAGTTTAAAACACTTTTGCCCTCAGAATAAATTTGGCCTAAAAACTAGATCAATAAAAACCCGGCCCAAATTCAAAACTAAATTAAAACTTTAAAACCCTAATATATTAAAAAGGCCAGCCCGCTTCAATTATTAATACTTCAGCCCGATCCCCTATTCGATTATATCTTCGGCCCAATTCAGTTAGATCCCTGAGAAAAAAAAATAATGTCGACTCCAAATTGGGGCTTTCGGCGATTTGGTTCTCTGGCGATTTTGAGCTTCGGCTTCTTCAACACTTGCTCGACTAAATTAGGGCTCTGCCCTTGTTCGTTTTACTGGCAAGTTGGTGCTTCGGCTTTGTCGTTGCTTTTGGCGATTGAGAGGAATTAGGATTTCGACCTTGCTTTTGCTTCTGTGAGAATTTGCTATAGCCTCGGCTTTGCGCAAATTAGATTTGTACTTGGATATGGCTTCGCGCTTCGGTGAGTTCGATTTTGCTTTTGGTAAGATTTTAGCTTTGTTCCTCTTCGATTTTTGTATTCGAACTCACTGTGATTCGAGTTATTGGTTTATTATTTTCTGTTAGCTCGAACTCGAATAAATATTTTGCCGATGATGTTCATCCTTTTATAGGGTTCGAATCCCTGAATATTCGTTCGTCTATATGTATTTGAATTTGTCAAATCCTTTTCTCTGCTGTTGATTTTCGTATGGATGCTCGAGATGATTGTTGACCTTTTCAAAAATGCGTATATACTGCGATTTTCTGGTTGACACGGCTTTGGTTGATTTCGTGATGACCACGGTGTTGAATTTAAAACGTACACCTCATCTCTGACCTGTTCATCATATTCTTTGTTTCCATGGCATTGATTTCGAACTTATAATTTGTGATATCTCTGATTTGGTTGCGTTCTTCGGCTTTGCTGGCATTTTTGGTTTTATGAAATTCTTCGGTCTTGACTGTGTACTTTGTTGACATTGTAACTTGTACCTGACTTTGATTTTGAACGCCCCTGTGACTTTGTTTGAGTTTATCCCTGCTTGCACTTGATCACTTGAGTTGTTAGCTGCTGCACACTATTTTTAAACTGCTACAACCTTGTTTATGCTTGATAGTTGCTATCGAACTTTGTTCGAACTGGTTTGGATTGGATCTGGGTTTCTCTGCATTGTGTACTTGAGTCTGATTCAAATATATGCTGCTTGATATAAACTTGAGTCTGCATTTTGTATACTTGATCACTGTTGTCTTTGTTGTGGCCTTTGCATTTGTGTACATGTACACAGTCTAATCATTGTTGCCACCTTAGCCTGACATTTGTATTTAGTCTGGATTCTTTTGTTTTCAGTTTGGTTTGGTAACTTGTGCAGTTCACTGGTCTTTGATTTTGGTTATTGCTTTTGCCTCTTGATGGTCTGACCAGACTTGATCATTGAAGTGTATTCAAGTAGTTTATGGTGCTATTTCATTTTCTTCTCTGGTCATGTTGGGTTGAGCTGATCATTTGAACTTCATGTGTACATCTGAGTGTTGCATACTGTTGTCACTTGAGTTGAATCCAGTTTCACAACTCGGGTTTGACCTGTGCTCACTTGTCCCTGTAAATATATCAAGTGTATATACATATATCGGTGTGCACGGCCTTGTGGCATGTACAGTGATACACTGTGCATGTCACATTGTTCGTGTGTGTGATAAATTCAGAATCAAATGATGACGAACGTCCCAAATAACTGAGGCAAATAATATTTTCAAAATCCACATTTTGTTTTATACTGCAAAAACATTTCCTTTTCAATTTTACTGCGTTAGTGAATATTTTTGCAGATTGCTCAGATGCTGGAATCAAACTGGAATGAAGTTGAAGATAAATACGAGTGTGAGTGATATGTAGTGAGGAAATGATGTAACTATGAAATCGTGATGTAATTGTATTGTGATCAAAAATGATGTATATAGTGAGAGCTTGAAATTGTACTATCAAAATTGTAATAAATATTTGTTTGAATAAAATATTCGTTTGAATTCAAATTCTGTGTTATTTATTTTATTCAGCAAATATCTATTTAATCTATGTAAAAATAAAATAGTACAATATCAAATACATTTAAATGAATGTATATATGTTTATTATCATCAAACAAAAAGCATATACATGCATATTCCACAATCTCCCCCTTTTGATGATAACAAACATATATTTAAGATTTTGACTACATTAAATGTATTTGATTATTCAGTTTGCTCCCCCTATTTGAATGCTCTCTTTCTACACAATACTCCCCCTACATATATGCATGAGAATAAAGAATTCAAATGAGCCTTAATGCAATTAGAAAATCTTTGACCTTTATTTTCAAAATCTTAACTTTTCTCTCCCCCTTTTGTTATCAGCAAAAGAATAATAGTAATAGAAAAGTAGAGATATGGTGGTAGACATTAATACAATATTAAAGCTCAATCGAGTATAAATATTAATTTCAATAAGAAAATCAAACAAAAATCATAAATACTTTAATTGATGCATATTCCACTTTAGAATGATATGAATGATTTCATCAAATAAAACCATATAGTTGTGTCTATTTGTGGTATATTTATTTCAGGAGATTTGAATATCTACTAACCATGCATAACCGTTAGGACTTTTAAATGAGATTAGTAGTATTCCAAATTTTTTTTAAAAAATGAATTCAAGTATCTTCTAACCACGCATAACCGTGAGGACTTTTAAATGGGATTAGAATCAACTTGTCTATTTAATCAATTAATTTTGATATGCGTTCCATACATGCATAACCGTGAGGACTTTTAAATGAGCATGAAAGCACATAATCAAAAATCCATGTAATTCACCCATGCATAACCGTGAGGACTTTTAAATGAGAGTGAATATTTTGGATATTATTATTTATTGTTAGAAATATAATAAAATTGAAGCACAAATGATTTCCCGTTTAAACTACCACATATTGACATACTATATTGATTTTTGATGAGTGATGGTTGATAGAAAAATGATAGAAATAGAAATGATCATGGAATATTTATCAACAAAAAGTTTTTATAACTCTTGTTTAAATTTCTAAAGAAATTTTCTAATTATACTTTCTCAAGTCATAATATATGATTAATATCAACACTCATCTTATTTTCAATCACTATTTATCTTTTTAGATAATTATTAGGGGGTCAGATCAGTTAATCAATTTCAATAAAATCAAGTTTTCTTAAATAACAAATCCGATACAAGGTCAAAAGAAATTATTTTCTAGAAGGGGTTTTTAAGAAAAATTCTGCTAAAATGAAAAATATTTCAAGTGAAAGATATGCAGATATTTTCTTTGAAAAATGATGCAGCAAATGAATGTCTCAAAATGTAATCACGTTCCACTAGTAATTTTTCTATCAACTACATTACCAACGTAATCTGCATCTGACTCAATATCACTCGTTTGGATGTTATAGACCAGATTGTGAAATTTCAACAAATTATCTCAGAGTCATTTTCAACAAACTTGACTTTAAATTGAAGTCGTGTTAACCATCAAAAAAAATCTCAGTGTCGATTAAGAAACCATAGGATCAACATCATAATTTGACCAAAAAAGAGATTAAGTTCAATGAAAAATGGTTGGTCAACTTTTAAGCATAAATCAAAGTCATAGATAAGAACAAGTCATGTAAGATCATATCAAGTTAGTCAGAATCTGTCAACCATCATAATTACTTCGAAAAGATCAGAATTAACATCACAAAACATATCACATAACTGGCTGATTTAATTCAGATTATGGTGCAGATTTTCACATTTTATCTATCGGTTGAAAATAAATACAATTACCTGTTTTACCTGAACGATAATCTTTCGTTGTTTACCCATTGTGAATCTGTCACCTTTATACTAGGCTAAGGAACGTTGATTTGTCGCCCGTTGTGTATCTGGAACAGCCAGAATCCAGATAACACTAATGTTGTTCCTTAGCCTGCCACCACACCTACACGGTTAAAGATTTATGTGACCTATTTGTTTTTATAGGTCCATGGTTGTTAGTGGCAGAATAATTGTGAATAAACAATCCCTTTGGAACCCAAATTTGTTTTGTCCTTTCATTCTTGTTCCAATAGACCTGAAATTTATTTGTAGAATTTTTAGGAACCCAAATTTGAATAAATTTTGTGTTCTTGTTCCTATGACTACAATTTTCAACACGATGGTCAATTATTTCACATCTAGCAAAGACACTCTTACTTTTTGCATTATCATCAACTTGTGTTTTCCCAAAACCTAGTCCTTTTCCGTTGTTAGCAAAAAATTGATTTCCCAATAACATATTGAATGATTTTTCTCCTCTAGAAAAGTTATTCAGTGATTTCTCAAGATCTAGGACTTTGGTTTTCAGTGTTGAGTTTTCAGACACAAGTGTAGTGCATCTATTTATAAAATCCTTTTTCCTATTCTCAATAATTTCCTTTAGATTCAGATTTTCTTTTTCAAGATCCTCGACGCTATTTTTCAGTTTAGATAATTCTGAATCTAAAGCTTTACAGTTTTTACATTCTAGGTTTTGAATTTTTTCAAGTTCAGATTCTAACCTAAAATTTTCACGAGCAAGTTCTTTCCTATCAGATTTCAGTTTTTCATTTTTAGAATCAAGAGCTTCAACGGTTTTAGTAAGATCGAGGCACAAATAAACAAGATCTTTATAAGAATAGTTTTTTACCTCATTATATTCCTTTGAGCTTGCTTCTGAATCCGATCTTGATTCCTCTGAGCTTGCTTCTGAATCTGATCTTACCATAAGACACAGGTTAGCCTCCTCTGAGCTATCAGTTGAAACCTCCTCTCCTTCCTCATCATCCCAAGTTGCTGCGAAGACCTTTTTCTTCTTTTTCTTTCCTTTGTTGTTTTTGAGAAGTGGACAGTTTTGTTTGAAGTGACCAGGCTTGTTGCAGTTATAACAGATTAGTTCGTTTTCAGAGTTGTCAGAATCTTTAGATGTATTACTACTGGTCTTCTTCTTTCGTGGCTTGTATTTCGACCACCTTCTGAAATTATTGACAGCTACTGCAAGTCCTTCAATTGGATCAACTTCTTCTTCATCGCTCTCTTCTCTGCTCTTTAAGGCAATCGTCTTCTTCTTTGGTTCGGAATTGATGCGTTCCTCCTTTGCTTTTAACTCAAGCTCGTACGTCATCAGATTTCCGATCAAATCTTCCATGCTCAGTTTGCTTAGATCTTTCGATTCTTGTATTGCCGTGACTTTTGCCTCAAAGTTCATCGGTAGGATTCGTAGTATCTTCCTTATTAGCTCTACCTCAGAGAATTCTTTTCCAAGCGCTCTAGCATTGTATACCAAGGTTGAGAAGCGTCCAAACATGTCTTTAATGCTCTCGCCTTTGTCCATCACAAAGTTCTCGTATTCATTGCTGAACAGGGCTAGACGAGACTCTTTGACTTGAGAAGTTCCTTCGTGTGTCACCTCCAAAGTATGCCAAATTTCCTGTGCTGTTTTACAATGAGAAATTCTATTAAATTCAGTTTTATCAAGAGCACAGATAAGAGCATTCATTGCTTTAGCATTTGTGGTTTTCAATTTCTTATCGTTAGCATCCCACCTATCCCTCGGTTTAGGAATCTCAGTATCACCAATAGTTATAGTGGGAGGTGTATAGCCAGTTTCAATAATATCCCAAACATCGTAATCTACAGAACTAAGATAAATACCCATCCTAACTTTCCAATAAGCATAATCATCCCCATTAAACATTGGTGGCCTAACAATAGATTGCCCCTCCGAAAAAGCATTATTTGATAGATTCATGACTCTAGAGTTAAAGAAAAAAATACCAGGCTCTGATACCACTTGTAGGATCTAGATTAACCCTAGAGGGGGGGGGGGGGGTGAATAGGGTTATCACAAATTTTCTCAAATTAAACGCGAAAGCAAATAGCAGATAAATAAATATGCAGTAAAGTAAATCACACACAAAATTTACCCAGCTTCGGCAACCCCTGCCTACTGCTGCATTCCCAGATTTCTATTAGAATTAAACAGTCTCACGCTTACAAACACTCTCACAGACTCGCAGACACTCGCAGACACGCTCCCGCTCACAAACACTCTACTAAACTCGCAAACACTCGCTCCCGCTCACAAACACTCTAATAGACTCGCAACCCCTGCTCCCGCCTATAGAGCTTCGTTTACTCACGAACTCTGCTCCCGCCTATAGAGCTTCGCTTACTCGCGAACTCTGCTCCCGCACTCTGCTCCCGCCTGTAGAATTTTGCAAACTCGCAACCTCCCTGCTCACTGAACTAACCCTAACTAGACAATCTGACAACACCTAAACCCTAGGTGGTGATTCACTCTGACTGGACTTTGAGAAAACTGAAGATACAAAATGCCGTTTAACCCCAGGGCAAAATATAGATTGACAGTTTAAAACACTTTTGCCCTCAGAATAAATTTGGCCTAAAAACTAGATCAATAAAAACCCGGCCAAAATTCAAAACTAAATTAAAACTTTAAAACCCTAATATATTAAAAAGGCCAGCCCGCTTCAATTATTAATACTTCAGCCCGATCCCCTATTCGATTATATCTTCGGCCCAATTCAGTTAGATCCCTGAGAAAAAAAAATAATGTCGACTCCAAATTGGGGCTTTCGGCGATTTGGTTCTCTGGCGATTTTGAGCTTCGGCTTCTTCAACACTTGCTCGACTAAATTAGGGCTCTGCCCTTGTTCGTTTTACTGGCAAGTTGGTGCTTCGGCTTTGTCGTTGCTTTTGGCGATTGAGAGGAATTAGGATTTCGACCTTGCTTTTGCTTCTGTGAGAATTTGCTATAGCCTCGGCTTTGCGCAAATTAGATTTGTACTTGGATATGGCTTCGCGCTTCGGTGAGTTCGATTTTGCTTTTGGTAAGATTTTAGCTTTGTTCCTCTTCGATTTTTGTATTCGAACTCACTGTGATTCGAGTTATTGGTTTATTATTTTCTGTTAGCTCGAACTCGAATAAATATTTTGCCGATGATGTTCATCCTTTTATAGGGTTCGAATCCCTGAATATTCGTTCGTCTATATGTATTTGAATTTGTCAAATCCTTTTCTCTGCTGTTGATTTTCGTATGGATGCTCGAGATGATTGTTGACCTTTTCAAAAATGCGTATATACTGCGATTTTCTGGTTGACACGGCTTTGGTTGATTTCGTGATGACCACGGTGTTGAATTTAAAACGTACACCTCATCTCTGACCTGTTCATCATATTCTTTGTTTCCATGGCATTGATTTCGAACTTATAATTTGTGATATCTCTGATTTGGTTGCGTTCTTCGGCTTTGCTGGCATTTTTGGTTTTATGAAATTCTTCGGTCTTGACTGTGTACTTTGTTGACATTGTAACTTGTACCTGACTTTGATTTTGAACGCCCCTGTGACTTTGTTTGAGTTTATCCCTGCTTGCACTTGATCACTTGAGTTGTTAGCTGCTGCACACTATTTTTAAACTGCTACAACCTTGTTTATGCTTGATAGTTGCTATCGAACTTTGTTCGAACTGGTTTGGATTGGATCTGGGTTTCTCTGCATTGTGTACTTGAGTCTGATTCAAATATATGCTGCTTGATATAAACTTGAGTCTGCATTTTGTATACTTGATCACTGTTGTCTTTGTTGTGGCCTTTGCATTTGTGTACATGTACACAGTCTAATCATTGTTGCCACCTTAGCCTGACATTTGTATTTAGTCTGGATTCTTTTGTTTTCAGTTTGGTTTGGTAACTTGTGCAGTTCACTGGTCTTTGATTTTGGTTATTGCTTTTGCCTCTTGATGGTCTGACCAGACTTGATCATTGAAGTGTATTCAAGTAGTTTATGGTGCTATTTCATTTTCTTCTCTGGTCATGTTGGGTTGAGCTGATCATTTGAACTTCATGTGTACATCTGAGTGTTGCATACTGTTGTCACTTGAGTTGAATCCAGTTTCACAACTCGGGTTTGACCTGTGCTCACTTGTCCCTGTAAATATATCAAGTGTATATACATATATCGGTGTGCACGGCCTTGTGGCATGTACAGTGATACACTGTGCATGTCACATTGTTCGTGTGTGTGATAAATTCAGAATCAAATGATGACGAACGTCCCAAATAACTGAGGCAAATAATATTTTCAAAATCCACATTTTGTTTTATACTGCAAAAACATTTCCTTTTCAATTTTACTGCGTTAGTGAATATTTTTGCAGATTGCTCAGATGCTGGAATCAAACTGGAATGAAGTTGAAGATAAATACGAGTGTGAGTGATATGTAGTGAGGAAATGATGTAACTATGAAATCGTGATGTAATTGTATTGTGATCAAAAATGATGTATATAGTGAGAGCTTGAAATTGTACTATCAAAATTGTAATAAATATTTGTTTGAATAAAATATTCGTTTGAATTCAAATTCTGTGTTATTTATTTTATTCAGCAAATATCTATTTAATCTATGTAAAAATAAAATAGTACAATATCAAATACATTTAAATGAATGTATATATGTTTATTATCATCAAACAAAAAGCATATACATGCATATTCCACATCCCCAAGCTGGAGGTTCAAGGCCGCAACCAACTCTTCGTGAACATTTGCCCAGGCAAACTTCCGAAAAAGTAGCTGACGTCTGCCCCGCGGAGCCTCTAAACGATGAGGAATATCTCTCGGGAATGATTCGACAGATTATGAAAGAAAGCATGAGAAGCAAGGAAGATGAAAATGACTGGGGATTTTCTCCAAGCAAAACTCCTTTTACTGAAAGAATTTTGAAGGCTGAATTTCCAAGGAAGTTTGTCCCTCCCACCATTCCAGCTTATAGGGGGAGAAGTGATCCTAACCAATTCTTGTACAAGTACGACTGGCATATGATAGGTGCCAGGGCAACAGATGAGATCAAGTGCAGATACTTTCTTGTGTACTTGGAGGGTGTGGCCCTGCTTTGGTTCATGAAGCTGCCAGTTCGATCTGTAGATCAGTTCTCCGATCTAACTCGGAATTCAATAATCAGTTTAGGTTATATGCTTCGAAGGCCAAGGACATAATGTCACTATCCAGCCTCGAACAAAACCCCGGAGAGTCTATCAAATCTTTCTTAAACCGCTTCAATATAGCCTTGGCCGAAATTGATAATGCAGAGCCTCGAATGATTCTGACCTAATCGATGCGAGCTATTGATAAATCAAGTGAATTCGGATAATGGCTAAAGATGAAAGAGCCAAACTCACTTGAGAAGTTCTATAAGAAGGCTGATGAATTCATGCGCTTAGAAAGCCTTCATGTACAAGCAAAAGTAGACGTGGCTGAAGTCAAGAATAACAATGTTGCCACTAATAAAAAGGAATCTGGTGGTCAGAAGAGGGAGAATGACGGTAGAAAAGGGCAGAAAGATATGAAGAAACTTCGCTTCTTTAAACCTTCAGATTTTACTCCCTCAACTGATACTCCAGAAAATATCTTTTTCGCAACCAAGGATGCTGTCGAATACCCCAAACCACCTGAGATGAAGCTTGGGAAAAATGCTGTGCATAATGGGAGATTCTATCGGTTTCACAATCAACCTGGCCACGACACTAATGAATCTCGCCATTTAAAGAATTTGATTGAAGAGCTTCTGAGACAGAACAAACTACACCAATATGTGAAGAGAAACAGAAGTGACCCGACTTCATCTACTCAGGGTCAACAAGTTGCTGCTCGTCAAACCAACTCAAGTGAGAGGACTACAGTACAGGAATCTGAGAGGCCCATCATCAATGTTATCACAGGGGGTCCTCACCCAGCGGGCAGAAGTTGGGGTGAGATGGAGAGATATGCTCACGCTTTGAAATATGCTCTGACGGAAGAAAATGTTTTTGTCTTGGAAGATGCTACACCTTTGAAACAGCAAAGAACTTTTAACGATGACATCATATTCCGGGCTAGAGACTCTATTGGAGTTGAAGCTCCCACCATGGATCCTTTGGTAATATCTGCTGGCATCGGATCAGCCATTGTGAGAAGGGCGCTTGTTGACCATGGCGTCTCTTGCAATATCCTCTTTAGAAAGACATTTGATCAAATGAAAATTCCTATGGCTGATGTGCAAGCTTCCTCACAGAAGATTGTTGGGTTCACTGAAGAACCATAGCAGCCAATTGGGACTATTGACTTGTTTTTAGAGCTCGGAGAAGGGGAAAAGAAAGTGGTCCGAAAAAAAACCTTTGTGATTGTTGATGAATTCTCTGCTTACAATGCCTTCTTGGGTCGACCAACTCTTGATGCATTCAAGGCCATTCTCGCCCCATGGTGCCTGACTATGAAGTTCCCCACTGATAATGGTGTCGGTGTTGTGAAGGGGGACCAAAATGCCGGGCGAGAATGCTATTTCACAAAGTTGCGGGAAAGAAGAAAAAGAGAAATGGGTAAAGGTGCGGCAGCTCCGCTCCGCATCAAAGAACCTACCTTGTAGCAATTACGGGGTGGACCCTGCACTGGTGAGCACAATGGTGCATGAATAGAGATTGATCCCAGAAAAACCAGTGCAGGGGAAAGTAGAGTGGTACCGGTGGAAGTAACGGTGCCGATATCTGTTGACCTGAATGACCCAAACAAGGTGTTGAATGTGGGTTCACAACTTGGTATGACGGTTCAGAACATGCTGATATCATTCTTGAAAGCAAATCTAGATGTATTCGCTTGGAGTCATGCCGACATGTGTGGAATATCTCCAGAAATCGCAGTGCATGCTTTGAATATTGATCCAAAATTCACACCCGTGAAACAGAAAAGAAGAACCCAAGGCTTGAAAGGTCGACAACATTAAAAGAAGAAGTAGACCGGCTCATGGAGAATGGCTTCATAAGAGAATCCACTTATCCAAATTGGGTCTCTAATCCGGTGTTGGTTAAAAAAGCTAATGGGAAGTGGAGAGTATGCATAGACTTTTCAGACTTAAACAAAGCATGTCCCAAAGACTGTTTCCCGTTGCCCAGAATCGATCAGTTGGTGGATGGAACAGCCGGGCATGAATTAATGTCTTTTATGGATGCTTACTCAGGATATAATCAAATCATGATGCATGAGCCAGATCAGGAGGACACAAGCTTCATCACTGATGTTGGTCTTTACTGCTATAAAGTCATGCCCTTCGGACTAAAGAACGCAGGGGCAACTTATCAAAGACTTGTTAATGCCATGTTCAAACCCCAAATTGGCAAGACTATGGAAGTGTATGTCGATGATATGTTAGTGAAATCGAAGAAAGCAGTGGATCACATGGATCATTTGGCAGAAATGTTTGTGATTCTCCGAAAGTATGGGATGAAGCTAAATCCTCTGAAATATTCATTCGGGGTAGAGTCCGGAAAATTCTTGGGTTTCATTGTGAGTGCTAGGGGCATCGAAGCTAATCCTGCTCAGATTACTGCTTTAAGAGAAGTCAAAGCCCCTAGAACAAAGAAGGAATGCAAAGCCTCAACATGAAAGTTGCTGCTTTAAGTCGGTTCATTTCCAGGGTCACTGATAAATGCATTCCCTTCTTTGACACTCTGAAGAAAGGAAAGAAAAACTTTGAATGGACTCCCGAATGTCAGAAAGCTTTTGAAGAACTGATTCGTCACATCGAAAAGCCTCCAATACTTTCTCAGCCCAGCAATTGTGAAGATCTTTTCATATACTTAGCGGTTTTATCTCATGCTCTCAGTGCATCATTGGTACGGGAAGACGCAAAAGTTCAGCACCTGGTTTATTACATCAGCAAAAGATTCACTGGGGCAAAGATAAACTATTCAAAGCTGGAAAAGCTCGCCTATTGTTTGTTAATTGCGTCCAGAAAGTTGAGGCCATATTTCTAGGCTCATCCTATCAGAGTCCTCACTGATCAACCTCTAAAGCAAGTCCAATTTCGCCCTGAAACTTCGGGTCGTCTTCTAAAGTGGAATATTGAACTCAGCCAATATGATATCACCTATCATCCCCGAAGAGCAATCAATGGACAAGCTTTAGCATATTTCATAGCAGAATACACAGATAAAGGTGGCAGTGAGGAAGAGGTGACTAATGACATCCTGATCCGATGGAAATTGTATGTTGACGGTGCAAGAAATGATTATTGTTCCGGAGCTGGGGTTGTGCTTGAAACCCCCGAAGGGCGGTCATTGTGTTATGCATTGAGATTAGAATTTCCTTCGACAAATAATGAAGCAGAATATGAAGCTGTTATTGCCGGCTTGAAGATTGCTAAAGAACTGAACATCAAAGTATTGCAGATCTTCAGTGATTCCCAGCTTATTGTATGCCAAGTCAAGAAAGAGTTTCAAACTAAAGGAGGAAAATTACCTGCTTACTTGTCAAAGGCCTGGGAGCTTCTCGATGATTTTGATTATTATACAATCAGCCATATACCCCGGGAAGAGAACATGAAGGCAGATTCTCTCGCAAAATATTCAAGCTCTGGCGAAGCTCAATTATTAGGATTAGTCCATGTGGAAGTCTTGTTAGCTCCAAGTACTGATGAGATGGATATTGACTGGATCATGGCTGTATCTCAAGAACAGGAGTCATGGATGCCCCTATCCAGGAATATCTACTCAATGGCTCCTTGCCAGAAAACTCAAAAGAGCGCTAGAAGATGTTAATAAAAGCCCCGAGATATATAATTTGTAACGACTCGGATTTTTCGCGTTCGAAAATCAACATCCGTACTTCACATTGTACTAGAATGTCGCAGATTCGACCGTTCAAATCCGATTCGCCGGAGCTTATAACAACATTAAGTATAACAACACAGCGGAAGAAAAAGAATATATCAATATATATAACATTGATACAATGACAGATACAAAATCCGATACAGTATGATACAACAGAATGATACAACAGATATCAATATACATCAGAGATATGATACAAGAAATAGCAGCGGAAAAGAAAATAGATAACACCAGCAGCGGATAGAATGTCTCCAATAGAATGCTCCAAGATAAGGAACGTCAGTCCATGAACTCCAAGAACTGAACTAGCTCCAGATAATCTACTCAACCTGAATATCTGAGAAAACCCAACTCTAGACTGCCCGTGTGGAAAATAGTGGGCACCCAGAGTTTAGGAAGGGAACAATAAACTCCGGATCAGTCATGGGACTGGTGTGAGCAACAAAAACAGTTTATCTTTAAACAAACACAAAAGGCTTTTAACATTGAAACCCGCAATGCTTTTCAAAAATGAAACTACCATAAGGCCTCCCGCCACACACACAATGCAATCGCAGAATTGGAGGAGATTTCTCCTTATGATAGTCAAAAATGCTTTCTACGCAAAATCAAAACTCTTTTGATATTATTAATAGTGCATAGTGGAAAACCATTTCGAAAGTATAATATCAATCTTAGCCAACATACAACTATTGTTGTATGCCTACTATAGCTACTACGTTCAATAGCAGGTTACCGCCACATTCCATAGCAGGTAATACAACTAAAACCGTACAGGGTTCGTATTGTTTCTTTGGATTTCCAACAAATGATCAGGCTAAGGAACTTCCTTACCGAAATAGAAACGCCTCTGGAAAGACGCCCCGGATCCTAACCGGATCTCTGCAAACAAAAGGCCGACGCTACCTCACGCTGTACAGTTGTAACTAGGTAACTAACACACGAGTCATGTCATCCCCCGGTCGTTACCGACCTTTATCCCGGGATCCTGAAAACCAACAAAGCAACATCATACAGTAATAAATTACCGTGTCCACATGAGTTAAGTATCTGGGCTCCATACCATGATACTACCCTTTATCCAGAAGGAAATGACATACCCTAGGGGCGCTACCCCTACAAACCTTTGTCGCAACATTCCTGTTTCGACCATTACCGGGTTGTGAGGCTCGACGAAGTCTTGTCCACAAAACTACGCTTCTTTACAAAGCACGCTTTTTCACAAAGCAACGCTTTGACCAACAAATGATCATCAGCACTTCGTATGCCACATTACCAAATTGGGAATGTATCACTAGTAACCATCAACTACATAACCTCTGAGCTCGTACGTCTCAAAGAAGGGTGCTAAGCTAAGAGAATAAATTCTCCGCCACCAACAGAAATGTATTTGATAGAAACCAGCTTTACATCTCAAAGTGTAACGTCAGACACACATCCATACAAGTCTGTTCCGGGTTCGAACAGAACCGAAGGCACTTCCAAAGAAGCCCTTGCAATCCGGGTATTCACAATCCCAATCGGACTTCCCATCACTTAGAAAATCTCTATACCGGGCGCTATTCGGTGCAGAGACAATCGATAGGTCATCCTATTGCTCTCGCAAATACCCGGTCTTCACCACCGGTCTTCAAATGCTATCCATATCGTCGTATCACTATTCGGAATGGGTTATATGACACAAAGGTCCTCTCCCGGCTAAACCGAATAACGAGCGCAATTAAAAATCATATGGATACTGGGGTCTCAGTTAAATCACAGCTTAAAGCTAAAAACTTTTCATTCGAATGGTAAAACAAATTACCATTTCCAATCTTTTAAACAAAAAGATTCATTTCAAAAATCTTCAATGGTTTAAACAATTTCCACACTTTTAATCTTTTAAACAAAAGATTTAATTCACAAAGTTAACCCCGTTCACAAAGATACATTTATGGATTTCAAAACAATTTCCATTTCAATTGAATTAACTCGTTAAATCTTTAAGTCAAGATTTAACTTATAGCTTTCAAAACTCGTTTTCAAGATTCATCCATAGTCTTCCAAAAAAATTCCATTTCAAGTTAGATTAACTCATCCGGTCTTTGAAATCAAAGGCTCATTTCATAGTTTTCAAAACATTTCAATTCCATTTCAAACTTGAAATTCTTTCAACACAAATTGGAAGTTCATTACTTATGTGAAAGCTTTTACTATTTGGAATAAATAGTTTCGTTTTCAGAAAAATCCAGTTATATTTACACGAGTTAAAACCCTTGAATTAAATTCAAATTCCCAAATCAATACTTTTAAAAATGGTTTAACCCATATATAACTTGTACAGCATCTTTAATCCCTAGTTTCAAATCATAGAATTCAATTTCAACTTGAATTCAAATTTAAATCAAATTATTTAAATTTTCAAAACTCGATTAAGTTATTCAAAATAACCTTTATCTTTAAAATTCCATTTCAAAAGCTTTTCGCTTTAAACCCAAATTTCCAATTTCAAAATCAATTGAAACTAAAATTTCAATTTCAAAAACATCAAATTTACATCATCTGTGATTTAACCGATTTCCACGTGAAATCCATATTTGTGTGTGTATGGTGTAGTCCAGGGGTTTTACACACAATAGTGCAACATCAATCATCACAGATATATCGATAAGCGGTATAATCGCTAACGCTTATCTTCATTCACAGATTCATAGATAAAATAAATTTATCGGTCACAAAGATTCACTATTACAATTCGATGTGGGTTTCGGATAACCAACTGAAATCCGACTCCCTGTCGCATCGAAATTCAAGTGCCGTTTTACGGGCCATGGGTTGCATATTCACATAGTGATATCACAGAAATAGAAATTTCAGATCAGCACAAAGCAATTTATATCACAAAGCATCACCATCACAAACAGGGATATCAAACAATTCATATCATTCAATCAATCTAATTATCCATAAGTAAAATCAGTTAATTTGTCTGATTAATTCAATTCAAATAAATTTCTTATGAATTTCTAATCCTGGTTAATTAATTACAACCCATTTTAATTAATTATCCTTTATCATCTATTAATTAACCTTTAATCATTAATAAATTACAACTCATTTTTGAACTTCAAGTTTAAACCAATACTAATTAAATTTAATCACTTTGTAAACTGACCTTCAAAATTTTGAATTACAAATTACAATTTTAAAACAATCTAGTTATAAGTGCTTTTAAATCAAACCACCTTAATTAAATATTTAAATAAAAAAAAATATTTAAAAATTTAAACTTTTCTTTTATTTCGAAAATCGGGATTTAAACACCTAAACTAAACTCAGTTTTAACTTTAATTACAAATTTAACCTATATAACTTAAAATGTTAAAACTGGCACTGTTTAAATTGGAAACAAAATTTTTCTGAGTTTCACCCATACTTACTTCGAGAAAATCATGAAATTTCCCGGGCCAGAACGAAATTTACCCGAGTACTTACTCGAGTTAAGCCTGGCACTGTTGATTCTGTGCTAAACTATCCCACCCGAGATCTTCAAATTTTGCTTCGAGAAAAACTGCAAATTCGCCGAACAAATCACGGGTCTACTCGAGAAAATCTCGAGTTCACTTTCCTATCACCACCACGAAAACACTGCCACCAGATCACTTAACCGTGCACGTGCACACCGCCACCGCTCGCCTCCGGTCAGTGTCACCACGTCGAACAAGTCGACGATCACCTACACCCCCATTTCCGATCATCAGATCATTCCCCAAAGCTCGTAATCAAATTCGAGACTATAAACCCAACTGGAACCAAAAACTGGAACCATCATCAGAGCCTGTTATCACCTCACTCTCGCACCTCCGACCACCATTACATCGGAAACTCCAGCCCAACACTCGCCAACCACCCCTCTTCCATCCACCAGAAGCTCGAAACACTCGATCGTTTCCTGGCTTCGAACGAGACCAAAAAAATCGACAGCCACGCAAACTAGGTCACCAGATTTTAGTTGCTCCTTACTGCCACCACGATGAACTGCTGACTAGTCTACCATTTTTCCCATGCTCCCTCATCACTCCTCTATCTCTCGACCCAACCACGTCATCCCCAGTCGACGAGATAACTCACGGCACACCAAATTGCTTATCACAGTAAAACTAAAACTGCTCTTTCACCCAGGCTTTAAAAATTTTAAAACTTGTTTTAAAAATCATGATTTGGTATGAAGTTTCACCCTATACTATTGAATCCTTAAAACCAGAGAATTTGTTTTTAACATATTTAAAGTTACCCCAGTTTTTCTTAGTTTCCAGAAACAACATATATTGTTTCATCCTTGCTAAAATTTTAACACCTATATTATGACCAAACAGACCATATTAGTTTATATTCTAAGGTCATACAATGATTAGATCATGAGATAAAAGTTCATTTCCTAATCTACTCAAAGAAATGAGCAACAGGCAACAGAGAATTAAAGAACAGAACAGATACGCACAACATACATATATACAAGATACATGTCATCACAGAGGGAAGCATACAATATTAACTTAAGTTATAAGTTTAAATAAAATTGTTACTCACCGTAGTTTCCAGAAAGAACAAAGATGCATTTTTGTTGAACAGGCTTTGAATTTACAGGCTGAAAACAAGATTTTCTTTGATCCTCAGTTTGATTTGCTTGATGTTGTAGAATGTTTTCCTTAGGGTTTTAAAAGAAGTTTTTTTTTATCTTGGTTTATTTAGTTCGAATGGAAATGAAAGCTGGTATGGGAAAAAGTAGCTTACAGGTTGATATATACAACAAGTCACAGGTATCATTTTTTTTGTATGCAAAACAGTGTACAAGATGTACAAATTTTCAGAGATAATTTTAGTTTGGAGGCTGAGAGGATTCTTTTATACAATTCGAATAGACTTGGTTTGCTGCTAATAAATGGAGACATTAAATGCTATTTGTACCTTATGTTATTTTTTATACTTATCCTATTTTCCTTATACTTGCCTGCCTAGATTTTCACTTACATATTCACTTTTGCTTTTAAATCTTATCTTTGCACGTTTTCTTCTTACCAGCCTACATATCTACTTAGACTTAGTTATACTCAAGTCTGCATACCCATACTCGAGCCATTTGTTTTACATACTTATCCTATACAAGTTTATTTTCTAACAAGTTACTATATTTGAAAGTGCAGATTAGTTCTCATTATTTACTTGCCTAAGCAGATTTTTGGTTTGAATGCAAATGAATGTAAGTGAATGTTATTCTAACATATTATTTAAATGTTAAGTGTATTTGTTTTTCTCCTTATAATTATTATTTGGTAATATAAATGAATCCAATTTTTAACATGTTGTTAATTTTTATCTAATGTGTTACTTTGTAATTTATAGCTTATCTTTTATTCATTTAACTCTATTCATAACTCAAATATTTATTTTACTTCTATCTTGGGTTTAAATATTATTATTAATTTTACTTTAATACCATTTGTCTTAAATTACTCAAATTCAATATATACACATATATTTACATATATATACAAATTTTCTCATATATCACGTATACATATATATTCACATATATGTACACTATTTACAATATTTTAATCTCAAATGATTTATACAGAATATACTTGGATATCGGGGAAACTCGCTCCATTTAATCAATTTAATTTCATAATTTTTATTCAAAAATTCATTTAATTATTAATTTAACTCCAAAATTCAATAAATTATTAATTTAAATTAAATTAAAATCTAGGGTTGTTACAAACTTCCCCCCTTAAAAGAATTTCGTCCTCGAAATTACCAAGGAGACAAAAAGATAGACGAAGAAGATTTCATCAAATCAACCGAACATCTATTCTGCATCTGGCTTACCAAATCAGAATATTGATAACAAATACAAGAACGAATCTGTTTGACACTCCACAAGATACTCGGGTTATCCAGATCTACGAAATATACAATGGCATCGGTTAGTTCGAAGTGATAACTAACCATTCGTAGAACATATCGGGACCCAAAGAATAGATAGATATATGGATACAATTTCGAAATATTTAGTTTAGAAACCAAATTATACCTATCAGCCATAGCAATCAAAGCAAACAATTCATCCAAACAAACAATTTTGGCTCAGTTGGAGTTTATGTCCCATTTTTATATATCGAATTTATTTCTGGATCTACCAGAAATCATGGAAGAATTGAGAAAAGATGACGAACAAAGAGATCGATAGAGAAAGGATAGACAAAAAGATTGCTTCCTTGTTGTTACAGGATATTGACCATTTATAGTCGTATTCCCCTGTCCCCTATCTCGTCCTCTTCTTACACTCATACTTACTATCAGTGGATAGCAAAAGAATTTACTGAGGCATTCAAACGGATATCTGAGAATTACTCATTCTAGGGTATACTTCACCCTATCTCTAATGAGCTACTTAATGTGTTATACTCCTGAGCTAAAGTTCAACCTTAGCTCTGATACCAAATGTAACGACTCGGATTTTTCGCGTTCGAAAATCAACATCCGTACTTCACATTGTACTAGAATGTCGCAGATTCGACCGTTCAAATCCGATTCGCCGGAGCTTATAACAACATTAAGTATAACAACACAGCGGAAGAAAAAGAATATATCAATATATATAACATTGATACAATGACAGATACAAAATCCGATACAGTATGATACAACAGAATGATACAACAGATATCAATATACATCAGAGATATGATACAAGAAATAGCAGCGGAAAAGAAAATAGATAACACCAGCAGCGGATAGAATGTCTCCAATAGAATGCTCCAAGATAAGGAACGTCAGTCCATGAACTCCAAGAACTGAACTAGCTCCAGATAATCTACTCAACCTGAATATCTGAGAAAACCCAACTCTAGACTACCCGTGTGGAAAATAGTGGGCACCCAGAGTTTAGGAAGGGAACAATAAACTCCGGATCAGTCATGGGACTGGTGTGAGCAACAAAAACAGTTTATCTTTAAACAAACACAAAAGGCTTTTAACATTGAAACCCGCAATGCTTTTCAAAAATGAAACTACCATAAGGCCTCCCGCCACACACACAATGCAATCGCAGAATTGGAGGAGATTTCTCCTTATGATAGTCAAAAATGCTTTCTACGCAAAATCAAAACTCTTTTGATATTATTAATAGTGCATAGTGGAAAACCATTTCGAAAGTATAATATCAATCTTAGCCAACATACAACTATTGTTGTATGCCTACTATAGCTACTACGTTCAATAGCAGGTTACCGCCACATTCCATAGCAGGTAATACAACTAAAACCGTACAGGGTTCGTATTGTTTCTTTGGATTTCCAACAAATGATCAGGCTAAGGAACTTCCTTACCGAAATAGAAACGCCTCTGGAAAGACGCCCCGGATCCTAACCGGATCTCTGCAAACAAAAGGCCGATGCTACCTCACGCTGTACAGCTGTAACTAGGTAACTAACACACGAGTCATGTCATCCCCCGGTCGTTACCGACCTTTATCCCGGGATCTCGAAAACCAACAAAGCAACATCATACAGTAATAAATTACCGTGTCCACATGAGTTAAGTATCTGGGCTCCATACCATGATACTACCCTTTATCCAGAAGGAAATGACATACCCTAGGGGCGCTACCCCTACAAACCTTTGTCGCAACATTCCTGTTTCGACCATTACCGGGTTGTGAGGCTCGACGAAGTCTTGTCCACAAAACTACGCTTCTTTACAAAGCACGCTTTTTCACAAAGCAACGCTTTGACCAACAAATGATCATCAGCACTTCGTATGCCACATTACCAAATTGGGAATGTATCACTAGTAACCATCAACTACATAACCTCTGAGCTCGTACGTCTCAAAGAAGGGTGCTAAGCTAAGAGAATAAATTCTCCGCCACCAACAGAAATGTATTTGATAGAAACCAGCTTTACATCTCAAAGTGTAACGTCAGACACACATCCATACAAGTCTGTTCCGGGTTCGAACAGAACCGAAGGCACTTCCAAAGAAGCCCTTGCAATCCGGGTATTCACAATCCCAATCGGACTTCCCATCACTTAGAAAATCTCTATACCGGGCGCTATTCGGTGCAGAGACAATCGATAGGTCATCCTATTGCTCTCGCAAATACCCGGTCTTCACCACCGGTCTTCAAATGCTATCCATATCGTCGTATCACTATTCGGAATGGGTTATATGACACAAAGGTCCTCTCCCGGCTAAACCGAATAACGAGCGCAATTAAAAATCATATGGATACTGGGGTCTCAGTTAAATCACAGCTTAAAGCTAAAAACTTTTCATTCGAATGGTAAAACAAATTACCATTTCCAATCTTTTAAACAAAAAGATTCATTTCAAAAATCTTCAATGGTTTAAACAATTTCCACACTTTTAATCTTTTAAACAAAAGATTTAATTCACAAAGTTAACCCCGTTCACAAAGATACATTTATGGATTTCAAAACAATTTCCATTTCAATTGAATTAACTCGTTAAATCTTTAAGTCAAGATTTAACTTATAGCTTTCAAAACTCGTTTTCAAGATTCATCCATAGTCTTCCAAAAAAATTCCATTTCAAGTTAGATTAACTCATCCGGTCTTTGAAATCAAAGGCTCATTTCATAGTTTTCAAAACATTTCAATTCCATTTCAAACTTGAAATTCTTTCAACACAAATTGGAAGTTCATTACTTATGTGAAAGCTTTTACTATTTGGAATAAATAGTTTCGTTTTCAGAAAAATCCAGTTATATTTACACGAGTTAAAACCCTTGAATTAAATTCAAATTCCCAAATCAATACTTTTAAAAATGGTTTAACCCATATATAACTTGTACAGCATCTTTAATCCCTAGTTTCAAATCATAGAATTCAATTTCAACTTGAATTCAAATTTAAATCAAATTATTTAAATTTTCAAAACTCGATTAAGTTATTCAAAATAACCTTTATCTTTAAAATTCCATTTCAAAAGCTTTTCGCTTTAAACCCAAATTTCCAATTTCAAAATCAATTGAAACTAAAATTTCAATTTCAAAAACATCAAATTTACATCATCTGTGATTTAACCGATTTCCACGTGAAATCCATATTTGTGTGTGTATGGTGTAGTCCAGGGGTTTTACACACAATAGTGCAACATCAATCATCACAGATATATCGATAAGCGGTATAATCGCTAACGCTTATCTTCATTCACAGATTCATAGATAAAATAAATTTATCGGTCACAAAGATTCACTATTACAATTCGATGTGGGTTTCGGATAACCAACTGAAATCCGACTCCCTGTCGCATCGAAATTCAAGTGCCGTTTTACGGGCCATGGGTTGCATATTCACATAGTGATATCACAGAAATAGAAATTTCAGATCAGCACAAAGCAATTTATATCACAAAGCATCACCATCACAAACAGGGATATCAAACAATTCATATCATTCAATCAATCTAATTATCCATAAGTAAAATCAGTTAATTTGTCTGATTAATTCAATTCAAATAAATTTCTTATGAATTTCTAATCCTGGTTAATTAATTACAACCCATTTTAATTAATTATCCTTTATCATCTATTAATTAACCTTTAATCATTAATAAATTACAACTCATTTTTGAACTTCAAGTTTAAACCAATACTAATTAAATTTAATCACTTTGTAAACTGACCTTCAAAATTTTGAATTACAAATTACAATTTTAAAACAATCTAGTTATAAGTGCTTTTAAATCAAACCACCTTAATTAAATATTTAAATAAAAAAAATATTTAAAAATTTAAACTTTTCTTTTATTTCGAAAATCGGGATTTAAACACCTAAACTAAACTCAGTTTTAACTTTAATTACAAATTTAACCTATATAACTTAAAATGTTAAAACTGGCACTGTTTAAATTGGAAACAAAATTTTTCTGAGTTTCACCCATACTTACTTCGAGAAAATCATGAAATTTCCCGGGCCAGAACGAAATTTACCCGAGTACTTACTCGAGTTAAGCCTGGCACTGTTGATTCTGTGCTAAACTATCCCACCCGAGATCTTCAAATTTTGCTTCGAGAAAAACTGCAAATTCGCCGAACAAATCACGGGTCTACTCGAGAAAATCTCGAGTTCACTTTCCTATCACCACCACGAAAACACTGCCACCAGATCACTTAACCGTGCACGTGCACACCGCCACCGCTCGCCTCCGGTCAGTGTCACCACGTCGAACAAGTCGACGATCACCTACACCCCCATTTCCGATCATCAGATCATTCCCCAAAGCTCGTAATCAAATTCGAGACTATAAACCCAACTGGAACCAAAAACTGGAACCATCATCAGAGCCTGTTATCACCTCACTCTCGCACCTCCGACCACCATTACATCGGAAACTCCAGCCCAACACTCGCCAACCACCCCTCTTCCATCCACCAGAAGCTCGAAACACTCGATCGTTTCCTGGCTTCGAACGAGACCAAAAAAATCGACAGCCACGCAAACTAGGTCACCAGATTTTAGTTGCTCCTTACTGCCACCACGATGAACTGCTGACTAGTCTACCATTTTTCCCATGCTCCCTCATCACTCCTCTATCTCTCGACCCAACCACGTCATCCCCAGTCGACGAGATAACTCACGGCACACCAAATTGCTTATCACAGTAAAACTAAAACTGCTCTTTCACCCAGGCTTTAAAAATTTTAAAACTTGTTTTAAAAATCATGATTTGGTATGAAGTTTCACCCTATACTATTGAATCCTTAAAACCAGAGAATTTGTTTTTAACATATTTAAAGTTACCCCAGTTTTTCTTAGTTTCCAGAAACAACATATATTGTTTCAGCCTTGCTAAAATTTTAACACCTATATTATGACCAAACAGACCATATTAGTTTATATTCTAAGGTCATACAATGATTAGATCATGAGATAAAAGTTCATTTCCTAATCTACTCAAAGAAATGAGCAACAGGCAACAGAGAATTAAAGAACAGAACAGATACGCACAACATACATATATACAAGATACATGTCATCACAGAGGGAAGCATACAATATTAACTTAAGTTATAAGTTTAAATAAAATTGTTACTCACCGTAGTTTCCAGAAAGAACAAAGATGCATTTTTGTTGAACAGGCTTTGAATTTACAGGCTGAAAACAAGATTTTCTTTGATCCTCAGTTTGATTTGCTTGATGTTGTAGAATGTTTTCCTTAGGGTTTTAAAAGAAGTTTTTTTTATCTTGGTTTATTTAGTTCGAATGGAAATGAAAGCTGGTATGGGAAAAAGTAGCTTACAGGTTGATATATACAACAAGTCACAGGTATCATTTTTTTTGTATGCAAAACAGTGTACAAGATGTACAAATTTTCAGAGATAATTTTAGTTTGGAGGCTGAGAGGATTCTTTTATACAATTCGAATAGACTTGGTTTGCTGCTAATAAATGGAGACATTAAATGCTATTTGTACCTTATGTTATTTTTTATACTTATCCTATTTTCCTTATACTTGCCTGCCTAGATTTTCACTTACATATTCACTTTTGCTTTTAAATCTTATCTTTGCACGTTTTCTTCTTACCAGCCTACATATCTACTTAGACTTAGTTATACTCAAGTCTGCATACCCATACTCGAGCCATTTGTTTTACATACTTATCCTATACAAGTTTATTTTCTAACAAGTTACTATATTTGAAAGTGCAGATTAGTTCTCATTATTTACTTGCCTAAGCAGATTTTTGGTTTGAATGCAAATGAATGTAAGTGAATGTTATTCTAACATATTATTTAAATGTTAAGTGTATTTGTTTTTCTCCTTATAATTATTATTTGGTAATATAAATGAATCCAATTTTTAACATGTTGTTAATTTTTATCTAATGTGTTACTTTGTAATTTATAGCTTATCTTTTATTCATTTAACTCTATTCATAACTCAAATATTTATTTTACTTCTATCTTGGGTTTAAATATTATTATTAATTTTACTTTAATACCATTTATCTTAAATTACTCAAATTCAATATATACACATATATTTACATATATATACAAATTTTCTCATATATCACGTATACATATATATTCACATATATGTACACTATTTACAATATTTTAATCTCAAATGATTTATACAGAATATACTTGGATATCGGGGAAACTCGCTCCATTTAATCAATTTAATTTCACAATTTTTATTCAAAAATTCATTTAATTATTAATTTAACTCCAAAATTCAATAAATTATTAATTTAAATTAAATTAAAATCTAGGGTCGTTACATAATTCAAGACGGCCATTTGTACAGTCAAGGATTCTCGATGTCATTACTCCGATGTGTAACCAAAGAAGAGGCTAAGACAATATTAGCTGAGGTGCATGGAGGAGAGTGTGGGGATCATTCAGGTGGCCAAACTCTTGCAAAGAAAATTCTCCGCTATGGGTATTTTTGGCCAAATATTAATCGAGATGCTGCTAGCTACTCTCGAAAGTGTGACAGATGCCAGAGATTTGCAAAAATCCCAAGAGCACCTTCCACCATGCTAACACAGATGGTCAGTCCATGGCCATTCGCCATTTGGGGGATAGATCTCACCGGACCTTTGCCGATTGCCAAGTCCGAAATCAAATATGCTATTGTTGCTGTTGATTATTTCACTAAATGGGCTGAAGCTGAACCATTGGCTACTATTACCTCTAAAAAGATGATAAACTTTGTGACTAAAAATATCATTTGCAGGTATGGTGTGCCTCAGAAGATAATCACAGACAATGGTACCCAATTCGAAAGCGAGGAATTCCAGAACTTTTGCAGGCGATTCAAGATCCGAAAAAGCTTCTCAGCAGTGGCTCATCCGCAGGCAAATGGGCAAGTGGAAGCAGTGAACAAAATTATCAAATCAACCATCAAAAAACAGCTGGAAAAAGCAAAAGGTGGTTGGGTCGATAAACTGCCACTAGCACTATGGGCTTATAGAACCACCCACAAAACTGCGACTGGGCACACTCCATTCTCATTAGCATATGGATCAGAAGCAATGATTCCCATGGAAATAGAGGTCCCCTCACACAGGAGAATTCATTTCAACCAAGCTGAAATTAAAAGCTGCAACTTGAAGCACTTGACTTACTTGACGAAAGAAGGAAAGAGGCTGAGCTCAGAGTTGCGGCTCATCAGCAGAGAATAGCCAGGCACTTCAATTCTAAAATTCGCCAACGCAGCTTTGAAATTGGGGATCTAGTCTTGAAAAGGATCATGACAGCAACAGGATTGTTTGGGCCAAACTGGGAAGGGCCATATGTCATAGGCAAAAAACTTCTCGATGGCACTTTCAAGCTCACAACTGTCGAAGGAGATCCAATTCCGAGAGCCTAGAACAGCAATCACTTGCGTCCATATTTTACTTAGAAGCTATGCTCAAATTTGTTAAATGATTATGGATGTATCATTCTTGTATTGTAAGCCATTGTAAAATTAGTGTGACTCAGCAATAAGAACTATAAAGTGGATGTAGGCCCAATTCTTGGCCGAACCACTATAAATCTTGTGTCTCCTACTACTATAAAATGCCTGTCTCATTTCGATGTGCAAATATCTTAAATATATTGCTAAAATGTCGATTTAATATTGCAGGCTATCGAAGCAAAACTTACCTATTCAATACATCGCAAGGCCAAGCGATTCCTACAAATCACTCGACAAACAAATGTCAAGCCACAAAAATTCCAGGTTCAATTCCTACATAAAGAGTGCTTCTCTTAAACAGTTGGTGATTCCACCGAAGGGGCACCTTCCCAAAGTGAAGGTTCTAGTCCCTTGCTAACTGATTGCGATCGTTTGTGCAAACAGACATCCAGTTAAGTAGCTTGCGTCTGCCCCGTGGATCCACTTAACAATAAAGTACACTTCTCTGGAAGAATCAAAAAACCTGCAAAAGAAAGGAACATGTACTTAGGAATGATAATGAGGAATCGCTAAGAAACAGATGGTGAAAAGACATGGGCAAGCAGTCAAAAACAGCCAAAATGGGATCATGTCTCTCAACAAAAAGGTTGGTGGAACCACTGAAGGGGCACCTTCCCAAAGTGAAGGTTCCAGGCCCTTACTAGTTAATTGCGATCGTTTGTGCAAACAAACATCCAGTTAGGTAGTTTGCGGTTGCTCCGTGGATCCACTTAACTGTGAGATACAACCTTCCTGGCAAACGGAACAAGTAAAGCCCTCTCCGGAGGCACAATTCAAAGCCCTCTCCGGAGGCACAATTCAAAGCCCTCTCCGGAGGCACAATTGAAAGCCCTCCAACGAGGCACGCTGTAAAATGAAATGTTTTTAATCAAATAACAAAGTTGGTGGTACCACCGAAGGGGCACCTTCCCAAAGTGAAGGCACCGGAACCCTTGCTAGTTAATTGCGAGCGTTTGTGCAAACGAACATCCAATTAGGTTGCTTGCGTCCGCCTCGTGGATCCATTTAACTGTGAGAAATGACTTTCAGGCAAACAAATGAAGCCCTCTTCGGAGGCACACTTCTACTCTCATGGGAACGTTCTTCCCCAAAAAAGTTGAAGTGCCATATAAAGCCCTCTAACAAGGCACGCTGTATAATGAAATGTTTTTCTCAACCAAAAAAGGTTGGTGGTACCACCGAAGGGGCACCTTCCCAAAGTGAAGGCACCGGGCCCTTGCTAGTTAATTGCGATCATTTGTGCAAACGAACATCCAATTAGGTTGCTTGCGTCCGCCCCGTGGATCCATTTAACTGTGAGAAATGACTTTCAGGCAAACAAATGAAGCCCTCTTCGGAGGCACACTTCTACTCTCATGGGAACGTTCTTCCCCAAAAAAGTTGAAGTGCCATATAAAGCCCTCTAACGAGGCACGCTGTATAATGAAATGTTTTTCTCAACCAAAAAAGGTTGGTGGTACCACCGAAGGGGCACCTTCCCAAAGTGAAGGCACATGGCCCTTGCTAGTTAATTGCGATCATTTGTGCAAATGAACATCCAATTAGGTTGCTTGCGTCCGCCCCGTGGATCCATTTAACTGTGAGAAATAACTTTCAGGCAAACAAATGAAGCCCTCTTCGGAGGCACACTTCTACTCTCATGGGAACATTCTTCCCCAAAAAAGTTGAAGTGCCAAATAAAACCCTCTCCGGAGGCACACTTCCACAAGTTGAAATAACAAATCAAAGCCCTCTATGGAGGCCCGCTTCACCGCGTAGGGGAATCCACTTTTAAAAAATAAAAGTGACCATCTCCGAAAGTTGAAGTGTTTAAAAAAAAGAGGAGAGAAAACTTCTCCGATACAAAGCACACTCTACTAAAGCAGAATCATATTTCCTCAAAACGGAAGAATTATTCTCTAGAATAAGAATACAAGTCTTTTCAAAATGAAGAATATTGCAATAAGCCGTGGTATGGGGGCAATATAGCTACATTAATAAAAACAACGCTCAAACAGCATACCACGAGCTCACTGCAATATCATGCAAAGAAAATAAAGAAACTTGTGCTAAAATAGGGAATAAATGCATTCACAAATACAGACAAAAGATTGTACAAGTAAAAAGAATCATTTTATTCCATACTATAAAAAGTTTTTATACATGTGCAGATCTCAAAAAGCGGGGGCCGGTACCCGCACAATCTTCGGTCGATACAAATCTTTAGATACAACCAAAAAAGGAGAGCAAGAAGGATAAAGCCAGACTCATTTCTTCTTCCTCCCGCCGCCTTTCGAGCCCTCACCCGGCCTAATGATTAACTTCTTAGGTCGGTTTGAACTCTTTGGGGAAGAAGGAGAAAGAGGTGCAATTGGGTCCTCTTCTGCTTTCTCATCGCCAACAGGAGCGTCCTTCTTTTTCCTTGAAATTACGCACTTTCCCTTCTTCTTCGAAGAAGATTCGCTGCCCAGAGAGATAAGATCAGAAAGCTTTGTATCATCGGCAGTGAATTTCGCCGGGGTCCTCTCACCCTTCTCAAGTTCTTCGGCCTTCTGCTCTTGTGAAGCCGCCGGGTCATCTAAACCTTGAAGAGCTTCTATTTTTTCTTCTTGTGATCCCGGTTGAGAAGAAGAAGGAGGAGTAACTTGAAGAGGTGGAGGGGCAACAGCAGGAGGAGGCAAAGCCTGTAAAGCACTTATTGATTTCACTACAGAAGAAGAAGAGTTAAACATCAGTATTCCTCGCAAAAGAGAGGAGATAGTGGCACGTCGAGGCTTAAGTAATAAGCAAGAAATTCATTGAGCTCATGTGAGGCAAACGAGTAGTCCACTTGAGCTAGATCAACGTTGAAGTTACCTGGAGAAGTTGGCTTTATCACGTCAATTTCATAGTCTTGGGCTTCGGTGCTTTCTTGGGCCTCATCTTCGGCATGGACAGTTGCAGTTTTGGTTTCGGCTTTAGTAGGAGGCGGAGAATGGGAACTAGAGCCAATAATGTCAACATCGACCGAAGACGAAGGACGAGCTGGGTCGGTCAAAGGTGCCTTCCCTGGATGCTCTCCTTTCGCTGCTTCGGCTTGCTCTTTGGCAAGTTGCTCTTTCCCTCTCGCAAGGGTGACACGACCCTCATCATCCAGATAGTTAGCCTCAAAATCCTCCTCAGTGTAGCCGGCATCTTTAAGCACTTCAACTGCTGCCTCACACACTTCAGCCAGTGTAACCTCATACTTTAGGCCCAAGAAAGAAAGACTGCCATGCCCCAAGACGCTGAGAACGTAAAACTCAAAAAGAGTAGAGCTAACATTGTCCTTAGTCGCCTCGTGCGATTGTTTAGCTGCTGCCTTTCCAGCGATGGCCTCGTCACGCTCTCTTTCAGCCTTAGCAAGCTGGGCCTTTAGCATTGTAATCTCTAAGTCCTGAGAGCTAGTCTTTTCCCGTAGCTGGACGACATCTTTGCGGTAGATTTCTACAATTTTCCGCTCCTCCTCGAGTTTAGCCTCAGCATCTCGTTGAGTGGCGTGAGCATCTCTCACTTGCTTTTGGAGAACCTCTTCCTTTTGTGTATAAGAAGTGGAAGAGGTAGCGAGATCATCTTTAAGTTTCTTAACTTCAGCCTCAAGCTCCTCGTTGTAAGCGGTGATGCTCTTCATCTCCGCATCATGCTGATCAAGAACTTTCTGCCACTCAGACTTGTCGCTCTCCATGGTCAGCATAGCCTCAAGATTTAGGCAATTTATTCTCTGAAGCTCATCGACTAGTTTTTGCCAGCCGGACATTCTTTCAATATCGAGCTTCACAGCATCAAGATTTCTCCGCATGACTTGTTTATCAATTTGAACTAAGTCCAGATCAAAGCGCACTCCTTTCAAGCACCAATGCGGAAATCGACTTTGGAGTGTAGTCAGAGGCTTCTCAACTTGATAAGGAGGCCGATTAATGATTGATTGAATGTTAGCTTTTTTCAGGACAGGAGAGCTGGAAGGGATGTCTAAAGAGATAGAAGCAGCGGGCACTTTAGAAATTTCAGAAGAAGACTTGTCGTCGAGTTTGGCCCGCTTGCTTGGATCTTCAGCTATATGACCCTTCCCTTTATCATCGTGAGACTTCCTCTTATGGGAGTCATCATCCCTTTGGTAAGAATCGTGACAGTCGTCCCTTCTTCTATACCGCTCCTCATAAGCTTGCCTCTCACGAGATTTCCTAGCCGCTCTTTCCTCATCAGTCTCCCGAGGGGCAGGAAGATAGCGCCGGAGGTCATAAGAATCACGCCTTGCGTAGCGTTGAAAGTCATCGTAATAAGAGCCGCTGCGTCCCATGGGAGAACCTGAAAGTGAAGAAACAAAATTTAGAAATCTTCGAAATAAAGAAGCTAAGTGCGCATAATTGCCAAAAATCCTAAGTGTGTGTGGCATGCGAACTACGCACATCAAGCTACAAACCACTCTTTGGCTTGGGAGTGATGTCAACTTTTGCAGCAGGAGTCAATTCTTGGGCCGGTGGAATTGATCGCAAGGCGGATGTCGCTTCAATTGCTGGAGAAGCAAGTTTAGGAGTGGCGGTGTCATCTTTAAAGAGCTCCTGAGAAGTCACCATGAGATCACTCAGTCCTCCAAAAGTATCAGACTTCCCAGAATGTTGAGGAAGTTCCTCTTCTTCAATAACTGGGGGAAGTTTGGATTTGCTAGATAACCCCACACCGTCAGTAGAACTAGAGCATTTTACTAATGAGGTCTCTACAATAAGTTCCTTCGGTACAGGTTCCTCTACAGAGACTGGGGCATTTGATGCCTCTGCTTGAGAGCTGGGGGCATCACGAGACTGAATAGATCGAGAGGAATGCAAGAGTCCGAATTGATGCAGAAATCCATTCCTCTGTAGAAATTTAATACTTCTCTCGTTGGTAGCTATGGCACTCAATCTTTCAAAAGTTGATTTGTGGGCAGAATCTTTAAAGAGAGGAGGAATTGCTGCAAAAGTAAAGAATGAAGTTAGCATTTGACGACTCAAATTTTGAAAGGCTCAGAAATGAAGTAAACGGAGGTAGGTACTCTGACTTCCTACTCTCCAGATGCCATAGAATCTCAGAAGGCAACGGACATAGAAGAATTGGTTTAAAAACCCGTGAGCGCTCTCGGGCAGATCCATGATTAGCTTGCGATTCCTTGCGCTTCTAACAAGAATAATGGAGGGGTGATCTTTGTTCCTCCCAAATGTACACAGATAACAGATCTCCTCAAAGCTTGGGAGGCGGTCAAGCGTCCTCCTGAATAGTACGCACAACCCCATCAAAATGGCATAGCAATTGGGGTGCAACTGGAACAGAGAAATGGTTAATCGAAGGAGAAGTGTTCTGAGGAAATCATTGAAGGGGGGAATTGCTCCATTCACACACATGTGACGATTAACTGCAATGAAGCCATGCGGAGGCCTGTCGGCAGTGTCACTTGCTCCAGGAAGCAGAGCATCCGCTTCAGCAATACCAAATTGCATACATAGTTGGTTGAAGGTCCGTTGGTTCAGTGTGGTTGGAACCCTATCCGGAGGATTATCCAAAGGAGCAGCAATCGGAAAAAATTCATCGGTCCGATCTACTGTCTCTTCTTGTACTTGTTGAGAAGTTATTCCACACAAGGAACTGGATATTCAAATATGAAGGTGGATGTTTCCTAAAAAGTGTGTGAAGTGTTGTGCAAAGCTACTGAAAATAACAAGTAAATGAAGTAAAACTTGAAATAATACTGGTTGGCGCGCGTCAATTCAGAAAGATTCAAGACTTGTTATTATATCAAAATTCAGTGTAGTATCAATGCAGATAATATTCAGCAATAAGCAGTTATAACTATATGAATTTTGCGTTGATGCTCCATTTAAGTTAGTTGATTCACAGCATTTCACTTTTAATTAGATTCATATTATTTTCTCGTTGACTTAATCCATCACTCGATGTGGGCAGTCGATGATGAGTATATTCGTCCTAGTTCTCTGCAAATGTTGTATTTAACAGGTTGTTAGCTTAAAAGTCAATATAATTTGTGAAAGTGTGCAACAAGTTCTGGCAGTTCAAATTGGAAGTTCAATCAAGTTCTGGTTAAATATGCAAGTGTTCAAATGTTGTCCATCCCTTAAGTCACATGAACGACTTAAGTTAGCTCGAGACTCCTTTAGGTCGTCCAGTTCATGTCCAAACGACCTAACATAGGTCGGGCTTTCCTAAGTCGCTCTGCTCGAGTCATGAAGTTCATCAGTTATGTTCCTATAAGTTAAAACTATGTTGCGAGTTAAGTTAGGTCGTTGGTTCTTTAAGTCGTTCAGCTTTAAGTCGTATGCTATTCTGGTAAGTTAAGTCACAGTCCCATATGTCGCTCGGAGTTTGATGATTAAGTCGCTAAGTCGTTCACAGAGTTAAGTCGCGCGATTCATGTCCAAACTGCTAAAGCCCTAGGTTGTTCAAGGCTCCTAAGTCGAGCACGACCTAACTCTCCTTAACTCGCTAACTCCTCTTCTTTCAAAAAATCGTCTAACCCACTAACCCGTTAACCCAATAACCTGTTAGCCACTCTACAATAAAATCCACCATCTCTCCACACCACCAGATCATCTAAAACCAATTCAAATCGCCTCGGATCCATCATAAACCCGATGCACTGTTGTGCTCTCGTGAATCACAGCGACAACATGTCTAATAACGATCAAAAGTCGATCGTAACATGATTCATGGCGAAATGCGGCATGTGAAATCGGGATAGGGTCAAAAATTGGGGGATTCACAATTCGGTGATGGTCATGGTTGGATAATGGTCGGAATTCACTTACGTAGTGTGATTGTAGAGATGATCGGCGACTGGTTGATCCGAATTCTTCTTCGAGAGCTTGGAAATCTTTCGAAGGCGGGTTAGAATGTTAGAGCAGGTAAAGAGAAGAAGGGGTGATCTCAGCGACTTATATACAGGGGCGGAGGAACACGAATCGGCACGAACGACCTAACTCTCTCATAAGTCGCTCACGACTTAACGATTCAGGATGGCGCGAGTTAAGAGATATCGAAGCACACGACCTAACTCCTAGGCGTATACCTCGAGGGGCAAGTGTTAACCCTCTTTTATTCAATGACCTAGCGACCCACCCAACCCAACGACTTAGCAACCTAAGGCATATGCGACTTAACGATCTATAACTAGGCAGCGACCTATAGCACAGAGCAGCTGAGTAAAGGCAACGACCTAACGACCTAGCGACCTATAGCACAAAGCGGCTCAATATGGCACGAACCCAGCGACCTAAAAGGTTCCTGCGATTCAACAGGACATCGACCTAACGACCTAGCGACCTGAAGAAAACCGACTCAATGTGGGGCGACCTAACGAGATAAGGAAGCAACGACTTAGTAACCTAAAGACTCCTGCGACCTAACAGGTTAACGACCTAACGACCTAGCTATTCAACAGGATAGCGACCTAACGACCTAGCGACCTAGTGGGCTAAAGAAAAAGCGACTCAATGTGGCGCGACCTAACGAGATAAGGAAGCAGCGACTTAGTAACCTAAAGACTCTTGTGACCTAACAGGTTAACGACTTAACGACTTAGCTATTCAATGAAGACAACGACCTAGCAACAAAATAAAGACAGAGCGACCTAACGAGTTAAAGACAGAGCGACCTAACGACCCAGCAGGCTCCAGAGTTAAGCCGCATGTCCTGCCTCTTCTTTTAGGTCGCTAACGACCTAATATGCCGAGAGAACTCCTATGCTATGCATGCTAAGTCGCTCATAGCCAATATCTCGTCCAGAATGATTCCGTTAAGTCATCAACGACTTAAGCTATCTCGTGATCACTCTTAGGTCGCTCACGACCTAAAATGCAGCCGACCTAAGCCCAGTTTCACCTATAAATACCCCGCCAACTCCACACTTGAAGGGGGATGAATTTTTGAAACGCTAAGACTCTGCTGATTTCTCTACTGACTTCAACACTTCAAAGGCAAAGGATACTTCAAAGAATCTTCGAAAAGAATCAAGTTCATTCAACATGAATCGAAAGAGCTTTTCTGCATCAAAGTTCTGATTACTTGTCTTGATTGTGTTGTAATCAAAGAGTTATTGTAAAATCTGTAATTGAATCAGTCATAGAAGAGATTAAGTGGACGTAGGCTTGACTTTGAGCCGAACCACTATAAAACTTTTGTCTTTTTACTATTTTATGCTATTCTTTGCTTACTTTTAGTTCCCGTACCAACGGGTAATGCTTTCACTATATCACAAATTACACCGGGGTGTTAGCGTACATTTTTCACGTTAACAACTAGCTTAGTGTAATCGACACTTTTTGTTGATCAATGATGATCATTTTGTGATTTAGACTAGCGATGTGCGATGTCTATTTGTCTACGAGGGAGACTAAACCCCGTTTCTAAAGAACTTCGGTACAATTTGGCGGGGTAGCGACCCGTGGTCTTCGGGTCGTTTGTGGAGCTTCGGCTCAAAATTTATGGTTAGCGACCATGGAATAGCGTTCCGTTTGTGATACACGTGTTGGTGAGTTCTCATGCTCCCGTTTGTGATAGGCCTCCCCCTTTTGTGATTTCTAGATTTTTGATTGATGATTTCTAGAATTTGTGTTTCACCTCTTTATGTGATTGGCAACGATATGTTTGTCAATATTTATGGTTTTATGAATAAAAATAAAGAATATGACATTCTTTTGGTGCTTTGAGATTCTTGAGATATTATATGATTTTGTTGTTGTTTAAAGCATACTTGTCACAATTTGACATTTATTGTTATCATACGTCTTAGATATATCTCTACTCTTATCTCATTTTATAAACGATAATTATAATTAGACTGATCCGTTTATTATTTTCTTATTAAATAATACTCAGGTCAGACCGAGATGTTACAGGTGCTTTTGCTTGACTCCTTATCTGGGATCATCTTCTGACTTTTGTCTAACTACATCACATTTGCAGTTTTTGTTGTTATACATTGAGATATAGACTCCATGATGTATACTTATTCTTTTGTCCAGCACTTGTATCTATTCTTTTGTGATATTGTGGATCTTATTTGACCACTACTCTGATGTACACTTTTATGTGTTATATTCATATCTGTTTCTGCCTTTGAGATATGAACATCTATGACTGATTTATGTTATGTTTATTTCTATATTTGTTTCCGAGGTCCACTTAGACAATGTGTGGTAGCTTTGAGTTTGTATCGGTATGTCGGATTTCCTCTTGAAATGAAATGCATGTTATACTATCTGACATATCGGTACTCGCACAAAGAAATTACACGGATGGTTGCTCCTCAACAGGCTTATTCTTCGCACTAGTCGACGACATTACCCCGTAGTGTCCTTGGCTAGCGTGAGTCTAGAGGTGGGGCGTTACTGTGTCGCACCTATACCTTCCAACATTGTTAAGACCGCTTTGCTTTAAGGCATAAGTATACATGCGGAAGCATGTTGCCGTCACCTTAGGTCTTTCGAAAGGATAACTTTCGAATGTATCCCCTTTGATACTTTGTACTTTGTTTTGTTTTCAAACTATGGTTTCTAAAGAAAAACTTTTAATTGGTTTTGAAGCTATGCTTCCATAACTTTTTACTCGAACCCAATGCTTTCGAAAGGTATGTTTTTAAATGTTTCAAAAGGAATGTTTCCAAGTGTTTCGAAAGATATGTTTAATGGTTTCTAAAGAGGATGTCTAAGATTTTAAGTGATGATTTCGAAAGGACTATTCCAATGCATTCGAAAGGAAGGTTTTGGCCTTTCAGCCTAATGTTTTCAATGTTAAAGTATTTAACTTGTTTCGAAGGGATAGATAATCCTATTGGTTTTAGGTTTTCACAAACATTGTTTTGTGTAAAGCATACATCAAGGCATAAATATTTTGTATAAAGCAAAGAGTATATTTTCCTTATTTTAAGTTTGATTTAAAAGGGTTAAATCAATTTGAAAGAAATATTTTCAAGGACAATTGAATAGAGTGGTTAGCCCTAAGTATATGACCCAGAAATTAGAAAACCATATGGGACTGGTGTGAGGTCACACCTTATACTTTAGCTAGTAGCCCTATCTAATGTAAGTCCAAAATTCCAGTGTGTAGGGCTTTGTCATAGGTAAGACTAGAATGATGTTACACACAGAAAGGAATGCACAGGGTAGTGATAGGTTATTAGTGAGCCCGCAAAACCATTAGGATCAGTTGATTCTAGGAGAAGTAAGTTAAGGACAGACCATCCAATATTGTGTCTAACAAAAGTTAGAATATTTATATGTCTGGTAGGCCCGAGTAAGCTAGTGGTTAATAGTCAACCAGATAAAACTATAATGTTTGAACGGATAGTCCATTGATTACCTAATTTATATGCATATATGTTATTGCTATTGTTGTTATAATTAGTTTGATTGCAGGATTTTAATATGTAAAAGATATGATTTTAAAAGAATATTAGTGAGGGGAATCCCATTCCGCAAAGCGGTGTGGTCTCGCTTAATATCAGTAAACCGAGATGTAACATAATTATTCACACTAGGCATTTGTCTAACTCGAAGTTTTTGTTTTCCCCTAAAACTCTCGGGTGCTCAAAATTTAGTTTAAGTAGACTGAGATATAAGGCATTTTAGGTTTTAGTAGGTGATGAATAAAGCTTCCAAAGATGTGTAGGAAGCAAGGATTAGCTATTTAGGAGTCTATCCATTATTGTTCTGCTGTGATGTATTTATTGACTGATACGTCTATTTAGTAGCCTGATCATCCAAGGAGGCATCTTCATATGTCGCTCTTGGCATATTTTTTAATAATTATATTTATCTAAACCTGGGAATCGTTTTTGGATTATGTAATTGAATATGAAATATTGATTTGAAATGTAATCAGAGAAGCTGTTTTGAAATCTGTGTTGATTTTATTTCATATTCATGTGCTTCTGATATTATGGATACCACTAGAATTATCGTATTTTGTCACCGAAAGTTAATACCGTAGATCACTGCACCATGTGTAGTAGTTAGCTTCGAGCCTCTAAATAGGGGATGTTACCGAGCGAGTGGGAGTTAAGCCATGTTGGTCGCACCATTAGGGTGTATTCACATTTATCTATTGGTGTTGACAGCGTGCATGCATTGATGTGAGTATATTCATATGCTTGTGTGAAGCAGGGTCCATCTTGGAAGTTCCCGAGAGTGATGCGTGTTTGGCGTAGGCTCTCAGGTATATTTTATTTAGAGGCATACTTTCGATGTACGGGGGAGCACCCTCCTAATTATGTTGGATAAATTCATTCTTCTCGTTTCGATTCGATCCTTGGAATTAATCTCCTCTTCTTTTGTGTTTCATCAATTTAAGACAATGTGTTGCTCATTTGAGCTTTGATGTCCTTTAACGAAAATGACTAAAACCAAAATGCAAGTAAGAGGGGAGCACCCTTCTGGTCATTGTTGGAAAAATTACTCTTTCCTTGTTTAATTCAAAACTTTGAATTGTTTCCTTAGTTGCATCGAGAAGTGCCTTGTACTCTTCTCTATGTTTAATTATTTATGTCCATTCTTTCAGGTTTGGATTTTTATTGTTTATCCGTTCTTTCCAGTTTGGATTTTATTCAGATTATTTTTGTTCTTTCAAGTCTGGATTGTGATATTATTTACGCACATTCATTAAGTATGAGATTGTTTTTATTGGTACCCACCCTTTATAGTTGGATTTGTTTTTTTTGTTTATTTCCATTCATTCATGTCTGGATGTTGTTCTGGTAGGGTGAATCCCATTCCTCGTTTCCGGTGTGGTCCTACCAATTGTTTTGTTTTTATCCCATTACTTGAGTTTTCTCATGCTGGTTTTTCAAACTGACCTGGGTGTTATTTTATTATATTGCTTGGGTCAGTCCAAGTATTTTCCAGGTTTGCTTTGGTGATATGGAGCCATTGGAGAAGATCTAGATGTTCACTTTCTATAGTATTCTAATTTCGTTGTATTATATTTTATGCCTATCAACAATTATAAGGCCGATATTTTATAACTGTCTAGCTGATAAGATTTATTTTTAACTTTGATGTACTTTGTATTTTGGAATGATAGTTTATGCTGTCTTTGTTATATTATATGTTTTCAATTCCACTGTGAGATTTTGTTTCCCCTGTTCTTTGTTCTTTTCTTTTTATTTTACCTAGCAAGCTGCCTTTCCAACAATTGGATGTTCGACATTTGAATATCATGGATGTATTCGGTGTTGAATCTCGATGGTCGAAAATGTGTGTCGTTATATGCATACAATTCAATATTTGGTAGGTATTCCTAAGATGTCTATTTGATATGGAATATTTGGTAGGTATTCTAGTTTTCTTTTTGTGCAGCGTAATATTATATACTATATATGATTTTTGTTACATATAATTTTCAAAAATATGAACAAAGATACAATTGGTCTTGATATTTCTATAAATACTGCAAGTGTTAGTACAATAATAAAACAATTGAAGGAAGAAGTATCTAATGGCATTAATACATGGAGGCGAAACAGCAATATAAACTTCGTTGTTATTATTGACTGCACTAGAATTTGGTAACATTTAGCATTTAGTTCTTTCTTAAAAATAGTGGAAAATATGTTAAAATTTGAAGTTCTGCAACTTGCACTATAAACTAATTTAGATGCCTGCTTGATAACCATAAATTTTTTTCCCAAACCACCAAAAATGTAATATCATATCATGATGAGCTTATGCATAAAATTTAAATGAATATTTTAGATCTTTCGTTGTTATCCTTCTTCAACCATAGGTATTGTTTTTTTTCTTCTTCTAACTCTATTAGACTAATTTTCCCTATGCTTTCTTAGGAGCCAAGATGTGACCTTGCATTGTATCTCAATAATGATTCATAGAATACTAACACAACAAACTTGACCAAATATGACATATCGATTAATTACTTCATCCTTGGTAGATGGTTTCGACAAAACATCAACAAGAATAACATATAATAGAAATCATTCTTGGACTATAATTAAACTCCATTACAGCTTCGACTGTTAGAAGTTGAATTTATGTTTGAATTAGTCAAACATGTGTCCCTAATAATATGTGTAAATAGTGTCAAGATCCTTATTAGTAGGTTAGTGGGTATTTCCTTTTAGGCTATTTAAAGCTTTGTACTTCTTATTATTGATAGAGTTTAATAAAATGTAGTTCTTTTTGAGTTTTATGTTTAATCTCTCTCTATTAATTCTAACATGGTATCAGAGCTTGGTTAGATTAGAGAGAGAGGAAAGAGAGATCTAGAGAGCGGAAGAAAAAAAATTGAGTGAAAGTTTAAAGAAGAAAAGTATCAATTAGCCAATGGGTCTAAAATAATTACTTCTCCACGTGATATTGTTTTTGACCTTCTTGGAATATTGCTTCGTTCGAATAAATCAAAATCCAATTTTTTCTTTATAAGTTCAACAATCGAAAGCGGGATCTGATATTGGAGCACTTCGACTTCGCCTGGATGTTCAACTGTCGCCGCCATGCCTTGCCTTCTGCCTAAATCAACTATAATGGTTGAAAACTTCCGCCTCCTCGAAATTTGCAGCAGCAGATTTGGAAGCCAATCATTAGTCTAAAAGTGGTTGCGCCAAACAATGAGATGGAGAGCTCGATGTGGGACCAGAGATGATATTCGCCTGGAGTTGTTCTGCCTTGGTCAAAAACTGGAGTGATGAATCTTCCAGGAGATTGTTGTTCATTGGACTTCACTGTTCGTCGGAGAAATGCAATAAAGAACGGACTGCCTGAATTCACGTTGTCACCGATGGTTTGATCCGATGTTAACGCTTGAATGACTCGAAGATGCTCGAGTTTGCATTAGCTTGTTGCTGCAATGCTTTGGTTTGGACAGATGCGTGGATACGTGAATGAATGAATCTTCCTGAAACTCTCTATTCCAAGGTGATATGCTGTGTTGAGAAGAAGATGTAGTGGTGTATTTGTTGCCAGAGAGTTTGAAGCGTTGAAATGTGTGGGGCCTAGACGATCTAGTCTCTGTTGGTTGATGTTCAAAGATTAGTCTATCTTTGCTGTAATGGACTTTAGGAGGAATTGTAGTGACGTTGGAGATATAATTAGTTAATTGTGTAGGAGTTTGAAATATAGTTTGGGTTGTAGAGGGGAGTTTGTCAAAAACAGTGGAATTGAGGATATGTTTCGGTAGAGGAGATGAGTTGCAAGTGGGCACCGAGAGGTATGATGAGGAGGGAGTTTTCATGTGGAGAAGAAGTGCCTAGAAAATTATAGTTTGTCGGAAGTTGAGCACGTGTAGATGAAGTCTACATCATCTGAAGCTCTAAATTTGCTCGGCATCGCCTAGAGACTAAAGATCTTCACCATGTTCAAAATTGCTTTATGGATAGTAGTTGAAATGCAGACTCTGTTTTGGAGTAATTCATTATCAAAATTTGATGGTTGGAGATGGTGAACTTGGAGATGTCCAATTTGCTGTATTGACTGAATAATGAAGTCTGGAAGTTGCATTTACTGCCAAAAGTTTGACTAGTGATGGTTATTGCATGAGTTTTAGTTTGTTGCGAGATATGAAGACTGGTGTGTGCAGAGACTGCTAGTGAGTGATGGTGTAGTAAGGCTGTTGTTACTTTATGGTGAAGATGAGTTGAACCTATGCCTTGATGACAGCTGTTGAAGAGGTTGTTTTTCCTGATGCGGATAGCTGGAGGAGATTCTAGACTGTGTGTATTGTCTGAGGTGAATGACTGAAGTATTAATAGTTTGTTTGCCCTGGTGTAATATTGAGATGTTTGTACAAGGTTGCAATGAGTGGTGAAGGAGCTTGGCTGCAATTTGTATTTGAAGCCTGACAAATTTTGTGTGTATTTATACAGCTGAGTCAGAGATTTTGGTTTGTGTTTGGATCGCATTATAGCAATGTCTTCCATGATGTGTGATCGGGGATTGAAGAATGAGTAGTGGTCTGTTGATTTCCTGTTGTCTAAGTCAATTTTGCTTTGTTTTGACTGTTGTCTTCCTAGAGCTATGAGTTTGAGATCCACCTGGCTGTGGATATAGTAGTTCTGGAGTTGGTCGTCTCTTTACACGGGTAGATGGAAGAGGGGTAGCTTGCTTCAGATGTGTTCTGGTTTAGGGCGGTGTTTGGTAGTAGGTTGAACCGGGTTTTTGCGAACGTGGCTGGTTTCTGATAAAGTAGAGGTGTTGGAGATTGAAGTGTTGTTGAATCAATGGTGGTTATAAAATTGCTATGTGTTGTATCAGAAATGGACTTGACCTAGTTGCGAGCAAGGGTGCAAGTGGCCTGAAAGGCGGAGGCCTGACTGGGAGCTGGTGGCGCACTAGGAATAACGGAGGTGGCTCGGTGATGGTGCTTGGCTTTCGTTGATTTCCTATAGGAAGTGCCAAAAGTGCAAGGCCAAAAGTGCAAGGATATGTTTCATAGTGATGATTGTTGTTGGCTGTTTGGATTTATAATCGAAGTGGAGGAATTTGGGTGTGTGACTTATTGGGGTAATAGTACTTGTGAAGTTTGGTTTGTTTTCAGATTTCCGATGGCAATGGTTTGGGTTCGGTGATGCAGTAGTTGCAGCAGTGAAGTGTGTTTTGGGTGATATGTTGTTTGAGGGGAAGTTGAATCAGGTAGTGGAGAGTTTGGTAGTTTGGAATTAGGAAGTGAATGGCTGTTGATAGAAGTGTGGTTTAATTTGATCGATGTTGGTTTGTTGGTGCTTCTGTTTGGAAAGCGGTCAGTTGGTTGGAGAAGATGGTTGCTGGTGTGTCAGTAAGTGGCAGTGAGCAGCTTTGTGAAGTGATGCGGAGGTGAAGTGGTTACTAGAGGTGGTCAAAAGCTGTGTTGGGCTGATGGTATTGAGTTTGTAGCATGGAAGCTTGGGAATGGCAAAAGTGAGACATGTTTTGCTGAAAATAAAAATAAAAAAATAAAATAAAATTTGTACATGCTATTATGGAGAACGCAAGTTGAAGCTTGGGTGAATTAAAGTGATTAGAGACTGAAGCACTTGTTTGTTCAAGGGATGTTGGTTTCAGGACTACTAGATTTTGTGAATGATAAGCTTAATAATTGAAGCCGAAGCAATGCAGATGCTCTGTTAGCATTAGATGAATTAATGAGCAGTGCTGATGGCCAATGATGTGGAACAGTGAATGGTGAGATGCTCGCCTTTTGGCTGAAGCTATTAGTGGATGAATATGAAGTTGCTGCAGAGGTGCCTTGTTGTGAAAAGTGATTGAGTGCAATGAAATGAGAGTAAGAATGAGGTGATGTGAATGGTTATGTGAAGAGGTTTGATATAGTTGGACTGTGGTGGTATTGGCTGACTAAAGATGTTCAGCAGAGATGTATTGAGTGAAGAAGGATGCAAAAGTTAGCTTGCTTGTGTGAAAGTGATGTGGATATGAAGATAAAGATGACGAAGGGTATAACGTCGGTTATGAGGTTGGACATTTATGGAGAGCGCTCGAGAACTGTTTGATGATATGCCTAAGAGAAGATAGGAATGCCTACATGTGAAGTAGGCTGAGTGAGGAAGACTTGGTTTTGTGTCATCCAACAAGTAAGTAAGAAGAGCCGCGGTTCTCACTTGTTGGGGGGATGACATATACAAGGGACGACCCGAATGGAGAGGTCAGTGGATCCCTAAGAGGAAACCAAGAGTATTGTTGATGGTTAAAGTTCCAATCAACGTGAAACAGTTGAGCATGTCCAATCAGGTAGAGATGAAAGTTGTGACCGAGTTCGTCTATGCAAGACGATGAAGAAATTGAGAACTGTAGTTCATTGAGTTGTAAACTGAATGTTTGACACATTTCAGTTTAAGGGAGGGTGTTAGAAGTTGAATTTATGTTTGAATTAGTCAAACATGCGTCCTTAATAATATGTGTAAATAGTGGTCAAGATCCTTATTAGTAGGTTAGTGGGTATTTCCTTTTAGGCTATTTAAAGCTTTGTACTTCTTATTATTGATAGAGTTTAATAAAATGTAGTTCTTTTTGAGTTTTATGTTTAATCTCTCTCTACCAATTCTAACATCGACCCTTTAATTGAGATACATTGACCCTTCAGGCCTTCTATTTTGGATATGAGAATTATTTTGAGGTTTTCCAAATAAGTTAAGCATGTCATTTTATTATGAGACACATTTCCTTACTTGGGATTGTCAATCCAATTCATTTGAGCCCTAAACGGTAATGGACTACAAAGTTTGTTAAAAACTTCAGTTGTTGCCTTAATTTTTGAGAAACCTTAGTTTTTTTGTAATAATGAACAAGTTACATTATTCATTGAGTTACTTAAAGAATTATTTGTGTCATCTTGATTAGTGCTACATTTTCTAAGAATTGGTCGCTAGAATATTAGCTTAGTGCTAAGCTTTCGAATAAAACCTAACATAAACTGAAAATTTTCATCCCCCGTTAAAGTACATACGCACATTGATGGTAAAATAAATTTCAATCTATTGAGCCGATAAGATTAAGTTACTGCAACATATTAAGAAATTTATAGAATTGCATGCTAATAATCACCATATTACAGGTCCAAGCAATGAGGAAAAGCAAGAGCTCTGCTGTAATTATTAATCACATGCAACATATGTGTGTCGATCTAATCTATTCCGCCCATAAAGGTATAAATTATACACATTCTTATAATTCTTCAAGTTATTTATCTTATAACTTATATGATAATAAATGTGTAGAGCTAGCGGCAGGAAATGTTGAAATTAAATGCATAAATTTAGTACTTCAAAATATCGTCCATGCAAGACATTGACTTTAATACGATTGTAGTGTACATAATTAGGAAATATCATCATAAAGCATGGACTTTTGGGTTGATTACCAATGAAAAGTGAAATATTTTTCATTATTTCATTCATTTATTTACAAGCGGGGTTGTTTTATTTATTAGATCATGGTACACAAAGTCGTGATGGATCCATGTTAATGTTTTATGTCCTATAATAGAATTTGAAAATTTATTGTAACATATGACATATGCTTATGTAAATATCACATCCCAATATAGCCTATGACTAAAATACGTTATAAATCATAGGTATGCATTATGTTCTATGTTTGAAAACTCTTGGAAGAACCAATATATTACTAGCTATTCGAATATCTTCTGTTACATTTTGTTTGTTAGTAGCACTCAATCGCAAGTATAACATGCATTTACTGATTTTCTTACCTTTTATAAGAGAATTAGTATGACTAATCCAACCATCAAATATGCCACCAAAGAGAAGATGAATTTTCATTAATATAAAATAAACAAATTGCATTTGGATAAATTTTTCAAGGACATTTCTACTTAATCAAATCTTGTTTGAACCAAAAATGACACAAACATCCAAATGATTGAGTAGAGAATAAAAAGTGAATAAAAGTAAATTAGAAAGAGCGGGGAAATAACACACAACATTTTATAGTGGTTCGGCTAATCTGGGCCTACGTCTACTTAACTTTGTTGATGGTTTATAATGCTATTTACATTTTTATTCTTATGATTAGTGCAAATCCGTTACGGATTGGTATAAATCCATGGATGATTACAAGAAAATGTTGTTAAGAATGCAAAGAAGAAAAAGATCCTCAAAAATGAGCCCCTAACCTCATATTTATAGCAGTAGATGGCTTGAAAACTCGCCCACATGTCCACATTGTTTTCCATGCCAAAGACCAGTTCTCCAGAGAAAATGGTGGCTACCTCATTATTATTTGTGGATCGGTACTGAACTATGTTCTTTGATCGGTACCGATCCATAGCCTTGGATCGATACCGATCCATAAAATGGCCTTATGAATCATTTTGAATGTTCTGTCCTGACTTGATTCATGGTTAGCTTTACGATTCCAAGCTTGTTTGCAGCATTATTAACTTAATTATGAGTCCAAATGATGGATCGGTGGAAGAATGGAGTTGCCGGCTTTGAGTGCTTGTGGAGGTCGATTGAGAATTTTATGAGATCAATGAAATAGTACTTGAAATTAGGCCTGTCAATGGATGCTTTGGGATGCGTAGAGTACCATATCCGCATCTGAAATCATTTTCAGATAACGGATATCCGCATGCGCGGATACAGACAGATATCAGATAATTATCCTATCTGCTAACGACCGATAAATCAAGAATTATAAAAAAAATTAGCTTAATATAATTAATTTTCAATCCCATTGATTATAAAAGTGTTAAAAATTAACAAATATGATGATAGTATATAGTTTCGAGCAGTTAATAAGCATTAAGTGCATATAATATAAACTATTAACTTAATAAAATAATAAACGAATATCTTTCACTGCACTAAAATAAACATAATTTGAACTATAATCTTAATAAAAACCGGACGGGTAATTTTCAAATGCGGATGTCTTCGTATCTGCATCTGCATCCGTTTTTCCGAATATTGGATATCTATCCGCTTTTCGGATGCGGATGGATTTCGGATTTTTCGAGTATCCATTGATAGCCCTACTTGAAATAGGCTTCTGGTACAATTACTATTGAGTTGGAGGTGTTGGGGCAAATTTGGATGAAGTATTGTGGATTGGTACCGATCCAATACTTGTTGATTTTTGTACTTTGGATTCTTGGAGCGGTTTTGCCTTCATCTTGGGGCTCTGTTTGCACTTGGTTTCTAGACTCCGAGGCTATCTCTCCGGGCTTCCCGAATTGATAGCTTGCAAGTTTGACTCGTCAAATTAGTCTGTATACTGCCTGGTCAAACGGCTGGATAACATTTTCCCCCAAAGTATGCCTTATGAATGGAAGGTGTGCTTTGCTCAAGAACATATGTTGAAGTTGATGGGATATTAGTAGTTTAAATTTATGGTTATCAGCCGATCAAGCTATTGTGAATCATCATATTATTTTGGATTGTCTTGTCAATCATGGGTCATTCCAAACCTATTATAGCCTAAGACTTTAGACACTGCCTAAGTGTAGTTTATACATCATTACCATTCAGATTTCATTTAGAGTTATTATATCACATATCAAAATTGTCCCGTGTTCACCCAGGATTTATCAATTCTACTCTAATAACAAGGCGTTTAAATCCTTTTATGAAATCTGTATCCATCCTAAGGTTTGGTCTCTTCAGATCATTTTATATTTAGCTTAATGCATGATCTCTCCAAATCATTTATATTTAGTTTAATGTGCGATTTCTCTGGATCATTTATCGTTTAAGTTGAGGTGACCATCTATCCGAATCGTTAATCAATTCCATGGCCGTTTGGGGCTGATAGTTAAATCAACGATCTCTCCAGATCGTTAATTGAATTTGTGGCCGTTCGGGGCCGATAATCAAGTCCATAGTCTCTTCGGACCTTTTCTGAGATTGATCCTCTTGCTCTCCGATGAAGGGACTCAACGAACAGCAATCTCATCTTCTCACTCTCCGGTGAGGGGACTTACTTCTTGCACTTCGGACCCTGCTCTCCGGTCGGGACTTAAAGTGATCAATATCGTACAAGCCCATCCACTCGCTCTCCGTTAAAGGAACTTACACCTTATATTCCAGTCCCGTCTCTCCAGATGGGACTTTAAATTGACCAATATTATACAAGTCCATCTGCTCGCTCTCTGACGAAGGGACTTGAACCTGGCACTCAGACCCTATCTCTCCGGATGGGACTTAAAGCGATCAATCGCGTTCAAGTGGTTTATAAAATCCTAATCAATTCCAAAGGGTCATCAATATCTGTTGGTCTTTCCTAACCAGTTTTGATCATCACTCGTGGAGTCTAAGTCAAGGCATCTTGTAGGTATCTAATCCTATCAAGGTCACCTTCAGACTTCCAACTCAGAGCGTGCTTAGGAACCAATCAGGATCCCATACAGGTGTAAGCAGTCTGAGTTAATATTGTACAAATATCCTAAATAGCCATCTCAGGCATCCAAGTCAGAGCATGCCCAGGACCATTCGGGATCCCATACACATGTAAGCGGCCCGAGGTTATGTTGCATCATTTATTTAAAGAAGGGGTAAGGGAATCAAACTTGACCCAAATCCATCCTGATCATGGGGTTGTCATCCAATGGAAGTCTCTGAACCAATACTTCCTTCTGCCCACCGTTCCTACATTGAGCTTCTGGTTCCATCTCCTGCTATTGTGCATTTTATTCTAATCTACCTCTCAGGCTCTAGCATCGCCCATTCCGGGCATTAAAGCTCATCCTGGATCGAAATCAATTTTTCCCCCAAGGTGTAGAGGCATCGTTTCTATTTTCTTTTCTCTAACTCTAGATGCTCCGGCATTCTAATTCACGTTCATACGCTCAACATCATGTCCTAGATGTGCATTGTTCCTACCCAAGTTAGATTTAGTCGTGCCCTTATCTTCCTATGGTTTAATACCGATCCATGCATGGGGATTGGTACCGATCTATATGGTTGGTGTGGAGTTCGATCCAGCTTGTTCCACTCTCTTTTAGGTACCTGGGCTCTAGCTTCATGTCTTTGGTTCTGGTTTGCAATGACTTTGGCTATTCCTATTTGTCTCATTCTCCTAAAGATTTTTTCCATCATCTTTTCCTGATGGGCCATCGTTCTTTCTTGCAATCCATTCATCATGGTCTCCATCTCATCCCTATTATATAGATGGATGGGGGGTTAGCTCCCGAGGACGCCTCTTGGCTGCCCCTTGTTGTTTCCTCTAGTAACGCTCTTCCTAATTGATTATCTCATCATTTTAAACTTTTTCAAATCTTAGATCAGTAAGTTCTAGTGTTTCTCAGTGAAAGCACCAAAATGTTTGAACCAAAAATAGCGCAAACACCCAAATGATTGAGTAGAGAATAAAAAGTGAAGAAAAGTGAATTAGAAAGAGCAAGAAAAGAACACACAACATTTTATATTGGTTCGGCTAATCTGAACCTACGTCCAGTTAATTTATTGATGTTTATAGTGTTGTTTACACTTTTGTACTTACAGATAAGTATAAATCTATTACGGATCGATATAAATCCATGGATGATTATAAGAGAATGTTGTTAAGAATGTAAAGAAGAAGAAGATCATCAAGTATGAGCCTTTGCCCTTTTATTTATAGTAGTAGATGGCCTGAAAACTCGCCCTCATGATCTCCACATCGTTTTCCATGCCCAAGACCAGTTCTCCAAAGAAAGTGGTAGCCGCTCATCATTATTTATGGATCCATACGGATCCACAAAATAGCCTTATGGATCGTTTTGAATGTTTTTTCTTGGCTCAATTCGTGGTTAACTTCCTGATTCCACACTTGATTGTAGCATTAATAACATGATTTTGAGTCCAAATGATGGATTGGTAGAAGAATGGTGCCGTTGGCTTTGAGTGCTCATGGAGATCAATTGAGAATTGCATGGGATCAATGAAATAGTACTTGAAATAGGCTCCTGGTATCATCACTAGTGAGTAGGAAGAGTCGGGGAAAATTTGGGTGAAGTATTATGGATCGGTACAGATGAAAGTGGTTGGATCGATACCGATCCAACACTTGTTAGATTTTTATACTTTGGATTCTTAGAGTGGTTTTGTCTTCATCTTAGGGCTCTATTTGCACTTGGTTCTTGGACTCCGGGGCTATCTCTTCGAGCTTCCTACCTTGATAACTTGCAAGTTTGACTTATCAAGTTAGTTTGTATACTGCCTGGTCAAAAGGCTGGATAACACTTTTTATATCAATTTAATTTGGCAATGTTTTTATGAATGCACTCTAATCAATCTCTCCATATCTCACCATGGACATTCTTCTATTGGCCCGTTGTTACAAAGTTAATGATTTTTTAAATCCATGATTTTTCGTGCAATGGTGTTTATTGGTACATACGAATCCAAACTAGTTAAACTACATGGATAAATGGTGATTTTTCTGATTCTATTTTTCACTAAAGGGAATTATGAAAATCAGGTTAAAAAATTAAATAAATTTTATGATAAGATATAACTGTAATTGGTGCCAAATATTAATATGGTTAATCACTCTAGCTAATTGATGATGATACCTCCATATTCATCAACACTAAATGTGGAAACTAACAAAAGGATGACGCATCATTCGAATAACCAAGCAACTTTGTAATTATAATTTATAGGATTTTAAAATACTACTAGAAATATTATGGTTTAGTAATTTGTGAATGAATAGGAAATAGAGTTACGAATTGGCTTGAATTTGAATTACTTAACTACCATGGACTAATACGGAATTTTTTTCTTAAATATCGGAGAATAATGAAACAACTAAATTTTATATCTATTTTAATGATAAGTGTGACTACAATGTGTTCTGGAAAGTAATGTTAAATAATGGATAGTGTAGTGTGTGTATTTTTGTCTACATATATACACTATACATATACATATAGCGATGATAGCAACCCAATGAATATACATTAAATTTATCTTCCTTACTTGTTGTTAGGAATTTTTTTGCTAAATATGCAAAATAGGCTAAGGCTAGCTTGAATAAGTGCTTAAGTGGCCTTATGCAATCTTACGAATGTATGGACATCTAGGTCCTGTGTTCCAGTTCAAGTTAATTGTTATGTGCATGTTCGTTGTTCAGAAATAGTCAAATATGCATATTCAAGGGAAATATGCTATGCAAAGTTAAATTTCCAAGTCCTTATTTGCAGAAGTCCAAGAGTTACAATTGGCTATAGAAATCCCCAAATTGATTTATGTTTTATGACTTATAATTGAGAAGTGTAGAAAGAGAACGATTCAAAAATCTCTCCGTCCTAGTGGCGGACGAGGGTCTAATTATAATGTTGGCAAATAGGCGGGATGGATGACACGTGTTCCTTCAGCTAGGCATTCGGCATCCCTTCATATGGTAGATAGTTGACAAACCTTCATGTCTTTAAAGATTTGGCATCTCTTGCTGCTTGTAAAAGCTCGACACCCTTTGCTAATGTAGAAGCTCGTCATACCTTAGGAGTTTGCTATCTCTTCTGCTTGTAGAGACTTGGTAACACTTCTTTGGTAGTAAGATGCTTGATATCCTCTAGTAGCACGACATCCTCTCTTTGTTACATGCTCAATAACACCCTGTGTTATAGACGCTTGACCTCTCTTTTTACATCCTTGACAATCATACTGTCTACACAAATAACATCATCAAGGATGCTAAAAAGAAAGTCTCCTCCTTTATAAAACAAGCCCTCCCTCAAATAAAAGAACAATGTTATTAGCAGACCCTCTTCGTTGCATGCTTCGACAATATTAAAAATTGTCCAGAGTTGGACTTCCTATCACTACCAGAACTAAAGGACAAGTTCAAGAGGAAGTTTGAACTCAAATTGGAGAGAGTTTCTATGTCATTAAATGATGAATTCCTAGAAGAGCAACCCATTGATCCTAAGAAATTACTGTCTTTTAATGATCCCTTGCCTGATGAAGATAATGATGATGATAATAGGGGCGATGAAAGAAATGATGACAAAAACGACAATTATGGTGACGAAGATGAAGATGGTGATGAAAATGATGACGATTCTGGGAAGGATGGGGAAAATGATAACAAGGATGTTGATGGACCGGGAAGCGGTGGCAATGGATAAGGTGATCATGACTTGGGCCTGTCTGCTTATGATGCAGACTTTCCTGACCTTCTTGAGCCCTAGAATGCTTCTCAAAAAGACGCTACATCAAAGAACGCCCATGCCCATGCCCCTAGCCATCATGGTAAAGAGTCAAGCAAAGAGAAAACTCGAGCTTCCGTTATATAGTTATAAGGCTTATCATTCTTAAACACTCGTACTTGTTTGTTAGCTTTAGTTAATAAATCTATCATTTTAGCTGAGAAAAAGAAACAAATATCATTTTGTAATTTTACACGAAAAGAGCAAAAGGGATATGCTACGATTAAGTAGAGAAATTGAGAAATTGATCAATGATCAGAACTCTTTGTCCAAAAAGTACAGGAATCTACTTATATATGCCAAACAGTTAAAATATTTTAAAGAAAAATGGGTAGCCTTTCTCTTGAAATGATCTCACCTACATCAGGAAAGAGTTCGAAAGGTGAACGGAGAATTAACCACACTTTTCTAGATGCATATCGAAGATAGGAACACACCAGTGGAATTTCTTTACAAAATCTATACTAGGAATCTTTTTACTGACTTTTCCTTCTTAGGGAAAGAGAGTGTGGGTTTACTTAGGCGTTTTCATAGTAGGTATTTGAATGATTATGGTACCAATCCTAATTCTGGGGAATGCTACAACCTTCCTAAAATTGAGATCGCTCCCCTTTCATCCCTCACTCTTCCCCTTGAGAAGGTTAAGTTCAATAAAGAGAGATTTATTTTTGAATTTTATAAAGGGCTCATATTTTATGATTTAAGTGAATTTGTTGTTGTATTATGTAATTCAAACAGTTCTCATAAATTTTGATGTTCCTATTTTTGCGGCTTCATTTGTTTTTATTTTAATACATAGCTTAAGGAACCATTGAGCACTTCTATCTCAAAAGAACTTTTATGTAAATTTGTCAAGCTAAAAAGGGATTTAAGGAGAAAACACTAACTCCCAAAACCTCTTGACTAGAAAAATACTGCTTTCTTAGGGACCTTCAAGATGTTTATACGCAACTCCCCCACCTATATTTTGAATTCTTAGGTGATGAAAAAGATGGCTTACTTAAACAAGTTTGGTCTAAGTATGCTAAACTGTTATACGGAGAAACTAACCCTTCTACCAAGAGATGGGACTATTACCAATTTCCCCTAGTTAATACTCCTCAAAAATTTAATTCTCCCTCTGACTGTATTTTGTTTATATCTACATGTTCACTCCGAAAAGCTCAGATTGTTACTTCCAAACTTAAGAATTAAATGCATGAAACTTAAATTGTTGATGTAATTGAACTTGTTTAAGTATGTAATACTTCATTATTGCTAATGAAAGAACATGCTTTTCCCATGTGTTGATTTTTCTTTTGTTTTTCTTTACCAGGAATGACAACTAACACTTACATCAAGCGGTCCTGACCTCCTCTCTCTACTGGATAGATTTAAAGCTAGATAGATGTTAGAAATTGGAAAGCGCCCTTCCCAAGATGCTTTAGTCATACAATTTCCAAACAACTTAAAAGCATGGAAATGGTATAACAAATACTATAAGTTTAGATCAACATTAAGTAGCATGAATGAAATGACCTCAAGCATAGAAGAGAAAATTAAAGAGAAGGACAAAGAAATAAAAAAGTTGAGAGAGAATATAGGAATAGTTGGCCGATCTGGATCCTCAGTCCACGGAATTAAGATTGATGTGGAAGTTGCTCAGCTGTATTAGAAAATTGAGAACCTCGAAGTTGATCTGCTACAAAGCAAAGTATCCTGCCAATCTATAGAGTTCATAGTAAGTGAAGGAAAATTCAGTCTTCTACTCTTATTCCTAAAAGGACAACTAGGTCACAATCTTCATCGGGTAAAAAATAATTTTTCCTCCTTGGAAAACCCACCCTTAGGACTAGATGATGGAGTAATTGCCAGATGGTGCCGAGAATATAAGTATGAATGCTCCCAATATCCGAAAGTAAAAAGGGACGAACAAGTTTTGAAGTATCTCAACAATTACCAAAGCCAGGTCGAGGAGTTGGGATGCGAGAAATACGCTCTTGAGTAGAAGGTTAAATAATTAGAGGACAAGGTCAAAACTTTTTGAGGGGCTAATAAAACACTCAAACATGCATCGGAAATTAAAATTGGCTCAATTGATAATATAAATATTATTTAGAAAAAGGAAAGGAAACTTAATGAACTTTTGGATATGGCAATTTGCCATATTATTGAACCTTCCTCCACCATTGAAGCCTTGGTGGACATGGTGCAAGACCTCGAGTCTCAATTGAAAATAATTAAAGTGATGGCGCATGAAAACTCCTGATTGTATTATCTTGTAGATTATTTGACTAAAATAATATTAGCTTTTGGCTTGGAAATTGACTATTCCTTCTTAGGTCCAAAAATGAACCAAAGATTGAGCAGAGTAGTAGAGATGAGATACAGACGTTATCAGCACTTCTTTTTATGTGGGTGCGCGGACCAACTTAAGAATATTGGAGGCTCCCCTTTTTGCTTGGAAATGCCCCTTCTTCAAGCTAAAGTCATTCATGTCTTCTTAAGGTTGAAGGGAAGAGGACAGAAAAATATACCAACATTATCCACTCCCTCAACCTCCCCTTTAGGGAGACCTGAATGTATTTTCTTGACATTTGTGACTTTTTGTATGTAAATTAGTAAACAAATTTGTACCTGAATAGTTGATATTTTGAATAGATGTCGTATTTTCTTCTTTATTCCTGTCATGTATTCGGACTTGTTGAGTTGTTTGAGATTTGAGACTCATTTTAGAGCTTTTAATTTGATTCAGTATGATCCTTGGTCTTTGATTATGTATAGACTCATTTGTTCCTTTTTTCCCTAGAGAACCCTTTAGCTGGGCCTTATAGGCGAAGTCTAAGACTGGTTGGTGCTCCGGTCAGGCCATCTTAGGTGGGAACGAAGGCTAACCTGTCCTCCCTCTAGGAGGCTCTCCGGATAGACCTTATAGGTAGGACCGAAGGATGTTGGTCAGCGCTCTAGTAAGGCCATCCTAGGCATGACCAAAGTCTAACCCATCTTCCCTCTAGGAGAAGCTCCGGACAAGCTTTATAGGTAAGTTCCGAAGTCTGGTCGGTGCTCTGGCCAGGCCTTATAGGCGGGACTAGAGGCTTACTCCGTCCTCCCTCTTGGAGGCACTCCAGCTAGGCCTCGTAGGCAGGACCAAAGGCTTGTGGTGCTCTGATCATGCCTTAAAAGTGGGACCATAGGCTTACTCAGACCTCCCTCTAGGAGGTGCTTCGATCAGGCCTTATAGGTAGGACCGAAGGCTTTTACTACTTTGACTAGGCCCCTATGGTAGGATCAAAGGCCTTTTCCTTTATTATTTTGTAAGTCTTTTACATGAAGCATTTATCTTTATTAAGCACTAGATCTTTATAGACACATTGGTCGTTTGCTCAAGTCTCGTTGACAAACTCTTTGAGTTCTCCTTTTCCAATAAAAATTTAAATCATCCCTTTAAGGGCTCGATGGTGATTGGTATTGTGTCCATTCACTTGTGGTATTAACAATAAGCTTCTTTGAGATATCTTTCATTTCCTTATAGCTTCTTCTTTGTAGTCCAGTAGTCTAATCATTTTTTGTTAGGAGATAGATATTTTCATAGGAGGTGGTAAGGGAACATGCTCTAGCAGATTGGGAGTTTTTGAGGAATTGTGTTTTTGGTCCCCACTTGGCATTCTTGTAATATTGGGCAGGCTCATTAGTTTTCACAATGATCTTTCTCTTTGAATACTTCTGAGTCCGAATTGGTGTGGGGATGTGATTGATTACTCCCTTCCACTTTTGAGTGAACTTATTAAAATCCTTTGTTATTTCACCTTCAAAGATTGTTTCTTTAGCTTGGAATTGTATAACCTTTCTTATTTCTAAGATTGGGTTATTCCTTCTTTTGCTCCCTCTCTGCTCAGAGTAGGATAAATACGCGAAGATTTGGGTAGATCCTATATGGAATCGATTTATGTTCCAGTTATATGGATCATAAGGAATCATCCATCTCTTTTACGCTGGAGTTTTCAGTGCCAGATTCCTTAATTTTAGTACTCGTTTAGGGAATGGAAGGTTATGGGTGACTTGACAAGCTGTTTGGTCAAATGAGGTTCAAAGGATCCTTGCTCGAAGAAAGTCATTATGTATTTTTATATGGTTATGCAGAATATGGAAAATCCTATGTAGGGTATGCCAGAAATGGAAAGTCCTTTGTAGAGATTTGTCGGATATGGAAAGTCCTCTCTAGGGATATGCCGGATATGGAAATTCCTCTATAGGGATATGCCGAAAGACAGAGGTTTGAGCCTTCCTTCTAGCACAAAAATTTTAGCAAATTTCTTTAGTAACTAAATATGCAAAGTAGGCTAAGACTAGTTTTATTAAGGGCTTAAGTGGCCTTATGCAATCTTAGGAATATATGCACGTCCAGGTCTATTTGTGTTCAAGTTCGTTCATTGTTATGTGCATGTCTGTGGTTCATTAAAAGTCAAATAAGCACATTCAAGGGAAGTATGCTATGCAAAGTAAAATGTCCAAGTCCTTGTTTGCATAAGTCCAAGTGTTACAATTGGCTCGATAAATCCCCAAATCGATTTGGGGTTTGCAACTTGTAATAGAGAAGTGTAGAAAGAGAATGACTGAAAAATCTCTCCCTCTCAAAGGTGGATGGGGATCTATTTAAAATGTTGGCAAACATGCAGGATGTACGGCACGTTTTCCTTCAGCTAGGCATTCGACATCCCTTCATATGATAGATACTCGACAATCTATGCATTTTAATTATTTGGCTTTTCTTACTGCTTGTAAAAGCTCAACGTTCTTTGCTAATGTAGAAGCTCATCATACCTTAGGAATTAACTATCTCTTCTACTTACAGAAACTTGGAACACTTCTTTGGTAGTTAGACACTCGACATCCTCTGGTAGTATGGCATCCTCTCTTTGTTACATGCTCGACAATACCCTGTGTTGTAGAGGCTCGACATCTCTTTTTTACATCCTTGACAATCCTGCTATCACTAGTCTCAGCAACTTTTAAGCGGTAGTAGCTTGATATCCCTTATTCCTCCTAGTTTGTAGTAGCTTGGTATCACCAAGCACTTACTTTTTTGACATCTCCACCATCTTACAAGCTCATCATCTTTCTCTGTTGTTAGATGCTCGATATTATTAGCCCTTAGGCATTGGTTTTGATGACAACAACTATATGACATTATGGAAAATATGGATTATTGTACAAAGTTTCAAAATATTGTATATAAACTATGTTTAGATTATTGTACAAAGTTTCAAAATATTATATAAATCTTAGTATTTTTAAAACAATTTTTATTAAGTAAGTTTTCAAAATATAAACGGATATGTCAACATACCCTAATACTATATGTCGACATACAAACTGATTTTTTTTAAAATTTAAATTTGAATGGAAATGTCTTTTCGTCGTATCTCTTTGCGAATGGACATGGCCGTTGTTTCTCTATAAATAGAAGGAGTTTCCAACAAAATATTTTAAACTACTTTCTTATATTTTCTCTCCTCTTTTACTCTCTTGGTTTCTAAATGGAGATCTACTCAAAATATTCTCAAATTCAATCAGGATCAAATTCAAACTCTATTGATTTGATTCTCTAACAGTTACTCTTTGATCTCTCTCATCTCTATAACTCAAAACACGATCAAGGTGCTATTCAAGAGATTATAGGAGCATTTGTATTCAAGATCAAGAATCTGAGTCTGTAAACTCTATCAAATCATACTCTTATATTATTGGGTGTGCTTGGTGTCCTTGAAATCCAAGTGGGAGTGCTTGTATCCCGTCTAAATCATATGAGTGTGCTTGGTGTCCCGTTTGAATCCAAGTGGGTGTGCTTGGGTCCCGTCCGAATACATTGAGTATACCCAAAGCTCGGAATTACGGGAGTGTTTGTCTTGTCACCTTGAAATCGAGATTGTAAAGACTTTAATATTTGAAAATAAATCTGTATAAAAAATTGTATGGGATTGGATGTAGGGTAACTCCGAACCAGTATAAAAATTCCTAGTGTGTTCTCTCCAACTCTTTATTATTTTTACTTTATTTGCATTTATATCTGTTTATGTTTGCATTTGTGATTGTTGATTCTACATTGTTTAATTATAATCTTAAAAGTTTTAAAAAGATTCACAAAAATCAATAAACACTATTCACCCCTTCTCTAGTGATAAATTAACCTTAAGATCCACCTTCCACAAACTAACATTTGGTATCAGAGCATTAGTTTTCAACGTATTCATAATTTTGATTTTGGAAAAGTTTTAATGGCTAACAACACTGTTAGTAGCACTGTTATTCACTTATTAGTAACTCCTTTGTTGAAGGAAGGTCTACTACTAGACACCTAATTTCTAATGGTAGTAATTACACATATTGGCCATGTAGAATGAAAATATACTTATAGCCAATTGGTTTAGATATTTGGAATATCCCACAAAATGAATACACTAAGCCCTAGATTGACTTTTCCCAATGGACTGCTGACCAAAAGGCGGTTGCACAAAGTAATTCTAAAGTCATGAATATTCTATTTTGTTCATTGGATAAAATGGATTTAATAGAGTATCTATATATAAGTCTGCATTTGAAATATAGAGAACACTTAAAGTTACACATGAGGGCACTAGTAAAGTCAAACAGATCAAAATTTCTATGTTAAATAATCAGTTCTAATTATTTAAAATGAGTTTAAATGAGTCAATTTATGATATGTATAGTAGATTTCAAGATATAGTTCATTCGCTAATTGAATTGGGTAAAAGTTTTTCTAAAGAGGATCAAGTTAGAAAAATCCTCAATTCACTTATTCCTGAACGGGACCAAAAGACTCTTGCGATTGAAGGGGCAAATGACATTAGCACTCTGAAAATTGAAGAGTTAGTTGGCAATTTAATGTCATTTGAAGCACAAATGCAGGAAAGGAGAGAAAGCAAGGCAATAAAGAAGAAATCCATCGATTTCAATGCCACAATGATGATCTGGATTATAACAACAATGATGATGAGGAAATTGCCTTCATGATGAGAAATTTAATAAAATTTCTAAAATATAGAAAGATGAATAATCTTAGGAGAAATGATAATAAAAATCCAGGAAGTGGAAGTGGAAACGGAAATGCTATTAGATGCTTCAATTGCAATGAACTTGGCCACATGTAGAGAGACGGCCCACATCCAAAGAAACCGAAAAACTCACCAAATACCGATTCATCAAAAAAAGGAGAAGATCCTATACTACCACGTTGAACGATTCAGACACTTCCTCAACTGATAATGAACCAGATATAGAGAATGTCAATATGTGTTTCACAGCAATAATCAATTCAGAGAAGTTCGGAGAAATGGAACAAATATAGGTACGCATTTAAAATGAAAATTTTGTAATTTTTTCAAGTGTTTGATTTTTTATTATTATTAGGAATAACCTATAGATTGATAATAATTATATTGGATGAATATAGTGTGTGCATATAAATTAAATACTTTATAAATTTATTTAAATATAAAAAAAATTAAAATAATTTTTAAATTATTTACTAAGTATGTGTATTATTAGTAATTATAAGATATATATATATATATAGGAAAATAAGGATAGTTTGTTCAATTCGTTTTTGGAAATTCATGTGATGTATGTTGTCATACCCACTATGCATATGTTGACATATGCACTTAAATTCAGAATTTGAATTTCCATTTCAAACTTAAAATTTGAATTTCCCACCACATTTTCATCAACCCCAATATCCCAAAATAGTGTCTCTTGACCAGAGAACATGTCCATTGATTCTCTAATTAATTATACTATCTTCATCCATTCATTTTATTCTCCTTTTCTAAATTCAAAAATTCATTAACTCTCTTGTCTCTTCAAACTATTCTTCAATGGATTCCTCAAGCAATACCCCATCAACCATGAGGCTTTCTAAGAAAATAAAAGGCTTCTTTTTCATGACAATGAAGCCATACAAGACGATATGGAGTATATATCTTTTTGAAAAGTCTCTTCTGGAAGATTCACTATTTTCGATGATTTTCCTACTTATGATCTTTATAATCTTTGTTTGCAAAATGGACTTCTTGGTTTAATAGTTGCTTCCCAAAATGATTTTGTATGTTATCCAAATTTAGTAAAGATGTTTTATGCGAATGATGGAAATGAAGGCGAAATTTGGAGTAGTGTTAAAGGCACTCAAATTGTTTTAAATTGTAAAATTTTAGGAAACATTCTCGGATGCAAATCTAGTGGAATGGACCTTCCAAATTTTAAAATTAATATTCTAAATTGTGAAGTTTATCATGATAATTTTTAAGGTGATGATGATTTTTAGTTCCAAAAAAATTTGCATGCTAAAGCAAGATTTTTTAGTCTTCTTTTGCAACAATTATAACCCCAAGGATGGGAAATTATAATAACACGACTCAAAAAGATTTCAAAGCTCTTTTTTCCATTTATGGTCACTACTACAACGTAAATTAGTCATAAGTTATTTTGTATGAACTTTTTCCTAAGAATCTCTCTAAGCATGAGAACACACTATTTCATGGTGTGTATCTTTGTAAAGATCTCCCTTTTGACCCTCAAATGTCGACATTAATACATCCATGATATTCATGTGTCGAGCATCCAAGTGCTGGAAAGACAGAATGTTAGGGTAAAATAAAAAGAAGAAAAGAAAATGAACAAGAAAGAAGAGAACACAATATCAGAATCTCATAGCGGAAAGATAACATATAATATCAAAATGATATTTTATAAAAAGAAAATTTTAATATAAATACAACAATCAGAGAAAAACTAACCTATCATCAGCCTGGACAGTTATAACAACCCGTCCTTACGATTACCGATAAATAAACAAAGCAATGTAATGGAAATAAGAATACTATGGTAGGAATCATCCAGCTCCTCTCTCCAAGAGCTCCAATGATCATCAATAAAACCTGAAAATATACACAGGGCTGATCCAAGCATTACAAGAAAAATAACACCTAGATCAGTGTAACGACCCGTAAATTTCAACTGTTTTAATAACGTAACTAGTTGAAATTTTGTGAAATTTTAAACGATAAAATTTTGAAATAAAAATTTGATATTTGGAATGCGTCTAGTTAAACATAGCAACTGGTAAATTTTCGTCCGAAAATATGAAAGTTTATTTCGCGCGTAAATTCACTTCAATTTAATCAGTTAAAAAGCGTTGAAAATAAAATGTTTCCGAAACCCAAATATTTTACATAGAAAAATTCTAAACCATCTTCTGAGCAAGATGTCAGTTTGTCGTTTTTCCAAATTCAGATATCTTTGGCTCCGTCGATCTTATTTTCGACGAAATAGCAGCATTTTGGTACCGATATCGATTTTTGATCGGATGATCGTACCAATGACATCTGTATACCGTTTTGATTGTCTTGTCGTGCTGATCTCCACGGTATCTTCATTCGTGTATTTCGAAGTCGGAACACGATCGAATCAGTGCATCAATCGGTTGTACTGGTTCCGTATTTTGAGTTTTGATTTTCTTGTGTCTTTTGGTTTGTCTATCAGAATACAAATAACCTCTAACCTTTTTCAATTCCAAGAATTTAACTTACCAGACCCAAGCTATTTCCACCTTTTCACTTTGCGTTGGTTCAGTTTCCATTTCATTCTAGCTTTGTATAAAAAAAAGAAATTTACTTTATTTCGCTTTAAACTGTTCATCATTTTTCTCGTATGCATTTTTCCATATTCCCAGATTCCTTTCATTGCCGAGAAACCCACAGCCCCACGATGCTAACACCATCTCCACATCGGCACTCGGCAACACCGCCTCCACCACCGGCCCATCCCATCGCCGACCCTAGCCTGTCTCCGTGCTACCTCTTTCCCTCGGCAGCATGTACAGCCTCCCTCCTTCCCCAGAGCTACAGCCATCTTTCCCCACGCCCAGATCTTCCTCGTAACGCATGACAGCAGCAACACCTCCTCCAACCCGAGTTCCTTCCTTCACTGCTGAGCCCGAACCACCCTTCTGTTGCGTACGTACATTCATATGTTTATTTATAGCAGTGATATAGTATAACTATAAGTATGTTTAAGTGGTTGTTATATATATAGTATAAACTTTTATATGTTGTTTGAGTAGTCCACTGTATTCATATAATACTTGTTATATATATACAAAACTTTGGGTTGCTTGGTGATTTTATAAAGTATACATATATTTTTATATAACAACACCTTTCGTATGTTTTGGTAAATCTGATATATTTACCTATCTCTAAGGTATACTTTCTATTAAGTATAATATTCCATGGTAGATATATATATATTGTAAGTAGTTGTATGTATATGTAGTTACCTGTATATTTTGTTTTGGATCTGCACGTATAAGTATAGTTTTGAAATAACATGTTTATGAACTTTATGACTTATATAATTAAGCCTTATCTATAATATTTTTAAATTTTATATATTTTATTTATTGTCGTAAATAAATAATGTAATGTGCTGGTCCTATATAGATTGGTCGCAGTTTTTTGTTATAATGGTTAGTTGTATATTATGGTATTTATAAATTTTTGATAAGAAAAATATATGTTGGTTATATATATTGGGTATGAAGGTTAAATATTGGTTTGTTTATATATTTTACTGCAAATGAAGTAGCATATCTACTTACTGTTTATATTATTCTATGTTTTAATATAAAAGTTATAAGTACCTTGATAGACATATTAGTTTTGTGCATCTGTTATATATACAAGTACTACCTTAAATTTCAAAACATTAAATTTGAATATGATAAGTTATATTACAGGCTACAGGTTGTACAACTTGTTTAAAATATATATTAGAGATATTTGACTATATACATATATAGTACATCATTTGTGTGCATTTAGTTGGTATATATTTGTAACTTTCAAATGGATTTGCTTAAGTGTTCACATATATGATTTTCATATCTTAGATATAGATAAGTTTTAGCCTGCGATTTATATATATATATATAACTTATAGTTTACATTTGAAAACTTATGAAAGAATAAGACAGTAAAAGAATCTTATGATTTGTTATATATTTTCAGTCATTCCTTTGTATATATATGTTAGTGATATTTTAAAATATATATAGATAATTATATAAAGCCTGTTCTGTTTTAAAGATTTTTATTTGTGAGTTGTTATACATATTAGTTACTTGGGTAGTAGTGCATATATATGGTGATAATTTCTTGTTTTCTCTATATATAGTTTTCATATATATAATTTAGCTTGTTTATATATATCGCATAACATTGGTCTTTAAATTATAATATAGAAGGACATATATAAGTTTCATAGTTATACTTATGGATGGTCTGTGAATTTGTCTTATACGGCATAGTGGGTATATACATAAACTTAGGTCTGCATATATTTTTGATTGTGTATATTCATGGTTTTGACACACATAAAAACGGTTATAGTTGGATCTCATATAACTGGGTATAGGTTGTATATATGTAAGTCTGCACATATATATCTAGTTGTTTTACTGTTGCATGCATATGTAAGTTTTCGACCTGTTCATTTTGTCATTTTATTTTCAGTTTTACAGTTATATAAAAATAATAATAATAAAATATAAGTATTTTGATTATTTATGTATAACGATATAATTTACATTTTGTTTTAATTTTTGTCAAACTGATTTTTGATCGTTTCACTGATTCCTCATTTTCAGCTCGTCTGTTGAATTCGTGCCAATCTGCTTTGCTCTAAAATTCGTGCTTGGATTCGTAACTCGACTCCAGCCTAGTTCATCGCTCTCGAAACCTCGAAAGGTGAGCACTCACTCACGATTAACGTTCTTTTATTTATTAAATTTGATTTCAATTGAAACGACAATTGAAATATGCTGCTATTAGTTAATTACACTGTTATATATGCTATTAACTGTATCAGTTCACCTGTGACATCTGACACCATTATCTGTTAATTATTTATGCGATGATAATACAGTTTGGCTGATAATTTATTGATTGTGATGTTTATATTGGACGTTAAATTGTTAATGATGTAAGTGAATAATTTGAAATTGAAATTGACGTAGGATAGCTAGATTTGATATATGTGTAAAATTTGATTAAATGACATTTGTATAATATGACCCATTTAACTGTCAAAATTTATTGACACGTAGGATTTGTTTAATTACATTTTGGACCACTGAACGTATGTTGTTAAATTGATGATGTATGAAATTGTAATAGATGACAAGTGAAAAACCGTAATGTAATAATCTTTAATCTACATGAAATGATAGTGTAGATTCTAGAAATAATTATATTAATTCGTACAAATAACAATGCAAATTAATACGTTATTTCAGGATTATTTGAATTGATTATTGGATTGATATTGATTGTTGTTATTGCTTGTTTATTTACTTTGACACCATCCCAGTTATCACACTGCAAGTTCCCTTTGCTATGCTTTGATTTTGAATTGAATTGGAATCGGGTTTAAATGATAAATACCCAAATTGAACTTTGACCTAGGATAGAGAATTAAATAAAACCCGATTGGTCAATAATTTGATAAAAAAATAAAATGAAGATTTTATTTGAATAAATAATATGGTTTTGAAATGAAGTTGAAATTTGAATTTTAATGAAAGGAAAATGTTAATATTTAATAATCTGAAACAAAATGTTAACAATGAAATTGATGGAAGAATGTTGTTTAATTTGAGAAATAATTGTAATTAAGTTTGAAATTGTTAAACTTTGAAATGATTTAATAATCAAGTTTGAAATTATAATTAAGTTTGAAATTGTAATTAAGTTTGAAATTGTTAAACTTTGAAATGATTTAATAATCAAGTTTGAAATTATAATTAAGTTTGAAATTGTAATTAAGTTTGAAATTGTTAAACTTTGAAATGATTTAATAATCAAGTTTGAAATTATAATTAAGTTTGAAATTGTAATTAAGTTTGAAATTGTTAAACTTTGAAATGATTTAATAATCAAGTTTGAATTTATAATTAAGTTTGAAATTATTAAACTTTGGAATTATTTAATAATTAAATTTTGAATTATTTAATAATTAAATAAGATTGAATTATTTAATGATTAAATTGATTTGGATTCTTTAATAAGAGAAATTGAATTTTTGAATAAGTGAATTTTACTTCGTAATAACTGAAATTGAGTTTCTTTATTAATTAAGTTTTGGAAAATTATTTAAGTAAGTAAATAAGTGAAATGGAATTTCTTTAACAAGAAATGAAAATGTGATATCTTTGGAATTAATGTAAGACTTGTAATTGGAAGAATTGATTTGACGAATTTAGTTTAATTCAAAAATTGTAAGTTTTGATTTGATGAAGTTGAACTTAAGAATTGATTTAATGAATTGGAAATTTAATAGAAATTGTTTTGAATGATAATGTAACTTAACGATTATTGAATGGAATCGATAAATGAGTTTAAATTGATTTGAATGTTAAAAAAAATTTATTTAAATGATTTCGGAATGAAACTTGTATACGAAATGCAATGAATATTTGAATTGTTTTAAATGAAGATTGAAATTGAATTATAAGATTTTGAAAGTTTTGAAACGTAAATTATTGGAAATTGGTTTTGAAAGACAAATGAAATGTTGATTTACGAATTCTAATTGAATTGAAATTGATTTGGTTTTGAAATAAATAAACGACCAATCGGTGAAATAATTTCGAAGGTTATTAAAGAGACCGGAATTCGGTTATGGATATACTCTCTATCTAAATCGAAAACCACTTTAATAACTATACGCGGAGTGATGATCCAGAATGAAGTGGTTGGAATGATGTACGTGTTGACTGAAGAAAGTGAACGATAATGGGTAGCCTTGACACTTGTGTCAAATTGGAAATGACTAAAACAGGAGCTGTGCCGGGCCAATGGAGGATTAGCTACCTCAAGTGGACACATTTCTTCGAACTACTTATTACTTGTTGTCGATTGGTGCACCCTTGATTTTGGGAGTGTTGTTTCACGGTGTTGCGGGCGCTGCGGCGTTGCGTTCTCACCAGTCCGGATCAGGCGAACGGTAGTATCACTACCTTGGGTATTGCCTCATGTGCCTTGTCATACTTGTATTCCATTTATACGCGACCACTACGATTTTGATTTGTACCTTTAGTATATGGATTGCCCTCTGGTGACTTCCGATTTCGGGGAAACTACGGTCTTGTATATGCTTTTGGGAATAAAAATGTGTTAAGGGTGGAATGGGCCATGACTTAACGCTATTTTGATATCTTTTTATATTACTGATAGACATTATCTACTTATCGTACACTACTACATAGTAGATAGTTTAACGGATCCTTAAAGGATGGTTATTCCAAACATCCTTTGAGTTACTTGTATTTCAAATTGCTATTTCACTTGAGTTGGATTTATTAATATAAGAATGTTAATCCTGACTCGAGTGTTTTGTGTTTTGCTTTACGCTCGGGTCAGACTTAGTATACCAGTATTCGAGACTCACCTTTAGAGTTGGAGCTTTGCTTGAAGATCCAGCCATCTATTCTGCTTTCAGTATTCGATGATTATAGAGATGTATTTTGATTTGTATCTGATGTATCGTATTACTCTTCTGTTGTAAACTCTGATGTATTTTATATATTCATATAGTAGCTTCATGAACTACTATCTCTTTTATTTCCGCTGCAATTATTACTCTGTGTTTGTGATCTGTGATTATTTTATTTACTGTATATGTTCAGTTTTGCCAAATTTAAATTAACAACGCGGTATTTTGAGCAATTCAATTCCGGCATGAGTGTCTACCTATTCACTTATAATGGATGCGAATGGTGCAAAATTCTGGGTCGTTACAGTTGGTATCGGAGCTTTGGTAGCTCTAGGCAAAACTTAACATATAGGGTAAATGTATTTACAGAATCACTCTCATTCGAGTTTCAATCTCTTCTTTTGACTCGATTCCTTTGAATTTTGGAACGTTCCCTGCGGTTCCAAAATTCATTCGTGTCCCTCACTATTCGTCTTCTTTCAATTCTGGAGTATCCAATAACTCCATTTTGAATGATATCTATAATAGATCGGCGGTCTCGCCAATCTTCGAATGATTCGTAAAGGAGCAAAACTCCTTTATAATAGACATCGATTTACCGAAGATTTCTGTATCCTCGTTTTACGATGCTATCTATCTCCTGCTATACCTGAATTCTATTCTTGAGATCGAATGTAGATTTGCCTCGAAATTCTGCATCGATCTTATTCTTGAAGTTACGGACGACCCGGTTAAGGTTGCCCGTAAATTAAATAAACTCACCCATCTCCCGATTGTGGTAATTGAATTATCTTATCTTCTGTTTCAAACTTATTTTTCGAATCAAAATTCTCTTTGATTTGAGTCCATCAAATTTGAATCTCTATCTTTGCTTTCAAATCTATTCTTATATAGTCGAACGAGGAAGTGTATTTGTAAATTTATATAAAAATGTTGTTTTCAAATTTGATAAATAAAATAAAAGTTTTGTATGATTATATTATATATAAGTTTTCTGAAATTAAATTGTTAATGAATATGTTGTCTGAAAATAATAATATTTGATTTTCATTTATTGTTTTGTAAACCATTGACTATTGCATAATATAAATAAATGAATTTATAAACTTGCTTTATAAATTGATTTGGAATCTGAAATGAATTTAATTCAGAAATTTGATAATTTATTAGTTTCCGGTGATTTCGAACTTTGGTTTTTAAAATTTCAAAGTATATATTACTGAAAGTATTTTCGAATAGAAATCGTTTTCAAAGAAATTTTAAAGTGTTGAAATCAGTGCTCTTCTCTTTGTCGCTGGAAAATAATTTCGGTGATGGCGGCCACATCATCGACATTCATTTTCGAGTTTCGAAGTGGAGAAACCATTCTGTAGCTTTGCTACGGTTTTGTTTTGAAAAAAAAAATTATTTTGATCTGAATTTCTTCAGTATATTTTGATTTACATATATATAGGTATCTTATTTTAAAATTTAATTTGATTTGATATAAATATATTATATATATCTCTAAATTGTTTAAAGTTAATCAAAAATCTAATTCTTAAATTTTGTTAAAAGATGATTTTAATTATAAATAAAACCAAAATTTGGAATAAATATTTAAACTTGAATAATTGAATTGGGAAAATTTTAATTGTATATTGTTCAACTGCATTCTAATACAACTTACCTAAATCATTCAGAAGTTGAATATGTAATTGGATAATATATAAGATAAATTGAATTTATAAATAAAATTTGAGTGTTTATAATAAATGTTATACACTAAATTTTGATTATAAAGATGTTAATAGAGTTAGATAGGATAATAAATAAAACTCAGTTAAAAATGAAATAAATTTGTTTTGAAAGAATTAATAAATTGAAATTTGATCAACATATGAAATACCTTGAATTTAAAGGAAATTAATAGATGTAAATTAATTTAAATCGAAACTTTTATGCTTTAAATTAATTTATATTGGTTAAATATATGTGAGTAGATATATTTAGTAGAATAAATTGAACAGTAATTTGGAATAAAGAAGAATTTAAAATTTTTGAGGAAAATATAATTATAATAAAGGACTATTCAAATTTATGGTTTTAAAAATTGTAAATTTAAGAAAATGGGATAATAAGATAATGAATTTAAAAATAGTTGAGATTGATTTTAGTGAAATCAAATGGATTAAATCAATTATTAAATATCAATTAAATTAAATTTGAATTTATATGGTTTAAATTAACTGTTATTTTGTATTTCAAATCTGTTTTCTTTCTGGTTGTTTCTATTCTCCTACCTCATTCCTTTTCGGGGACGAAAAGTTTTGAGTGGGGGAGAGTGTAACGACCCGTAAATTTCAACTGTTTTAATAACGTAACTAGTTGAAATTTTGTGAAATTTTAAACGATAAAATTTTGAAATAAAAATTTGATATTTGGAATGCGTCTAGTTAAACATAGCAACTGGTAAATTTTCGTCCGAAAATATGAAAGTTTATTTCGCGCGTAAATTCACTTCAATTTAATCAGATAAAAAGCGTTGAAAATAAAATGTTTTCGAAACCTATATATTTTACATAGAAAAATTCTAAACCATCTTCTGAGCAAGATGTCAGTTTGTCGTTTTTCCAAATTCAGATATCTTTGGCTCCGTCGATCTTATTTTCGACGAAATAGCAGCATTTTGGTACCGATATCGATTTTTGATCGGATGATCGTACCAATGACATCTGTATACCGTTTTGATTGTCTTGTCGTGCTGATCTCCACGGTATCTTCATTCGTGTATTTCGAAGTCGAAACACGATCGAATCAGTGCATCAATCGGTTGTACTGGTTCCGTATTTTGAGTTTTGATTTTCTTGTGTCTTTTGGTTTGTCTATCAGAATACAAATAACCTCTAACCTTTTTCAATTCCAAGAATTTAACTTACCAGACCCTTGCTATTTCCACCTTTTCACTTTGCGTTGGTTCAGTTTCCATTTCATTCTAGCTTTGTATAAAAAAAAGAAATTTACTTTATTTCGCTTTAAACTGTTCATCATTTTTCTCGTATGCATTTTTCCATATTCCCAGATTCCTTTCATTGCCGAGAAATCCACAGCCCCACGATGCTAACACCATCTCCACATCGGCACTCGGCAACACCGCCTCCACCACCGGCCCATCCCATCGCCGACCCTAGCCTGTCTCCGTGCTACCTCTTTCCCTCGGCAGCATGTACAGCCTCCCTCCTTCCCCAGAGCTACAGCCATCTTTCCCCACGCCCAGATCTTCCTCGTAACGCATGACAGCAGCAACACCTCCTCCAACCCGAGTTCCTTCCTTCACTGCTGAGCCCGAACCACCCTTCTGTTGCGTACGTACATTCATATGTTTATTTATAGCAGTGATATAGTATAACTATAAGTATGTTTAAGTGGTTGTTATATATATAGTATAAACTTTTATATGTTGTTTGAGTAGTCCACTGTATTCATATAATACTTGTTATATATATACAAAACTTTGGGTTGCTTGGTGATTTTATAAAGTATACATATATTTTTATATAACAACACCTTTCGTATGTTTTGGTAAATCTGATATATTTACCTATCTCTAAGGTATACTTTCTATTAAGTATAATATTCCATGGTAGATATATATATATTGTAAGTAGTTGTATGTATATGTAGTTACCTGTATATTTTGTTTTGGATCTGCACGTATAAGTATAGTTTTGAAATAACATGTTTATGAACTTTATGACTTATATAATTAAGCCTTATCTATAATATTTTTAAATTTTATATATTTTATTTATTATCGTAAATAAATAATGTGATGTGCCGGTCCTATATAGATTGGTCGCAGTTTTTTGTTATAATGGTTAGTTGTATATTATGGTATTTATAAATTTTTGATAAGAAAAATATATGTTGGTTATATATATTGGGTATGAAGGTTGAATATTGGTTTGTTTATATATTTTACTGCAAATGAAGTAGCATATCTACTTATTGTTTATATTATTCTATGTTTTAATATAAAAGTTATAAGTACCTTGATAGACATATTAGTTTTGTGCATCTGTTATATATACAAGTACTACCTTAGATTTCAAAACATTAAATTTGAATATGATAAGTTATATTACAGGCTACAGGTTGTACAACTTGTTTAAAATATATATTAGAGATATTTGACTATATACATATATAGTACATCATTTGTGTGCATTTAGTTGGTATATATTTGTAACTTTCAAATGGATTTGCTTAAGTGTTCACATATATGATTTTCATATCTTAGATATAGATAAGTTTTAGCCTGCGATTTATATATATATATATAACTTATAGTTTACATTTGAAAACTTATAAAAGAATAAGACAGTAAAAGAATCTTATGATTTGTTATATATTTTCAGTCATTCCTTTGTATATATATGTTAGTGATATTTTAAAATATATATAGATAATTATATAAAGCCTGTTCTGTTTTTAAAGATTTTTATTTGTGAGTTGTTATACATATTAGTTACTTGGGTAGTAGTGCATATATATGGTGATAATTTCGTGTTTTCTCTATATATAGTTTTCATATATATAATTTAGCTTGTTTATATATATCGCATAACATTGGTCTTTAAATTATAATATACAAGGACATATATAAGTTTCATAGTTATACTTATGGATGGTCTGTGAATTTGTCTTATACGACATAGTGGGTATATACATAAACTTAGGTCTGCATATATTTTTGATTGTGTATATTCATGGTTTTGACACACATAAAAACGGTTATAGTTGGATCTCATATAACTGGGTATAGGTTGTATATATGTAAGTCTGCACATATATATCTAGTTGTTTTACTGTTGCATGCATATGTAAGTTTTCGACCTGTTCATTTTGTCATTTTATTTTCAGTTTTACAGTTATATAAAAATAATAATAATAATAAAATATAAGTATTTTGATTATTTATGTATAATGATATAATTTACATTTTGTTTTAATTTTTGTCAAACTGATTTTTGATCGTTTCACTGATTCCTCATTTTCAGCTCGTTTGTTGAATTCGTGCCAATCTGCTTTGCTCTAAAATTCGTGCTTGGATTCGTAACTCGACTCCAGCCTAGTTCATCGCTCTCGAAACCTCGAAAGGTGATCACTCACTCACGATTAACGTTCTTTTATTTATTAAATTTGATTTCAATTGAAACGACAATTGAAATATGCTGCTATTAGTTAATTACACTGTTATATATGCTATTAACTGTATCAGTTCACCTGTGACATCTGACACCATTATCTGTTAATTATTTATGCGATGATAATACAGTTTGGCTGATAATTTATTGATTGTGATGTTTATATTGGACGTTAAATTTTTAATGATGTAAGTGAATAATTTGAAATTGAAATTGACGTAGGATAGTTAGATTTGATATATGTGTAAAATTTGATTAAATGACATTTGTATAATATGACCCATTTAACTGTCAAAATTTATTGACACGTAGGATTTGTTTAATTACATTTTGGACCACTGAACGTATGTTGTTAAATTGATGATGTATGAAATTGTAATAGATGACAAGTGAAAAACCGTAATGTAATAATCTTTAATCTACATGAAATGATAGTGTAGATTCTAGAAATAATTATATTAATTCGTACAAATAACAATGCGAATTAATACAGTTATTTCAGGATTATTTGAATTGATTATTGGATTGATATTGATTGTTGTTATTGCTTGTTTATTTACTTTGACACCATCCCAGTTATCACACTGCAAGTTCCCTTTGCTATGCTTTGATTTTGAATTGAATTGGAATCGGGTTGAAATGATAAATACCCAAATTGAACTTTGACCTAGTATAGAGAATTAAATAAAACCCGATTGGTCAATAATTTGATAAAAAAATAAAATGAAGATTTTATTTGAATAAATAATATGGTTTTGAAATGAAGTTGAAATTTGAATTTTAATGAAAGGAAAATGTTAATATTTAATAATCTGAAACAAAATGTTAACAATGAAATTGATGGAAGAATGTTGTTTAATTTGAGAAATAATTGTAATTAAGTTTGAAATTGTTAAACTTTGAAATGATTTAATAATCAAGTTTGAAATTATAATTAAGTTTGAAATTGTAATTAAGTTTGAAATTGTAAATTATAATTAAGTTTGAAATTGTAATTAAGTTTGAAATTGTTAAACTTTGAAATGATTTAATAATCAAGTTTGAAATTATAATTAAGTTTGAAATTGTAATTAAGTTTGAAATTGTTAAACTTTGAAATGATTTAATAATCAAGTTTGAATTTATAATTAAGTTTGAAATTATTAAACTTTGGAATTAATTAATAATTAAGTTTTGAATTATTTAATAATTAAATAAGATTGAATTATTTAATGATTAAATTGATTTGGATTCTTTAATAAGAGAAATTGAATTTTTGAATAAGTGAATTTTACTTCGTAATAACTGAAATTGAGTTTCTTTATTAATTAAGTTTTGGAAAATTATTTAAGTAAGTAAATAAGTGAAATGGAATTTCTTTAACAAGAAATGAAAATGTGATATCTTTGGAATTAATGTAAGACTTGTAATTGGAAGAATTGATTTGACGAATTTAGTTTAATTCAAAAATTGTAAGTTTTGATTTGATGAAGTTGAACTTAAGAATTGATTTAATGAATTGGAAATTTAATAGAAATTGTTTTGAATGATAAAGTAACTTAACGAATATTGAATGGAATCGATAAATGAGTTTAAATTGATTTGAATGTTAAAAAAAATTTATTTAAATGATTTCGGAATGAAACTTGTATACGAAATGCAATGAATATTTGAATTGTTTTAAATGAAGATTGAAATTGAATTATAAGATTTTGAAAGTGTAATTTGGAAGTTTTGAAACGTAAATTATTGGAAATTGGTTTTGAAAGACAAATGAAATGTTGATTTACGAATTCTAATTGAATTGAAATTGATTTGGTTTTGAAATAAATAAACGACCAATCGGTGAAATAATTTCGAAGGTTATTAAAGAGACCAGAATTCGGTTATGGATATACTCTCTATCTAAACCGAAAACCACTTTAATAACTATACGCGGAGTGATGATCCAGAATGAAGTGGTTGAAATGATGTACGTGTTGACTGAAGAAAGTGAACGATAATGGGTACCCTTGACACTTGTGTCAAATTGGAAATGACTAAAACAGGAGCTGTGCCGGGCCAGTGGAGGATTAGCTACCTCAAGTGGACACACTTCTTCGAACTATTTATTACTTGTTGTCGATTGGTGCACCCTTGATTTTGGGATTGTTGTTTCACGGTGTTGCGGGCGCTGCGGCGTTGCGTTCTCACCAGTCCGGATCAGGCGAACGGTAGTATCACTACCTTGGGTATTGCCTCATGTGCCTTGTCATACTTGTATTCCATTTATACGCGACCACTACGATTTTGATTTGTACCTTTAGTATATGGATTGCCCTCTGGTGACTTCCGGTTTTGGGGAAACTACGGTCTTGTATATGCTTTTGGGAATAAAAATGTGTTAAGGGTGGAATGGGCCATGACTTAACGCTATTTTGATATCTTTTTATATTACTGATAGACATTATCTACTTATCGTACACTACTACATAGTAGATAGTTTAACGGATCCTTAAAGGATGGTTATTCCAAACATCCTTTGAGTTACTTGTATTTCAAATTGCTATTTCACTTGAGTTGGATTTATTAATATAAGAATGTTAATCCTGACTCGAGTGTTTTGTGTTTTGCTTTACGCTCGGGTCAGACTGAGTATACCAGTATTCGAGACTCACCTTTGGAGTTGGAGCTTTGCTTGAAGATCCAGCCATCTATTCTGCTTTCAGTATTTGATGATTCCAGAGATGTATTTTGATTTGTATCTGATGTATCGTATTACTCTTCTGTTGTAAACTCTGATGTATTTTATATATTCATATAGTAGCTTCATGAACTACTATCTCTTTTATTTCCGTTGCAATTATTACTCCGTGTCTGTGATCTGTGATTATTTTATTTACTGTATATGTTCAGTTTTGCCAAATTTAAATTAACAACGCGGTATTTTGAGCAATTCAATTCCGGCATGAGTGTCTACCTATTCACTTATAATGGATGCGAATGGCGCAAAATTCTGGGTCGTTACAATCAGTCTCTTAAACCAGTGTGATAAAACTAAAGTCAAGTGAATTATTTAATGTTATAAAACCTTTTGAAATATAGGTATCTCATAAGACCACGTTGCACATAAACACGGATGGGTTTTTACCTTACGATAACCAAACCATTTTATAGGAGATTTTAATGATATTATAATAATGTCTAGGGTTGAATATATATATATATATATATATATATATATATAAAGTAGCTATGTTGTGCGTGAGTGTACAACACAGTAGTAATATCTATATAAATCAAATTGCTAAGGCACGTTCGCTAATTGTGTAGGATTCCACGGAGAATCCTGCATTGCTATGAGGTGGATCTCCTGCACAAGGATCAGGGCTATCCTTTCATGCAGCATACATCTCTAGTGATGTACCATAAAGCTAACACAACTGGGTCATCATCCAACACTCTCGTGAATAATGTGTATACAAAGTACCACCAACTTCAGCCCAACAATCGAAAGCATTCTCTAGATAATGGAGTTGACGTACCCCAATGGGTCAGCTAAACCCTAAATTGTGCCTCCCTCTCTAGTTTTTGTCAATACCGGTGATGATCCTACGTTCTGCATTTTCTCATGAGTTTCCATCGAAACTCGATCACATAGTGAATCACATATCGATTCCCAGACCTCCACGGGTCCCGAAACCACACATGGATTCCACCATTTAAGATAGAGCTCAAGGCTCCTCCATAGAACACGTATATGGTTCTTGGAGTGGTTACAGTACGAGTCATCTCTTATAAGTACAATCCCCCGCTTACCAGATGCCCATAAACTAATCGACGATTTTCCAGAATGCTCGGTACCAGTTCTTTTGGCAATAAATAGACATACATAAAAGCGAAGATCGCCTCCCAACCATTTAAGTGGATGGATTTCCTTATCATTGTCCTAGAAGAGCCAACGGGTTTATATGTACAGTATAGCATCACCAAAGAAAATTGTACCATATAATTCTCATGTTTCTTCTAGATATTTCCAGAGTTAAAACCCTTCTGTGTTAAGTAGGGAATATTTCTGTAACGACCCAGAATTTTGAACGAATTAAATTGAAAATATTTAATTAATTTTAAATATTTGAACGATGATTTAATTTGAATCCCGAATATAATTCAGAATTTGGCGATTAAATTTTATAATTTAATCTATTGAAACTGGATAAAAATTTGAATCTTTAATTTTAAGCCGAAGAAAAATATTTTTTAAAAGCTTTTAAAATTCATATTGATAACACTGGAGATAATAGAAGTTTCAGAATGTAATTTCAAACTGTTTTGTTTAGATTTGAAATTTATATCGTTCGATCGATATTTAAAAATAGTCATTTTCCAAACAGTCTCGGAATTCGACGAAACCAGTTTCATTTGATCCGTGACGTTGAATTATTTTCAGATTTCAATTTTCGTATTTTTTGGATCTAATATGTAACCATACGGAGGATAAACGCGTTAAGCTCAACCGAATTCAAATAAAAAAAAATGTTAATTTTAAATTAAAACTGGTCAATGTCAATACACGTTTTCCCCCTTAAACCACGCCTAAATTTTTGCCAGGAATCACGAACGAAATCGTGGAGGCATGCTTCGTTCCATTTTAAAAGACAATCTCGTTCTCCCTCTTCAAAAATCTCGTTCGCGAAATTAAAATAAAAATGGCCGCAAGAAAATGCGTACTCCCCTCCTCTTCAATTCAAATAAAACCGTGCCCTCTTCTAATATCACAGCTCTGAAATCGAACGAATTAATTCAAATGAGAGAGAAAGGGGCATCTCGTTCGCGTGCGAATTTGAATTCGCGAATTCCCAGTCTGGTCGCGTTTAGTTTATCGAGCGATGGGGGATCGTGAGGCGATTCGTCGCGAGTTCGAGCATGGATCGCGATGGTGGCAGACTCGAGGCCACGGCGACGAGGCGGCTGGGCATGAGGTCGTGATTCGTTCGCGACCAAGTGAGTGGGAGGCGAAGTCGAATTCGATGAATTAGGATTTCACGAGCATCTCGAGACCCATGGCGATTGGATTGCGGCGTCGAAGTTATGGGTTTCGCGACTGGGAGGCGATGAGGGTGGAACAGCTAGGGTTGCAGGCGAAGTCAAGATTTGATGGGGATGTGCGCGCAAGAGGGGGAAGTCGCTGCTGTGACGTAGGGATTGGTTTCGGCGACGTCGCGGTGATCTGGAGCAGGCGAAGTAGGTCGCGATGGCAGGTAGCAGTTTCAATTGTCTTCAATTTATATATTTATATATATATGTATGAAATTGAACAAAGCAGAAAATAATCTGTAACAGTTAAGAAAATATCTGTTTTAATTTAAAAATAATAAGTAATTATATTAGCAGAAGATATAAAGTTAAAACAGAAATTTTCATTTCAGAAAATATGTATATAGTTTTAAAAACAGAAAGTATTTTGTATAAAATGAAGTTGAGAATAAGAATATATAGACATAACATTATTTGAAAATTACAGTAAAGTTTATATAGATTAAAAAGTATTAACAGTGAAATTAATTTCTATTTTATAATAAATACTATTACGATTTTACAGTAGAGATAGACAGGAAAATAATTAATTTAAACAGCTAGATTTTTATTAAGTATGTATACATAAGCAGTTTTCAAATTTTATATATATAATATCATTGGAAAGTTTTATATAAAGGTAATCTGTTAAAGGAGAAATTAGTTTTAAATTTAATTTCTTGTTAAATAATTCTATTAAAAAGGAAATTTAATAATTTATTAATTCAATCTATCAAAATGGAAATTGAACTGTTCGATTTGATTCGAAAATTAATAGAATTTTATAATTATTTATACAAGGTCAAATAAGTCAAGAAAACAAGTCGGATTGGAAACGGATTGCTATTAAAAGCTAAGGTGAGATTTTCTCACTCGAAGGAAATTTTGATTTGCAGTTATTGATTGATTTTGTTTGAATGTGCTATTAGATATGATAGGATATATCTATATATATAGCAGTATATACATATTGGCATATGTATATATTGGATTGATTGATTTCCCGCCTCGTATAGCGGATGAGACCCTATTGCGCCGTTAGTAAGCGGATTTATAAAAACCCATATACCGCGATAATTCCGTACTGGAGCGGAATTGGTATTGTGCTAACGTCTGTGGATGCAGGGAAACAGGTTGGAGGGATCCAACTGGATTCCTCACCAGTAGTTATTTATTTACAGATACTGTGATGTATTCTGTTATCATATGTTGAGATATGATATTGACTGTTGTGATGGACTAATTGATGCGTTGCATCATTGGATTCAAAATTTTGAAGTTTAAAAATAACGATCTTTAACTTTAAAAGAGATTTTTAAAAGTGATTATTTGAAAGTATACGTTTTATTTGAATTTTTGAATTGATTTACTTTAAATAAATAAATGTTATAAATTTAAAGTTATGGGAATTATAATGTTTGTAAATTATAACCGAAAGATAAAATTTCTTTTGACATAAATGGTTAAGTCATAAATAAAAAGATTTGAATTGAGATTTTTGAATTATTAAAACGATGTATATAAAAGATGTATAAAATTTGATTTTTATAAATATAAAATATTGGGATTATAAAACGAGTTTTAATAAGTGTTAAAAAAAATGAAGAATAAAGGGATGGTATAAGTGAACGAAATTTTATATTTATAAATTATGAAGTTACAAAATAAATAGATTTTTGTAAAACAAAAGACTTATGAGTGATTTACTTATAAATCGGGTTTCGACATTTTAATTAAGAGTTGTGAATAAGTATGAATGGTTTATAGATGAGATTTAAAAAAAAATATATATTTTATAAATCCAAACAATGGAATTTTAAACGTAGTTCGGTGGTTGTTAAAAAATAAGATTTTAAATGAAATCTTATAAGGAATAAGATTTAAAATTTGTGAAGCCTTAAAGGAACGAATGTTATAAATCCATGAAGTATAAGTACTTAACCTCAAATATGGACTTTTGGTATATAAAGTTGAGTTATAAAATGAATTGAATTATAAAGAAGATTTATAAATCAAAGTTGTTAGAAAATGGAAATAGAATTTATAAACGTGTTTTATAAATTCGAAATAGATTGAATTTGATAAAGTAAATATAGGAGATTATTAAAGAAGATATATTCGCGATTTTGGATAGCGAATTATCTTTGAAATAAATGTGTAGAAATGATTGAAATTGGGTTAAGTGAATTATATTCACGATTTTGGGACAGTGAATATATTGTTAAGGAAAATGGACTTATTTTCGAAGAAGGGATATTAAAAATGAAGTTAAACATTTTAAAGATGTTTAAAATGTATTAAGAATTGAAAACATAGATTTCGACAGTTCTTGTTGAAATAGACGTTTTCGAGAAATTTAAGGAAATGGTGGACTATAACACTGTTGTTATAGTAAATGATTTCCAAAAGGAAATGTTTTATGTAGTATTGGGATTTATATATCTATCTTAATTCCGAATCCCTATACTAGTGATTTCGAGTCATCGTAACGATGTTTTACGTAACATTCGTTTTGACTCAAATAGGTGTTAAAAGAATGATTTCCTTAAAGAATGAATATATACTTAATTTGATTTAAATATATCGAATATTTTCAAGTGTTGAAAATGAATAGATTTGGGAAACACTTATTTTTAAATAAGTATGGAAATGCTTTTCCAAATGAAATGAACGTTTTGAGAATTTATCTTTGTAAAAGATAAATTGAAATTGAATATTGAAAATCGATTTGAAAATCGTATATCAGAAGATATTTTGAAATATAAATTCAATATGGAATTTATAAAGAAATGGAATTCGTTTTAAAAATAAACGTTGATTTATTTTTGAAGTGTGGAAAATTATATATCTAGTAAGATATTTTTGAAGAATAAATAATTTGGGAAAATTATTTGGAATCTGATGATGTCGCGCATCTTTATTGATAGTTAAATAACCGACTATCGATAATTACCTTAAATAGGTATTTGTTGTGAATTTGATGAATTTGAATGCCACACTTATTTTTGAATAATCGCTCACTATTCGGGTTAGCCGGGAAAGGACCATGGGGTCGTATAACCCATTCCGAATATGTGATACGTCGTTATGAATTGCATTTGAAGACCGGTGTTGAAGACCGGATATTTTTGAAAACGGAAGGATTACCGTCGAGTTACTCTACATCGGCTGATCTCCGATTTAGAGGTTTTATCACCCTTAGTGACGGGAAGTCCTGACGTGATTGAAAATTATCCGGATATGCAAGGGCTTCGTGAGAAGTGCCTTCGGTTCTGTTCGATCCCGGAACAAACTTGTATGGATTGTGTGTCTGACGTTACAATTTGAGATATAAAGCTGATTTCTTTCAAATACATTTCTGTTGGTGGCGGAGAATTTATTCTTTTAGCTTAACACCCTTCTCTGAGACGTACGAGCTCAGAGGTTATGTAGTTGAAATTTATCAGCGATATATCCCAATTTGGTAACATGGCATACTGAGTGTTGCTGTGAAATGGTCAGTGTTTGATCATTTGTGATATGATCATTTGTTTGATCTTATATCTTTGTGATCATAGGTTGATCATTTTGTTTGACCCGAAGCAGGGCTTTTTGTAGAAAGCGTAGCTTTGTGGACGAGACTTCGTCGAGCCTCACACCCCGGAAATGGTCGAAACAGGACGAATGCAGCAAGGTTCTAGGGAGTAGCGCCCCTTAGTGTATGTCATTCCTTCTGGATAAAGGTGGTATCATGGTATGGAGCCCAGATACTTAACCTCTGTGGTTACTGCATTATTTTTTCTATGTGGTTTGTTGGAATCGGGGATCCTCGGGAAGATCGGTGACAATCGGGGGATGGCATACGCGTGTCAGTAGTTACCTATTTTTTGCAGAGGTAACCCGGCCTTGTGTTGGCAGAGATCCGGTTAGGTTCTCGGGTCGTCTATTCCAGGGACGTACCCATCGTGGATAGGAAGTTCCTTAGCCTGACCATTTGTTGGAAATCCAAAGAAACAATACGAGCCTTGTACGGTTTTAGTTGTAGAACCTGCCATCTAATATGGCAGCTATAGCAAGCATACTATAATGGTACCTATGCTGGCTAAGATTAATATTCTACTTTCGAAATGTTTTCTACACTATGCACTAATAATAATATCAAAAAGAATTTGATTTTTTTGCGTAGTAAGCATCTTTGACTATCATAAGAAGAAATCTCCTCCAAGTCTGCGTTTGCATTGTGTGTGTGGCGGGAGGTCTTATGGTAGTTTCATTTTCCAAAAACATTGCGAATTGACATTAAAAATTTTCCTGTTGTTATTTTAAAGAATAACTGTTTTACGATCTCACACCAGTCACCATGACTGACTCGGAGTTTATTGTTTCCCTTCTAAACTCTGGGTGCCCACCAATTTCCACACGGGCAGCCTAGAGTTATATTATCAGGATATTCTGGATATTCTGGAGCTTTGGAGATAAGCTGGATGACGAGACGTAGTATTTGTATCTAATAGTATTTATTCCGCTGTGTATTCTGTATGAGGACAAGTTATATAACTGTCCATTGTTGTACTGAGTTGTATATTGACTCTGATGATTGATGTATGTATAAACTGATATAGTTCTTTGTTTTAAAAGGCTAGTGATTATCTATTATATATTGTTCCGCTGCGATGTGTAAGATTCTGATATTGTTTCTGTTTCTGCTCTTGTTCTGTTGTTCTTCTTTCTTTTTCTTCTATCTTCTTCTTCTGCCTTTTTCTTCTTTCTAAAACCCTCACTATTGGAGTTTCCGGCGTTCGATTTCTCAGCAGTCGATAAAGTGAGTATCGATGTCGAATTTTCGAAAGTCGAAAATTTCAGGATGTGACAAAGTGGTGTCAGAGCATATGGTTAAGCGACAACCCTGCTCTGTTGGGTGTTACTCATTAGAGATAGAGTCAGTAGTACTCTAGAATGAGTTTGAGTGTAATAATAGATACGAGCGCGTATTTGTTAGTGAATATAAAGTTGTTTTGTATTGTGATGATTGGTTTATTGAGTGGTATATGGATTCTGGTCGGTATTGTCCGTACAACTCTATCGATAGGGATCTCTAAACACTTATATAGAACAATTCGGCATAGTATTGTTTTAAATAGGGTAAATAAAATAATTTTGCCTAAAACTATTTTTGTATATAAAAGAAATGATTTTCTATAAAGTACTATAGTATTTGGATGCATGGATGTTAGGAAGTAATAATGGTGAATTATCATCATTCAAATTGAATAAGAAATTGAAATTGTAACTCCAAAGTTAAGAAATGAATTCACATACAAATGAAATTTGAGAATATAAATTATAAATGTGAATTGTAATTTAAAACGGAATTCCAGAGAAGTTTTTGGAAATGTTTGAAAAGAATTTGAAAATTTTGGAGGTTTGAAAGTTTAAATCTTTTTGATTTGAAAATGGATTTCGAAGGTTTTGAAAAGTATTTTGGAAGAGATGAGAGCTCTAAACTCTTTTCGGTCGCTGGAAAATAACTTCGATGATGACCGCGGCATCATTGGTGTTCATTTTCGGGTTTCCAAAAGAGGAATTGCTGTCAAAATTATTTTAAATTGGAGTTGTTTGGAAAATTTGGTTTTGTTTTGGAAATTCAAAGGATGAATTGAATTGTTTCAAAAAAAATGGTTTTGAAAGATTGAAAAGACTTGGAATATTATGAAATTGATAACTTATAAAATATTGAGATCTGATTGGAATGAAATTCAAATTATAAATGAATTTATAACTTGGAATAGAATTCAAGAAGGCAATTGAAAATTTAAAATTCATTAATGAAATGATACTGTAAATTTGAATGTACAAATGATTGTATAAATCAGAATGTAAATAAGTTGATAACTTATAAAACATGTGAAATTTGATTGGAATGAGAGATTCAAATTTAAAATGAAAGAATTTGTGAACGAATAAATAAATTTGCAATTGTAAGTGCAAGAAAATGAAATTGAAGGTTAAAATTCATTTTGAATTTGTAAGTAAGTGAGACTGAATTGAATTTGATTTGTAATAAACAAAGCGAAGTATTGAAATAAGAAAAATTAGTAAGCGAAACTAAGTGAAAGAAAAAAAAATAGTGATATGAATCAGCTATAATTGAAAGATAAAATTCAATATTTCAGAATAGAAGTTAAATAGAATTCAAATTGAATTGAACTTTTGAATTGAACTCAAATGAAAATTGAAATGCAAAATTGAATGATAATTGAATATGTAACTTCAGTAGCGAATTTAAAGAGGATATAAGAAGTATATATTGAAAAATTGTAATCGAATTTGCAAAATGATTGAATGCTGTAACTAGATATAATGGCTAGTAGGATATACAGGTGTATAAAGGGATTGGATAATTTATTTCATAGATAATTTGAATTGCTCGAAAAAGGTACGTATTTGAGTTTTAATATGAGTTTTTGATGATTTCTCTCTAGCCACTTGGCTTTTTCTTTTTCTTTTTGAAATCTGAGAGTCCGTAGGGACGTTTTGTAGTCGTACCGTATTAGCCACGCAAAGGAGACGCTGGCGAAATTTTTCGAAAATTTCGAGTGTTAGAAAAAATTTTGAGAAAATTTTGAAGTTAAAATTTGAATTTAAACTCGAATTTGAATTTAGAAGTTAAACAATGTTGTTTTGAAACTTATAACTGAAGTTGGAAAGTTAGATGTATTGATAACGAATCTTTAGTAGGAAGATTTGTTTTGATAAGTTGTTAAAACTATTTAGATGTTGAAAATAGTAGACGAGTTAAGGACATTTTTTCCTAACTTGTAATTTCGAGGACGAAATTCTTTTAAGGAGGGAAGTCTGTAACGACCCAGAATTTTGAACGAATTAAATTGAAAATATTTAATTAATTTTAAATATTTGAACGATGATTTAATTTGAATCCCGAATATAATTCAGAATTTGGCGATTAAATTTTATAATTTAATCTATTGAAACTGGATAAAAATTTGAATCTTTAATTTTAAGCCGAAGAAAAATATTTTTTAAAAGCTTTTAAAATTCATATTGATAACACTGGAGATAATAGAAGTTTCAGAATGTAATTTCAAACTGTTTTGTTCAGATTTGAAATTTATATCGTTCGATCGATATTTAAAAATAGTCATTTTCCAAACAGTCTCGGAATTCGACGAAACCAGTTTCATTTGATCCGTGACGTTGAATTATTTTCAGATTTCAATTTTCGTATTTTTCGGATCTAATACGTAACCGTACGGAGGATAAACGCGTTAAGCTCAACCGAATTCAAATAAAAAAAAATGTTAATTTTAAATTAAAACTGGTCAATGTCAATACACGTTTTCCCCCCTTAAACCACGCCTAAATTTTTGCCAGGAATCACGAACGAAATCGTGGAGGCATGCTTCGTTCCATTTTAAAAGACAATCTCGTTCTCCCTCTTCAAAAATCTCGTTCGCGAAATTAAAATAAAAATGGCCGCAAGAAAATGCGTACTCCCCTCCTCTTCAATTCAAATAAAACCGTGCCCTCTTCTAATATCACAGCTCTGAAATCGAACGAATTAATTCAAATGAGAGAGAAAGGGGCATCTCGTTCGCGTGCGAATTTGAATTCGCGAATTCCCAGTCTGGTCGCGTTTAGTTTATCGAGCGATGGGGGATCGTGAGGCGATTCGTCGCGAGTTCGAGCATGGATCGCGATGGTGGCAGACTCGAGGCCATGGCGACGAGGCGGCTGGGCATGAGGTCGTGATTCGTTCGCGACCAAGTGAGTGGGAGGCGAAGTCGAATTCGATGAATTAGGATTTCGCGAGCATCTCGAGACCCATGGCGATTGGATTGCGGCGTCGAAGTTATGGGTTTCGCGACTGGGAGGCGATGAGGGTGGAACAGCTAGGGTTGCAGGCGAAGTCAAGATTTGATGGGGATGTGCGCGCAAGAGAGGGAAGTCGCTGCTGTGACGTAGGGATTGGTTTCGGCGACGTCGCGGTGATCTGGAGCAGGCGAAGTAGGTCGCGATGACAGGTAGCAGTTTCAATTGTCTTCAATTTATATATTTATATATATATGTATGAAATTGAACAAAGCAGAAAATAATCTGTAACAGTTAAGAAAATATCTGTTTTAATTTAAAAATAATAAGTAATTATATTAGCAGAAGATATAAAGTTAAAACAGAAATTTTCATTTCAGAAAATATGTATATAGTTTTAAAAACAGAAAGTATTTTGTATAAAATGAAGTTGAGAATAAGAATATATAGACATAACATTATTTGAAAATTACAGTAAAGTTTATATAGATTAAAAAGTATTAACAGTGAAATTAATTTCTATTTTATAATAAATACTATTACGATTTTACAGTAGAGATAGACAGGAAAATAATTAATTTAAACAGCTAGATTTTTATTAAGTATGTATACATAAGCAGTTTTCAAATTTTATATATATAATATCATTGGAAAGTTTTATATAAAGGTAATCTGTTAAAGGAGAAATTAGTTTTAAATTTAATTTCTTGTTAAATAATTCTATTAAAAAGGAAATTTAATAATTTATTAATTCAATCTATCAAAATGGAAATTGAACTGTTCGATTTGATTCGAAAATTAATAGAATTTTATAATTATTTATACAAGGTCAAATAAGTCAAGAAAACAAGTCGGATTGGAAACGGATTGCTATTAAAAGCTAAGGTGAGATTTTCTCACTCGAAGGAAATTTTGATTTGCAGTTATTGATTGATTTTGTTTGAATGTGCTATTAGATATGATAGGATATATCTATATATATAGCAGTATATACATATTGGCATATGTATATATTGGATTGATTGATTTCCCGCCTCGTATAGCGGATGAGACCCTATTGCGCCGTTAGTAAGCGGATTTATAAAAACCCATATACCGCGATAATTCCGTACTGGAGCGGAATTGGTATTGTGCTAACGTCTGTGGATGCAGGGAAACAGGTTGGAGGGATCCAACTGGATTCCTCACCAGTAGTTATTTATTTACAGATACTGTGATGTATTCTGTTATCATATGTTGAGATATGATATTGACTGTTGTGATGGACTAATTGATGCGTTGCATCATTGGATTCAAAATTTTGAAGTTTAAAAATAACGATCTTTAACTTTAAAAGTGATTATTTGAAAGTATACGTTTTATTTGAATTTTTGAATTGATTTACTTTAAATAAATAAATGTTATAAATTTAAAGTTATGGGAATTATAATGTTTGTAAATTATAACCGAAAGATAAAATTTCTTTTGACATAAATGGTTAAGTCATAAATAAAAAGATTTGAATTGAGATTTTTGAATTATTAAAACGATGTATATAAAAGATGTATAAAATTTGATTTTTATAAATATAAAATATTGGGATTATAAAACAAGTTTTAATAAGTGTTAGAAAAAATGAAGAATAAAGGGATGGTATAAGTGAACGAAATTTTATATTTATAAATTATGAAGTTACAAAATAAATAGATTTTTGTAAAACAAAAGACTTATGAGTGATTTACTTATAAATCGGGTTTCGACATTTTAATTAAGAGTTGTGAATAAGTATGAATGGTTTATAGACGAGATTTAAAAAAAAAATATTTTATAAATCCAAACAATGGAATTTTAAACGTAGTTCGGTGGTTGTTAAAAAATAAGATTTTAAATGAAATCTTATAAGGAATAAGATTTAAAATTTGTGAAGCCTTAAAGGAACGAATGTTATAAATCCATGAAGTATAAGTACTTAACCTCAAATATGGACTTTTGGTATATAAAGTTGAGTTATAAAATGAATTGAATTATAAAGAAGATTTATAAATCAAAGTTGTTAGAAAATGGAAATAGAATTTATAAACGTGTTTTATAAATTCGAAATAGATTGAATTTGATAAAGTAAATATAGGAGATTATTAAAGAAGATATATTCGCGATTTTGGATAGCGAATTATCTTTGAAATAAATGTGTAGAAATGATTGAAATTGGGTTAAGTGAATTATATTCACGATTTTGGGACAGTGAATATATTGTTAAGGAAAATGGACTTATTTTCGAAGAAGGGATATTAAAAATGAAGTTAAACATTTTAAAGATGTTTAAAATGTATTAAGAATTGAAAACATAGATTTCGACAGTTCTTGTTGAAATAGACGTTTTCGAGAAATTTAAGGAAATGGTGGACTATAACACTGTTGTTATAGTAAATGATTTCCAAAAGGAAATGTTTTATGTAGTATTGGGATTTATATATCTATCTTAATTCTGAATCCCTATACTAGTGATTTCGAGTCGTCGTAACGATGTTTTACGTAACATTCGTTTTGACTCAAATAGGTGTTAAAAGAATGATTTCCTTAAAGAATGAATATATACTTAATTTGATTTAAGTATATCGAATATTTTCAAGTGTTGAAAATGAATAGATTTGGGAAACACTTATTTTTAAATAAGTATGGAAATGCTTTTCCAAATGAAATGAACGTTTTGAGAATTTATCTTTGTAAAAGATAAATTGAAATTGAATATTGAAAATCGATTTGAAAATCGTATATCAGAAGATATTTTGAAATATAAATTCAATATGGAATTTATAAAGAAATGGAATTCGTTTTAAAAATAAACGTTGATTTATTTTTGAAGTGTGGAAAATTATATATCTAGTAAGATATTTTTGAAGAATAAATAATTTGGGAAAATTATTTGGAATCTGATGATGTCGCGCATCTTTATTGATAGTTAAATAACCGACTATCGATAATTACCTTAAATAGGTATTTGTTGTGAATTTGATGAATTTGAATGCCACACTTATTTTTGAATAATCGCTCACTATTCGGGTTAGCCGGGAAAGGACCATGGGGTCGTATAACCCATTCCGAATATGTGATACGTCGTTATGAATTGCATTTGAAGACCGGTGTTGAAGACCGGATATTTTTGAAAACGGAAGGATTACCGTCGAGTTACTCTACATCGGCTGATCTCCGATTTAGAGGTTTTATCACCCTTAGTGACGGGAAGTTCTGACGTGATTGAAAATTATCCGGATATGCAAGGGCTTCGTGAGAAGTGCCTTCGGTTCTGTTCGATCCCGGAACAGACTTGTATGGATTGTGTGTCTGACGTTACAATTTGAGATATAAAGCTGATTTCTTTCAAATACATTTCTGTTGGTGGCGGAGAATTTATTCTTTTAGCTTAACACCCTTCTCTGAGACGTACGAGCTCAGAGGTTATGTAGTTGAAATTTATCAGCGATATATCCCAATTTGGTAACGTGGCATACTGAGTGTTGCTGTGAAATGGTCAGTGTTTGATCATTTGTGATATGATCATTTGTTTGATCTTATATCTTTGTGATCATAGGTTGATCATTTTGTTTGACCCGAAGCAGGGCTTTTTGTAGAAAGCGTAGCTTTGTGGACGAGACTTCGTCGAGCCTCACACCCCGGAAATGGTCGAAACAGGACGAATGCAGCAAGGTTCTAGGGAGTAGCGCCCCTTAGTGTATGTCATTCCTTCTGGATAAAGGTGGTATCATGGTATGGAGCCCAGATACTTAACCTCTGTGGTTACTGCATTATTTTTTCTATGTGGTTTGTTGGAATCGGGGATCCTCGGGAAGATCGGTGACGATCGGGGGATGGCATACGCGTGTCAGTAGTTACCTATTTTTGCAGAGGTAACCCGGCCTTGTGTTGGCAGAGATCCGGTTAGGTTCTCGGGTCGTCTATTCCAGGGACGTACCCATCGTGGATAGGAAGTTCTTTAGCCTGACCATTTGTTGGAAATCCAAAGAAACAATACGAGCCTTGTACGGTTTTAGTTGTAGAACCTGCCATCTAATATGGCAGCTATAGCAAGCATACTATAATGGTACCTATGCTGGCTAAGATTAATATTCTACTTTCGAAATGTTTTCTACACTATGCACTAATAATAATATCAAAAAGAATTTGATTTTTTTGCGTAGTAAGCATCTTTGACTATCATAAGAAGAAATCTCCTCCAAGTCTGCGTTTGCATTGTGTGTGTGGCGGGAGGTCTTATGGTAGTTTCATTTTCCAAAAACATTGCGAATTGACATTAAAAATTTTCCTGTTGTTATTTTAAAGAATAACTGTTTTACGATCTCACACCAGTCACCATGACTGACTCGGAGTTTATTGTTTCCCTTCTAAACTCTGGGTGCCCACCAATTTCCACACGGGCAGCCTAGAGTTATATTATCAGGATATTCTGGATATTCTGGAGCTTTGGAGATAAGCTGGATGACGAGACGTAGTATTTGTATCTAATAGTATTTATTCCGCTGTGTATTCTGTATGAGGACAAGTTATATAACTGTCCATTGTTGTACTGAGTTGTATATTGACTCTGATGATTGATGTATGTATAAACTGATATAGTTCTTTGTTTTAAAAGGCTAGTGATTATCTATTATATATTGTTCCGCTGCGATGTGTAAGATTCTGATATTGTTTCTGTTTCTGCTCTTGTTCTGTTGTTCTTCTTTCTTTTTCTTCTATCTTCTTCTTCTGCCTTTTTCTTCTTTCTAAAACCCTCACTATTGGAGTTTCCGGCGTTCGATTTCTCGGCAGTCGATAAAGTGAGTATCGATGTCGAATTTTCGAAAGTCGAAAATTTCAGGATGTGACAATTTCTATACCACCAATATTAAGAAGGATTACATAATCAGGTCATGATTTGATAGTCGATTATTTAGCTATCAAATAAAAATGAACAATCAAACATAAGTTTAATTTCATAAGAATTTAAGCATGGTTAAGTCCAAAATCACGATTAAGTCACATAAACGACTTTCAATCCCTTTTTAATTAATTTATCTTTTATTAATGAAAAACCCATTTTATTAGTCAAACTTCTTTATATCTAATAAAACTTCTTTCATTAGTCAACCCTTTATTAATCAATACCCCTTTATTAATTAAAACTCCCTTTATATACTTGTATATATTGTTTAATTTTTCACTTATACCCTTTTCAATACTTAAAAAGTATTCGTATACTTATTCCAATGGTATAAGTATATTCACAAATTACTTAACTAGTTTTATTTACTTTAAAATAAAATTAAAGAGATTAAGATAATTACCACCAAAATATTGTTATAATAAACTCCTTTCCTTTTATAAATCTATCTTTTTATAAAAGATTCCTATACTTTTTATTATCTTTAAAATTCCAATATTAAAAATATGAATATTTTTATAATATTTCTTCCAACTTATAATCTAAGGGTATAAAAACAAAAAACAAATGTTGCTAAAACATTGTTTACTACAAATCAAACCATTTAATTTAATCATTATCTTTAAAACTCTCTTTTAAAGATTTACTTACATTTAAGGGTTAAAGACAAGTGTTGCAAATTGTCACAAAAAATCCAAGCATTTTACACTTTGAAAACATTCCCCTTTTAAATTCCCTCTTTAAAGATTCAATTATATTCAAGGGTTAAAGACAAGTGTTGCTAAAAACAATTGTCACAACAAACCTAAAATCGTTTACTTGTATTTTTCTACTAAATATTCATTAGTAAATATCTAATTATATTTCCATGTATAATTAATAATAAGGGTTAAAAACAAGTGTTGTTAAAGCACCGTTTACAACAACCCCAAAACCATTCCTTATCCTTATAACTAATCTTTAAAATGTTTATTTAAAGATCAAGCATATCTAAAATTTATAAATTTAGATAATACACTTTTAGTTAAATCTTTCCTAAACCATTTATTTAACTTAAGTGTTAGAACCCAAATCACCTTTTTATTATATTGATGGAATATTTAATTTAACACTTAAAACTTATGTGTGTGTTTGTGTATCTTTAAAATACTTATTATGATGTTAAAAATACTTAAAATAATTGATATATGTATACCGATTTATTTATATGGTAAAATATTTAATATTAAGAAAGATTTAAAAAGATAATATAATATAAAACTTCTATTTACTTTAAATAAAATATTTAACTTGTTAACTAAAAACTATATATATATTTAAATACTTTAAAAACTATTATATTATTAGAAATACTATAAAACTATTATATTATTAGAAATACTTTACAAACTATTATATTTTTAGAAATACTGTACAAACTATTATATTATTAGAAATACTTTACAAACTATTATATTATTAAAAATATTTTTAAAACTATTATATTATTAGAAATACTTTAAAAAATAATTAAATTATTATTTAAACATTTATATTAAATATCTTTTAAAAATACTTATTTAAAATCCATAAAACATATTTAATGTGAAAACCCCTTTACGTTTGAAATTCAAAAATAATTTTAAAACACTTTTAAACTTCAAAACTTCTTAATTTAATTTCTTTAAAAAAATATTTACAAAATTATTTTAAAAAGATTTTGTAAGGATATATATAAAGTAAAGATCAATTTTACTTTATTAAACCAAATATTTTCCATCACCACTTGTTATCTAATGGTAATAGCTTCCCAAGTTATCCATTTATGTCCAACACGCTAAAACATGTGTAAACAACCCAATATATATTTAATATATATATATATATATATATTAATCCTAATTTATCCAATTTAAAAGCATGTTTAATTTTAGGGTTTTCAAAGCACGTTTATAACGACCATATCGCTTCAACCATTCATAATATAATTTCCAACATATCATAAAACCCAATATAAGAAAGTAAAATTAGCAATGATTAGGAATCCTGTTTGTCATGCCCCGCAAATCCGTACCTCTTGATTAACCACTAATCTCCATTGATTAACTCAAAATGAACGGAAATACGAACTATGATGGTTTAAGAAAAAGAAGAAGGTAGAAGAAGAAGAAAAGAGTAGAAAAGATAGAAGAAAAAGAACAGAAGAAAAACAACAGAAACAGAAAACAATATCAGAATCTTACACATCGCAGCGGAACAATATATAATAGATAACACTAGTCTTTTAAAACAAAGAACTATATCAGTTTATACATACATCAATCAGAGTCATATACAACAATGGACAGTTATATAACTTGTCCTCATACAGAATACACAGCGGAATAAAATAATATCAGATACAAATACTACGTCTCGTCCTCCAGCTTATCTCCAAAGCTCCAGAATATCCAGAATATCCTAATAACATAACTCTAGGCTGCCCGTGTGGAAATTGGTGGGCACCCAGAGTTTAGAAGGGAAACAATAAACTCCGAGTCAGTCATGGTGACTGGTGTGGGATCGTAAAATAGTTATTTTTCACAAAGAAAATAAAACAAATTCGCAATGCTTTTGGAAAATGAAACTACCATAAGACCTCCCGCCACACACACAATGCAAACGCAGAATTGGAGGAGATTTCTTCTTATGATAGTCAAAGATGCTTACTACGCAAAATCAAATCATTTTTGATATTATTATTAGTGCATAGTGTAGAAAACATTTCGAAAGTATAATATTAATCTTAGCCAGCATAGGCATTCCGCACTTATGCCTACTATAGCTACTATGTTCAATAGCAGGTTACCGCCACATTCCATAGCAGGTAATACAACTAAAACCGTACAAGTCACGTATTGTTTCTTTGGGTTTCCAACAAATGGTCAGGCTAAGGAACTTCCTATTCCATGATGGGTACGTCCCTGGAATAGACGACCCGAGAAATAACCTAACATTACGGTTAGATCTCTGCCAACACAAGGCCGGGTTACCTCTGCAAAAGTAGGTAACTACTGACACGCGTATGTCATCCCCCGATCGTAACCGATCTTCCCGAGGATCCCCGATTTCCAACAACCACAAAGTAATAAATTTGCAGCAACCACATAGGTTAAGTATCTGGGCTACATACCATGATACCACCTCTATCCAGAAGGAATGACATACACTAAGGGGCGCTACTCCCTAGAACCTTGCCGCATCCTTCCTGTTTTGACCATTTCCGGGGTGTGAGGCTCGACGAAGTCTCGTCCACAAAGCTACGCTTTCTACAAAGCCATGCTTCGGGTCAAACAAAATGATCAACCTATGATCACAAAGATATAAGATCAAACAAATGATCATATCGCAAATGATCAAACACTGATCATTTCACAGCAACACTCAGTATGCCACGTTACCAAATTGGGATATATCGCTGATAAATTTCAACTACATAACCTCTGAGCTCGTACGTCTCAGAGAAGGGTGTTAAGCTAAGAGAATAAATTCTCCGCCACCAACAGATATGTATTTGAAAGAAATCAGCTTTATATCTCAAATTGTAACGTCAGACACACAATCCATATAAGTCTGTTCCGGGATCGAACAGAACCGAAGGCACTTCTCACGAAGCCCTTGCAATTCCGGATAAATTTCTAATCACGTCCGGACTTCCCGTCACTAAGGGTGATAAAACCTCTAAATCGGAGATCAGCCGATGTAGAGTAACTCGACGGTAATCCTTCCGTTTTCAAAAATATCCGGTCTTCAACACCGGTCTTCGAATGCAATTCATAACGACGTATCACATATTCGGAATGGGTTATACGACCCCATGGTCCTTTCCCGGCTAACCCGAATAGTGAGCGCAAATTCAAAATAAGTGTGGCATTCAAATTCATCCAATTCACAACAAATACCTTTCTAAAGGTAATTATTGATAGTTGGTTATTTAACTATCAATAAAGATGCGCAACATCATCAGATTCCAAATAATTTTCCAAATTATTTAATATTCCAAAAAAATATCTTTACTAGATATATAATTTCCACACTTTCAAAAATAAATCAACGTTTATTTTTCTAAAACAATCCCCCTTTCTTTTATAAATTCCATAGTGAATTTATATTTTCAAAATATCTACTGATATACGATTTTCAAATCGATTTCAAATATTCAGTTTCAATTTATCTTTAAGAAGATAAAATCTCAAACGTTCATTTCATATTGGAAAAGTATTTCCTTACTTATTTAATAATAAGTATTTCACAAATCTTTTATTTTCAACACTTGGAAAATATTCGATATACTTAAATCAATATTAAGTATATATTTCGTTCTTTAAGGAAACCATTTACTATAACAACATTTATTTGAGTCAAAACGAATGTTACGTAAAACATCGTTACGACGACTCAAAATCACTAGTATAGGGATTCGAAATTAAGATAGATATGTAAATTCCAATACTATAAAAAAACATTTCCTTCCGGAAATCATTTACTATAACAACAGTGTTATAGTCCACCATTTCCTTATTTTTCGAAAACGTCTATTTCAACAATGAATGTTGAAAATCTATGCTTTCGATTCATAATACATTTTAAAACATCTTTAAAATGTTTAACTTCATTTTTAATATCACTTCTTCAAAAATAAATCCATTTTATTTAATAATATATTCACTGTCCAAGATCGTGAATATAATTCACTTAACCCAATTTCAATCATTTCTACACATTTTTATCTCAATAAAAATTCGCTATCCAAAATCGCGAATATATCTTCTTTAAAAATCTTCTATATTTAATTTCTCAAATTCAACTGATTTTGAATTTATAAACACGTTTATAAATTCTATTTCTATTTTAATAACAACTTCGACTTATAAATTTTCTTTTATTTACTTCTATAATTTACTTATCAAAATAAGTGATTTCGGATTTATAAACAACGTTTATAAATCGCATTTATACTTTATAACAATTTCAACTTATAAAATCATTTCATTTAGCAATTTCTATTCATATCTCATCTAAGTGCAAAAGTCAAATTTATAAGTAAATTTCTTATAAATCCTTTATTCTATAGTATCTATTCACTTTATAACTTCACGTTATAAATCTATTTATTTCATTCACTTATACTTCTTTTTAACACTTAAAAAAAATTCGTTTTATAAGTCCAATATTTTGATTTATAAATTATCAAATTTATAAACCTTTTTATACAAATCGTTTATAGTTATTCAAAAATCCCAACTTAAACCATTTTATAAATAAATCAACTATTTATTTCAGAAATCACACTTTGGTTAAATTTCACCAAAAATCTTAACTTTTATAACTTTAATAATTTTAACGTTTGTAAATCAATTCAAAATTTTAATAAACGTATACTTTCAAATAATCACTTTTAAAATCTCTTTTAAAGTAAAAATCGTTATTTTAAAACTTCAAAACTTGAATCCAATGATGCAACGCATCAATTAGTCCATCACAACATCTAACATCATATATCATCATATGATAACAGAATATATATCAACATCTGTAAATAAATAAATACAGTTGAGGAATCCTGTTGGATCCCTCCAACCTGTTTCCTGCATCCAAAGACGTTAGCACAATACCAATTCCACTTCAAGGTGGAATATCACGGTATATGGGTTTTTATAAAAATCCGGTTACTAACGGCGCAATAGGGTCTCATCCGCTATACGAGGCAGGAAATCATCAATCCAATATATACATATGCCAATATGTATATATTGCTATATATATAGATATATCCTACAATATCTAATATCAACAATCCAAACAGACAATCAAACAATAACTGAAAATTCCACTTTTCAATTTGAGTGAGAAAATCTCACCTTAGCTTTTTAATTTGCAGTCCATCTCCAATCTCGACCCAATTATCTTGATTTATACCTTGTATAAATATTTACACAGTTTATTAATATTCGAATATAAATCGAACAATTCAATTATCGTTTTTAGTAATTTTAATTATCCGATGATTTAATTTCAAACTAATTCTCTTTTAAATTTATTTAACTAGAAATTTTAAAAACTAAATTTCCTTTTAAAAATTTATTTCTAGTAACTAAACAAATCCGTTTAACTAAATTTTCTTTAATCATTCCCAAAAATAAATTAAACAAGTAAGTTAAATAAATTCATTTCCTCTTCATTCTTTTTGTTTTCAAAAAATAAAAATCTTCTCTACTGTATATATATAAACTCTGGGATTTTAAAGCTAATAGTAACACAATTTTTTCCTTTTCTGCTTGCAGATAAACTTAACTGCATAATATATTTCACCTAATAAATTTCGTTTCTAACAAATTTCCTTTTACAGTTTTTGATATTAAATCGAGATTAACACAAAATATACTTCACTGTAATCAAATTTAAATCAAGGCAATGAAGTTCGAATACCTCACTTATGAACCCAGATTGAAATTTCTGCCGATGCTCGAACGCGCCTACCAGAAAATCACACGGACTTCCTCCATTCGAACGAACGCCTCATTCTTCCTAGTCGCAGTCGAATCCCACTTCTCAATTATGAGACGAAGCCACCCACGACATCACCAGAAACGCCTCACCGCACTGCTCGAAATCGAGCTCGACTCGTCTGTCGCCAATCCCCACAATAGTTCGCGAATCACCATCGACTGCTCGCTTCGCGACGAGACACTCACGACCACCATCTTAACTCGCGTACGCTCGCGAATCCCCTCCCTCGTGCTCGACTTCCATGGCGCCCAGTAGACCCCAAGATGCGAACGAACTCGCAGCCTCCTGCACCCTCGCGATGCCTGCAATGATTCGAACTCGCCCCCAATCTCCCCTTCGTTCGCGACTTCTATTTTGATTACAAACGAACGATGAAGGTTTTCGAATTGAATAGAGGAGAGGATGATTTCATTGATTTGTTTACTGGAATAGAAGAGCTTCGAAAACTTGGTCGCCATTTATTTACTTCTGTGAATCGATTTTGAACTGAAAGGAATGGGGACGAGATATATAAAAATGATCTCAGCATGCTTGGCACGATTTTTCTTCCGTGATACTTGGCGTGGTCTTTGGCGTGAGATAAGGGGAAGTATCGTGCTGATGTGAAGAAAAATGCAGCTGAGGTTGACTAAATATTAAAAATTTAAATTTAAATTTGAATTCGTTTTAAAACTTCAACGCGTTTTGTAACCGTACGGTCACAAAATAACTCTAATAAATATGAAAATTGAAATCCGATAATAATTCAATATTACGGACCGAATGGAACTGGTTTCGTCGAATTCCGAGACTGTGCCTCGTAACGCTATTTTTAAATATCGATACGGACGATAATTTTCAAAACGGAACAAATCGTTTTCACATTCGATTCTGAAGTTTCAATCATCTTCAGTATTATCATTACGAATTTTAAAAGCTTTTGAAATATTTTTCTTCAGCTTATAACTGAAGATTCAATTTTTTTTATTCAACTTTCAATAGATTAATTTTTAAAGTTTAATCGCAAATTTCAAAGTTACATTGGGGATTCAAATTAAATCATCGTTCAAATATTTAAAATTAATTAAATATTCTCCATTTAATTGTTGAAAATTCTGGGTCGTTACACTGTTGGACCCCTTTGACCTATCACCCTACATCACAAACAATATATAATCATAAAATTAAAATCAACCGTTACGAGGCGGGATCGTATACAAAGGGTCATCCGCTCATACATGGAAACGTATAATGTCTTATCTGTTCCAGGGGTGGGAATATATCCAAACCAACTTGATAAATACAGTAAATAATCCTCACAAGCAACAATAGCATAAATAAAAATTTATCCACACTTATATAAAATTTAAGCGGCCTAGAGAGTTGAGTTGAACTCACTGAAATTCCAATTCGAATTAAAAACGAACAAACGTTCAATTTTAACCCAAATTCCTTCTAACTCCAAATCCACCCAATCCAACTACATAACGTTGTATTCGCTGTAATGAGCAACGCAACTCGTCGCGTTCAAATCCGACCTCATATGAGAAATTTATACATTTATAAACATTCAATTTTATAATATAATTAATTTACATTCATTAACCTTTTAATTACCATGTTTAAACTAATCCCCGTCTAATCTCTTCGTTCACGCACGTGATACCCATGCGCCAAAACAAATCGCGTCTTCCTCAATCACCAGAGTCGCCTCTACGCCGTTTGCCACCATCGCGCCGGCCCCATTGATCTCCCCGACCATGCTCGTCCCTCTAGTACCCATGCATTGCCTCCTCTTCGTCGGTCGATCCCTATCCGAACCCATTACTACCCCATGAATGTGCCACTATTCTGGCCACCAGAAGCCTCCAGTCGACGATCCACGACCATAGATCACCTTGCCTCGCGTGCACAGATCAGATCCCAACACCCATCACTTCAACCAACGTTCTCCTTCCCTCGCATGCACAGATCAGCCACCAAGCTCGGCCACCTTCCCTTCTTCTTCGCATATTGGTAATATATATATATATATATTTTTATTTTGTTTGCTGTATATTTTTGAAATAGTTTCAATAATAATATAGTGATTTTATAATAGCTATTACATATATATATATATACTCTATGTATATTTGGCAGAACTTTGATTTGGAGGATACTGGTTTATATACATGTTTGATGTACTAAATATTTTAATTGGGTCTCTGATTGTATATGTTCTGTTTGTGAAAATTCTTACGTTGACAGTTGAGATTGTATATATTGATTTGCAGTTATATATTAGGATTATATATTGTTATAACATAAGCTTATTAAAAATCTGGGATTGAAGATTTTGCTTTGGAAATTGATTTTTGTTGGAACTTTGCTTTTTCTTTCTCTTATTTTTATATAAAACATTATGTATATTATATCATCTATATATACAGATCTCTATACATAAGTTGTTTCGAAATTCGTGTATATGGGTAGCCTCCTCTCCTATTACATATATTATAAGAGTATTTTGCAATATGATTTTAAGTATCTTTGAAACTTGTTAACGGTTAAGTATTATATATATTTTGTTTTAAGATTTGTTGTTGTATGTATCAGATCAGAGACTATATATATATATATTAGCTATATAAAGTAGTTTGCAGATCATAAGTTTTATATAGGTCGTATATATTATAGTTTTATACATATGTGAATCCATATTTAGTAGCTGAAGCTTTTATTCCTTTCGAGTGCTAAAGAGTGTATATATATTTCTGTTTTAAGCTTGTTGTTGTGTGGTTATATGTTCATTTTTATATATATATATATATTTCCAATAGTATACTATTACTATATATAGTCTGGTTTAGGATATAAGTAAATATGTTTTAATATTAGTTAAAAGGTTACAGTAGATATATATAGTAGTGCATCAGTTATATATATATTGATTGGAAATATTAATTTTTCTTGGCCTTAATGAAAAAGTTCGTACAACTTATGTATAGTTGATAGTATAGTATATTATAGCTTTATATATGTTATAGTCTGTTTTGCATATAGGATGTATTATATATACTTTTACATACGGGTTTACATGGATTTTTGATCTGTTTGTAAGTAGATTTGTAAGCTAGTTATATATATATATGAGTTAAGTTATATATATGTTAAACATAGATTTAAATCTTCCATTGCTGTTAAGTTATATATATTATAATAAATAGTCTATCAGTTGTACAGTTTTGTATTTATATCATATATCTAATCTGATTTTTTTTGTTTTGTTTAGACTTATTTTATTTTTAAAACACTTATTTGAAATATTGGAATTTTATATCTATTTTTATCTTATTTATGTGTGTTATGAACTGTATACTGGGTTTTGAGGAAATGTATAACGGTATAATTGACATTCCATTTTAATTTATTCTAATCGTTTCATCGATTCTTATCTATCAGCTTGTCTGTCGAGTCCGTATCCATCTAGCTTTGAATTCGTGCTTGGATTCGCAACTGTTCTCATTACCTATTCTATCTAGCCTCGAAAGGTGAGCAATCACTCACGATTAAGTTTCTTTTATTTATTAAATTTGATTTCAATTGAAACGACAATTAAATATGCTGCGGTTAGTTATTTACATCGTTATATATATGTCATTATATGCTATCTGTTCACCTGTGACATCTAACACCATTATCTGCCAATTGAAATATGCTGATGTTAGTTATTTACACTGTTATATATATGCAATTACCTATATCAGTTCACCTGTGACATCCGACACCATTATTTGATGATATATGCATGTTATATTATTATCATATATGTTATCACTCTGCAAGTTCCCTGTTAGTATAGAATCACTATGAGTTGAAATGATACATACCCGAACGGACTTTAGAATAGGAGAAAATTGTTATGGGTTGAAAAGATAAACCCAAGCGATTTTCATCGAATTAAATTTGGGATTACGGGTTGAAAAGATATATACACATATATAATTTAAATTACGGATTGAAATGATAAATATCCATATCACCTGACCATAGGGTAGAAAATTTTATACAGACACCGTTGGTCTATATATATAAATATTTTGAAATTGATTTCTATGGTTTTGAAAAGAAATATTGGGTTTTAATAAATATTGATTTTAATTATTTATTAAAGTTGATTTAATAAAGTTGATTTGAATCAATATAAAATATGTTTAAGTATTTATGTAAAATTTATATTTTCAAATATAGAGTTTATAATGTTTCAGGTTGAAAGATAAAATTTGAATTGATTTGGAATTCTTAATTATTTAAGAATTATACTTAAATAAGTTTGATTTGAAATCTATTAAATTTGAAATTTTAATATATGTTTTATAACTTGAATTAGATTAAAAAGTGGCTTAAATGAATATTTCAAACTTATATAAATTTAAATGGGATATTTTGTTTATATAAATTTGTAAATTGAAGTTGTATTTAGATGTATTGAAATGATTAAAGAAATATCTCAGAAACTAAATGAAATGAAATTAAATTGAGATATAAAAGGAATCATCAAATTTAGTTTTTGAAATGTGGAATATTTAAAGCTTTGAAATATATTGAAATTTAATGGTTTATTTTGTGTTTCAAATCTGTATTTGAAATCGTTATAATTTGAAATGATTTATTGAGAAATTGAACTGAGTTGAAATTTATGAATTGAGATTGAATTAAGTTGAATTTGGAAGTCGAGTTAAATTGAATCGATTTGTGAATTTGTGGAATCTATTTTATTTTATAAAGTATGTTTAAACTATATCTACAACTATTTATATTTTACTTTATAAATTATTTTAATATAAACTATTTTATATAAATCATTTTCAATATATATTATTTTATTATAAACTATTTTAACTTATAACTATTTTATATAAACTATTTTTATTTTATAAACTATTTTATTTTATACACTAATTTTAATATCTAAACTGTTTAAGAGGAAAGTGTTATGGATTCCGAATGTGATGATTTCAAGCTATAGTTTCAAAGTGTTATGAATTTCAAGATTTCGATTTCCAAAGTGTTTTGATTTTTAAAGACTTACGTTTTCGAAAGCGATATAACTTTGGAAAGTGATATGATTTTGGAAATGGATTTATTTGAAGTGAAAATGATATCGTATGGATATGGTTTTGAAATGGCAATGGAATTTCGGTTTTGAAATATAAACTATTTTGAAAGTTTATTAAATGACCAATCGGTGTAATAATTACGTAGTTATTGAAGAGTCCGGGATCGGTTAGGGGCATACTCTCTGTCCAAACCGAAAACCACTTTAATAACTATTATACGCAGAGTGTGATCCAGAATGAAGTGGTTGGAACGATAACGTTGCTGGATTTGAAGAAAGAGAACGATAATGGATGTCCTCGACACTTGTGTCAAATTGGAAATGACTAAAACAAGAGCCGTGCCGGGCCAAATGAGGTTAGCTTCCTCTAGCGGACACACTTCTTCGTAAACTACTCATTACATGTTTTTGATTGGTCCGCACCGTTGATTTGGGAGTGTTGTTTCGCGGTGTTGCGATCGTTGCGGCGATGCGTTCTCACCAGTCCGGATCAGGCAAACGGTAGTTTCACTACCTTGGGTATTGCCTCATGTGCCTTGTCATACTCGTATCCCTATGCGCGACCACTACGATTTGTTTCGTGTTATAGCTATGGAGTACTCCCTGATAGCCCACCAGTTTACGGTGGAGTTTACAGTGCTGTATAGACTATGACGCTTATATAAAATGTGTTAAGGGGGATAATGGTAACGCCTTAACGCTATTTTGATACTTTATATTACTGATAGGCATTATCTACTTAGCGTACACTACTACATAGTAGATAGTTTAATGGATCCTTAGAGGATGGCTATCCCAAACATCCTTTGGGTTACTTGTATTTCAGTCGTTATTTCACTTGAGTTGGATTTATTGATATAAGAATGTTAATCTTGACTCGAGTGTTTTGTGTTTTGCTTTACGCTCGGGTCAGACTGAGTGTACCAGTTTTCGAGACTCACCTTTGGAGTTGGAGCTTCGCTTGGAGATCCAGCTATCTATCCAGCTTTCAGTTATTCAGTTGATTCCAGTGATGTATTCAGATCTTGTATTTGACTATTGTATTGAGATATCTATGTATTCGAGACTTCTGTTGTATCTTGTTTAACTCTGTTATATATATAGTAGCTTCATGAACTACTATTCTTTTGTTTCCGCTGCATATTGTTATATTACTCCGTGTCTGTGATTATTTATTTTCTGTATATGCTGAGTTTTGCCAAATTTTTATTGTAAATGACCGTTGTTTCTTTATAAATATGAGGAGTTTCCAACGAATTTTTTAACTACTTTCTCATATTTTCTCTCCTCTTTTAGTCTCTTGATTTCTAAAAGAAAATCTACTCAAAATATTCTCAAATTCAATCATAATCAGATTCAAACTATATTGATTTAATTCTCTGTCAATTACTCTTTGATCTCTCTCATCTATATCATTCAAAACACAATCAAAGTTCTATTCAAGAGGTTATAAGAGCATTTGTACTTAAAATCAAGAATCCAAGTTCGTAAACTCCATCAAATTATACACATATACTCTTAGGTGTGCTTGGTGTCCTTGAAATCCAAGTGGGCATGCTTGTATTCGTCTAAATCAAGTGGGTGTTGTAATGCCCCACCCCGAGACCTACATTAACAAAGAGAATTACATAGTAATTCTGTCTGCTAATGTGGAGAATAGGGCTGGTTAAGGGCGACCATCATTGTCTTGCATTAGATAAGAGCTAATATGTCGGTTTTGGCACTTATTTTTTTTCGTCTCGAGTATTTGACATACTTAATTCCTATCCAATACACTACTATGGTGGCTACATGATCGATTCAGAAACAAAATATAACAACAATCACAAGACACAGAACAGCATCACAGAACATATATACATACACATACATAAAATGTAATACAACCCGTCACAAGTGGTATTCAACCACAATATATACATACATCCCCATAAAATAATATATACATCATAAGGTTCCCATACAAAAGACTACTACACAGAAACTTAGCCATATCCAAAACGATGGTGAAATCCAAAAGGTAAAGCTAGCATAGGTCCAAAAGCTAACCTGCAACTCGGTCAGACCCGAGTAATAAATACACGGGTCAGGCTAACTAGAACTTGATATTAGCAAAAGATAAAGGAATATATATGTGCATAAGGGAAACATTCCTTTAAAGGCAAAGGAATCATATAAGAAAGTCTATTTATACAACTAAGAATAGGTATTCCATAAAGGCTCAAAGTTAATCAAATGATAAGGTTTAACATGGCATAGATGTTTCACATTCAAGAGCTATATAATTTAAGTGAAAATAAGCAGCATTGTAACGATCTCGGATTTTATATAAGTTTAAATTGATAATCAATTTAGTTTTGAATAAAAAAAATTATGGAATTAATTAATAAATTAATTCGAGTTCCCCCCTTATTCAAATAAAATATGTGTTAAATCATTTGAATTTAAATCTTGTATATATATGTGAATATATATATATATGTGATATATGAGTAAATTTGAAATTATATATATATATATTGAATTTAAGTTTAAAATCTCAAGTAAATGGTTTAAAATATAAATAATAAAATGTTAGGTAACAAAACTTTGAAAGGAATTCAAAATAAGTGTTGATGTTAAATAAATATTTCAAATAAATCTATAGTTATATAAAATATGAAATGAACTTATAAACTTCTAGAAATAAATATTTAAGTTGAAATAAAAGTAAATATATAAAGTAAATATGTATTAATTAAAATAAAGGTACTTATAAAATAAATTATGAAAAATATATATATATATATATATATAAAGTAACACATGGATAAAATTTACCAACATATTGGAATAGAGATTTATTTACATTATACTACAAAGTAATGAAACAAACAAAAAGAAAAGAAGCAAACAAAATATATAGTCATGTACACTTGCAAAAAAATGAATGTACTAGATTGTAAAAGGAAACAAAGGCATATATGTAGACTTGTAAAAGAATAAAGAAAATAAAATATATATTTGTACAAAGTAATGAATGTGGCCACCAAAACACAATATCACTTCAGCTGCCAAAGCAAGATTTCAGCCGAAATGAAGAAAGCAAATAAATATATTTGTACAACATTATACTTATGCGCATTGTACAGCTAAAAAGGAAAGAAAAAATATAAGTTGTACAACATAATAAATGCAGCACAAAGGCAAAGTGCCATCGGCCACCAAAAATAAGAAAAATCATCTGCCTAGTATTGTACAAACAATATTTTATCACTTGTACAAAATAATACATCCCTGTAAACTTCTTTTATATATCAACTTCCATATTCCCTTCATTCGTTCAAAAAAAAACATAACAAAGTCAGGAAGAAGGAAATTATAAAACATCACCACAATTTCCTACTCTATACTATCTGTTGAAAAACATCAAACTGCAGTCTTTCAAAAATTAAAAGGGAGTTCTCTGTTTCCAAATAAATTCAGGTGAGTAAACCCAACCTTATTTTGTCTTAAATCTGGATGCATGAATAAATCTTTGAAGTTTGATGTAAAAGTTGTTTTCATGATGATGAATTGTATGTATATATGTCTGAGTATTTGAATGTGCATGTTATATAAAACTGTTGGCTCTGTTCTTGATGGTTCAGGTTTCAAAACTTAAAATAATTCAAGATCTTCATCCCTGAATCTTTTCAGACTTCAATATATAAACAAGAATTGTTTGAAATATCAAAATACAAATTTTAAAAATGTTTCAATGTTCAAACTGAATCTTGTTTTAACCAAGAAGGAAGAAGAACAGTAAAATCATCATTTTATCAAATTCTCGACTGAAATAAATTATTGTTTCAAGTTTATAATCTAATTCATGATCAAAAACTAGGATTTTTAGAAGAAGAATCACTATTTTTAAGCATGTAATTTGAGAGAAATCATGTGTCGAACGGGAAATGGGTTTCTAGCTTTTTCTGATGATCAAGGAAGAAACGAGCCTCGGGCTTGATGTCAGAGGAGGGTCGAACATCGATGGTTAAGGGAAAAATTATGATAGAAATTTCAGATCGTCGTGGAAGGGAAGCGACGAGGTTGCAGGGTTTTATACCCAATTTGGGTCGCGGGTTTTTTCTGAGGAAATTACGGCGTCGTGGGATCGAAAGTGGCCGGACCTAGGGGGATAGTAGCTCAGGGGTGTGACATTGCTCTGGATGGAATTGTAGAGGTTCTGGTGAGCTAGATCATTCTGGCGAGGAGGATTTCGTCGGCAGTGTTGGTTACAGCTTCGAGTCGAAGTGCTCGATGTCAATCAACGGCGAAATTGGAAGTTAGGAGAGGTCGGTTTAGTCGTGATGGTTAGCGGCGACATGCCGAAAGTCTCAGTGACGATCAGATCATCGTCGATCGATCGTACATGTGCACCATGCACATTGATATCTGGTAAGTTTTCAAAATTGTGGAAGAAGAGTTGGTTCTCGGGTTGACCTCGGGGACGTCGTAGGGATAACTCGAAGAAAAATTTGGAAATAAGTTTGTTCGGGAAAATTAAAATCTGGCTCGGGGTTTTTGATGATTTTCTCGGGTCGGGTTAAGTTGTTAGCCTAGTTTTAAAATTTAGATAAAACAAGTTTTCCAAATTTGAATTAAATCAAGTTTTAAACTATTTCCTTAAACAAATTTCTTTTAAATAATAAATGTTTATTCAACTGTTTGGATAAATAAAGGTTGAAAAAAAGTTATTTTAACTTTAATAAATTAAGTTAATATTAAGGAGATAATTTAAAGAATAAGATATTTTTAATTGCTTAATGAAAGGATAATTAAGTAATATAAGTAATTAAGTATTGATTAAAGGTTGATAAATTAAGTGATTAAACAATAATTAATTAAAGGATAATTAATTAATGTGAATAATTAATTAAGAGGATTAATTTGAGGATAATTAATTAAAGGTTAATTAATTAATGGAATTGATTGGGGATAATCACTTATTGTAATTAATTAAGGATAATTAATTAAATGATAATTAATTAAGGGTAATTAATTAATTAAAGAATAATTTAATAATTATAGGTTAATTAATAAATGATTAAAGGTTAATTAATTAAATTGGTTTGTAATTAATTAATATTAATTAACCAGGATTAGTAAAATATTCATAAGTAATTAATCTGATTTAAATAAATCAGATAATTAAATTGGTCTTACTTATGGATGTTTGGATTCTATTGAATGTTGAATTGTTTGATATTCTTGATGTGTGATGCTCTATGATATGAATTATTTTTGATTTGAGCTGTGATAAATGTAATTTATTTATCTGTAATCTATGAATCTGTGAATGAAGATAAGCGTTATAAAATTATACCGCTTATCGATATTGCTATGTTTGGATTGTGATGATTGATGATGTTGCACTATTGTGTAAAACTCCTGGACTACACCATGCACACACAAATATGGATTTTTCGACGAAATCGGTTAAGTCACAGATTTTTAAAATAATTTTCAATTTGAATTTTAAATTCAAATGGGGTTGGAAATGGATTGGGTTTAAAGTAAAAAGCCTTTGAAAGGGTGTTTTAAAAATGTAAGTTATTTTGAATAACTTAATAAAGATTAAAATTTATACGGGTATTTATGAAAAATTTGATTAAAATTAGAATTCAATATCTGAAATTGAATCCTATATTGGTATTTATGATTTAAAAATAATTATACAAGTTTATACGGGTTTTAAACCATTTTTAAAGTATTGTTTTTGGGAATTTGAACTAACCCAAAGATTTAACTTATATAAATAAGATCGAATTTTTCCGAAACGAAAACTATTTGTTTTCAAATAATAATAGCTTTCATTTTAAGAAAGTATTTCTAAATTGTGTTGAAAGATTTCAAGTTTGAAATGGAATTGAAATGTTTTGAAAACTATGAAATGAGTCTTTAATTCAAAGACCGGACGAGTTAATCCAACTTGAAATGGAATTGTTTTGAAAGACTATGAATGAATTTTTGGAAACGAGTTTTGAAAGCTATAAGTTAAATCTTGATTTAAAGATTTAACGAGTAAACCTATTCAATTAAAATGGAAATTGTTTTGAAATCCATGAATGGATCTTTGTGAATGGGGTGAACTTTGTGAATTGAATCTTTTTGTTTAAAAGATTGGAAATGGTAATTTGTTTTAACCATTCGAATGAAAAGTTTTGGGCTTTAAGCTATGATTTAACTGAGACCGCAGTATCCATATGACTTTTAATTGCGCTCGTTATTCGATTTAGCCAGGAGAGGACCTTTGTGCCATATAACCCATTACGAATAGTGATACAACGATATGGATAGCATTTGAAGACCGGTGGTGAAGACCGGGTATTTGCGAGAGCGATAGGATGACCTATCGATTGTCTCTGCACTGAGTAGCTACGGTATAGAGATTCCCTAAGTGATGGGAAGCCCGATCGGGATTGTGAATACCTAGATTGCAAGGGCTTCTTCGGAAGTGCCTTCGGTTCTGTTCGAACCCGGAACAGACTTGTATGGATGTGTGTCTGACGTTACACTTTGAGATGTAAAGTTGGTTTCTATCAAATACATTTCTGTTTGGTGGCGGAGATTTATTCTCTTAGCTTAACACCCTTCTCTAAGACGTACGAGCTCAGAGGTTATGTAGTTGATGGTTACTAGTGATACATTCCCAATTTGGTAATATGGCATACGAAGTGCTGCAGATCATTTGTTGATCGAAGCATGGCTTTGTGAAAAAGCGTAGCTTTGTGGACAAGACTTCGTCGAGCCTCATAGACCGGAAATGCTCGAAACAGGAATGTTGCGGCAAGGTTTTTACGGGTCGCGCCCCTAGGGTATGTCCATTTTCTTCTGGATAAAGGGTGGTATCATGGTATGGAGCCCAGATACTTAACTCATGTGGACACTGTAAATTTATTACTGTGTGATGTTGCTTTGTTGGTTGAGGGGCCCCTCGGATAAAGGTCGGTAACGACCGAGAATGGCATACTCGTGTGGTAGTAGTTATAGCTTGGTTAAAGCGTGAGGTAGCGTCGGCCTTGTGTTTGCAGAGATCCGGTTAGGTTCTCGGGGCGTCTTTCCAGAGGCGTTTCCATTTCGGTGTAAGGAAGTTCCTTAGCCTGGCCATTTGTTGGAAATCCAATCAAACAATACGCGCCCTGTACGGTTTTTGTTGTAGAACCTGCCATTTAAAATGGCAGCTATAGCAGGCATAATATAATGGTACCTATGCTGGCTAAGATTAATATTGTATTTTCGAAATGATTTTTGTACACTATGCACTAGTAATAATATCAAAAGAGTTTTTCTTTTGCGTAGTAAGCATATTTGACTATCATAAGAAGTGTGTGTGGTGGGAGGTCTTATGGTAGTTTCATTTTCCAAAAGCATGAACGATTCTTTTTAAAATCTGTTTTATTTAAAGCAACTGCTTTTGTTTACTCATACCAGTCCCATGACTCACCTGGAGTTTATTGTTCCCTTCCTAAACTCTGGGTACCCATAATTTTCCACACGGGCAGCCTAGAAGCAGGTTATCCATACTTTGGAAGCTGTCAGATTTTGGAAAGATTTTGGATTTGGAAGTCTTTCGAAGTGCTTGGAGTTTTTGGAGTTTTTTGAAGGCCTTATCAAGTTGAAGTATGTTGGAAACTTTTTGGAGTATCTGTTGTTCCGCTGTGGAGTTTTCACTTTATTGTTGTATCTTTTGTTGTGTATCACTCTAATATTAGTAATCGATGTTGTAATGGATATTGTATCTATGTTGTACCTGTGTTATGATCTATGATATTCATTTTGTTTCCTCTGTTTATTTTCATCTGATGTTGTTATAAGCTCCGGCGATACGAATTTGATGTAGTTGTCGGACATCGTGTTTGGGTCGTCACAAGTGGTATCAGAGCTGAAGGTTGAGTAAGAACTTTAGCTATGGAGTATAACACATTAGATGGCTCATTAGAGATAGGGTGAAGTATACCCTAGAATGAGTATAACCCGAAACCTTGAATTTTCCTAGTCCATTTCTTTTTACTGTTGATATTCCTTGAGATATTTTGTACATGGATCTAAGTCTAGTTTTCTTACTAATCACAGATAGTAAGAATGAGCGGACGAAGAGGAAGAGCTAGGGGTCAAGGAAATGCCACAACAGCTAATCAAATTCCCCCAACAGCAGAAGCAGTAATGCCTACTCAGAATCAGCCGAATCTGGCTGATTTGTATAAAAGCTTCTCGAGACTTGGTGGTAAGCCGTTCACCGGCAAGGAGTCTATTGTTGAGGCCCAAGCTTGAATTAGATCGAGTGAAAGGATTTTTAAAGGGCTAAAGTTGGAAGATGATCAAATGCGACTAATAGCTTCCTAGCAACTTCAAGAAGAAGCCTTAGCATGGTGGGAGACAGCCACTGTAGATAAGCCAGAAGACGAGTTTACTTGTGAGAGATTTAAAGAAGTATTTGAGAAGCGCTATATGCCATCGGTTGGTATTTCTCGAATGTACCAGGAATTTATAGACTTGAAGCAAGGAAGTTTGACATTTGAGGAATATCTAAACAAATTCAATGAATTGTCTCGTTTTGGTCCCGAACTGGTAAACACACCTTTGAAAAAGAACGAAAGGTTCATTCGTGGGATGAATAAGAAATTCCACGAAAGGATGATTGGCCACGTCAAGGAATCCTTTTCAGATTTGGTTGATATGGGGTACAGATATGCTACACTTGATATGCAAGAAACCCCAAGGGAAGAAGAAGATACGAGCAATCAAAATTGGAAGAAAAGAAAGCTCGGGAACAAGAAACCATATCAAGGCAAGGAAAAGAAGGACAGTCAGGGAAACCCGGCGAAAGATATAACTTGTTACTATTGCCAAGAAAAGGGCCACTATGCAAACAACTGCAAGAATCCAAGGAAACAAGTTAAGAAAGAACAACCTGTGGAGACTGGTCAGGAAGTTAAGAAATGCTATTACTGTCACAAACAAGGACATGAAGTTAAAGATTGCCTAAAAAGGAAGCAAGCTCATGTAGCAAAGGTGTATGCAATCAAAGAGGATCCTTCAACCTCAAAGGCTGATAAAGGAAAAGGAATTTTGGAAGGTAACTTTCTCATTTACGATAAAATTATTGGATTTTTGTTCGATACGGGAACTACCCATAGTTTTACTTCTCAGCAAATCGTAAGTGAGTAAAAATCTTGAATCTGACATCGTAATCGAATCTATTTCTGTTTGTTTCAATGGGTTTCGATATAATCTACGAATGGTTAGTTATCCCTTCAAACTAACCAATACTCTGTATACTTCATAGATCAGATAACCCAATTGTTTCATAGTTGATTGAGTTTGTTCTCATATCTATTGTTGATAATTCTGATTTGGTAAACCAAATGCAGAATTGATATCCGGTTAGATTTGAAAAGATATTTCTATATCTTTTATCTGTTCTTTGTTATCTCCTTGGCAAATTTCGGGGACGTAATTTCTTAAGGGGGGAAGGTTGTAACGATTCCGAATTTTATATAAGTTTAAATTGATAATTAATTTAGTTTTGAATATAAAAAAATTATGGAATTAATTGATAAATTAATTTGAGTTCCCCCCTTATTCAAATAAAATATGTGTTAAATCATTTGAATTTAAATCTTGTATATATATGTGAATATATATGTATATGTGATATATGAGTAAATTTGAAATTATATATATATATTGAATTTGAGTTTAAAATCTCAAGTAAATGATTTAAAATATAAATAATAAAATGTTGGGTAATAAAACTTTAAAAGGAATTCAAAATAAGTGTTGATGTTAAATAAATATTTCAAATAAATCTATAGTTATATAAAATATGAAATGAACTTATAAACTTCTAGAAATAAATATTTAAGTTGAAATAAAAGTAAACATATAAAGTAAATGTGTATTAATACAAACAAAGGTACTTATAAAATAAATTATGAAGTATATATATATATATAAAGTAACACATGGATAAAATTTACCAACATATTGGAATAGAGATTTATTTACATTATACTACAAAGTAATGAAACAAACAAAAAGAAAAGAAGCAAACAAAATATATAGTCATGTACACTTGCAAAAAAATGAATGTACTAGATTGTAAAAGGAAACAAAGGCATATATGTAGACTTGTAAAAGAATGAAGAAAATAAAATATATATTTGTACAAAGTAATGAATGTGGCCACCAAAACACAATATCACTTCAACTGCCAAAGCAAGATTTCAGCCGAAATGAAGAAAGCAAATAAATATATTTGTACAACATTATACTTATGCGCATTGTACAACTGAAAAGGAAAGAAAAAATATAAGTTGTACAACATAAAAAATGCAGCACAAAGGCAAAGTGCCATCAGCCTCCAAAAATAAGAAAAATCATCTGCCTAGTATTGTACAAACAATATTTTATCACTTGTACAAAATAATACATCCCTATAAACTTCTTTTATATATCAACTTCCATATTCCCTGCATTTGTTCAAAAAAAAACATAACAAAGTCAGGAAGAAGGAAATTATAAAACATCACCACAATTTCCTACTCTATACTATCTGTTGAAATACATCAAACTGCAGTCTTTCAAAAATTAAAAGGGAGTTCTCTGTTTCCAAATAAATTCAGGTGAGTAAACCTAACCTTATTTTATCTTAAATCTGGATGCATGAATAAATCTTTGAAGTTTGATGTAAAAGATGTTTGCATGATGATGAATTGTATGTATATATGTCTGAGTATTTGAATGTGCATGTTATATCAAACTATTGGCTCTGTTCTTGATGGTTCAGGTTTCAAAACTTAAAATAATTCAAGATCTTCATCCCTGAATCTTTTCAGACTTCAATATATAAATAGGAATTGTTTGAAATATCAAAATACAAATTTTAAAAATGTTTCAATGTTCAAACTGAAGCTTGTTTTAACCAAGAACGAAGAAGATAGTAAAATCGTCATTTTATCAAATTCTCGACTGAAATAAATTATTGTTTCAAGTTTATAATCTAATTCATGATCAAAAACTAGGATTTTTAGAAGAAGAATCACGATTTTTAAGCATGTAATTAGAGAGAAATCATGTGTCGAATGGGCAATGGGTTTCTAGCTTTTTCTGATGATCAAGGAAGAATCGTGCCTCGGGCTTGATGTCAGAGGAGGGTCGAACATCGATGGTTAAGGGAAAAATAATGATAGAAATTTCAGATCGTTGTGGAAGGGAAGCGACGAGGTTGTAGGGTTTTATACCCAATTTGGGTCGCGGGTTTTTTCTGAGGAAATTACGGCGTCGTGGGATCGGAAGCGGCCGGACCTAGGGGGATAAAAGCTCAGGGGTGTGACGTTGCTCTGTACGGAATTGTAGAGGTTCTGGTGAGCTAGATCGTCGTGGCGAGGAGGATTTAGTCGACAGTGTTGGTTCCAGCTTCGAGTCGAAGTGCTCGATGTCGATCTACGACGAAATTGGAAGTTAGGAGAGGTCGGTTTAGTCGTGATGGTTAGCGGCGACATACCGAAAGTCTTAGTGACGATCAGATCGTCGTCGATCGATCGTACATGTGCACCGTGCACATTGATATCTGGTAAGTTTTCGAAATTGTGGAAGAAGAGTTGGTTCTCGGGCTGACCTCGGGGACGTCGTAGGGATAACTCGAAGAAAAATTTGGAAATAAGTTTGTTCGGGAAAATTAAAATCTAGCTCGGGGTTTTTGATGATTTTCTCGGGTCGGGTTAAGTTGTTAACCCAGTTTTAAAATTTAGATAAAACAAGTTTTCCAAATTTGAATTAAATCAAGTTTTAAACTATTTCCTTAAACAAATTTCTTTTAAATAATAAATGTTTATTCAAGTGTTTGGGTAAATAAAGGTTGAAAAAAAGTTATTTTAACTTTAATAAATTAAGTTAATATTAAGGAGATAATTTAAAGAATAAGATATTTTTAATTGCTTAATGAAAGGATAATTAAGTAATATAAGTAATTAATTATTGATTAAAGGTTGATAAATTAAGTGATTAAACAATAATTAATTAAAGGATAATTAATTAATGTGATTAATTAATTAAGAGGATTAATTTGAGAATAATTAATTAAAGGTTAATTAATTAATGGAATTGATTGGGGATAATCACTTATTGTAATTAATTAAGGATAATTAATTAAATGATAATTAATTAAGGGTAATTAATTAATTAAAGAATAATTTAATAATTATAGGTTAATTAATAAATGATTAAAGGTTAATTAATTAAATTGGTTTGTAATTAATTAATATTAATTAACTAGGATTAGTAAAATATTCATAAGTAATTAATCTGATTTAAATAAATCAGATAATTAAATTGGTCTTACTTATGGATGTTTGGTTCTATTGAATGTTGAATTGTGTGATATTCCTGATGTGTGATACTTTGTGATATGAATTATTTTTGATTTGAGCTGTGATAAATGTAATTTATTTATCTGTAATCTATGAATCTGTGAATGAAGATAAGCGTTATAAAATTATACCGCTTATCGATATTGCTATGTTTGGATTGTGATGATTGATGATGTTGCACTATTGTGTAAAACCCCTGGACTACACCATGCACACACAAATATGGATTTTTCGAGGAAATCGGTTAAGTCACAGATTTTTAAAATAATTTTCAATTTGAATTTTAAATTCAAATGGGTTGGAAATGGATTGGGTTTAAAGTAAAAAGCCTTTGAAAGGGTGTTTTAAAAATGTAAGTTATTTTGAATAACTTAATAAAGATTTGAAATTTGAAAAATTTGATTTAAATTAGAATTCAATATCTGAAATTGAATCCTATATTGGTATTTATGATTTAAAAAGAATTATACAAGTTTATACGGGTTTTAAACCATTTTTAAAGTGTTGTTTTTGGGAATTTGAACTAACCCAAAGATTCAACTTGTATAAATAAGATCGAATTTTTCCGAAACGAAAACTATTTGTTTTCAAATAATAATAGCTTTCATTTTAAGAAAGGATTTCTAAATTGTGTTGAATGATTTCAAGTTTGAAATGGAATTGAAATGTTTTGAAAACTATGAAATGAGTCTTTAATTCAAAGACCAGACGAGTTAATCCAACTTGAAATGGAATTGTTTTGAAAGACTATGAATAAATTTTTGGAAACGAGTTTTGAAAGCTATAAGTTAAATCTTGATTTAAAGATTTAACGAGTAAACCTATTCAATTACAATGGAAATTTCTTTGAAATCCATGAATGGATCTTTGTGAATGGGGTGAACTTTGTGAATTTAATCTTTTTGTTTAAAAGATTGGAAATGGTAATTTGTTTTAACCATTCGAATGAAAAGTTTTGGGCTTTAAGCTGTGATTTAACTGAGACCCCAGTATACATATGATTTTTAATTGCGCTCGTTATTCGGTTTAGCCGGGAGTGGACCTTTGTGTCATATAACCCATTCCGAATAGTGATACGACGATATGGATAGCATTTGAAGACCGGTGGTGAAGACCGGGTATTTGCGAGAGCGATAGGATGACCTATTGATTGTCTCTGCACTGAGTAGCTACGGTATAGAGATTCCCTAAGTGATGGGAAGTCCGATCGGGATTGTGAATACCCGGATTGCAAGGGCTTCTTCGGAAGTGCCTTCGGTTCTGTTCGAACCCAGAACAGACTTGTATGGATGTGTGTGTGACGTTACACTTTGAGATGTAAAGTTGGTTTCTATCAAATACATTTCTGTTTGGTGGCGGAGATTTATTTTCTTAGCTTAACACCCTTCTCTGAGACGTACGAGCTCAGAGGTTATGTAGTTGATGGTTACTAGTGATACATTCCCAATTTGGTAATGTGGCATACGAAGTGCAGCAGATCATTTGTTGATCGAAGCATGGCTTTGTGAAAAAGCGTAGCTTTGTGGACAAGACTTCGTCGAGCCTCACAGACCGGAAATGGTCGAAACAGGAATGTTGCGGCAAGGTTTTTAGGGGTCGCGCCCCTAGGGTATGTCCATTTTCTTCTGGATAAAGGGTGGTATCATGGTATGGAGCCCAGATACTTAACTCGTGTGGACACTGTAAATTTATTACTGTGTGATGTTGCTTTGTTGGTTGAGGGGCCCCTCGGATAAAGGTCGGTAACGACCGGGAATGGCATACTCGTGTGGTAGTTACCTAGTTACAACTTGTTTAAAGTGTGAGGTAGCGTCGGCCTTGTGTTTACAGAGATCCGGTTAGGTTCTCGGGGCGTCTTTCCAGAGGCGTTTCCATTTCGGTGTAAGGAAGTTCCTTAGCCTGACCATTTGTTGGAAATCCAATCAAACAATACGCGCCCTGTACGGTTTTAGTTGTAGAACCTGCCATTTAAAATAGCAGCTATAGCAGGCATAATATAATGGTACCTATGCTGGCTAAGATTAATATTGTATTTTCGAAATGATTTTTGTACACTATGCACTAGTAATAATATCAAAAGAGTTTTTCTTTTGCGTAGTAAGCATATTTGACTATCATAAGAAGTGTGTGTGGTGGGAGGTCTTATGGTAGTTTCATTTTCCAAAAGCATGAACGATTCTTTTTAAAATTTGTTTTATTTAAAGCAACTGCTTTTGTTTACTCATACCAGTTGCATGACTCACCTGGAGTTTATTGTTCCCTTCCTAAACTCTGGGTGCCCATAATTTTCCACACGGGTAGCCTAGAAGCAGGTTGGAAGCTGTCAAATTTTGGAAAGCTTTTGGATTTGGAAGTTTTTCGAAGTTCTTGGAGTTTTTGGAGTTTTTTGAAGGCCTTATCAAGTTGAAGTATGTTGAAAACTTTTTGGAGTATCTGTTGTTCCACTGTGGAGTTTTCACTTTATTGTTGTATATTTTGTTGTGTATCACTCTGATATTAGTAATCGATGTTGTAATGGATATTGTGTCTATGTTGTACCTGTGTTATGATCTATGATATTCATTTTATTTCCGCTGTTTATTTTCATCTGATGTTGTTATAAGCTCCGGCGATACGAATTTGATGTTGTTGTCGGACATCGAGTTCGGGTCGTCACAAGCATATAAGCCATAAAACAACATATATATAAGCCTTTCTCCAACTCAAGGCTATAAGTAAATTCATCATCCCAAATTGGTGAAATCGAAATTAAAACTCATAAAAATTCCCCGGATTGGCAAAATCCCATTTGCATGCCGAAGCGATGCTGCACGTGCCATCCCACCAGTACTATATATATTTTAGGTACCTCTCCCATACGATCGAGGTCATAAATCCCAGACAACCGAAGTCGTAAATCCCTGATGACCGAAGTCGTAATCCCAAATGACCCGAATTAGTACTGGCAATCCCAGAATGTGGCACAACTCCCAGAGGAACCCGAAAAGTGTTAACGTGCGTTTCATACCACACGTTCGCACTTAACGGTTTAATAACCGATAGTCATTGCCACATTAGAAAACATAAACCATTATAAAATCTCAAAACTTGAAAAACTCAGACTCGCCTCATCTCATCGGCAAGTAAAACACCATATCAGGTTCTCATAGATTATACTCCTAGAATAGGAGATTTCAAACCACAACTCACCAAATATTAGCCTTCCCAGATAATTCTTAAAAATAGGAATTATAATCTCAAAAACTCGCCATAATTGGCTAAATAACTCAGAAATCAATAACCCAGATAGTTTCGATCGTACAAGTTCAGAATTAACCGATAAATTAAACTCACGTGTCCCATACCATAGGTTTTACTAAACAGTTTAATTCTGTTTCTCATACATCCAAAACGTGTAAAAATAATGTATAATATTTATAAAATAATATACTTGATAAAACGAGATTTTAAAATAATTTTCTAAAATCATTTTAAAGACATCTTATTGAAAATTCTGCTTGAATATATTTAAAATACTTTAAAATAATTTAATAATAATTTAAAAATAATTTGAAAATATTTTAATATAAAGATTTCAAAAAACCAAACTATTTAGAAATTTTCTCAAAATTTATTTGGAAGAAATAGTGCTTGAAATCAAGGAAAAACGAAGAAATTACTCCAAATCGATATTCGAATTCAATTTGAATTTAAATCAAAATTTTATATTCCAAATTCCTCCAAATCTTGGCTAATTCATTGATGGATATCATAGCCCATAACCATCATCAAAACAGATGACAAAATCATTGCAATTCAAAAGCAAAATATCACGAAATAAACTATGGAAAGCAAACGAACAAAAGCCCACAACAACTCATGCTTGGGGCAACAGGGGGTCGACCCAGCCTGGTGGTTAGGTCGACCGCCTGGTCGACTTGGAAGGTGCTGGGTCGACCTGCCTGTCGACCCAGGCTACGGACTCTTCACAGGTTGTTTTTCCCTGCCCCGTATTGATTTTCCAGAGAACATTTAACATGGAAAACGATTAAATTATGGACTGAAATTCGACAGGCACATAGTTTAACAACTAAACAACACTCTAGAAAAGATCCGACAGTAATTCAAGTGAAAATCAAAGAGTTATGGCCACTCAAAGTGGCAACCAGAAACAAGGAATTCAATAAAACAACTGATAGAAAGATGAACTTATACAATAAACTTTTACAGAGCGATTTCTTTACAGACAACATTTTTCTAGCTAGCAATTGTGAGTTTCTACTCACCTTGATGATTTAGCAGCGATTTAGATCCAAGCAATGAACTTTGGTGAAGATAGAAGCCCTAAGAACTTGTAGAAGTGTGACGCCCCACCCCGAGATCCACATTAACAAAGAGTATTACTAAGTAATATTGTCTGCTAATGTAGAGAATATGGCTAGTTAGGAGCGACCATCTATAGCCTTGTCAAAAATATCTATTGAATATGTCGACAAATGCCTTAAAAAAATTTCATCTCAAGTGGATCGACATATTCAATAAATACTTAATACAAAACTATAGGTGGCTGACGGATCTATCAGAACAAAATATAACAACCAAATGCAAATCACATCACATAATAGCAAATGGTAGATATATACATATATATACAGATACATTCCCAGTGTAATACAAAATGATACACATAAGTGGTATGATGACCACACAATATACAACGAGTCAAAAATATACATATCAGAGTCTACATAAAAAGCTACATCAAAAAGGCGATAGCAAAATATCCAAGCGGAAGTAGAAAGGCTAAGTCCAACAGGTACCTAACCTGAAACACCTCGGTTTGACCCGAGTATAAAATACACGGGTCAGTCTAGCTAAACAAATCAGGTTATAAGGATAAGCAATAATATGAGCATAAGGATAATGTGATAATATTCCTGAATGGAAAGGGACAATCTAAAGTGTATGATTACATCAAGTGATAATATGGTATCACTACACAAACATATAATCTCAAAAGAGATAAAATAACCCATAAAACACTAAAAGTAGCGAGCCTCATATCATCGGCATTCATAAACCATCAAATATGGTTTAGGGGAAAACCTAAACCCGCCATCTTGGCAAACCCAAAACATGCATAAAGAGATCCCATCTCAAACACGCCATAAGGCAAATATATCTCCAAAGAGGAGAATAAAATCTCAAGTAAACACCCAAAAGACAAATAGCATATAACGCCAGTGTAGGCAATTCAAATCTCAAAAATAGAACTTCCAAGAGTTTATTCCCAAAAGGTAATCGCCACAAAGATATATCGAATGGTCCAAAGGACCAATTCCGAAAAGGGGCGATACACTAGGGAAAATAGTCAAAGAAACCATCTCAAAAGTGTTTGCACATGCATGTGGCCGAAGCCTTGCCAAGTACTATTATCTCAAATAGGTACCTCGCCCAAAGGAAAAACGTCACAATCAAAAATACGTCGTAATGACAAATACGCCACAATGGCAAATACACCGCAATGGCAAACGTCTCGATGACAAATACGCCGCAATGGCAAACGCTGCAATGGCAATGATCCGAAGGTCCAGTACTGACACGCCGCAATGACAAATGTGTCACAAACTCTCGAATAGGAACCCGAATAGTGTTAACGTGCATCCTATACCACATGTTCGCACTAAACGGTTTACTAATCGCCAGTAAATTTCACACTCAAAGCAGTAAAAAGTTTACCTCAACTCATCGGTAAACTCGACCCGAAGGTCAAAACGATGAAATGGACAAGTCAAGAATTAACCGATAAGATAAACGTACGTGTCCCATACTACGTGTGTTACCAAACCGTTTAATTCTCCTTCTCATTTTCTCGAATAGTGCAAAAACGTGTATTATATATATAAAATAATTTATTTGAGAAAACAAGCTTTTAAAACCATTTTTAAAAATCAATTTTGAAGACAATATTTGAAAATTCCATTATTATAGAGAATAAATAGATTTTATTGCTAAAAATAATTTAAAAATCACATAATAATTATTTAAAATGCCAATTTTTTAAAAAATATTTCAAAATTTTTTGGAAAAATCCGCGCTCGAAATCAAAGAAATCACTCAAAACTGTCATTCAAATTCAATTCAAATTCGAATTTCAAATTCATCAAAACTTGGCTAGCCTATTGATAGGTATCATAGCCCTCAAAACATTTCAGAAATATCATAAAAACATGAAGTAAAAGTCAAAAGTCGGACGGAAAAAGAACATAAAAACGCTTAGGAAAAATAATACCCAAGTCTGAAATCTTCTCTGTGTTAAAATTTCGGATATAAAACAGGTGGCCAAACGACCTTTGATTGAACTAAAAATTAGATTGTACAAAGTAGAAAACTTCATCTTTCAAACAAAAAAAGAATCAATAAATGCCGACAGAAAATGAGAAAGTTACGCTGTTTCAAACTTGGACTCAGACCATGTTTGTAACAGTTCACCAAGAATGTGCCCAGGCTTGAAAATCCATTCTGGGTTCAACTTTCAGGCATAAAACAGAGAACCAAACGGTTCAAATTGAGGTCAAAATTGGTATGCATATATTAGAAAAATTTATCTTTCAAACAAAAAAAGAATCACGGAATTTGGATAAATTATGAGAAAGTTATGATGTCTCATACTTATATAGTAAATAAATCCAAACCAACTAATAAATATAGTAAATCATCCAAACAAGCAATAAACAACATAAATAAAATTATCCATACTTATATAAATGGGCCAGAGAGGTGAGTTAACTCACAGAAATTCCAGAATGACCAATGCGCTCCGGTTTGAATTAAAATTGAACGGTCATTCAATTTAACCCAAAATTTCCACTAGCTCCGAATCCATTCAATCAAACTCCATATCGCAGTACTCAATGATACGATCGCAAGGCAACTTGTCGCGCTCAAAATCAACCTTGTATGAAAAAGTTATGAATGAACGAACGTACAAAATAATTAAAAGTTAAAACTAACTTTTAATTAAATAAATTTTTTAAATTAAACCTTATTCCCTCTCTCCCTCTATCCCTCTTCTCGTACGCGATTTCTAGGCTGCGTTCTTTTTTTATTAAATGTCAATCGCGATCCACAAATTTTCGCCGCCATTGCATAGTCGCGCATGCCTGCAGCCACGTTGTCGATGCTCCCCTCGCCTGTCTGAAATGACCCTCCTATTTACACACTAATTTCATTAGTGATTTTTTTTTTTTAGAGATGATATACAGATATATCATTCTTTACAAATATATTTCCCAGGGTCATTTTCTTTTTCTAATAAACAAAATATATCCAGGATCTTTCACAATATAGAAATATTGTTTTAATTCTAAATCATTTTTAACATACATATATGAAGATATCTATGTTATATTCTACTTGAATCATAGCATAATAATAAGTAGAAATCCTTTTTAAATTTGCAAAAATGTGATAAATTCCCTTTTTAAATTAAAACTTATTGTATCCAGATTTTTGACTATAGTGTCCCCTGGAAATATGTACCTTAGACTGTTATTATAATTTAAGAAATAACCAAGCAATGATCAGTGGAAAGCAAGCTTATAATATGGATGATTATCTTAAAGTCTGAATATTATCAAACTCAGGTTAAAAGAAAGTGGATCCTAAGTGAACACAAGCAACATCTAGGCGTAATGGAAACGCGCCTAACTTATTCATGCAAGGTCACTAGTTCGAGTACTATGCTGGTCGGTTCAAACACAATTTTTGTTTTTCTTTTTATTTTCTCTTATATGGCTGAAATCTGTTACCTACCTATAATTGTACATATATATTTAATTTTTGGCTATAACCTATCATACAAAACAATTTTTCTTGCATAACTATTTTTAAAACCCATTCTTTCAACTGTTTTAAGAATTTACATCTATATTTTTGCCCAATATCAACATGTACACAGATATACATGTACATGTCAGTGTCTTTGTTCATTTTCCAGAAAACTGAGCTCAAATGTTCCCTTGCTTCATTGATCTGAAGTGAAACATTCGGCCTGACCTATGGCCTAACCATGTGGTTACGCTGGCCATGCTTTTGTTTGCATTTTTACAACCCAGATTATACTAAAACATTGATACCTTTCCTTTTCAAAAGCATGTGTATATATTTGTGTGAATCAGACATTTTGTGATCAGATATATATCATTCTTCCTAATCATACTTCTCTTTTAAAAATACATCTTTAAAGTATAAACACTTTTTCTTGCATCTGGACTTATGTCAATATCATAAATTGAAGATATATCAGTTTAATTCTTTTCTGGTTTTCCCAATATTATTTTCTGTATATCTATATTCTTTTTGAAAGAACTCAGGATTACTTGAAATCAACATAAAATGATTATGCTTATAAAATCCAGGTTTTTCCTTTAAATCAAAACAACTTTAGCAAATAGGTTTTCAAATCAGTTCAACATCAATATTCTTAGTTCATATCAAATCAGAAATAACCAGAAACAACATAGCACATGTCTCTTACAAGTTCTTCCTACTTAATACATTTAGATAGCCATATCAATCAGGGAATACATGCATGAATTAACACATTCTAGCTTTTATTTCTAATTATCTTAGCATCCTCTATTCCATATCTTTTTAATCTTGCTTACTTAGCTCCATCATAACCTGCAAAAGCATTAGTGGCTGCCTCATTATAAATGAGACACCCCCATGTGCCATGAGCAATAAGGGTCAGATCTATGATCTGGTGTGAGCATTTCTAACATATCCATGATATTAAGCTAAGGAAACAGCATAGATATACTTTGCATACTTGACAGGTATTATCATGTACAATACATAAGAGCAAACATATGCAATAAAACAACTTTTATCTGGAACTACTAGGTTGCCTTATCTTTTTCTTATAAATTCCTGGCCTCATCTGCTATAAGGAATCAAAGGGACACATTGCCATGAACTAATTAACATTATGGCACAAAGATCTCAGGACTTAAACAAGCCATGTGTCAACTTGTCTACTTCAAATAGGACAAGCATTCCAGCAGCCTTCTTGGCACAAAATCCTTAGTTATATCACTAAGTGTATTTATGTTCATTCTATCAATGATAGCTAGGTGTACCTACCACCTGTACTCATGAAGCATACTAGTTACCTTGCAGACATAATATTGCAAGCAAGTTAAAGGTTACTTTCTAGAGATATAACACCCCAGTCATTCCATCTCACATTATTTAGCATATAAACACCCTATTCAAGCATATACCAGAATGTTTGCAACTGAGAATAAATACATGGCTCTATTGAGTTTATTTTGATTTTGCAAGCAACTATATTTAGCCAGATTTTCAATCTTGTTTAAACATAGTTTTTAGGCTTGTAAGTTTCTGTTTAGTTTAGGGCTCAGCACTTATAGAGAAAAACTCCATTGCACCCTTAACCAATTATTTCAAGCCTCAGCACCATACCAATGTATATGCAGCTCATAGTTTTCTTTATCTTTTCATTCTTTGTCTTAAGCCATTATTCAAACTAGTTACAAATACTCTGTTATATGTTCCTTAAGGTTTTGGTATAATATACAGAGATGAAAATAGAATAACAAAGTTAAACATCCAGCATAGCAGATCATATCTCATCAAACATTCATGAAACCATCAGCAGCCAACATAGTTTGTAAATCAAAACATGCAAAATATAACATATAAAAGCTTGGCTGCCTAATCCCAGGTCTTAATGCCATGTATATGAGTGAGGATACTCACCTAAGTGCTTACACAAACTTAAACCAGAAAACCCTTCAAATCTTTAGCCTTATCTTCCTCTTCTTCCTTAGGTTAATTAATTAGTGAGAGAGCAGTTTTCTGATTGGGCTCTTGGTTTAAATAAGGGTTCTGTCTAGGGTTTTGAGTGATGCAAAATCCCTATTTTAGCCCAGATCAGAATCATGCATTTGGCATTGCATATTCCCTCCTTCCTAATCCCTTAATATCCCGACCAATATTTTAAAACAAGACTAAATTGTGCCTATTTTCCTTTCTTTTCAGAAAGTGATAACTTTAAGTATTTTTATTATATTTACTTCAAACATGATAATGGTGTGACTTTCTATTTTCTGCCTATGTACATTTTCTTTCTTGCACTTTGGTTCTTACTGTTTTAGTGCTTCCTTTATTTATTTTCTGCTCAAATAATATCTGGATATAAATATACATTTATACAACTATGGGTGTTAATTTAACTTTAACCTTTTATTTGCAGAAAACATGTGCATACTTATGTGCATTTCTACACCTATTATTCAAATAAAAATTTCACTTATTCATTATAAATCAATGTTTTCTTCTGCCTTAATTTTCAGACAAGTCTTACATAGGCATATATATAGATATATATATATATATACACACATCCTCAGGAATTTTTAATACTCATGTCTAGGTCTATATTTTCTTTATTTAAAACATTTTATCTAAATGTTTTCCTTCCTTGTTTTATTATTCAGGAATTCTGGATTTTCTCTTAGTGCCATAACTAGTGTGCACGTGCACACATGCACACAACCTTGCACCACTGAAAATCCCACCTATATAATAATTCTGATTTTCCCCCAGAATTTTAATCATTTATTAAAAGAATTTTCCTCAAAATCTTGGGGTATTACAATCACCCCTCCTTTTAGGAATTGTGCCCTCACAATTTACAACATATTCTTTGAGTACTCCTACTTTCTTAGGAAAATTATTCAAATATGCATGAGCAATTCAAATAGTCACTGTCTATCATACATATCAAACTTTCTTAGTAATCTAAGAATTTACCTTTTAAATTTGCAAAGAGCCTAGGGTAATCCATCCTGATTTTATCCTCTAGCTCCCAAGTACAATCACTAGGATCTATACTCCATTGAATCTTTACAAGCTTCAATGTCTTGTTTCTTAATTTCTTTTCTTCCCTTGCCACAATTCCCACTGGCTCTTTCTCATAGATTAGATCTGGATTAATCTGAACTTCAGTAGGCTTTTCTAAGATTTCCTCCTTGTCATGTACCCATCTCCTTAGTTGTGACACATGAAACACATTGTGCATTGCACTCATCTTCTCTGGAAGCTCCAGCTTATAGGCTAGTGAGCCTATCCTCTCCAAAATCTTGTATGGTCCAACATATCTGGGTCTGAGTTTCCCCTGCTTGCCAAATCTCAAGACTTTCTTCATTGGTGAAACCTTAATGAAGACATAATCACCTACTTTGAATTCCACTGACTTCCTCTTTGCATCAGCATACTTCTTTTGCCTATCTTGAGCTACTGCCATCCTCTTTCTTACCAGTCCTATTTTCTCTGTGATGTCTTTGACATATTCTGGCCCTAGGATAGCTTTCTCTCCTGCCTCAGCCCAACACATAGGTGATAGACATGGCTTTCCATATAGGGCTTCAAAGGGTGCCATTCCAATTGTACTTTGGTGGCTATTATTGTATGTGAATTCTGCCAAATGGAGGTGGTCCTCCCAATTTCCTCCAAAGTCTAACACACATGCTCTAAGCAGATCCTCTAAAATCTTGTTTACCACTTCTGTTTGCCCATCTGACTGGGGGTGATAAGCAGTGCTTAGGCACAATTCACTCCCCATAGCTTCTTGGAAGCTCTTCCAGAATCTTGAAGTGAAGATTGTATCCCTATCACTCACTATAGTTTTAGGAACACCATGCAGTTTTACCACTTCTCTCATAAAAATTTGGGCTAACCTAGGTGCATTTCTGTCTGCTTTCACTGGTATGAAGTGGGCTACTTTAGTCAGCCTATCTACAATCACCCAAATACTTGTATTTCCCCTCTTGGATCTAGGAAGGCCATCTATGAAATCCATAGATATGTCTTCCCACTTCCACTGTGGTATGCTAAGTGGCTGCAATAACCCTGAAGGTCTTTGGGTCTCAGCTTTTATTTGTTGACAAACCATGCACTTAGCAACATATCTGGCTACATCAGACTTCATTCCCTTCCACCAATAGTCCCTTTTTAAGTTTTGGTACATTTTGGTGCTGCCTGGATGTATTGAATATTTGCTCCTATGGTACTCATTAAGGATTTCTTCTTTCAATTCTATGATGTTTGGGACACATATCCTTCCCTTGTACCTTAAGTATCCTTTTACATCCATGTGATAATCCTTCACTTCCTCCTTCTTTAATAGGAGAGACCTCTTTTCTGCTAAGTCTTGATCTTCTTCTTGCATTTTTGCCACCTTCAAGGCCAAGTTTGATTGTAAAGTAATTAAACTTAACCTTCCTTTACTCCTTTCTTCCTCAATTATTTCCATACTCATCCCACTGCTCTCATCTATTTCCAAATCAGTGAGCATGGTCAAATCTCTAAACTCCTCCATCATTAACATGGCCACTTTTGCATGCTGCCTACTCAATGCATCTGCCACTTTATTAGCCTTGCCTGGTGTATAAAGTATATCTAAGTCATAAGCAGCAAGAAATTCAACCCATCTGTGTTGTCTCATATTTAAATCTTTTTGTGAAAAGAGATACTTTAAGGCCTTGTGATCAGTGTATAAAATGAACTTTGCACCTAATAAGTAATGCCTCCAAAGCTTCAAGGCATAAACTACTGCTGCCAACTCAAGATCATGAGTTGCATATCTAGTTTCATGGGGTTTTAGTTGTCTAGATGCATAGGCTATGACCTGATCTTGCTGCATCAACACAGCCCCTAGCCCTGACCCACATGCATCTGTATATACAACCAATCCCTCATTGCCTTCTGGTACTCTCAACACTGGTGATTTTACCAAAGCCTCCTTGATCTGGGTGAAAGCTTGTTCACACTTATCAGTCCATATAAACTTTTGGTTCTTCCTAGTCAGGTTAGTGAGTGGCATTGCTATTTTAGAAAATCCTTGTATGAACCTCCTATAGTATCCTGCCATCCCCATGAATGACCTAACTTCACTAACATTGTTAGGCTTCTTCCATGCTTGGATTGCTACTATCTTATTGGGGTTTACAGAAATTCCCCTAGCAGAGACAACATGTCCAAGAAAGTGTACTTCCTCTTGCCAGAACACACACTTAGAAAATTTTGCTTTCAAATCTTTTTCTCTTAATCTAGATAAGACCAAATGTAAGTGGTTCTCATGTTCCTCTATTGTTTTAGAGTAGATTAGAATATCATCTATAAAAATCAGAACAAATTTGTCTAAGTAATCTCTGAATATCCTATTCATTAGGTCTACAAAGTAAGAAGGGGCATTTGTTAGCCCAAATGGCATAACCAGAAACTCATACAAACCATATCTTGTGTTGAATGCTGTATATTTAATACTTGATTCCTCAACTTTCATCTGATGAAACCCAGATGCCAAGTCTAGCCTAGAGAACACTTTAGCTCCACTGAGTTGATCAAAGAGATCATCTATCCTGGGTAATGGGTATTTGTTTTTGATGGTTACTTTGTTTAATTCTCTATAATCTATACACATTCTTAAAGTACCATCATGCTTTTTAACAAATACTACAGGAGCACCCCAGCATGAATTACTTGGCCTTATAAACCCCTTGGCTTCTAATTCTTCCAGTTGGTTCTTTAGCTCTTTTAATTCACTTGGCCCCATCCTTGTAGGCTTTTTGATAACTGGGCTAGCCCCAGGCATAAGGTTAATCTGGAATTCAACAGGTCTATGGTGTGAGACACCTTTTACTTCCCCAAATACATCCAAGTATTCTTTAACTATGGGGATTTCATTAATAGCTATTTCCCTGGGATTATTTTCTAATTCAATTAAATGATTTAGACTGTTTTCTTTGATAGGTTCACATAGAATTGTAACCCTTTGGCCTTTAGAATTTTGTAGTGAAATGGTGGATGCATCTAGGTCAATTATGGCTTTGAATTGTCTTAGCCAATCTGCCCCTAATATAACTCCTATATTTGGGAAATTTAGAACATATAAATTGGAAACAAATGTGTTTCCTCCTATGTTCAAATTCACATCCACACAGATCATATCTAATACACTAGAACTTCCTAAAGGGCTTTGTATTAACAGAGGTACTTCAGCCAAATTGCAGTTCATTTTCAACCTTTTAACTATTGCATGGGAAATGAGTGAGTGGGTTGCCCCGGTATCATATATTACAGCTAAAGGTATGGTACAAATAAATAGTGTACCTTCCACTTGACCATGGTTTTCAGCATTTGCCTCAATTATGGCCTTGCCCCTACCTTCCAGGTTTGCCACTTTTCCTTGTTGCTTGTATTCTGGGCAATTTCTTTTCATATGCCCTTCCTTCCCACATAGATAGCATTTGAAAGCTCCCCCTTTAAGCTCTGGGCATCTTGGCTTAATATGGCCTTCTTTCCCACAATGGTTGCAAACTATTTTTCTTTTGGCTTCATTGGGCTTTGCATCTACTGCCTTCTTACCATCTGCCTCTCCTTTCTTCTTATCATAAGGATGGTACTTCCCTTTGTTCTTCTTGTTACTATTGTTTTTGAAATTCCGGAACTTATCTCTTTCCTTGTCATGCTGCTCAATCTTCAGAGCCAAATCTATCACTTGATCAAAAGTTCTGTCAGCATAAGGTAGTATAGCCCTGCTAAGTCCTGGGTTCAACCCCTTGATGTATCTATCATTTTTGGATGCTTCATCAGCCACTAACATTGCCCCATAGGTAGACAATCCCTCAAACTTCTGGGTGTACTCTGTGACATTCATAGTCCCCTGTCTAAGTTTGATGAACTCCTCAAGTAAAGTGGTTTTTGCTGAGGCTGGAACAAACCTTGCCTCTAACATCTCCTTAAATTGATTCCAATTAATATCATTTTCATTCCGGCCAGCTATGATCACCTCCCACCAACTCAAAGCTGCACCTTTTAATTGCCTTGAGGCCACTTGCCTCTTCCTTTGGTCATCTAGTTGCATATCAGTGAAGATCCTCTCTAATGTCCTCAGCCATGCTTGAATCTCCATTACACTTTCAGTTCCTTCAAAGCTCTTGCCTCCCAAGTTGGTATAAGTCTTCACTAACTTGGAGAGCTCCTCATGTGGGTTCTCAGGTCTGTGCCCAATTCCATCTCTCAAAACTCTCACAAATTCCTGCATGTCAAGCATTTGTGGTGTGCTAGATCCTCCTTGATGATGAGACCCTCTTCCTACCATATTTCTAAAAGTATATGTATTTCATCTTATTAGTTTATAACACTTAGCTTTTATTTTAAATTGATTGTATCTTTCCTATTTAATCATTGTGTATGTCACATGCACACACATACATACATTCAGGGAATACTTATAAACAGTCAAATATACAAACAACCTAGTATAAACATAAGCATACAAACATTTTGCTATGTTAATTAAAACATAGCTCTGATACCAAATGAAATGACCCTCCTATTTACACACTAATTTCATTAGTGATTTTTTTTTTAGAGATGATATACAGATATATCATTCTTTACAAATATATTTCCCAGGGTCATTTTCTTTTTCTAATAAACAAAATATATCCAGGATCTTTCACAATACAGAAATATTGTTTTAATTCTAAATCATTTTTAACATACATATATGAAGATATCTATGTTATATTCTACTTGAATCAGAGCATAATAATAAGTAGAAATCCTTTTTAAATTTGCAAAAATGTGATAAATTCCCTTTTTAAATTAAAACTTATTGTATCCAGATTTTTGACTATAGTGTCCCCTGGAAATATGTACCTTAGACTGTTATTATAATTTAAGAAATAACCAAGCAATGATCAGTGGAAAGCAAGCTTATAATATGGATGATTATCTTAAAGTCTGAATATTATCAAACTCAGGTTAAAAGAAAGTGGATCCTAAGTGAACACAAGCAACATCTAGGCGTAATGGAAACGCGCCTAACTTATTCATGCAAGGTCACTAGTTCGAGTACTATGCTGGTCGGTTCAAACACAATTTTTGTTTTTCTTTTTATTTTCTCCTATATGGCTGAAATCTGTTACCTACCTATAATTGTACATATATATTTAATTTTTGGCTATAACCTATCATACAAAACAATTTTTCTTGCATAACTATTTTTAAAACCCATTCTTTCAACTGTTTTAAGAATTTACATCTATATTTTTGCCCAATATCAACATGTACACAGATATACATGTACATGTCAGTGTCTTTGTTCATTTTCCAGAAAACTGAGCTCAAATGTTCCCTTGCTTCATTGATCTGAAGTGAAACATTCGGCCTGACCTATGGCCTAACCATGTGGTTACTCTGGCCATGCTTTTGTTTGCATTTTTACAACCCAGATTATACTAAAACATTGATACCTTTCCTTTTCAAAAGCATGTGTATATATTTGTGTGAATCAGACATTTTGTGATCCGATATATATCATTCTTCCTAATCATACTTCTCTTTTAAAAATACATCTTTAAAGTATAAACACTTTTTCTTGCATCTGGACTTATGTCAATATCATAAATTGAAGATATATCAGTTTAATTCTTTTCTGGTTTTCCCAATATTATTTTCTGTATATCTATATTCTTTTTGAAAGAACTCAGGATTACTTGAAATCAACATAAAATGATTATGCTTATAAAATCCAGGTTTTTCCTTTAAATCAAAACAACTTTAGCAAATAGGTTTTCAAATCAGTTCAACATCAATATTCTTAGTTCATATCAAATCAGAAATAACCAGAAACAACATAGCACATGTCTCTTACAAGTTCTTCCTACTTAATACATTTAGATAGCCATATCAATCAGGGAATACATGCATGAATTAACACATTCTAGCTTTTATTTCTAATTATCTTAGCATCCTCTATTCCATATCTTTTTAATCTTGCTTACTTAGCTCCATCATAACCTGCAAAAGCATTAGTGGCTGCCTCATTATAAATGAGACACCCCCATGTGCCATGAGCAATAAGGGTCAGATCTATGATCTGGTGTGAGCATTTCTAACATATCCATGATATTAAGCTAAGGAAACAGCATAGATATACTTTGCATACTTGACAGGTATTATCATGTACAATACATAAGAGCAAACATATGCAATAAAACAACTTTTATCTGGAACTACTAGGTTGCCTTATCATTTTCTTATAAATTCCTGGCCTCATCTGCTATAAGGAATCAAAGGGACACATTGCCATGAACTAATTAACATTATGGCACAAAGATCTCAGGACTTAAACAAGCCATGTGTCAACTTGTCTACTTCAAATAGGACAAGCATTCCAGCAGCCTTCTTGGCACAAAATCCTTAGTTATATCACTAAGTGTATTTATGTTCATTCTATCAATGATAGCTAGGTGTACCTACCACCTGTACTCATGAAGCATACTAGTTACCTTGCAGACATAATATTGCAAGCAAGTTAAAGGTTACTTTCTAGAGATATAACACCCCAGTCATTCCATCTCACATTATTTAGCATATAAACACCCTATTCAAGCATATACCAGAATGTTTGCAATTGAGAATAAATACATGGCTCTATTGAGTTTATTTTGATTTTGCAAGCAACTATATTTAGCCAGATTTTCAATCTTGTTTAAACATAGTTTTTAGGCTTGTAAGTTTCTGTTTAGTTTAGGGCTCAGCACTTATAGAGAAAAACTCCATTGCACCCTTAACCAATTATTTCAAGCCTCAGCACCATACCAATGTATATGCAGCTCATAGTTTTCTTTATCTTTTCATTCTTTGTCTTAAGCCATTATTCAAACTAGTTACAAATACTCTGTTATATGTTCCTTAAGGTTTTGGTATAATATACAGAGATGAAAATAGAATAACAAAGTTAAACATCCAGCATAGCAGATCATATCTCATCAAACATTCATGAAACCATCAGCAGCCAACATAGTTTGTAAATCAAAACATGCAAAATATAACATATAAAAGCTTGGCTGCCTAATCCCAGGTCTTAATGCCATGTATATGAGTGAGGATACTCACCTAAGTGCTTACACAAACTTAAACCAGAAAACCCTTCAAATCTTTAGCCTTATCTTCCTCTTCTTCCTTAGGTTAATTAATTAGTGAGAGAGCAGTTTTCTGATTGGGCTCTTGGTTTAAATAAGGGTTCTGTCTAGGGTTTTGAGTGATGCAAAATCCCTATTTTAGCCCAGATCAGAATCATGCATTTGGCATTGCATATTCCCTCCTTCCTAATCCCTTAATATCCCGACCAATATTTTAAAACAAGACTAAATTGTGCCTATTTTCCTTTCTTTTCAGAAAGTGATAACTTTAAGTATTTTTATTATATTTACTTCAAACATGATAATGGTGTGACTTTCTATTTTCTGCCTATGTACATTTTCTTTCTTGCACTTTGGTTCTTACTGTTTTAGTGCTTCCTTTATTTATTTTCTGCTCAAATAATATCTGGATATAAATATACATTTATACAACTATGGGTGTTAATTTAACTTTAACCTTTTATTTGCAGAAAACATGTGCATACTTATGTGCATTTCTACACCTATTATTCAAATAAAAATTTCACTTATTCATTATAAATCAATGTTTTCTTCTGCCTTAATTTTCAGACAAGTCTTACATAGGCATATATATAGATATATATATATATATACACACACATCCTCAGGAATTTTTAATACTCATGTCTAGGTCTATATTTTCTTTATTTAAAACATTTTATCTAAATGTTTTCCTTCCTTGTTTTATTATTCAGGAATTCTGGATTTTCTCTTAGTGCCATAACTAGTGTGCACGTGCACACATGCACACAACCTTGCACCACTGAAAATCCCACCTATATAATAATTCTGATTTTCCCCCAGAATTTTAATCATTTATTAAAAGAATTTTCCTCAAAATCTTGGGGTATTACACTGTCGCCGCCATGCGCACCACCGCGACCTCAAAAACCGAACGCGACCTGCCATGAATGAGGCAAGTATGCCACCATGTCGAGCATTGATTCGACGATCAGACTAAATCAATTGGTTCACGAGGATGAGAGCAACAACTTTCGTGTTGAACGTTTTGGCTAATTTTGTTCGAGTTCGCCGTGAATTGATAGCCGTTGGATTTTAGAGTTTGGGAAATGGTGGCTGGAGCTTGGTTTTAGGGTTAGGTTGCAAATGAAGAAAGTTGATGTCCTTATATAAAAAAATTTTGAGGCGCTATTCACTTGCTAAAATTTCGAACTCCAAACGAAGCGTGCCGCTTGGCATTCTAGATGTTATACCCTTATTTCAAACACAATGGAATATATATCGGGATCCAATTCCATTATATATACAGAAGTTAAATTTTCAAAATAAAATTATATTAATTTAATTACTTTAATTAATTTCTACGTGTTACGAGCTCGCACGACCAAACGATACGTCTGATCGCCACGAAATTCGAAGGCATATGATAATTTACTATTACAGTTCCAATGAAACTGGTTCAATCGAAATCCGAGACAATGCCCCGGAAGGCTATTTTTACACGTTAATTAATAGGAGTTTTTTCCAAATTCAGTTTAAATCACTTTTAAACCTAATTTAAAAGTTCACTATTTTCCTTCTTATTCAAATAGAATTTAAATCAACCTTCGAAATTATTTTCATTTATATTAAATTCAAGATTTAAAATTTTAAACAATTCCAAATATTAAATTAAACAATTTAATTACCCAATAAATCGCTATATTTGAAATTCAATTATTTAACTTATAAAATTAACTTTTCCATATTTAAAATCAATTAAATATTTCAAATTTGAATGACTGAAATTCTGGTTCGTTACGTTCCCCCTTAAAAGAATTTCATCCTAGAAATTACCGAGAAAAATGTCACAAACCCATTAACTTTTCAAAACCAATTAGTTAAAATGGAGTATAAAATTTCTAGGTCTTTAAAATCCATTCATAGTTACCAACTAATACCATTCCAAGTTATAAAACCAAAATCCCAATTTTACTTATAAAAAAATTTTCCAAAATTTTCTAACGCCTTAAATTTACGGAAAATTTCGCAACCGTCTCCTTTGCACGTTCGGTCGGAAAAATTTACAATATATATATAATCACAAATATACATCTCATCTTTAAGGATGAGGCATCCCATAGAAAAAAATGTAAAAGTATGATATGTAATTTGAGATGTGTACCTTTTATTATATTAGCAAGTATATACAATCAATATAATGCGAAAGCGAGATCTAAATGCGAAGCATACACCCTACGCACCTACTAATCACTCAACGACCAATGAGAACAAGTATATGGAGAGGATTATCAATATATAACATAGAATATACAATAACCGCATGCAAATGTAACAAAAGCAACAAGAGAAACCGTCAAACAACTTAATATCCATCCAATTAATTTATAACCATATTAATTTGCATTTTCCAAAGTCAATACTTAATATATTAAAGCTCATATGATGTACATATATCATCCGTATGCAAAACCATACCTGATCACTCCTCGATCACACAATTTCACTTCCGAACTAGTATCATTCACACGACCACTCTAGTGTGCACTCAGATCCGGTTCCTTGATTAGAAATCTCCATTGTCTTTGCATAGCCATGTACTATGATAGAGAATATCAAAATCAATCAAAAATCCATATCTAATGTTTGCCATCGAGAATCGAATGAAAAATCCTAACTCGGATCGATGTAAATCATCTCGAAATTGTATATTCGAATCTAGATCAAACAGTTATGTGAATAAAATAATATACATACAACTTACATATTTATTTCAATTGGTTTCTTAAATATACCAAATTCTTTTATTCATATTCATTATTACATTCATTTATTACTTAGTACATCTCTTTCAATACTAATATCATTTATAAACCATTTAATACAACCATTATTAAGTTTATTATAAACATTTTATACAACCCTTAATGTTTATTTTCACTTTACAACTTAAGTTCATATTTATTTCTAGCAAACAACATTCCAAAACATATTCAATTCATTTTACAACTTAAGTTGAATTTCATTTTATAACTAAAGTTCATATCCATTCCACTAACTTATTTAATTAGTTCATTTCATTAATTCATTACAAATCAAATTCAATTTCGCTTAACTTTGCTAAAGTCAAATTCCATTTCAAAATTCATTTTGTTTAACTTAACTTAAGTTAAATTTTATTTCACAATTCAATTTTCAATTTCACTTTTCTTAACATTTTATATTCAACAAATTTTAAATTTTTTTAACTTACTAATTATCAAAATTTATAAGTTCTAAACTTAGTTTCTTATGTTTTCAGCAAAACACTTAGATAACAACTTTCAGAATTTAAATACCCAGTTTTATTATTTTCAAATCATTTTGAAATAATTTATATACATAATTCCTTTGTATATCAAATCATACTTTTGAATTTTAAAATCTAAACTATTTTTACAAAAATAAAACTCCAATGATAGAAATCCATCACTTAGGAACTCGAAAATGAATACCGATGATGCTCCGGTCATCACCATAATTATTTTAAAACGACTGAAGTGAGTTCAGTGCTTTTTATTTCTTTAAAATCCTTTTATTTTCAAATCATATTTATAAATTTTTCCTTACATATAATTTCGCTCTGGTTATATAAAATAATTTCTTAATTGTTTATCTTTGTTTACATTATAATAATAAGAACTTTTATTAGAACACAACAGAAACCACAAATGATAATAATCAAATATTATCATTCACTAGCAACCAAACACATCATACAACTAGAAAAAAATTACTCATTTACATATAAAATATAATCAAGGTAAAATTATTTAATTTACCCAATTTCAAAACTGTAAGGACCCGATTCTTCGACTTTTGAAAATCGACATCGATACGTCCACTGTATCAACTGCGAGCAAATGAATGCCGAAAAACCGAATTCTTAGGGTTTTAAAAGAAGAGGTAGAAGAAAAGATAGAAGAAAAAGAGAAGAAAAACAACAGAACAACATCAGAACAGAAACAATATCATAATCTCACATATCACAGCGGAACAATATATAATAGATAAATGAATAATCTTTAAAACAAAGAACTATATCATTTTATACATACATCAATCATCAGAGTCAATATACAACAGTGGACAGTTATATAAACTTGTCCTCATACAGAATACACAGCGGAATAGTACAAAGTGTAGGTGATACGTTACGCCATCCAGCTTGCTTCCAAAGCTCCAAAATATCCAGAATATCCTGATAACATAACTCTAGGCTACCCGTGTGGAAATTGGTGGGCACCCAGAGTTTAGAAGGGAAACAATAAACTCCGAGTCAGTCATGGTGACTGGTGTGAGATCGTAAAACAGTTATTTTTCACAAAGAAAATAAAATTTATTCGCAATGCTTTTGAAAAATGAAACTACCATAAGACCTCCCGCCACACACACAATGCAAACGCAGAATTGGAGGAGATTTCTTCTTATGATAGTCAAAGATGCATACTACGCAAAATCAAATCATTTTTGATATTATTATTAGTGCATAGTGTAGAAAAATCATTTCGAAAGTAGAATATAAATCTTAGCCAGCATAGACATTTCGAACTATGCCTACTATAGCTACCATCCAAACAGTGGGGCGCCACCATAAGTGAATGATAGGTTCTACAACTAAAACCGTACAAGGCTCGTATTGTTTCTTTGGATTTCCAACAAATGGTCAGGCTAAGGAACTTCCTTTTCCACGAAGGAACGCCTCTGGAATGACGTCCCGAGAACCTAACCGGATCTCTGCCAACATAAGGCCGGGTTACCTCTGCAAAAATAGGTAACTACTGACACGCGTATGCCATCCCCCGATCGTAACCAATCTTCCCGAGGATCCTCGATTTCCAACAACCACAAAATAAGCAGTATCAACATAGGTTAAGTATCTGGGCTCCATACCATGATACCACCTCTATCCAGAAGGAATGACATACACTAAGGGGTGCTACTCCCTAGAACCTTGCTGCATCCTTCCTGTTTTGACCATTTCCGGGGTGTGAGGTCCGACGAAGTCTCATCCACAAAGCTACGCTTTCTACAAAGCCATGCTTCGGGTCAAACAAATGATCAAAGAAATGATCACAAAGATAAATGATCAAACAAATGATCCTATCACAAATGATCAAACAACGATCATTTCACAGCAACACTCAGTATGCCACGTTACCAAATTGGGAATATATTGCTGATAAATTTCAACTACATAACCTCTGAGCTCGTACGTCTCAGAGAAGGGTGTTAAGCTAAGAGAATAAATTCTCCGCCACCAACAGAAATGTATTTAAAAGAAATCAGCTTTACATCTCAATTTGTAACGTCATACATACAATCCATACAAGTCTGTTCCGGGATCGAACAGAACCGAAGGCACTTCTCACGAAGCCCTTGCAAATCCGGATAATTTTCTAATCACGTCCGGACTTCCCGTCACTAAGGGTGATAAAACCTCTAAATCGGAGATCAGCCGATGTAGAGTAACTCGACGGTAATCCTTCCGTTTTCAAAAATATCCGGTCTTCAACACCGGTCATCAAATGCGATTCATAACGACGTATCACATATTCGGAATGGGTTATACGACCCCATGGTCCTTTCCCGGCTAACCCGAATAATGAGCGCTTATTCAAAAATAAGGGTGGCATTCAAATTCATCCAATTCACAACAAATACTCATTCAAGGTAATTATTGATTGTCGGTTATTTAACTATCAATAAAGATGCGCAACATCATCAGATTCCAAATAATTTTCCAAATTATTTAATTTCCAAAGATATCTTTACAAGATATAAAATTTCCACACTTTAAAAATAAATCAATATTTATTTTTAAACAGATTCCATTTCTTTATAAATTCCATAGTGAATTTATATCTTTCAAAATATCTACTGATATACGATTTTCAACCGATTTCAAGTATTCAATTTCAATTTATCTTTACAAAGATAAATTTCAAATGTTCATTTCATATTGGAAAAGCAATTCCATACTTATTTAAAAATAAGTATTTCACAAATCTATTTATTTTCAACATTTGAAAATATTCAATTTACTTAGTCAAATTTAAGTATAATTCATTCTTTAAGGAAATCATTTACTATAACATCTATTTGAGTCAAAACGAATGTTACGTAAAACATCGTTACGACGACTCCAAAATCACTAATATAGGAATTCGAAATTAAGATAGATATGTAAATCCCAATACTAGATAAAAACATTTCCTTTCGGAAATCATTTACTATAACAACAGTGTTATAGTCCACCATTTCCTTATATTTTCGAAAACGCCTATTTCAACAATGAATGTTGAAATCTATGATTTCGATTCATAATACATTTTAAAACATCTTTAAAATGTTTAACTTCATTTTTAATATCACTTCTTCAAAAATAAATCCATTTTACTCAATAATATATTCACTGTCCAAAATCGTGAATATAATTCACTTAACCCAATTTCAACATTTTCTACACATTTATATTCAATAATTATCCACTATCCAAAATCGTGGATAAAATTCCCTTAATAACCTTTTGTTATTAAATTCATCAGATTTGATTGATTTTCGAATTTATAAAACAATGTTTATAAATTCCATTTCTATTTTCTATAACAACTTCGATTTAATAAATCTCCTTTTATTAACTTCTAAAATTCACTTATCAAAATAAGTGATTTCGGATTTACAAACAATGTTTATAAATTTCAATTCTATTTATAAAAACTTCAATTTATAAATCTCCTTTGTTAACTAATTCAATTCCTAACTCAATTTTTATACCAACAATCCATATTATAAGTTAAATACTTATAATTCATTTATTTTACAAAATCGTTTCCATTTATAAGTTCATGATTTATAAATTTCATTCACTAATAAATTCTTAAAAATTCATTTTAACGCTTATAAAAACTCGTTTTATAATCCCAATGTTTTAAAGTTATAAATATCAATTTTGAACATCTTTTACATACATCGTTTTTAATACTTTAAAAATCTCAACTTAAACCCTTTTATAAATTGCTTTAACTATTTATTTCAAAAATAACCTTTTGGTCATAATTCACAAAAAATCTTAACTTTTATAACTTTAAAGTTTTAACATTTATTTAAAATAAATCAATTCAACAATTTAAATACAACGTATATTTTCAAAGATCACTTCAAAAATCTCTTTTAAAATCAACATTGTCATTTTTAAACTTCAAAAATTGGATCCGATGATGCAACGCACCTCATTAGTCAATCACGACAACAAACATCATATATCAACATATGATAATAGAATACATCAATATCTATAAATAAATAAATATTGGTGAGGAATCCAGTTGGATCCCTCCAACCCGTTTCCCTGCATCCACAGATGTTAGCACAATACCAATTCCACTTCGAGGTGGAATATCGCGGTATATAGGTTTTATAAAAATCATCTGCTTACTAATGGCGCAATAGGGTCTCATCCGCTATACAATGCGGGAAATCAATCAATCCAATATATACATATGCCAATATGTATATATAGCTATATATATATAGATATATCCTATTATATCTAATATCACATCCAATAGCAATCAAATCAATAACTGCAAAAATCAACTTTTCATTTGAGTGAGAAAAATCTCACCTTTGCTTTTATTTTGCAATCCATTTCCACTTTGACCATTTCTTCACGATTTCAAACCTTGTAAAATCATTAGATGATTTATCAATATTCGAACAATTATTTCTTTTAATAAATCTAATCTACTAATGATTTAGTTTTAACTTAATGATTTAATTTTAAATTAAGGGATTTAATTTTAAACAAATTTCTTTTAATAAATTATTTTCTTTTTTGTAAACCACATAATCAGAAATTTACTTTACTGAAAAATCTTTTCATCCTTAATATATATATGTATTCAAAATCTTTTCTATATATAATTTCCTCTTTTCTTATGTATTATATATATATATACATATATCTTATTATCATACTAAATTTAAAATAAGCAGACTGTAATCCTTTCGTTTTCAGTAAATATATTAACCTGCATAATTTATACTTCTTTAGTCACTGCATAAAGATTATTATAGTAAACATTTATATATATTCCTATATTTTTCCCAAAACTGTATATATATATAAATTGAACGAATACGCTGAAAATACCTTTTCAGCCTTGAAGATCGAACGTCGCTACATTGCCCCAAATCGAACCCAACGCTTCTTCCACCATCAGTTCGCGACCATTCACCGGAACGCGTCGCTACCTACGCTTTCACATCGCTGCCAACGACTCGAATCGCGCCTTGCTGCTGCGATACACCCTCCAGGTCGCCGCCTCCCAATCGCGAGTCCCTATACTTCGCCATCACCATCGCCGACTTTCGTTTCCACCTGACTTCGACCCCCAGCCAGTCGAACTTCACGACTTCGAGCTCGTCGCCGCTTGAACGCGAGCGACCCCACTTGATTTCCCCCCTTCCCAGCTCGACGCGATTTTGAAGTGGAAACCCCCTTTTTTTCCGAAACGAATATGATTTCGTCCTCGTTCGATTTAAAAGAGGGCAGTGGGGGATTTCAATTTTAATCTGTAGAGGGAATGGGCTGCGTTCGAAAGAAGAAAGGGGGAGATGTGAATTTAATTTCGGCCATTGTTATTTTTCTTGTTTCGTTCGATTTTGAAAAAGCTGAATGATAAGGGATGGGGACGAGATACTTATCGTTTGTATTGATTTTTTTTCTCTGAACGAAACAGAAGAAGACGTGATTTCAGGGAACGAGATGATGTTGTTTTGTACGAGAGGAGACAGTTTAGTGGCTGATTGTACGTATTGCTGGTTAAAGGAAAGCAATTTTATCTTATTTAAATTCAATTTGTTCTAGAATGAATTTCTATGCATTTAAATATCGTACGCTCACACAACAACTCCGATCACTGTGAAATTTGAAATCCGATAATAATACGATATTACGGATCCAATGGAACTGGTTTCGTCAGATTCTGAGACTGCGCCTCGGAACGCTATTTTTAAATATTGATTCGAACAATATAATTTCAAAACTGAACAAAGCAGCTTCAAATTCGATTCTGAAGCTTCTATTATCTTTAGTATTATCAATACGAATTTCAAAAGCCTTTGCAATATTTTTCTTCAGCTTAAAACTGAAGATTCAAATTTTTATTCAACTTACAATAGATTAAATTTTATAATTTAATCGCCAAATTCAAAGTTATATCGGGGATTCAAATCAAATCATCGTTCAAATATTTAAAATTAATTAAATATTTTCAATTTAATTTGTTCAAAATTCTGGGTCGTTACAATCTTCCCCCCTTAAAAGAATTTCGTCCCGAAATTACAAGTTAGGAAAAAAGGTCCTTAACTCGTCTACTATTTTTCACAATCCAAATAGTTTTATCAATTTATCAAAACAAATCTTTCTACTAAAGATTCGTTATCAATTCAACTAGTTTTTCAACTTCAATTACAGATTTCAAACGACATTGTTTTCTTAACAATTCAAATTTAAACTTCCAAATTTTCTCAAAAATTTTCTAACAATCTAAATTTTCAAAAAATTTCGTCAGCGTCTCCTTTGCGCGGCTAATACGGTACGACTACAAAACGTCCCTACGGACTCTCAGATTTCAAAAAGAAAAGAAAAAGCCAAGCGGCTAGACAAGAAAATCATCAAATCTCATATTGAAATTCAAATACATACCTTTTCGAGCAATTCAAATTTATCTTTTAAATCAAATCCAATTCCTATTTCCTTTATAACACCTGTATATCCTACTAGCCAAAATATCTAGCTAAAATATTCAAACTATTTTGCACATTCAATTACAAAATTTTCAATATAAACTACTTATTTTTACTTCACTATTGAAGTTATATCCATTTTCATTCAATTTTGCATTTCGATTTTTATTTGAATACAATTCACAACCCCAATCTAATTTGGATTCAGTTTAGCTTCTGAATATTGAATTTATCAATTAACTTTCATTCATAACTGCACTATTTTAAATTAGTTCCAATTACTAATTCATTACAAATTCCAATTCACTTACAAATTCAAATTTGTTTTCAACATTCAGTTTCAATTCCAGTTCTTTTCACTTACAAATTCAAAATGAATTTTAACATTCAATTTCATTTTCTTGCACTTGCAATTGCAAATTTATTTATTCATTCACTAATTCATTTCAATTTGAATCTTATTCCATGTAACAACCCGCATATCTATCGATTTTATATTTAATATTTTATCGTTAGTCGGATGTTAGTCCGAAAAGCTACTTTTTGCATACGGTCAAATTAGGACTCGAGACCACCCCCATTGAGTTCAAAATGACGTTTGCGATCTTTTTGAGTGTAAACTTCGATATGTTTGGAGATAGTGAAATTTTCGTCACTTTTCCCACTTGTGACTTTGGTTGGGACTGCACCTTCTTAACTCAGCCCAACCCCCTCTTCTCTTCATCACTTCATCAAACACTTCAAGCTTCTTCAAAAATGGTGGGGGGAAAGAGAAATTAAAATTCCAAGCTCGAGATCTTTAGTAAATTCAACATCAAACTCCGAATTCAAGGTGAAGAACATAGATTCAAGCTAGGGGTTGATTCTTGCTTTGCTCTTAAGCTCTCCGACATCAATTTCGTGGAAAAGGTGAGATTTTTGATCTCACATCTTGCCTATGATTGTCATTGTACTGTTGGGAATGATTCCCTATCACTCTAGCATCAACATTTGCATTTGGTTTGGATTGGATTGGCGAAAAACTCCAAAATTTAGTGATTTTGGTGAAAAACTGCTACTAGGTCGTTCTGGCCATTTTTAGCTCGTTCGGAGTTAGGTCGCTCGTCCATAGGTCGTAGGTCGAATTCGCCCTTAAGTCGTAGGTCATTGCCGACCTATAATCTCCAGGCAAAAGGCTTAAGTCGTTTGCAGTTAGCTCGTATTTGAGCTTAAGTCCTAGGTCGTTAGCTCTTAAATCCTAGGTCGTATCGAACTTAAGTCGCTAGGTCGTACACGAGTTAAGGCATTAGGTCGCTGCATTGAAGTGTCACCGCCTTCTTAGGTCGTTCACGAGTTAAAGGCATAAGTCGTTCACGAGTTAAAGGCTTAAGTCGTTTGCAGTTAGCTCGTTCGCCTCGAGTTAAGTCGTAGGTCGTTTGGCCTTAAGTCGTTTGCAGTTAGCTCGCTCGCCCTGGCTTAAGTCGTAGGTCGTCCTCGATCTAACTTCACTAGGTCGTTCCTGCCTTAGCTCGTAGCTCGTATCCAAGGCTTAGATCGTTAAGTTGTTCGTTCCACTAAGTCGTTCAAGGCTTAGGTCGTAAGACCTTAGGTCGTGCACTTTTAGGTCGCGAACAACCTTATGTCGTGAACCTCTTTAGGTCGTATGACCCTAATTTTCTTAGGTCGTTGGACCTTTTTAACTCGTTAGGTCGTAGACCCTTAAACTGTTAAGTCGCGTACTTTCTTAGGTCGTGCATCCCACTTAGGTCGCAGAACCCTCTTAAGTCGTAAGTCGTTCGCGAGTTAGCACTTAGGTCATTTGACCTGTTTCCCCCTAGGTCGTTCGACTTTTTCTTCTGCTAGGTCGCGTGGCATTCTTCCCTTAGGTCGTTTGGCTTCTCGAGAGCGCTTGACTTCACTAGGTCGAACCCCGTATTACTCTGCGTAGGCAATCTTATCTGAAAAGCATTCATCAGAACTTCCACTTTGATGCATTTTGAGCTGATTTCCTTGGATTTTATTCACGTCTCCGAATGTGAATTTTTGTGATAAATTGTTCCAACAATAATTTTATGACTTCTCACTTTAAAGATATGAAGGTTTTAATACTAGTAGTAAATATCAAAACTCTTTCATCAAATCGATTTCAACACTATTTTTAATATCAAAAGTTCGTTTTCTCAAACCGATTTTCAATCTACTAATATATATAAGCCTTTACTTCACTCGAATGAGAAATCGACTTAAATGACTTAGTAAAACGAGTGGTATGAAACGCTTGCGTTCACTTCGTCGGTTAGCTCTTGGACTTGTTCGATTGAACCCTTTTCGTGACAATTTCCTAGTGAAGATTTACAGCTTGTTCGTAAATATTTAAGTTAAGCAAGTGGTTATGGGACATGAAGCTAAACTCATATATTTACTAGCTTGGTGTGATTTACACTTCTCGCTGATCATGATGATCATTTTATGATTTAGACTAGCAATTGTGCGATGTCTCTTTGTTTGCAAGGTTAGACTAGACCGCAGTGGTGTGATTCCGACTCACACATATCTCTTTGTCCGCAAGGTTAGTCTAGACCGCAGTAGTGTGATTCCGACTCACACATATCTTTTTGTTTGCGAGGTTAGGCTAGACACCACTTGTGTGATTCCATTCACACATACCTTTTTGCTTTTTGGTTAGCCTAGGCCTCAATCAGTGTGATTCCGACTCACACATATGGGGTAGCGCCCCATGGTCTTCGGACCATCATGTGATAGGCCTCTTTCTCTTTTTATGATTTCTGGATTTCTTGTTTGATTTCTGGATTTTTATGTCATTGACTTGTTATGAGTACAAGTTTAGGGTATGATGCCCTCTTTGGATCTTTGAGAAGATTCTCGTGATATTGATCATTTCTCATCGGTTGATCTCCTGTTGATCATCATTTTCATACTTATAGTAGTATGTCTGTATGGATATTCTATGTTTATGCCATATCTTTTATTCTATATCATGTCATCTGATATTTATAGTTAGACTGATCCGTTTATTATTTTCTTAAATAATACTCGGGTCAGACCGAGATGTTACAGGTGCTTCTGCTTGACTTCCTTCCGGGATTTGCTACTCTGACTTTTGGCTGACTATTTAGTTTAGCAGTTTTTTGTTGTATACACTTGAGATATGGACTCATAGTTGTATTCTTTTTGTATAGCACATGTTGCTATTCTTTTGTATTATTGTGGAACTTTTTGACCACTACTCTGATGTACACTTTCATGTGTTAGTTATATGTTCATATCTTCTTCCGCCTTTGTGATATGGATGTCTGTGACTGCTTTGTGTTATGTTTATTTCTATGTTTGTTTCCAAAGATTATTTTATAGCCACCGTGTGATAATCAATTACATGGATGGTCGCTCCTCAACAGCCTTATTCTCCGTGCTAGTTGACAGCACTACATCGTAGTGTCCTTGGCTAGCGTGGGTATTGAGGTGGGGGCGTCACATTCCAATCAAATTTTCAAATATTTTTATAAGTCTTCGACTTATTTACATTTCGATTTGTATAATCATTCATACATTCACATTACTAATTTCATTCCATTAATGAATTTTAATTTCAATTTTCTTCTTGGAATTCCATTTTCATTTATAAATTCATTTACAATTTATACTTACAAATTTCATTCGTTAAATGGATTTATCTCCAAATCTTTGGTTATTACTTTAATTTCTCATTCAATCTCATATAACAATGATAATATTTCAATGTTATTACTTCCTAACAACCAAACATCCACATACTATGATAATTCATAGAAAATGATTTCTTTTCTATACAAAAATAGTTTTGGGCAAAATTATTTCATTTACCCTATTCAAAACATACTGTGTCGAATTGTTCTATTCAAGTGTTTAGAAACCCCTTCGATCCAGTTGCGCAGACTGTGCCGACGAAGGTTCATATGCCACTCAATAAATCAATCATCACAATATAAAACAATTTTTTTTATATTAACTAACAAATACGCGCTCGTATATATTATTACACTCAAACTCATTCTAGAGTACTACTGACTCTATCTCTAATGAGTAACACCCAACAGAGCAGGGTTGTCGCTTAACCATATGCTCTGATACCACTCTGTAAGGACCCGATTCTTCGACTTTCGAAAATCGACATCGATACGTCCACTGTATCAACTGCCGAGCAAACGAATGTCGGAAAACCGAATTCTTAGGGTTTTAAAAGAAGAGGTAGAAGAAAAGATAGAAGAAAAAGAGAAGAAGAACAACAGAACAACATCAGAACAGAAACAATATCAGAATCTCACATATCGCAGCGGAACAATATATAATAGATAAATGAATAATCTTTAAAACAAAGAACTATATCATTTTATACATACATCAATCATCAGAGTCAATATACAACAATGGACAGTTATATAATCTTGTCCTCCTACAGAATACACAGCGGAATAATACAAAGTGTAGGTGATATGTTCCGCAATTCAGCTTGCTTCCAAAGCCCCAGAATATCCTGATAACATAACTCTAGGCTGCCCGTGTGGAAATTAGTGGGCACCCAGAGTTTAGAAGGGAAACAATAAACTCCGAGTCAGTCATGGTGACTGGTGTGAGATCGTAAAACAGTTATTTTTCACAAAGAAAATAAAATTTATTCGCAATGCTTTTGAAAAATGAAACTACCATAAGACCTCCCGCCACACACACAATGCAAACGCAGAATTGGAGGAGATTTCTTCTTATGATAGTCAAAGATGCTTACTACGCAAAATCAAATCATTTTTGATATTATTATTAGTGCATAGTGTAGAAAAATCATTTCGAAAGTAGAATATAAATCTTAGCCAGCATAGACATTTCGAACTATGCCTACTATAGCTACCATCCAAACAGTGGGGCGCCACCATAAGTGAATGATAGGTTCTACAACTAAAAACGTACAAGGCTTGTATTGTTTCTTTGGATTTCCAACAAATGGTCAGGCTAAGGAACTTCCTATTCCACGAAGGAACGCCTCTGGAATGACGTCCCGAGAACCTAACCGGATCTCTGCCAACACAAGGCCGGGTTATCTCTACAAAAATAGGTAACTACTGACACGCGTATGCCATCCCCCGATCGTAACCGATCTTCCCGAGGATCCTCGATTTCCAACAACCACAAAATAAGCAGTATCAACATAGCTTAAGTATCTGGGCTCCATACCATGATACCACCTCTATCCAGAAGGAATGACATACACTAAGCGGCGCTACTCCCTAGAACCTTGCTGCATCCTTCCTGTTTTGACCATTTCCGGGGTGTGAGGTCCGACGAAGTCTCGTCCACAAAGCTACGCTTTCTACAAAGCCATGCTTCGGGTCAAACAAATGATCAAAGAAATGATCACAAAGATAAATGATCAAACAAATGATCCTATTACAAATGATCAAACAACGATCATTTCACAGCAACACTCAGTATGCCACGTTACCAAATTGGGAATATATTGTTGATAAATTTCAACTACATAACCTCTGAGCTCGTACGTCTCAGAGAAGGGTGTTAAGCTAAGAGAATAAATTCTCCGCCACCAACAGAAATGTATTTGAAAGAAATCAGCTTTACATCTCAATTTGTAACGTCAGACATACAATCCATACAAGTCTGTTCCGGGATCGAACAGAACCGAAGGCACTTCTCACGAAGCCCTTGCAACTCCGGATAATTTTCTAATCACGTCCGGACTTCCCGTCACTAAGGGTGATAAAACCTCTAAATCGGAGATCAGCCGATGTAGAGTAACTCGACGGTAATCCATCCGTTTTCAAAAATATCCGGTCTTCAACACCGGTCATCAAATGCGATTCATAACGACGTATCACATATTTGGAATGGGTTATACGACCCCATGTACCTTTCCCGGCTAACCCGAATAGTGAGCGCTTATTCAAAAATAAGGGTTGCATTCAAATTCATCCAATTCACAACAAATACTCATTCAAGGTAATTATTGATAGTCGGTTATTTAACAATCAATAAAGATGCGCAACATCATCAGATTCCAAATAATTTTCCAAATTATTTAATTTCCGAAGATATCTTTACAAGATATAAAATTTCCACACTTTAAAAATAAATCAATATTTATTTTTAAACAGATTCTATTTCTTTTATAAATTCCATAGTGAATTTATATCTTTTAAAATATCTACTAATATACGATTTTCAACCGATTTCAAGTATTCAATTTCAATTTATCTTTACAAAGATAAATTTCAAACGTTCATTTCATATTGGAAAAGCAATTCCATACTTATTTAAAAATAAGTATTTCACAAATCTATTTATTTTCAACATTTGAAAATATTCAATACACTTAGTCAAATTTAAGTATAATTCATTCTTTAAGGAAATCATTTACTATAACATCTATTTGAGTCAAAACGAATGTTACGTAAAACATCGTTACGACGACTCCAAAATCACTAGTATAGGAATTCGAAATTAAGATAGATATGTAAATCCCAATACTAGATAAAAACATTTCCTTTCGGAAATAATTTACTATAACAACAGTGTTATAGTCCACCATTTCCTTATATTTTTGAAAACGCCTATTTCAACAATGAATGTTGAAATCTATGATTTCGATTCATAATACATTTTAAAACATCTTTAAAATGTTTAACTTCATTTTTAATATCATGTGACGCCCCACCTCTATGCTCATAATAACAAAGAGTATTAAAAGAAATACTGTCTATTATTACGAAGAATAAGGCTGGATAGGAGCGACCATCCGTAGTTGGCCTTACACTAATATTGGTTATCTCGATAGGAGTGGTATATACTTTTTATTTTTCATCTATTATTTATTTACTCCCTTCGACACACCTAATTATCAGTATAAAACAAACTACGATAGTTCATAATAGTTTAGGACATTAGATATAACAATAACACAGATAATATAAATGCGGAACACAGATTAACAAAAATCTCATATATAAACCGATGTCAGTTACAATATAGTTGACACGATACATATGATACAACTACAACTGTCGACTCTAGAAGTTATATACACAAGTACATTATCAACTAATATACATGAATACATATCGTTCTACACAATGACACGACTACTACAAAAGGACAATGACAACTTCAGAAGATGTGAAAAGTCTTCAAATCCCGAACAGCAACTCAAAGAAAGAAATCTACAACCTGAAATAACTCGGGTCTGACCCGAGTATTACATTCAAAAGAAAATAATACACGGGTCAGTCTAATTCAAACTCAGTTATTAGTGCATAGAAGCAATAATAATCAATCTCAAATAGATGATGGTCACAGAAATCTCGTATATCCGACTCCTCGATAAAAGAATCGGATAACGACAGATATAAAACTAAACAGTGTTAAACAACAAATCAGCAATCCAAATCAAATTTCGGTGTAGCTGCAGTACACGCACGCGTGCACTACCTCGCCACTACCGCGATGAAATACACGAAAGCTCAATGAAAATCGACAACTGAATACAAGGTCAAACCCAAGTCTTTGGGACTGGATTCAACACAATGTACAAATAATAACACAACACTATTTGGATCAAATTTCATCAAGAAAGTAAGACCTAAAAGTAAAGTAATCAGACTGCAACTTCAACTAAAACCGACAGAAGACCAAACAACAAGTTATCATTCAAGTACTTGTTTAAATGGTCAGATCCAAACGACTCAAGCATCGACTCCAGTCATTGACAACACAACTAAATGCACCAGTGAAACCAATGCAAACTCAAGTGTAGACTAGTCCAATATAAACAAGACCAGTATAATGAAATCACAAATGAACATAACTATTTGCCAACTGTATCAGACTAAAATACCAGACCCAACTGCCTCAAACATAACCACAGACATGGTCTGAACCAAGACGAACAAATGTGCAACCTGAATAATAAAATGTCTAGACCAGGCTACACAATATCAAAGTGCAGACAACCAAAGAGGAAAATCATCAAGCCAACCCAGTTGCAAGTGAATGCACAATAACACTACACTAAAGTTCAAGTGAATCGAGTTCAGGACAGACCAACTCAATGCAACAGGTCGGAATGGTACAGACCAACCATGCAACACAATGAATCTCCAGGGATGTAGACTGAAGAGAATCAATAAACAGTGAATTAAGTCATGGTTCAAACCAGCAATGCCAAAGAACAGTGACAGTAGAAATGAATCAAGTGTATATACAAGCACTATTAAATAAAGACTCAAGAGAGTGCAGACATGAAGCTACGAGGCAATGTACTAGTGATGCAATGCAAATACACATATATAGGAAGTGCAATTCCAAGTGAAGAATCAAACTCAAGTTGGAGGACAGTGCAATGTAACTGAATACAAGTCAGAAGTAATTAACTACAGGTCGAGAAACTATGTTCACAAAGATGTTCCAAGCAACTGCAAGAATGAATACAAGCAAGCACCAAAAGAACTACAAGTGAACCAAGAACCAAACTCAAGCTTACAGAAGTGCAGACAACCAAATAGCCAAGGAGAATCAAACTACAACAGTACAAATCCAAGAATATATGCATACACACATACATATGTATGTATGCACATATACGGTCTTGAGTAAACAGGTAAATATGCAACTGTGAACTTGGTCAGAAAACAACAAGCAAAAGTCGAACAAAGTCGATATCACAAAAGTCAAGTTTGTAGTCGAAGACTAACTGCAGTTCAAAGGTTGCAGAAGTCATGGAACGAACAAGTCAAAGCAAGTAATTCACGGAATTGAAATCAACAGCGTCAAAGAGAAATTCAACACCGTGATTATCAAATAATGTAATATACAAAAATATACGCATATGGAAAAGGTCAGAATTCATCGCAAACATCCAAACAAAATCGAACGGTCAAAGCAACATTTTTGAAATTATCAAACGAACGAGAAAATAGGGTTGCGAGCCCTATAAAAGACCCAAATCATCATCGACAGTGAAACCAAGTCAAACGCGAAGTAAAATGAGATCGAAGTCAAATACTATCAAAATTCCAAAGTGACCGAAGTCAAAGTACCCAGAATTCAAGGTCTGAAAACCCAAAATCATGTATGCAAGAAATCGAATTAGATGTGAGATTTTACTCACCTTCTTCGAAGAAGCAGCCGCGAGCAACCTAGCGGAGTCGACGTCGTAGCATTACGAAAGCGAACGAAACCATCGGCAGAAGCCCTTAGAATTCGATCGAGCAAAGAAGCCAACGCCTTTGATTTCGCGAAGCCCTAAATTGGAAAAACGAACGAACGAAGAAATCGTGGCCTCCATTCTTCTCTATTGCTTAGATTAGGGTTTTTGACAGTGAATGGGGGAGAGGAGCGAACGAAAGATGAGAGCCGCCACCATTTTTCTTTCTTTCGACTGTTTGCTTAGGTTTTCTCGAATGAGGAAAATGAAAGGGGTGGACGGGTTTTAGCCTTAGTAAATTTTCACGGCTACCATAGAGAAGGCCAAGACAAAATGGGAAGCCCAATATCATCTCTAACCATGAATAACCATTTTTATTAAAGAATTTTAACCTGAATAAATCTCAATTGCAATCAAACAATTTTCACATTTCAAATCCGATTCGAATTCCAATAACAATTATCAACTGAATTAAATCGTCATTTTGACGATAATTGAAATTACAAAAATCCCGGTTGTTACAGACTCCCCTCCTTATAAAAATTGCGTCCCCGCAATTTTCATAATTAAAGGTGTCAATAACAATTACTTTTCTAACATAAACTAGTTAAGCTAGAAAAATAAAAGTTGAGAATTCAAATGCCAAAGGAATCTTTTAATTCCAATAAAAGAGATTTACAAATTTTCAACCATATCTAACTATCAATAGATAATCAGAAAACAACAAACCCGAATAAATGCAACCATCAGCGATAATTATCAACAAGATAATTAAAATACAGAATTTCACAAAACAACAATATCTAATCATCGATACGATAATTAGAAAACAACAAAATCCAATTATCCACAGAGATAATTATAAAACACAATCGCAATTCGCAAAACTGCCACGATCTAGTTATCCGACAAATAACTGGAACACAAACTTCATAATCAACAAATTCTAAATATTAACAGAGATAGAAAGAAAATAGCAATTCAATAAAAATCAGCATAATTTAGATCCAATTAGAGACTAGAAAATCTCGTATCAACAAAATCAGCAAACATCAATTTATCTAATTATCTCAAACGATCATCAGAAAACAAATCAAATGTCTAATTATCTCAAACGATAATCAGAAAACAAATCAGCACATATCTAATTACCACAAACGGTAATTAAAATTTCAAATTCAACAAATATTCGATTATCACAAACGATAATCAAATTTCAAATTCTACAAATGTTCGATTATCAAAAACGATAATCAAATTTCTCAAATCAACAAATATTCGATTATCAAAAACGATAATCAAATTTCTCAAATCAACAAATATTCGATTATCAAAAACGATAATCAAATTTCAAATTCAACAAATAATTGATTATCTCAAGTGATAATCAAATTCCAAATTCAATAAATATTTGATTATCTCAAGCGATAATTAAATTTAAAATCAGCAAATATTTAACTATCTCAAGCGATAATTAAATTTAAAATCAGCAAATATTTAACTATCTCAAGCGATAATTAAATCTAAAATCAGCAAATATTTAACTATCTCAAGCGATAATTAAATCTAAAATCAGCAAATATTTAATTATCTAAAGCGATAATTAAATCTCAAATCAGCAAATATTTAAATATCTAAAGTGATAATTAATTCTCAAATCAGCAAATATTTAATTATCTCAAGCGATAATTAATCTAAAATCAACAAATATTTAACTATCTCAAGCGATAATTAAATCTAAAATCAGCAAATATTTAATTATCTAAAGCGATAATTAATTCTAAAATCAACAAATATTTAATTATCTGAAGCGATAATTAATTCTCAAATCAGCAAATATTTAATTATCTCAAGCGATAATTAAATCTAAAGTCAACAAATGTTTAATTATCTGAAGCGATAATTAATTCTCAAATCAGCAAATATTTAATTATCTCAAGCAATAATTAAATCTAAAGTCAACAAATGTTTAATTATCTGAAGCGATAATTAAAAGCAACAAATATCCGATTATCGAAAACGATAATCAGAACTCATATCAACAAATATCTAATTATCACAAGCGATAATTAGAAACAACAAATATCCGATTATCAAAAACGATAATCAGAACTCATATCAACAAATATCCAATTACCACAAGCGATAATTAGAAACAACAAATATCCGATTATCAAAAACGATAATCAGAACTCATATCAACAAATATCTAATTATCACAAGCGATAATTAGAAACAACAAATATCCGATTATCAAAAACGATAATCAGAACTCACATCAACAAATATCCAATTACCTGCAGATAATTGGAAACAACAAATATCTAGAAATCAATTAAGAAGACTAGAAAATCAACATAAAAGCTTGGATCGATCCCATCAGATGGCGAGTTTTTAATTCGCCGCACGTGCATCTCAGAGTGGCCGAAGCCTACCAAGTACTCAACATAATTTTGGCGCCCATCAGATTGACCCGAAGGTCCGCAGATTGACCCGAAGGTCTAGTACTGGTATTTGAACCGAAGGTCCGTAGAGTGGCCCGAAAGCTCAACAAATGACCCGAAGGTCCAACAAATGACCCGGAGGTCCTCATAGTGGCTCGAAAGCACACAAAATCATCAAATATTTCAATTAACGAGTCCGGAATTAACCGAAATAGCAAACGCACATGTCCCATACCACGTGTTTTACTAAATCGTTTGATTCTCTTCATCGTTTCCTTGAAAGTGCAAAATTGTGTATTTTGTAAAAATACATTTCACATTCTCAAACGGACAAGTCCGGAATTAAGCGAATTAGTAAAAGAAAGGGGTCATAGTCCTCGATTTTGCTGAAACGTTTAAATCGCTTCCTCATTCTTTTGAAAGCGCAAATTGTTAAAATTTCTGAAAACAATTTTTTTATTCATTTTGTAAAAATAACAATTCACATTCTCAACTAGACAAGTCCGGAGTTATAGAAACAGTAAAAGAAAGGGGTCATAATCCTCGATTTTGCTGAATCGTTTAAGTCGCTTTCTCATTCTTTTGAAAACGCAAACTGCTAAAATTTTATAAAACAATTTTCATTTTAAAACGATTTTCCAATCACGTGATTAAAGCAGCAAATCAGTAACAATTTCGATAAGGAAATTGTACTTCTCAAAATACCGTAAAAACGGTCACAAAATAGCATTGCGGAATAACCGCTAGAAAATCCACTTTTAAAATTTGACGGTTACTGAAGCCAAAGCGACAGTAGTTTTAAAACGTCAAAATCACATCAAAACAATTACATCAAAATGTAATATCAGAGAATTTTCATTCATCTAAATGTCACAAAACACCATGCTTCAAAAATTTAGCATTGGTGTAAAAATCCCGTTATAAAAATAACGGCAACAAAATACGTTTCATAACCTAGCATCGGTTCAACGTAAAATAAATACAGTAACGTGCAATTCATTTGCACGCACATTACAATATAAACAAGGAAATCATTAGAGTGTATCGTCAATGAAGACAACTCAAAACAGCAAAAGCTAATCAATAGATGATTAGTACAAAAGAAAGCCAGCGGAAATTTCAACAAAAATCACATAACTGTAATTTCTTCGAATCCTCAATTCGGATTCGAAATTCTCAAAGAAACAAAATAATTACAGCTATGTAAACAACAAATGAAATTCATATCAATTTCGTATTTCGATTTGTAAATCGAAAAGATTATCAGTTGTACTTAGCGAAGACAGTTTCACTGTTTCCGCTGCGCACTCTGATAAATAGTACTCAAATCAATCAAATCATCAGAACACAAATTCAGCTTTTATTTTTAAATAAAGATATTTAAAAATTTCATCAAAATTTCAAAACTTTAGTTTTGACTCAAAGCACAATAAAACATCGACCAATAGTTGTAACATATGTTCCATCCAAGTTATGTTTTATATTATGTCCATAAACCCCAAGCTCTGATACCAACTGTGACGCCCCACCTCTATGCTCAAAATAACAAAGAGTATTAAAAGAAATACTGTCTATTATTACGAAGAATAAGGCTAGATAGGAGCGACCATCCGTAGTTGGCCTTACACTAATATTGGTTATCTCGATAGGAGTGGTATATACTTTTTATTTTTCATCTATTATTTATTTACTCCCATCGACACACCCAATTATCAGTATAAAACAAACTACGATAGTTCATAATAGTTTAGGACATTAGATATAACAATAACACAGATAATATAAATGCGGAACACAGATTAACAAAAATCTCATATATAAACCGACGTCAGTTACAATATAGTTGACACGATACATATGATACAACTACAACTGTCGACTCTAGAAGTTATATACACAAGTACATTATCAACTAATATACATGAATACATATCGTTCTATACAATGACACGACTACTACAAAAGGACAATGACAACTTCAGAAGATGTGAAAAGTCTTCAAATCCCGAACAGCAACTCAAAGAAAGAAATCTACAACCTGAAATAACTCGGGTCTGACCCGAGTATTACATTCAAAAGAAAACAATACACGAGTCAGTCTAATTCAAACTCAGTTATTAGTGCATAGAAGCAATAATAATCAATCTCAAATAGATGATGGTCACAGAAATCTCGTATATCCGACTCCTCGATAAAAGAATCGGATAACGACAGATATAACACTAAACAGTGTTAAACAACAAATCAGCAATCCAAATCAAATTTCGGTGTAGCTGCAGTACACGCACGCGTGCACTACCTCGCCACTACCGCGATGAAATACACGAAAGCTCAATGAAAATCGACAACTGAATACAAGGTCAAACCCGAGTCTTTGAGACTGGATTCAACACAATGTACAAATAATAACACAACACTATTTGGATCAAATGTCATCAAGAAAGTAAGACCTAAAAGTAAAGTAATCAGACTGCAACTTCAACTAAAACCGACAGAAGACCAAACAACAAGTTATCATTCAAGTACTTGTTTAAATGGTCAGATCCAAACGACTCAAACATCGACTCCAGTCATTGACAACACAACTAAATGCACCAGTGAAACCGATGCAAACTCAAGTGTAGACTAGTCCAATATAAACAAGACCAGTATAATGAAATCACAAATGAACATAACTATTTGCCAACTGTATCAGACTAAAATACCAGACCCAACTGCCTCAAACATAACCACAGACATGGTCTGAACCAAGACGAACAAATGTGCAACCTGAATAATAAAATGTCTAGACCAGGCTACACAATATCAAAGTGCAGACAATCAAAGAGGAAAATCATCAAGCCAACCCAGCTGCAAGTGAATGCACAATAACACTACACTAAAGTTCAAGTGAATCGAGTTCAGGACAGACCAACTCAATGCAACAGGTCGGAATGGTACAGACCAACCATGCAACACAATGAATCTCCAGGGATGTAGACTGAAGAGAATCAATAAACAGTGAATTAAGTCATGGTTCAAACCAGCAATGCCAAAGAACAGTGACAGTAGAAATGAATCAAGTGTATATACAAGCACTATTAAATAAAGACTCAAGAGAGTGCAGACATGAAGCTACGAGGCAATGTACTAGTGATGCAATGCAAATACACATATATAGGAAGTGCAATTCCAAGTGAAGAATCAAACTCAAGTTGGAGGACAGTGCAATGTAACTGAATACAAGTCAGAAGTAATTAACTACAGGTCGAGAAACTATGTTCACAAAGATGTTCCAAGCAACTGCAAGAATGAATACAAGCAAGCACCAAAAGAACTACAAGTGAACCAAGAACCAAACTCAAGCTTACAGAAGTGCAGACAACCAAATAGCCAAGGAGAATCAAACTACAACAGTACAAATCCAAGAATATATGCATACACACATACATATGTATGTATGCACATATACGGTCTTGAGTAAACAGGTAAATATGCAATTGTGAACTTGGTCAGAAAACAACAAGCAAAAGTCGAACAAAGTCGATATCACAAAAGTCAAGTTTGTAGTCGAAGACTAACTGCAGTTCAAAGGTTGCAGAAGTCATGGAACGAACAAGTCAAAGCAAGTAATTCACGGAATTGAAATCAACAGCGTCAAAGAGAAATTCAACACCGTGATTATCAAATAATGTAATATACAAAAATATACGCATATGGAAAAGGTCAGAATTCATCGCAAACATCCAAACAAAATCGAACGGTCAAAGCAACATTTTTGAAATTATCAAACGAACGAGAAAATAGGGTTGCGAACCCTATAAAAGACCCAAATCATCATCGACAGTGAAACCAAGTCAAACGCGAAGTAAAATGAGATCGAAGTCAAATACTATCAAAATTCCAAAGTGACCAAAGTCAAAGTACCCAGAATTCAAGGTCTGAAAACCCAAAATCATGTATGCAAGAAATCGAATTAGATGTGAGATTTTACTCACCTTCTTCGAAGAAGCAGCCGCGAGCAACCTAGCGGAATCGACGTCGTAGCATTACGAAAGCGAACGAAACCATCGGCAGAAGCCCTTAGCATTCGATCGAGCAGAGAAGCCAACGCCTTTGATTTCGCGAAGCCCTAAATTGGAAAAACGAACGAACGAAGAAATCGTGGCCTCCATTCTTCTCTATTGCTTAGATTAGGGTTTTTGACAGTGAATGGGGGAGAGGAGCGAACGAAAGATGAGAGCCGCCACCATTTTTCTTTCTTTCGACTGTTTGCTTAGGTTTTCTCGAATGAGGAAAATGAAAGGGGTGGACGGGTTTTAGCCTTAGTAAATTTTCACGGCTACCATAGAGAAGGCCAAGACAAAATGGGAAGCCCAATATCATCTCTAACCACGAATAACAATTTTTATTAAAGAATTTTAACCCGAATAAATCTCAATTGCAATCAAACAATTTTCACATTTCAAATCCGATTCGAGTTCCAATAACAATTATCAACTGAATTAAATCGTCATTTTGACGATAATTGAAATTACAAAAATCCCGGTTGTTACATATCACTTCTTCAAAAATAAATCCATTTTACTCAATAATATATTCACTGTCCAAAATCATGAATATAATTCACTTAACCCAATTTCAACATTTTCTACACATTTATATTCAATAATTATCCACTATCCAAAATCGTGGATAAAATTCCCTTAATAACCTTTTGTTATTAAATTCATCTGATTTGATTGATTTTCGAATTTATAAAACAACGTTTATAAATTCCATTTCTATTTTCTATAACAACTTCGATTTAATAAATCTCCTTTTATTAACTTCTAAAATTCACTTATCAAAATAAGTGATTTCGGATTTACAAACAATGTTTATAAATTTCAATTCTATTTATAAAAACTTCAATTTATAAATCTCCTTTGTTAACTAATTCAATTCCTAACTAAATTTTTATACCAACAATCCATATTATAAGCTAAATACTTATAATTCATTTATTTTACAAAATCGTTTCCATTTATAAGTCCATGATTTATAAATTTCATTCACTTATAAATTCTTAAAAATTCATTTTAACGCTTATAAAAACTCGTTTTATAATCCTAATGTTTTAAAGTTATAAATATCAATTTTGAACATCTTTTACATACATCGTTTTTAATACTTTAAAAATCTCAACTTAAACCCTTTTATAAATTGCTTTAACTATTTATTTCAAAAATCACCTTTTGGTCATAATTCACAAAAAATCTTAACTTTTATAACTTTAAAGTTTTAACGTTTATTTAAAATAAATCAATTCAAAAATTTAAATACAACGTATATTTTCAAAGATCACTTCAAAAATCTCTTTTAAAATCAACATTGTCATTTTTAAACTTCAAAAATTGGATCCGATGATGCAATGCACCTCATTAGTCAATCACGACAACAAACATCATATATCAACATATGATAACAGAATACATCAATATCTGTAAATAAATAAATATTGGTGAGGAATCCAGTTGGATCCCTCCAACCTGTTTCCCTGCATCCACAGATGTTAGCACAATACCAATTCCACTTCGAGGTGGAATATCGCGGTATATAGGTTTTATAAAAATCATCCGCTTACTAATGGCGCAATAGGGTCTCATCCGCTATACAATGCAGGAAATCAATCAATCCAATATATACATATGCCAATATGTATATATAGATATATATATATAGATAGATATATCCTATTATATCTAATATCACATCCAATAGCAATCAAATCAATAACTGCAAAAATCAACTTTTCATTTGAGTGAGAAAAATCTCACATTTGCTTTTATTTTGCAATCCCATTTCCACTTTGACCATTTCTTCACGGTTTCAAACCTTGTAAAATCATTAGATGATTTATCAATATTCGAACAATTTGAACAATTATTTATTTTAATAAATCTAATCTACTAATGATTTAGTTTTAACTTAATGATTTAATTTTAAATCAAGGGATTTAATTTTAAACAAATTTCTTTTAATAAATTATTTTCTTTTTTGTAAACCACATAATCAAAAATTTACTTTACTGAAAAATCTTTTCATCCTTAATATATATATGTATTCAAAATCTTTTCTATATATAATTTCCTCTTTTCTTATGTATTATATATATATATACATATATATTATTATCATACCAAATTTAAAATAAGCAGACTGTAATCCTTTCGTTTTCAGTAAATATATAAACCTGCATAATTTATACTTCTTTAGTCACTGCATAAAGATTATTATAGTAAACATTTATATAAATTCCTATATTTTTCCCAAAACTATATATATATATATATAAATTGAACGAATAAGCTGAAAATACCTTTTCAGCCTTGAAGATCGAATGTCGCTACATCGCCCCAAATCGAACCCAACGCTTCTTCCACCATCAGTTCGCGACCATTCACTGGAACGCGTCGCTACCCACGCTTTCACATCGCTGCCGACGACTCGAATCGCGCCTTGCTGCTGCGATACACCCTCCAGGTCGCCGCCTCCCAGTCGCGAGTCCCTATACTTCGCCATCACCATCGCCGACTTTCGTTTCCACCTGACTTCGACCCCCAGCCAGTCGAACTTCAGGACTTCGAGCTCGCCGCCGCTTGAACGCGAGCGACCCCACTTGATTTCCCCCCTTCCCAGCTCGACGCGATTTTGAAGTGGAAACCCTTTTTTTTTCGAAACGAATATGATTTCGTCCTCGTTCGATTTAAAAGAGGGCAGTGGGGATTTCAATTTTAATCTGTAGAGGGAATGGGCTGCGTTCGAAAGAAGGAAGGAGGAGATGTGAATTTAATTTCGGCCATTGTTATTTTTCTTGTTTCGTTCGATTTTGAAAAAGCTGAATGATAAGGGATGGGGACGAGATACTTATCGTTTGTATTGATTTTTTCTTCTCTGAACGAAACAGAAGAAGACGTGATTTCAGGGAACGAGATGATGTTGTTTTGTATGAGAGGAGATAGTTTAGTGGCTGATTGTATGTATTGCTGGTTAAAGGAAAGCAATTTTATCTTATTTAAATTCAATTTGTTCTAGAATGAATTTCTATGCATTTATATATCGTACGCTCACACAACAACTCCGATCACTGCGAAATTTGAAATCCGATAATAATACGATATTACGGATCCAATGGAACTGGTTTCGTCGGATTCCGAGACTACGCTTCGGAACGCTATTTTTAAATATTGATTCGAATAATATAATTTCAAAACTGAACAAAGCAGTTTCAAATTCGATTCTGAAGCTTCTATTATCTTTAGTATTATCAATACGAATTTTAAAAGCCTTTGCAATATTTTTCTTCAGCTTAAAACTGAAGATTCAAATTTTTATTCAACTTACAATAGATTAAATTTTATAATTTAATCGCCAAATTCAAAGTTATATCGGGGATTCAAATCAAATCATCGTTCAAATATTTAAAATTAATTAAATATTTTCAATTTAATTTGTTCAAAATTCTGGGTCGTTACAAAAACAATACCGTGTCAGTTTGTCTTGTTAAAACGTTTAGAAACCCCTATCGATAACGTGGCGCCCCACGCACTGACCAAAATACATAAGCCACTCAACGAATAAATTAACACAATATGAAACATTTTTATAATCATCAACAAATACACGCTCATATCTATAATATACTCAAATTAATTCTAGAGTATTGCTAACCCTATCTATAATGAGTACTCAACCAAAGCCTAAGTGTTCGCACAACCTAAGCTCTGATACCAGCTGTGATGACTCACAAACCCGCACAATTCAAATTGACAATAAACCACACATGTCCAACCTAAATTGAACGATGTTACGAATAGTTATAGGAAAGAAAGAAGAAAGAAGAAGAAGAGAGAAAGAAACTAAAACAATACAGAATCTCACAATCGCAGCGGAACAACATATAATATAATATCAATGATCTTTTCAAAAAGAGAAACTATAATATAATTTACATATATCCATCAGGGTACAATAACAAATCACCACTCATTAGCCTGGATAGTTATAATAACCTGTCCTCACAAATGCTGATAATTTAAACAACAATGCAGCGGAAAATAAACATATATGTGAATACAACCTAAAGACCTCTGGCTCGTCTGCTGAAGCTCCAAAGCATGCAAATCTAAATCTGTAAGTATGCTCGGTCTGACCCGAGCACTGAAATGGAAGAAAGCCCGGATCAATCTGGTAAAACAACGTGAGAAAACACATCTCAAATGAATTTTAAGATTATAAAAAAATTTCTTTACAAAAAAAGTATCTCGTAAGACCATGCCGCACATAATACGGATAGGTTTTTACCTTACGATAACTAAAACATTTCATATTAAATCCTGCTATATTATACTAATGTCTGGTATACAAATAATATTAAAATAGCAAAAATTGTTACATTGGTTAAATTTGACGGTATAACAGGTTTACAAACAAAATGGCAAGCACATATTGGAGAACAGATTTCCATTCATGGCAGGTAAGGTACTACCTTTCGTACAATACATCTCTAAAGGAATGTACCGAGGATACACAAACAATCTTCTGCATCTAGCAAGACCGGTCTATCCTTATTTGGCAATTATACATGGCATGGATAAAAACCGAATAAATCATCACCTTGGTTGTTACCGACCTATCCAAGACGTCTCATAGCATACACTACATACCCGAAATATAGAGGGTTATCTAGAAAGGTGGTGATCATACCCTAATGGTTGCGAACCACATAACCTTACGGCGTACCCTGTTTAAGCCATTAATGGTGATGAGGCTTAAGATAACGTTTACCTATTACATAGCACATTCCACTTTGAATGCTACATTGCCATTACCACAATCACAACAGATCTCTATAAACGTATAACTACTAAGCTCCTACGTCTGAGGTAAGGGTGTTAAGTTAAGAGAAGTTGCCTTCTCCACCACTAAACAAATGATACGTTCATAGAGATCAATTTATGTAATTAGAAATGCAACGTCGGACATTCGTCCATAAAAGTTGTCTGGGAACAGAACAAACCAAAGGCATACTCCTACCACATCCTACCGAGAATTACCCTTAGGATTAATAGCGAGAAGTCCTTTCATATCATAGATTTTCATTATGAAGCACTACTGTCACCATATATATAATATCTATTTGGGTTTAGTGGCAAGTAGCCCCACATAATAAAGATCTCCATCTTCATAATCATCATCATAAACCTGCACTTTCAAACGCATACATTGGTCCAAAGTGGTTTTCAGATAAATCCGACCCCGGTCTCTCCGGATAACAACGATAAAGAGGTCCTCAACATCGTATGGAAACCAAGTCTCGTAGACTTATCACGTTTCCAACTCTCAACTTGCTATCCTTCGGTGAAGAAGGAAGCCCGGTAGATTGGAGTACCATAGATACTCCACACTACTCCAATTAACATTTTTAATCCAGATGATAATCAAGCCTACCCAGTCGGCTTCGTGCTAAGGGCACAAATAATGAGTTCCCGCATCAAGTCAAGGAACCAAAAATGGCCAAATTTGATAGTTGGTTATTTAACTAACAAAGCAACAAACAATATTTAGCACATAAGCAGTCACTAGGCCCATTTAATTAATCTTTCATTAATTAAATCGATTTCCAAATATTTACTTCGAATTATCTTTTAAAAAGGTATATCCTCCAAACCATTTCAATCCTTTGACATTGGAAAATTTTCCATAAATTTATATAAACGGCATAAGTATATTTAATAACACTACATTTTGGAGACACGCCAAATAGATTTCTATAACCGTACAACTCCAGAGTTCGTACGCCTCTGGATGGGTGTTAAGTATAAGAAGCAATGCTTCCTATAGCACCAAGCCTTTAGTACAATCATAAAAACTAATTCGTGTATTTCACAATGGAAGGTCAAAACACCATTTATTGGGTCAAAACGAATGTTGCGTAAAACATCGTTACGACAACCCAAAAACACCAGTATATGGATTTGATTATATATATATATATATATAAATCCCATATACTATATTTAACATTTCCTTTTAGAATTCATTTACAATAACAACAACATTATAGTCCATGTCTTCCATACTTCCCCAAAAAGGTCTATTACAACAATAGATGTTGAAATCTATTTTTTCGATACATGTCACATTTTAAACCATTTTTCAAACTATTAAATTCCATTTGGAATTATTATTTTCCAAACATTACTTTAAAAGGATAAATTACTTTTAAAACCATCAACTCCATCAAAATATTACTTTCAAACATTCCTTCAAAAGACTATTTAACTTTTAAAATATTGAATGTGTTTCCTTTATATAAAAATCCATATTTAAATCTCAACTTAAATCATTTCCATATTTATAAAACTGTGTTTATAAATTTCCTTTCGATTTTATAAAACTTCTATGTTGTAAATTCTTTTTGTTTATAAAATTCTATTTATAAATCATTCTTTTATAAAAACTCATTTGACAATCAAAATCCACGTATTAATCTGTTTCTTTATAAATCAAATTTATTTATAAAATCCATTCATAAATCAATTTACCAAATAAATTTCTAATCCATTTATAAAATATTTACTAATTAAAATTACAAATCTATTTCATTATTTTTAAAACATCAGTTTATAAATCCTTTATATAAACTTATTCAAAAATTCCTAATCAAAGTATTTCTCAAAACTATACTTTTATAACATCAGAAATCATAACTTTTTATTTGTTCAAAAATAAATTCATTAATTTTAATAAATTAAAAATTATTAAAATATATATACTTCCAAAATCACTTGGAAAATTATTTCAATTCAAAATCACTATTTTATAGTATTTCAAAATACTAAAAAATATGGCCCAGTGCTACAATAGCACTAAATAAGCAAAAACAATCCATGTCGTCAAATATAACATCCAACACATCATATATCAAAATATATGAAAAGTAAAATCAATAACGTGAGGAATCATATTGGATCTCTCCAATATGTCCCTACATCACATATAGTATATAATCAAATAATATAAATCAACCGCTTCGAGGCAGGATTATATATAAAGGGTCATTCGCTCATACACGGGAACGTAATAGGGTCTCATCCGCTCCAGGGCGGAAATATATCAAAAGAAACTAATAAATATAGTAAATAATCCAAACAAACAATAAATAACATAAATAAAATTATCCACACTTATATAAATATATATATAAGTGGACCAGAGAGGTGAGTTAACTCACAGAAATTCCAGTAATCGCCATAGCGCTCCGGTTTGAATTAAAATTGAATGGTCGTTTAATTTAACCTAAAATTTCTACTAGCTCTGAATCCATCCAACTCCATATCGTAGTACTCGCTGATACGATAGTACTGCAACTTGTCGCCCTATAAACCGACCTCGTACGAAAAAGTTATGAATTAAGGAACAACGAAATAATTAAATTTAAAATTAACTTTTAATTAAATAAATTTTTTAGATTAAACCTTATTCCCTCTCTCCTTCTTCTCGTACGTGATTTCCAAGCCCCGTTCTTTTTTTATTAAACGTCGATCGTGATCCATGAATTGTCGCAGCCGTCGCATGGTCGTGCGCGCCTACCGCCGTGCTACCGCTACTCCCCTCGCCTGCCGTCCCCACGCGCGCCACCGCGACACCAAAAACCAAACACGATTTGCCGTGAACGCGGCAAGTTTTCCACCACGTTGAGCATCGATTCAACAATCAGACTATATCGATTGGTTTAGAATGAGAGCAAAAACTTTTGTGTTGAACGTTTTGCTAATTTTTCTTTGAGTTCACAGTGAATTGATAGCCATTGGATGTTAGGGTTTGGGAAATGGCGGCTAGAGCTTGGTTTTAGGGTTAGGTTGCAAATGAAGAAAGTTGATGTCCTTAAATAGAAAAACTTTAAGGCACTATTCACTTGATAAAATTTCAAATTCTAAATGAAGTGTGCCGGTTGGCGTTCTTTATGTTATACCCATATTCCGAACACAATGGAATATATATCGGGACCGAATTCCATCATATACAGAAGTTAACTTTTCAAAATCAAATTATATTCATTTATATTCCTTTAATTAATTTCATCGAGTTACGAGCTCGCATGAGCAAACAGTACGCCAGATCGCCATGAAATTCGATGGCATATAAAAATTCACTATAACAGATCTAATGAAACTAGTTTAATCAAAATCCGAGAAAGCGTCCCGGAAGGCTATTTTTACACGTTAATTAAAACGAGTCATTTTCAAAATCAGTTTAAATCACTTTTAAACCCAATTTAAAAGTTTACTATTTTCCTTCTTATTCAAATAGAAATTTAAATCAACCTTCGAAATCATTTTCATTCATATTAGATTCAAGATTTAAAATTTTACATAATTCCAAATTTTAAATCAAACAATTTAATTACCCAATAAATCGCTATATTTGAAATTCAAGTTATTTAACTTAGAAATTTAACTTTTCAATATTTAATACCAATTAAATATTTCAAATTCAAAGATTGAAATTCTGGATCGTTACATAAAGTGAGAATGTGTGGAGATGGTGGGTATTTATAGATAAAGGAAATGAAGTGGTGATTAAAATAACTTATTAATATAAAATAGCAAAATGTCTTCATATAGCATGCTTCCATGCCTCCCACCTCACCGTAGATGCACATGCACACCCTAGGTCCCCCTCCCCTTTATATTTTGGAAACTAGCTTAATGATAATTATTTTTGAAAATAGTAAGATTTGTAGAATATTTTGAAACATTGTACAATAATCTAAACATATTTTATACATATTTAAATCATATCAAAACTTTAGGAAAATTTGTAAATTATTTTGAAATATTTTTAAACATATAAAAGATTAAAATATTAATTTCTTTTGAAAATAATATATATAAAGTATGAGTGAATATATATTTAAAAACAAAGTTATAATAAATGTTATAATATACTTCTAAATATTTGTAGATCATAAAACTAAAACTATAACAATGTATAATGTAACGACCCGTAGTTTTACGGATCGAAAACATCGTAAAACAGTTGACATTAGGTTGCATTGTTGATAAGTTGTCCATAGTCTAAGTCCTAGGTCGTAGAGTTGTTAGGTCGGAGTAGACGACCTAAGAAAGTGGAGCGACCTAAGGATTTTGGGGATAGGTCGTATAAGAGATAAGTCGTGTGGTGGCTTAGGTCGTGGGGTAGGTTTGGTCGAGTGAGCGACCTAGGAGATTGGAGCGACCTAAGAGTTAGCAACCTAAGGTTTGAGCGACTTAAGGAAAGGCAGCGATCTATGGCGGTTAGCGACCTAGTGGTTAGCGACCTAGTGGTTAGCGGTATAGGGGTTAGCGAGTTAGCGTAGTTAGGTCGCAAGTGACCTAAGATAGTTAGGTCGTTAGCTTCTGTGTTCAGTTAGGTCGTGTGTGTTAGGTCGTGTAAGAGCTAAGCTGCATCTGGGTTAGGTCGTAGGTCACATGGATGCGCTTATGTGTTAAGTCGCTAGGTCGTGAGGATGGGTAGGTCGCGTGGAAGCGCATGTGTGTTAGGTCGCGACTTAGTTAGGTCGTGTATGGGCGGATCTGTAAGTCGCGCGCATGTGTTAGGTCGTTAGGTCGTAGAAGCGCATCTGTTAGGTCGTAGAGGCGCATCTGTTAGGTCGTGGGTTTTTAGGTCGTGGGGTTTTTAGGTCGTGGACGACCTAAGAGCGAACGACCTAAGGTGAAATCAGCCTATAAATAGGAGGGTTCTTCTTCATTTTTTTGAGATCCGAATTTTGAAGCAACGAAGTGCTGCCATTTTGAGAGCTCGAGTTCTACACTTCTTCACGTCTTTTCTCCACTCTAATCTTGTGATTCCTTCCATCCAAATCGAAGATCCAAGAGCTTAGATTGAAGATCTACATCCATTGAAGAGAGATTTCATCGTTTGAAGCGGATTTGTGATAGATCGAGTTAGATTCTTCGCTGTCCAGATCTGAAGTGTGTTGATTTTGAGGTGTTTAGGTGATTTGGTGAGTGGTGATTATCTCTCACACGGATCCAAAGGAGTATATTGGATCGTTGGCTTGATTTTGTGTAAAGTAGTGATTTTCATGCATTTTTGTAAACTATAGTATAGATCCATTGTTCATGATGATTTGACATCCATTTTACTACATGTTAACCTATGCAAGTTCATTCATCAAGATTATAGAGATATTACTCATGTTTTCATGCTTGTTAGACTTTAGACTCTTTACTTACAAAATTGCCATTATTGTTATAATTGTTCATTAGATCATATTTGAATGCTTGATTACTTGGATTAATGTTTGACTTGATTGATTGCTATGAATTAGATGATTGATGATTTGATTTAGACAAGATGGTCGAAGATGATTTAAAAGCTAAGGGAAAGGCTCTTGAATTGGAAAAGTTGCTCGTGGCATATGTGGCGGATGATGAAGCTCATATGGATAGATTTGATGATGATGTTGAGATGAGGCTTTGCTATGATGATGATGAGGCGAAGCATAGTATGAGATAGTCTTGGTCTAATCTAGACGGGATCATTCCAAGCATGTTGATAACTCGGTGAAATGGTTCGAGTTTGAGGATAATGGTATGCTCGAGAGGCGCTTGAGCTAGTATGGAAATAGTCGTCGAGGAGGATGACTAGAAGGCTGAGATCTCATCGTTGTTGAAGGTTCTAGCATGCTCAAAGCAAGAGTACGTTGGGCAGATTCGATAGTCCCTGAAGGCTACTAATTGGTAGTCGAGTACTCTGGGCAGATTCGATAGTCCTAGGCACGGGTTTTGACGACGTGCGGAGTTATGTCTAGAACCGGGGTTTCCATTAGCCCTTGACGGACGGATGAAAGAATGAGCCGGTCATTCAATTAACGATGATATCGAAGCAATGATAACAGTGATAGCCAGAGTCATGGATGTTTGGTTGTATCGTCATTCGGTCTCAAGAGCGGTATTTTCTAGGTGCTTATCTAATCTTGGTTTAGGCCTTGGGGGTTTGTACTTGGAAAGCATCGCCCTTGACTTGAGTGATAACTGCTTTACTTTAAATTGTATGCTTTTCTATGTTTGCTTCTGCTTAGTGTGTGTCTGGGGGCTATCACTGTAGAAAGAGGTGGAGTGGGAGGGTTGGATTCCTATTCCTTTTTCCTTCATGCTCTTTTGGTATGTTGTTAGTTAATTTACTGCTCACTAAGACCGTTGTCTGACTCAAGGCTTTATGTTTTTAACTCTTATTGCCTTGGGCTGTTCGTCCATTTTGGGACGGGCAGACTAGGTAGCAGGTGACAGGTGCTGTTCTTAGTTTCCGACGATGCTGATGACGAAGACGAGCTGGAGGCTTGCATATTATTTTCTTACTATATGTATTGGATGTTCCGCTGCTTGTATATTCTCTGAGTGTTATGTAGTGAGGCTTGATGTATTGACTATTCAGATGTTTGTATTCAACTATTATGAAGTTTTATTGATGAGATTCTATTATGTGAAGCTTCACTATATATATATATATTCTATTGTATTTTGTCCATGCGCTGTGAGTAATACGATAGATTCTGCTATTTTAATTTACCTTGACTATCGTCCATGGCTGTCTGGCACACTTTACAGCGCACTATCTCTAGGTTCAGTGCAGGGGTCATGGGCGGTCGTCACATTTGGTATCAGAGCATTGGTTAATCGATTTTACCCAACGCTCGCTGACGTAACTACGTATGAGAGACGTAATTGTATTTTGATGGATGATTACTATATATAATATAGTAGCTTAGAAAAGTTTGAGTCCTTTATGCAGTTGTTTCTCAAGGTGTGCTAATCATTCCTTTTTATAGATATTAAGGATGAGTCGAAGAGGGAGACCAGCTGTTAGGGAAGGCCGTGCTGCTGAGGGGACTGCTGATTATGCAGCTATGTTCGAAGCTATGATGACTTCGATCATGAGAAGGATACCAGTTCCGGGGACAGCAGTTGATGTTGGAGTTCAAGTCCAAACTCCAAAACTAGTGGATTTTGCTAAGTTGTGTAAAGACTATACTGCTCTTGGAGGGAAGGTTTTCTTAGGAACAGAACCAACCATTGAAGTCCAGAGATGGATAGATGCTTGTAGAAGGATCTTTGGTGATTTGGGAATTGAGGACGCAACTAAGAGGAAGTTAGCATCAAGACAGCTTCAAGGGAGAGCTTCTGATTGGTGGAACTCTATCACCATTGATACTCCGAAGGAAGAAATTACTTGGGAGCAATTCCAAACCAGATTTGAAGCTAAGTTCATTTCTACAGCTCAGAAGTCTGTTCTGTTCAAAAGTTTGTGGAGCTCAAGCAAGGAGGAAGACCAGTTCTTGAGTATGTTTCTGAGTTTGAAGCTTTGTCCAAGTATGCTCGGTCGTATATTGAATCTTCATACCAGAAGAACGAGAAGTTTGTGACAGGCTTGGATAGTTATCTTGGGAGGCAGTTGGTGGATCATTTGGACGATCCATTTGAGAAGCTAGTAGAGAAAGCTCTCAGGCACGAGAATCTGTTTCCTAAGGAAGGATCTGTTGTTGCTGTAACCAAGGAAGAGTCTAAACCACAGCAGGGTGGAAATAAGAAGAGGAAGCAGCAGCAACAAAAGGGTAAGGATGGCCAGAAGAAGCCAAAGGGCGAAGTGACCTGCTACAATTGTCAGCAGAAGGGCCATTTCTCCAGGGATTGTAAGAATCCGAAGGTGCCGATGAAGTGTCACAACTATGACAAGCCGAGGCATATCAGGAAGAATTGTCCAGAACCACGGAGGGACAAGAAGATTGTGCAAGCTTATGCTTTGGGGGCTGTTCCATCATCTTCGAAAGCTCCTACCGCTGAAGAGAAAGGAAAGAGTGTAGTGGTTCAAGGTAGTCTTTTCCTATGTGGTGTTCCAGTTAGAGTGCTATTTGATACTGGGGCGTCGCATTCGTTTGTTTGTAATGAGCTTGTAGGCCGGTTAGGTTTAGAACCGGATATTGTTGATAGGCCTTTGGTTGTGACTAATCCAGTTGGGGGTTCGTCTTGTTTGTGTATGCTATGCCGTGGTCTGATTGTATCGAGTCATGATTGCTCTTTTGTTTGTGATTGCTTTGTTCTGAACTTTGCGGGGTTCGGAATTATTTTGGGTATGGACTGGCTTAGGAAGTATGCGGCAAAGGTTGATTGTGAAAGGTTGGAGGTGACAGTCGAGAATGTAAAGGGGCGAAAGATTGTGATACGATGTAAGCATGAAGAAGGCGTCTTCATGAGCTTCATGTATTCGCTGGTTGTTCCACGGGATGGACTGTCATCGTTGCCAATCGCTAATGGATTTGAGGATGTCTTTGATGAGGTCAAAGGGTTACCGCCGCATAGAGAGATCGAGTTTCGTATAGATCTAGTGGAAGGAGCCAGACCTGTTGTGATGCCTCTTAGACGGATGATGCCTAGGGAACAGCAGGAGTTGAAGGTGCAGGTTGATGATCTTTTGCAGAAAGGATTCATTCGGCGTAGTGTGTCCGAATGGGGTGCACCAGTTGTGTTTGCAACCAAAGCGGATGGATCGTTGAGGTTGTGTGTGGATTAACGTGAGCTGAATAAGGTGACTAAGAAGAACAAGTATCCATTTCCAAGAATAGATGACTTGTTTGATCAGCTTTACGAAGCTAAGGTGTTTTCTCAGATGGATTTGGCAACAGGATTTCACCAGTTGAGAGTGGCTAAGGATAGTGTGCCGAAGACTGCTTTCAGGACACCATCCGGTTTCTTTGAGTGGCTGGTAATGCCGTTTGGATTGACTAATGCGCCAGCATATTTTGTGGATCTTATGAATAGAGTGTTCAGAGATCAGTTGAGCAAGTTCGTGCTAGTGTTCGTGGATGATATTCTGATTTATTCTAGGACTGAAGAAGAGCACAAGACGCATTTGCGTATTGTTTTGGAAATCTTGCGGAAACATCAGCTGAAGGCTAAGTTTTCGAAGTGTCACTTCTGGAAGAGTGAAGTGAGGTTCTTCGGCCATATTATCTCTGGAAATGGAATAACGGTTGATCCCGCCAAGGTGGCAGCAATCCAGGATTGGGTCAGACCTAAGCATGCATCTGATGTGAGAAGTTTTCTTGGATTAGCAGGATATTATCATCGATTTATCAAAGACTTTTCCAAGGTGGCTGCACCATTAACAGGATTGACGAAGAAGAACCAAGTGTTCAGATGGGATGATAAGTGTGAGCAAGCTTTCAGAATCCTGAAAGAGCGACTGACAAGTGCTCCTGTTTTGACTATTCCAAGTGGGAATGATGAGATGGTGGTTTACACCGACGCATGTGGTACTAGACTTGGAGCAGTGCTAATGCAGAAGGGTAAAGTTGTTGCGTATGCAAGTCGACAACTGAAGCCGCATGAAAGGAATTATCCGACTCATGATTTGGAGTTAGCGGCGATTGTTTTTGCTCTGAAGATGTGGAGACATTATCTATTGGGAGTTCGATTCGAGTTGTTTACAGATCATAAGTCGTTGAAGTATCTTTTCTCCCAAAAGGATTTGAATCTTCGGCAGCAACGATGGCTAGAGTTTTTGGCATCATATGATTTTGGTATAGCTTATACTCCGGGAAAGGGTAACGCAGTGGCAGATGCGTTAAGTCGAAGACATGCAGGATTGGGAGTCATGTTTTCAGAATGGAAGAATCTCGAGTATTTAGCTGGATTTGACTTCAGGCCCAGATGTGAATTGGAACCTGAGATGTTGGCAAACTTATCGATAAGACCGACTCTTGTGGAAAGAATTGGCGAGAGCCAAAAGCGAGACGATAAGCTTGTCAAGATTATCCGTGATTTGGAATCTGGATATGACCCAGAAAAGGATAAAGGATTCGAGGTCGATCGAGAAGGTTGGCTTCGGAAGCAAGGACGACTAGTTGTTCCCGATATAGATGAATTGAGGAGTGAAGTTCTGAAGGAAAGTCATCACTCGAAGCTGACAATTCATCCAGGTGGAAATAAGATGTATCAGGATATGAAGAGAACCTATTACTGGGAAGGTATGAAGAAGGATGTCGGAAATTTTATTTCCAAATGCATGAACTGCCAGTTGGTAAAAGCCGAGCAGAAGAAGCCAAGTGGATTGCTTCAGCCATTAGAAGTTCCTACATGGAAGTGGGAGCAAATATCGATGGATTTTATTGATGGACTACCTAGAACAAGAACGGGAAATGAAGGAATTTGGGTCATTGTAGATCGTCTGACTAAGAGTGCAAGATTCATTCCTGTTCGATCGACTAGGACTGCATCAAAGTTGGCTGAGTTGTATGTTAAGTGGATAGTTCGATTCCATGGTATTCCAAAGAGTATAGTGAGCGATCGAGACCCATTGTTCACTAGTGGATTTTGGAAGAGCTTTCAGGAAGTTTTGGGAACCGAGTTGTATTTGAGTACAGCTTATCACCCTCAAACAGATGGTCAGACCGAGAGAGTCAACCGAGTTTTGAAAGATCTCCTCAGAGCTTGTGTTTTGGATTTCGGAGGATCATGGGAAGATCACCTTCATTTGGTGGAATTTTCGTATAATAACAGTTACCAGTCAAGCATTGGTATGGCACCGTATGAGGCGTTGTATGGGAGACCGTGTAACTCTCCGACATGTTGGTTAGAGACCGGAGAAAAACTGATACTTGGGCCAGAGATGATTCGATAGACTTCGGATTGCATAGAGATCGTTCGGCAACGAATGAAGGCAGCCCAAGACCGACAGAAAAGTTATGCCGATAAGCGTCGTAAGGATTTGGAATTCGACGTAGGTGATATGGTTTTTATGAAGATTTCTCCATTGAAGAATGTTATTCGATTCGGGAAGAAAGGAAAATTGACTCCGAGATTTGTTGGACCATTCCCGATCATCGAGTGAATTGGAAAGCTCGCCTACAGATTGGAGTTACCAGAGAAGATGTCGGGTGTGCACAATGTTTTTCATGTATCATATCTACGGAAGTATGTGCACGACTCGAATACAGTGGTTTCTGCTGATAGCTGTGAAGATTTCGAAGTTGATCCAGTCGATAAGAGACCTCGTAAGCCGCCTCGTGTTGTGAAAACCGACACGAAACAGCTTAGGAGGAAGGTAGTTAAGTTGCTCAAGATACAATGGAGTGATGATGATAACGACTGTACATGGGAGGTGGAAGAGAGGATGAAGGCAGCTCATCCTGAACTCTTCAAGGTATGGCCCTAAGGTGTCGTGTCATCTAACGACATTGTAACTTGTTCTAGTTTTAGAATTCTGCATGCTAAGCTAGAATTGGATGCATGGTTTGTTGATTGCTATGGATGGTAGGCATGCAGAATAGTCTTTGATTGCTCTGTTTGTTTGGAATTTCGGGGGCGAAATTCCTAAGGAGGAGAGAATGTAACGACCCATATTTTTACGGATCGAAAACATCGTAAAACAATTGACATTAGGTTGCATTGTTGATAAGTTGTCCATAGTCTAAGTCTTAGGTCGTAGAGTTGTTAGGTCGGAGTAGACGACCTAAGAAAGTGGAGCGACCTAAGGATTTTGGGGATAGGTCGTATAAGACATAAGTCGTGTGGTGGCTTAGGTCGTGGGGTAGGTTTGGTCGAGTGAGCGACCTAGGAGATTGGAGCGACCTAAGAGTTAGCAACCTAAGGTTTGAGCGACTTAAGGAAAGGCAGCGACCTATGGCAGTTAGCGACCTAGTGGTTAGCGACCTAGTGGTTAGCGGTATAGGGGTTAGCGAGTTAGCGTAGTTAGGTCGCAAGTGACCTAAGATAGTTAGGTCGTTAGCTTCTGTGTTCAGTTAGGTCGTGTGTGTGTTAGGTCGCGTAAGAGCTAAGCTGCATCTGGGTTAGGTCGTAGGTCGCGTGGATGCGCTTATGTGTTAAGTCGCTAGGTCGTGAGGATGGGTAGGTCGCGTGGAAGCGCATGTGTGTTAGGTCGCGACTTAGTTAGGTCGTGTATGGGCGGATCTGTAAGTCGCGCGCATGTGTTAGGTCGTTAGGTCGTAGAAGCGCATCTGTTAGGTCGTAGAGGCGCATCTGTTAGGTCGTGGGTTTTTAGGTCGTGGGGTTTTTAGGTCGTGGACGACCTAAGAGCGAACGACCTAAGGTGAAATCAGCCTATAAATAGGAGGGTTCTTCTTCATTTTTTTGAGATCCGGATTTTGAAGCGACGAAGTGCTGCCATTTTGAGAGCTCGAGTTCTACACTTCTTCACTTCTTTTCTCCACTCTAATCTTGTGATTCCTTCCATCCAAATCGAAGATCAAATCGAAGATCCAAGAGCTTAGATTGAAGATCTACATCCATTGAAGAGAGATTTCATCGTTTGAAGCGGATTTGTGATAGATCGAGTTAGATTCTTCGCTGTCCAGATCTGAAGTGTGTTGCTTTTGAGGTGTTTAGGTGATTTGGTGAGTGGTGATTATCTCTCACACGGATCCAAAGGAGTATATCGGATCGTTGGCTTGATTTTGTGTAAAGTAGTGATTTTCATGCATTTTTGTAAACTTAAGTATAGATCCATTGTTCATGATGATTTGACATCCATTTTACTACATGTTAACCTATGCAAGTTCATTCATCAAGATTATAGAGATATTACTCATGTTTTCATGCTTGTTAGACTTTAGACTCTTTATTTACAAAATTGCCATTATTGTTATAATTGTTCATTAGATCATATTTGAATGCTTGATTACTTGGATTAATGTTTGGCTTGATTGATTGCTATGAATTAGATGATTGATGATTTGATTTAGACAAGATGGTCGAAGATGATTCAAAAGCTAAGGGAAAGGCTCTTGAATTGGAAAAGCTGCTCGTGGCATATGTGGCGGATGATGAAGCTCATATGGATAGATTTGATGATGATGTTGAGATGAGGCTTTGCTATGATGATGATGAGGCGAAGCATAGTATGATATAGTCTTGGTCTAATCCAGACGGGATCATTCCAAGCATGTTGATAACTCGGTGAAATGGTTCGAGTTTGAGGATAATGGTTTGCTCGAGAGGCGCTTGAGCTAGTATGGAAATAGTCGTCGAGGAGGATGACTAGAAGGCTGAGATCTCATCGTTGTTGAAGGTTCTAGCATGCTCAAAGCAAGAGTACATTGGGCAAATTCGATAGTCCCTGAAGGCTACTGATTGGTAGTCGAGTACTCTGGGCAGATTCGATAGTCCTAGGCACGGGTTTTAACGACGTGCGGAGTTATGTCTAGAACCGGGGTTTCCATTAGCCCTTGACGGACGGATGAAAGAATGAGCCGGTCATTCAATTAACGATGATATCGAAGCAATGATAACAGTGATAGCCAGAGTCATGGATGTTTGGTTGTATCGTCATTCGGTCTCAAGAGCGGTATTTTTTGGGTGCTTATCTGATCTTGGTTTAGGCCTTGGGGGTTTGTACTTGGAAAGCATCGCCCTTGACTCGAGTGATAACTGCTTTACTTTAAATTGTATGCTTCACTATAGAAAGAGGTGGAGTGGGAGGGTTGGATTCCTATTCCTTTTTCCTTCATGCTCTTTTGGTATGTTGTTAGTTAATTTACCGCTCACTAAGACCGTTGTCTGACTCAAGGCTTTATGTTTTTAACTCTTATTGCCTTGGGCTGTTCGTCCATTTTGGGACGGGCAGAATAGGTAGCAGGTGACAGGTGCTGTTCTTAGTTTTCGACGATGCTGATGACGAAGACGAGCTTGAGGCTTGCATATTATTTTCTTACTATATGTACTGGATGTTCCGCTGCTTGTATATTCTCTGAGTGTTATGTAGTGAGGCTTGATGTATTGACTATTCAGATGTTTGTATTCAACTATTATGAACTTTTATTGATGAGATTCTATTCTGTGAAGCTTCACTATATATATATTCTATTGTATTTTGTCCATGCGCTGTGAGTAATACGATAGATTCTGCTATTTTAATTTACCTTGACTATCGTCCATGGCTGTCTGGCACACTTTACAGCGCACTATCTCTAGGTTCAGTGCAGGGGTCATGGGCGGTCGTTACATATAATAGATTTAAAAGTTTAAAAACTTAATTACCTAAAATAGAATAATCATTAGAAATCATTTGAAAGCTATTTTGAAGGATCATTTTGAAATTTAGAAAGTTTGAAAACATCGAAAAGAAAAATGAAGAGAGAGATCAAAGAAGTGCTATCAGGGTTTTAACAATAATCTATGACTCTATAACTTATCTAGAATATCTTGAATCTTCAATACCCATGAGTCTTCAATCTCTAACTCTTGAATCTCTATATCAGCCTCTTGAATCTGCTCTTGATTCTTAATCAACACTTGCCTAATATCTAGCACTATATACTATATATAACTTTGATAAAAGCATTAGTATTTATATTTTATATAATGTCATATGGTTGTTGTCATCAAAAATAATGCTTAAGGTACTGACAATCTCCGGCTTTTTGATAATGACAACCATGTTTATAAAATACGATATATCTCCCTAAATTATAAAACTCCCCCTTAATCTATGCCTGGATAATTTAAATATTTCTCCCCTTTTGTCATCAACAAATAAATTCAACCAAAACTCCCCCGACTAAGGTACTATATGATATAAAGGATTAAGAATGATATATGTAAATAAGAGGTGATAACACAAATTTTATTAATCATACCAATCCATTACATACATATTATTTATCTAAATTGAATACAAATCAATCCATTAAATCAAACAAACCAATTCAAACAAATCAAAATCAAATTTAGTAAGTTAATACACACTAATCCATAGTGTAATATATAAATATACAAATTTATTTTAAATCTTATACATATTAAGATTAACCAATCAAACTTAGACTTCCGTAGGAACTTCTACCCAACCATCAGAACTGAAAATTGGATCCGCTTTGATGGCATTCCAATCTTCATCGCCATTGTTGATGGCACTATCAGGATTTTTGGTTCGTCTTTGATAAAAGATTAAATCGTCCATCGAATGGCGTCAAAATGCTTCTTTTGTTCTTTAATCATCTGTATTTGACTTAGTTCTAAGTGTCTTTGATTTCTAAGAATGAAAGTAAGGATATTATTGAACGTTGTAGAGTTTTTTTAAGATTTTCACACAACTTTTGGTGTAGAGAAGCCATTTTTTAAAAGATAAGTTTATAAATGAAAAGGGAGAAGAAAGATAATAGAAATGAAGATTTTTTAGAGTGAATTGGTTTATATATGGGTAAGAATTTGTCTAAAATGAATAGATGTTTGATAGGTATTTTATTTTGAATTTAAAAAAAAATTGAAATCTGGCCGTTATATGTCGACATACAATATATACATATGTCGACATATGTATTATAATTTTCAAAAACTATCTTATTTTGCTATACTATTGTATTTGCCCCATATTGTTGCATTTGTATTACTTTCCAGTGGCTAATAACAATGTGTAATTGCGAGGAATAAGGTTTCATTGAAAATAAAAGAAGATTACATAGAATCCAAAGATAAACATAAACGACACATAGAATGAAAACTAGAACAATCCAAACAAGAAACTAGAAAAACGTAGAAATACAACTAGGAAGAAGTAGAGGAAGATGAAGCTTTTCCACTAGTCTTTCGAATGATCTTTCCAAAGTATTTGTCAACTTTGTTGTACAAAGAAGTGAATTTCTTAGAAAAAGATCCCTTAAGCTTCTTTTAGTTGAAAACAATCTTCTTTTGATTTTTGTGAAGATCTTTGTTGGAAGGATGAGATGGCATTTTGACACTTTCCAATGTAGTATCTTCTTCCCCTTCTTATTCTTCCTCCTCGACTTCCATTTCTTCTCCTTCCTCATTTTCACTTATTTCTTATTCCTCTTCCAATGCCAATCTTTGTTCCTTTTCCACAAGTGTTTCATAAGGCTCGAATATAGGTGAAATTTGCATGAAAGAGATGTTGGCCTTGTTGAAATTTTTTTAGGGAATGGTTTCCTCTCCTTTTAGGTCAACACCAAAATATGTGAATACTCTAGTAAGATACAGACCATTTAACGACATGTATTTTTGATAATTAAAAATATTTAATTTAATAACATTTTGAAATTTAATACTCTCAGAAATTAAAATTTATTATTTATTAATGAAAATAATAATTAGAATATAATTTAATATTATTGTTTGAATGTTATTGATAACTATTTTAATGTAATTTCAATCAATTGAAATAATTAAAAAGTTAATTTGGATATAATTGTAAATAAGGAATAAAATCAATGTTGTATTAATGGTGAAATTGTATGTTATTTTATTTAATTGGTTTTATTATAGAATGTGAAATCAATTATTTGTACGTACATTTATAATCCTAGTTTGTAAACAATAAGTTAAATGTGAATTATTAATATATAACAATTGATTTATTATCATTTCGTTATTTAATCCGTTTTGAAATTAATTTGGAAATCAATTGAAATTAATGTAATGGAAATATTGCAATTATTATGGTAAAGGATGTTAACTGTAGAGTTGAGTGAAATAAAATGGAAACTTATGTTAATAAATAAATTACATAAGGACTGTTGATTTAATATGAGAATATGTAAATCAAATAAAAGAATATGTAGGAATTTAAATTATTATAGACTAGGTTTTATTTATATTGTAATTTATTGTTGAAATTAATTTAACATTTAAATATTAGATTTAACATGGAAAATTTAATTTTAAAAAGATTATAAATTCCTGTTTAATCAAGAATGATGAAAATTATTAACTTTTAAATCTGAATTTAAAAGTGATTAAATTGATTTTAAATTAATAATTCATTTAATTAACATGAAAAATTAGCCTTTTGGACACTATCTCGGATTTCGACGAAACCAGTTTCATCGGATCCATAATAGTGAATTATTATAGGATTTCAAGTTTCGTAGTGATCGGACTTATAGTTTGACCGTGCGAGCTCGAAACGAGTAGAAATCAATTAAAGGAATTTAATCAAAATAATCTGATTTTAAAAGCTAACGTGACGACCCGGAATTTTTGAGCATTTGAAATTGGAATATTTAATTGATTTTAAATATTTAAAAGTTAAATTTTAACATGAATTTCAAATACCACTATTTATTGAGTGATTTAATTGTTTAATTAAATAATTGGAAATTGGGTAAAATGTTGAATCTGGAGTTTTAAGCCAGTTAAAAATAGTTTGAAGGCTTGGAAAATTCATATTAATAATACTGAAGGTAATAGAAGTGTTAAAATTGAATTTGAAAGTATTTTGTTCAGTTTTGAAAATATATCGTTTAAATCGATATTTAAAAATAGTCTTCCGAGGCACAGTCTTGGAATTCAATGAAACCGGTTCCATTGGATCCGTAATATTGGATTATTATCGGATTTCAATTTTCGTAGTGATTGGAGTTATTGTGTGGGTGTACGATATATAAACGCGTTGAAATTTATATCGAAAGTTTAATATAATAACTGAGTCCAAAAAGCTATCTTCTCCATACGATCGAATTAGGACTCGAAACTTTTTCCATTGCGTTCGGAATAGGAGTATAACATTAGGAACGCTTGGCGGCACTTCTCGTTAGGAGGTCGAAAATCTAAGTTACGATTTCGAGACAATTTAAATTTAAATTTAAAATATATGCATTTTATATGATGCTCAACTTCAGCTAAAATAATTTCACATCGTTGTTTTTCTTTCACCTCAAAAAGCACTGTAGCTAGATTTTTTCAACACGCTTCCTTTGCCTTCTCGAACACACTTCCTAATTCTTTCAAAAATCGAGAATGACTAAATTCAATGATAGAAAAGAAATGGCCGAATAAATCTCTTTTCAAACTAAATCGCATTTCCCCTCATTCTCGTTTTCAAATCAAAATCGCCCCTCAAATAAAAATCGCATCCTTGTTCTCTTTGCTCAGTCAATTCACGAAGTCCCTGTTCTCCTTGCTAAGTGGGTCGATCCACGTGGAGGCTGAGGGAGAAGCGTTCGCATTCGATGGGTTCGTCGATGTCGGGACTAGGGGAGCGGCGGCGGCACGAGGTCACAAGTCGACCTGGGGATCGCTGGAAGGTGGCGCTCGCTCGCTCGTGCATGCGAGGGAGGGAAGTGTCGATGGCATGTTCGCGATGGCGTGGGGTGTTGCGTGGCGCTGGATCGATTCGTCCCTGGCTCGTCGATTCGAGCAGTGGCGATGGTGATGGGCTCGTCAAAGAAGGCGGAATCTCGTTAGTGCTTGGGTGCAGTTCTCGTGATATTTGTTTCCAGCACGGTTAGGTAATTTAATTTTTCATAACTTTTTAATTTAAGGTTTGCTTAGGTTTAATTTATTATTTATTTTTCTATTATCAGGAGATTTTTTACAGGGTTTAGAATGCTTTGATTCAATATATATATACATATTTCAGAAGAAAAAAATGATTATAGTAAAGTATAAAATAATTATGTTTTTAATTTAATAACATATATATATACCGACAGGATTTTGGGAAAATATAAAGTCTCGAAACAGAAATTTTTCTGGCTGGAAAGAATAAAAATAAAATACAGCTGTTTATGTAATCGTGTTTAAACCGGAATATAATATAGATAAGATTTATGAAAATAGGGATTTAAAAATGCTTAAATTGAAAGGTTATATAAAAAAATTAGACTTTTTAAAATCGTATAGATCATTATATATATCGGATGTGATTTCCAAGGGAAAGTTTAATTGGTTATAACAATTTAAAATTTTGTAAGTCAACTTTAATTTAAAACAAATTTAATTACCTCAGTGATTAATAAAGATATGTAATTTGCTTATACAAGGTCTGAAATCGTGAAGAAAATAATCGAGATGGAAACAGATTGCAAATAAAATCAAAGGTGAGTTAATCTCACTCATTTGGGTTACCAATTCAATTTAAATAGTTGAATTTAAATTATTGGATGGGTTGCTTGAGTTGATGGTTTATTATCTATCTGGATCTGATATATTATATATAGTAGTATATATATATTGGAGTGATTGATTTCCCGCATTATATAGCGGATGAGACCCTATGCGCCGCATAATAGTGGATGATAATATTTGAAACCCATATACCGCGATATTTGTGATGACCCGGCTTTCATCGACCAGAAAGTCGCATCATCATTAAGAAAGAAAGGGATAGAAAAGATAAAATATAGGGAAGAAAGAAAGAAACAACATCAGAATCTCAACAGCGGAACGAATAAATTATATTAATAACATAAGTATTACATAATATACAATGACTATCAGAGTTACACAGATTATACATCACATACTAGACAGTTATAAACACCTGTCTAGTTATTACAACTCAATACAATACAGAGATCAATACAGAGATCAACACAGCGGAACTACTATATACATCTACAACGTTGAAGCGTCATGCTCCATTGCTCCTCCACAATTCGTCAAAGCTAACCTGAATCCCTTGGCTACTCGTAAAAATTTGAGTACCCAAGAGTTTATAAAACAGAAAATAAACACTTGGGTCAGACATGGGTCTGGTGTGAGTAACAGGTTAAAGTTGCTTAACTTTGAAAAACCTTTGAAACAAAAGGTATCACGTAAGACTCCCCACACATAAACATGGGTAAGTTTTTACCTTACGCTAACCAAAACATTTGATAGGAAATCCTGTTATATTATAATAGGTCTACGGTTTTCAAATAAGTATTCACATATCCGAAATTGTTACATTATTAAATTCCAGCATACTAGCCACAAAGTGGGTTATACAATCAAATCCGAGATCACTTATTGGATATTGGATTCCATACAATGGCAGGGCTACCGGGGTACCGCCCGTCACAGTACGTGGCCTAGATCACCGTACCGAGGATCACGCCCAATCCCCTGCAACACAAGGCTGGAACCATCCCTTACTGGATAATTCCCGCACAAGACTCCCCAGCAGTTGTTGCAATCAACTGCCCACACAACCGAATAATAAGAAGGGACCTCTAGATAGGGGAAATATTGTCCTACTTGGGTACTATCCACTAACCTTGCTGCACCTCCCCTATTTTATCCATTCCTGGTTGATGAGGCTTGAGGCTATGATTACCTTTAGAGAATATATCTCTTAGAATGCTCATCGTCCACCTGACGATGTTCTGAAAGCATTCAATCCATACAAGTTCGTTCCGGGTTCGAACGAAACCGAAGGCATTATCTCGTTACAGTCATTTTGGAATCACCCTCAGAGTTAACGACAATAACCCTTGCACTCTGAATCTTCATCTTCACTTGAGATTCACGACCTATCGTTAATTTGTATCAATGTGGTTTTCGGATATCCAAATCTGGAAACCCGATCCCGGTCTCATCGAAATCCAAAACGTGTCTTTTAGGTCCAAGTTGTTTTAAAGTTAAAACAATTCAATTCTATTATCTATATACACAGATAGATAATTCACAGATTCACAATAGATAATCTATATTATCATCACAAATAGATAATTCACATTGTCATCATACTTCATCCAAAGCACCTATATCACACAGTATCACTTATCTCATATCTGAGATCTCAAACCATTCAAGACAATCAATATCATCCATTCATATATAAGCAATGATCTAATCATCACACCATCTATAATTAATTTAAATTTAATTAAATTAATTACTTCATCTTTAATTAATTTAAAGTAAATTAAATTAATTACTTCCATCATTATCAATCTTGCTTAAATCACTATTAATTAATTATCAATCAATTAATCAATCATCATCCATTTATTCATTTTAATTAATTATCCTTGATTAATTAACATTTAATTACATTCAAGTAATTAGCATTAAATTAATTTCACAAATTAATTATCCTTAACCACTTATAGTAATTATCCTTTAATTACTTCATTAATTAATTAACTATAATTAATTACGTTACTCCTTAATTAATTACATTAATTAATCACTTTATTTATTAATTAATTCTTAATTAATCAATTTTTAATTACATCATTAATTATATTAATTAATGATCCCTAATTACATTTTATTATTAATTATCCTATTTAAATTAATTACATTGAGTAATTAATCTTAATTAAACCATAATTATTAATCACTCTTGATTAATCACATTTAGAAATTAACTACCCTTAATTACTTCTTTAAATAAATTAATTATTCCTTAATTAATTATCTTTAATTAATCCCTTGATTAATTCCATTAAGTAATTAACTATCCTTAATTTCTCCATTAATTACATCGGTAATTATCCATTAATTACTTCCCTAAGTAATTATACTTTTTTTTTGAGAAAGACGGATGTGTAGTGATATACTACACAGCCGATTAATAATAGTAGGATAATAGGTAATAAGGTCCGGTTGACAAGCCCAACCAGTGGCCCAAAAAAATAGGCTTAACTAGATAGCATAATAATGTACATAAGAGCAATGGATTACAGGATGGAACACAAGCACCATATTCGATGTTTCAACTGACAAAATGGGGCTAATCTGTTTCACTTTGGAGCTGCTACCGAGGGTTGGCGCTGGTGTTGGCCATTGATTCCGCAGAGTTAGCAGGGGCGGTCCTCAGTCGAAATCTGAACGAGGCAGAGTTGGTACCTGTCTAGTAATTGAAAAGATGTGAGATTCGACTACAAATGGCCGCAAAAGAAGATCTTGGTTTGTTGAAGACGTGGGCATTTCTTTCTTTCCAGATGCACCAACAGAAAATGGTGATAAAGATGTCGAGTTTGTGATTTCCGAGATCTTGCTACCAGTACTCAAAAAATGAAATGAACTCCGGTATGTAACCAAGGAGATGCGCGCTGGCTGGGGCCCAAATTGCGAAAGAGAAATCACAGTCTATGAAAAGGTGAGTGATGGTTTCGACGTGGGAGGAGCAAAGTACGCAGAGTGGATCTGTGTGGATGTTTAAACGAATAAGTCTATCCTTGGTGTTAATGCGGTTATGAATGAGGCACCATTGGAAGAAGAGGAATCTTGGGTGTGAATGGCATTTCCAAATCCTGCTGAAGGGGAATAGGCGGCCATGGTGGGTGAGGAAGGAGTAGCAAGAGGATACAGAGAAGCCTTTAGATGGATTGAGTGCCCAGATGAAGCGGTCCGGTGAGTGGGATAGGCGAAGAGATCAGAGGTTTTTAGAAGCTTCGAGAAGTTCATTAAAAGTTTCGATGGAAAAAAGGGAGGGGGGATGAAGGCTACCGGGGCCCAGGTGACAGAGGGTATTGATGGTGGCGAGTTGGAGCTTTGAGGAGGAGAAAAGGTTTGGAAGTAATTTGGCCAGAGGGGAAGGGTCCACCCACGTGTCATGCCAGAATAGGCAGTTGTTGCCATTGCCTATTATGACATGAAAGAGGGATTTGACTCGGGGGATGGTATGGAGGACACCGGACCAGAATGGAGATGGTCTGCAACTAGGGGGGCGATGCAGGGCTAGGTGTGGGTTGGAGTAGTGATATGTATGTAGGATCCAGTATTTCCATACGAAATTGTCGGGGGAGAGAAAACGCTAGAGCCATTTTGTTAATAGAGCAGTGTTGAGCGAGGAGAGATCAGGGACACCAAGGCCACCATGGGGTTTTGGGAGGCAGACTGAGCGCAAGTTGGTTAGGCACTTTGCTGTGGAGCCATTCAATAAGAAGGCCCTGCAAGATTTGTCAATTTTATTGGATACCCAAGATGGGAGTTTGTGGAAGGAGATCCAGTAGGAGGGCATGGCAGAGAGGACCGATTTAACTAAGATTAGTCTACCAGCAAACGAGAGGGAAGCAGCTTTCCAGGATGAGAGGCGGGATTCAATTTTGTTAATGAGGGGTAGCCAGTCAGGGTGTGTGAGTCTAGTGGGACGGATAGGTAGGCCAAGGTAGGAGATTGCAAACTGGGAGAGTTTGCAGTTGAGGGCGGCAGCGGTTGCAGGGCCAAGGTGGTTGGTATTGCCTAGCATGATTAGGGAGCTTTTGTGGAAGTTGATGGAGAGGCCAGAGATAAGTTCGAAGACATAGAGGAGAACTTTGAGGCAGTGGAGGTGGTTAGGTTCAGGTGAGGCAAAGAGGATGGAGTTGTCAGCAAATTGGAGGTTGGAAATTTGAAGGTTAGATGTAGGGATACTAATTCCGGCCAAGTGGTTATTGGAGATGGACAGTTTAATCATGCGGTTGAAGACATCTGCAATTAGAACAAAGATTAAGGGGGAAAGAGGGTCTCCTTGTCGTAGGCCTCTCGTAGACTTGATGAGACCACCAAGTTCACCATTGACTGATACGGAAGACATGCTGGAGTTTAGGATAAAGGATATCCAGGAGCACCATCTCGGTGGGAAGCCTCTGTGTCGCAATAGTTCGAGGATGAAGTTCCAGTTGACTGAGTCAAAGGCCTTAGAGAAGTCAAGTTTAAGTAGGATTCCTGGGGTGTTGGTTCTGGGGCAGAAAGACACAACTTCTTAAGTGGCGGCCACACAATCTAGGATATTGCGACCGAGGATGAAGGTCGATTGCTCCATGCCCACTATGGGGGATATTACAGATTGAAGTCGGTTTGCAAGGATCTTGGTAATGATTTTGAAAGTGGTGTTGAGGAGGCTGATAGGTCGAAAGGAATCAAGGGAGGTAGGGTCATCAGTTTTTGGGATGAGGGTGATGTTGGCATAATTAATTCGCGCAATCGAGCTGGGATCATTTTGAAATTCAAGGCACATGTCTATTATGTCGGACTTCACTGTACATCAGAAGTGTTTGAAAAATAGGGGGCCAAAACCATCTGGTCCAGGGGCTTTATTGTCGGACATATCTTTGACTGCAGCCCAGATTTCTTCTTCCGTGAAGGGATGATCAACTTGCAAATTCTGTGGGTCAGGGTAAAGGAGATTCCAGTCTATGTCGGGTAGAGGGGTGGAAGGTCTTCCTAGGATGTTGCGGTGGTGGTTGGTGAAGAGGCAAAGGAGATCTGATTGATCAGAGTAGGTGACGTTGTTGTGTTGTATGTTAGAGATAATCGAGGATCTGCGGCGCCCATTTGCTAACCTGTGGAAGTAGGCCGTGTTTATATCTCCTTCTTCAAGCCACTTTGCTCTGGAGCGTTGCTTCCAACCAATTTCTTCCTGTTTAAGGAGCCTTTCCAATTCCTTTTCAAGGAGGATCAACTGTTGCAATTCTGGTTCGACTAGGGGTTGAGACTCGGCAAGGATATTAAGATTGAGGATTTCGTCTTGGGTATGAGAGATGCGAAATCTTAGGGTACCCCAGATGTATTTGGCCCAAGGTCTTATCAACTTTCTGAGCGAACGGAGCTTGGCCACAATACGAGCAGTAGGAGATTCTAGATTGGTGGGTTGAGACCAGGCCAACTTAATGAAATCATCAAAGGAGGGCTCTAGTAACCAGAGCTGTTCAAATCTAAACGGTTTGTGAGTGATGTTCAGTGAACCAGAGTCAAACAATAGGGGGCAGTGGTCGGAGATCGTGGTTGCCAACCCTGAGACAGTTGAGAGGGGATGTTGGTCTTCCCAGGCTGTGTTAAAGAGGAACCTATCTAATTTGGCTAGGGATGGGTGATCTCTACGGTTAGTCCAGGTGAAGAGGCGGTTACTGATGGAGGGGTCAATCAGCACGCAAGTGTTAATGAAATTATTGAAGGAAGTAGAATCTTGGGATAGGTTTCCAGAGTTTCTTTCAATGGGGTGTCTAGTGGTGTTGAAGTCTCCGGCAATAATCCATGGGCCATTTATTCGGGCTGCGAAGTCCATACAATGTTCCCATAGGACAGCCTTGCCCTGTGTGTCAGTGGGACCATATACGTTCGAGAAGAAGTAGATAATGCCTGATTCAGAGTTGCGAAGTGCGACATTAAGGATTGAAGGGAATTTGATAATTTGATGTAGGGACCATATATTTTCATTCCATGCTGTGATGATCCCTCCTCTGGATCCAATAGCATCAATGTGGGCCCACCCAGATAAATGTGTACCAACAGTTTATGTCAAGTGTGATTGTGTGGGGTCAGATAGCTTAGTTTCTTGAAGCATTAGAATATCAATTTTGTGGGGGGACAGAATAGTGTTAACAGCATAATGCTTAAATGGGTCCCCCAACCCACGAACATTCCAAGTGATAAGTTTCATTGGGATTGGGAAATACGCTCCTGTTTTAGAGTTTGCATGCATGTGTAGTGTTCATCATGAAAACTCACACCCACGCAACGTGATAAGATTTTATTAAGCCTATTATTTGCAGAGGAAAAACAACAGGCATTAAAAAACTACCAGTTTGACCAGGATCGGATGCTGCCCCAACCAATCTGGAGCTGTGCCTAACCAGTGCCGGGGAGAAGAATTGTGCTGTGTCTATCTGGGTTGTCTGAACTTCCTCATCATGCACAAATTGTTGCAGATGAGTATCTTCCTCCTGGGCAGTGTTATCTTGATTAAGTTCATGAGGAGGGGCCACGTTGAGGGGGGAAGTGACATTGATGGAGTGGGTGTCATCTTGGGCACGAGCTGGGATATTGGGGGAGTCAGGGAGGACGGGGATGGAGGGGGCAAATGCAGGGTCGAGAGGCTGGTTAGATTGCAGGAAGAGAGGGGCGGCAAGATCTAGGTCAAGCATTGGGTCCCTTCTATCCGTCAGTTGGGCTGGGAACCCCCTTCTAGGACCCGATACTTCAAAAGAGTCATCTTGGGGTGGCAGAGCTGGAAGGATAGAGGGAGGCAAGGTGGCTTCATGAATCATGGCGTCAAAGAGGTCATCTTGGTCAAGAAGGATTTCGGGGGTAGTCCACTGCTGGTAAAGAAAGTTGAAGTTTTGTTCAAGGTTGTAATCGAGGCCAAGGTAGGTGATGTCAGGGGCACGGTTCGGGTGTGAGTGTTCCCAACGGTTAATGGTTAGGAAGAAGTCAGTGTTATTAAGGGAGGCCACGTAGGAGCAGGGGGTGGAGATGCCCGCGAAGAATTGGATTCTGGCGTAAAGAAACCGGTGGTCAATGTAGGCCCAGTCACATTCGTCCAAAGCAATGAATCTGCCCATGGGTTTCAAGGCTTCTCTGATAGCATCTGGGTTTTCCTTGAAGAGTTCGGGGAAACCTTCAACTCCCTTGATTAATTCCATTAAGTAATTAACTACCCTTAATTACTCCATTAATTACATCAGTAATTATCCATTAATTACTTCCCTAAGTAATTATACTTTATTAAATTACATTAAGTAATTATACTTCACAAATCATTAAGTGATTATCTTAAATTAATTAAACTTTATTAATTAACTTAAACTAATCAAATTAAACTCAATTAATTAAAATGAGTAATTTATTCCTTTAATTACTTTCATTAAGTATTTATACTTAATTAGACAATTTCCAAATGATTTAACCTTAATTAATTAATCTATTTAATTATCAAAATTAATCACATTAATTAATTATTTATTAAACCCAAGTTAATGATCTACATTAACTATTAACTATTCTTTAATTATTTTTCTTAAATAATTAAACTTTAATTAACCATTATTAATTACAAATTAATTAATTCTAATTACCAGTAAATTAATCTCTAATTACTTAATTAATTAAGTACCTAACAATAACTTAATTAATCCTTAATTACTTGATTAATTTATTCCTAACTATTAATTAATAATCTTAACTTATCAAATTAATGATTCTTAATTTCAAATTAATTAACCTTTAATTAATTTAATTAAACCTTAATTAATCAATTTAAACCCTTAATTACTAAATTTATTAACCCAAATCATAAATTAATTAAATTGATTAATTATCTTTTAATTACCTTAATAATTTATTTTATCCCAAATTATTAAATCTTAATTATCTTTAAGATAAAACATTCTTCTTATTAATGACTTAATTATCATTCACGAGCCATTTGAAACCTTTTGCTTTTAAATTTATCTTAAATTTCATTTCAAAATAAAGATTTCAATTAATTATAAACTTAACTTTAACAAAATTTAAACTAATTTAAAAACCCTTTTTAATTCAAATGTTAAGAAAACATTTACCATTTATAATAAATTTCTAAGAGTTTGTAAACCAATTTCATTTAAATTCAAATCATTTTAAACATATTTTAAACATTTAAAAGTTGTTTAAACATTTTAAATTTTATAAAACTTAATCATATCAAAACCAGGATGCAATTTGATTTAAGTTTATACTTTAAAATTTGAATTTTAACTTAGCTTAAAATTTTGTTTCAAATTATAATTTTGTTTTAAAAATCTGGAAACTGGCAGTTCTAAAACTTGTAACCATTCAAATACCCGAGACCCATCTTCAATTACCCCGAGAATTCCTTCGAGTCTCCCAGCCAAAATCACGAGAACAAACCCGAGTTGCTCCCCTTCTTCCCCAAAAACATAAACAGCTCTACCTAGACGTGCACGTGCACGTGCACCAACCCACGGCGACGATCCGACCATTCTCCGGCATTCACCAAGCTGCAAACGATCTCAACGAACAACTCGACCAAACAGAACTACAAAATCGATGGCCAAACAAAAACGAGCAATCTCGAACAAAACAGGAACCCATATCTGATCAGAAATCCATCGCTCGTCGTCACCTCCGACCTCCAGGCCTCACGCCGTTCAACCCAAAGCCGTGCCATGATATCCAGCTCCGATCCCCCCTATGCGATCCATTCTGGTTATCCACCGACGCCGTACGAAGCTCAGCAATCAACACGTCCAATCGACACGTCGAACCCTAGTTCATCGTCGTTCGGCCACTATGGTCATCTAGAATTTAAGTGAGTATTTTTTGATGATCACCTAACCTCCAGCCTCCTTCCACCTCGATCACGACATCCAAAGTTTCCCCGATCATCATAAATTGATGAAAATACAACTTCCGATCAACTCGCAAATTCTTCCCAAACTCTAACTTAAAAATCTTGAAATTGTTATCTAAATTCCTCATTTTACAATATGATTCTATTTATGAAATCCAAACTCGAATTTATGAAATTCGATTTTTGACTTATACTTTGATTTCTACCGTTATCTCTTATTTCCAGTAATTCTATTTATCAATATACTTAATAATATTTTTACAATCTTTATCTTGTTATTTCTAACAGATTTTGTTTAAGACTTAAATCCTAATAAAGATTAGATCATGAGATAATGATTTTTGAATCTAAACTTGGTCTTGAAACTGGAACAGAGATGTTACAGGTATTTCATAAGCATGCACACATCTATCATCCAAATATTCACAGAAATTTCATATATATACAAACATTCTTGCTTCAGAGATTCACATGCAACCACATTTATACTTAAGCATTTTAGAAAAGATGTTACTCACCTTTCACAAAGATGAACAGAGCACTTTACTTTGAAAAAGCTTTTGAACTGTAAATGTGAATGTTGAAAATGTTTCTGATTTAAGATCTTGAATTGCTGAAGTATGTGCTTCTTTGATTTGAAAACTTGAATGTTAGGATCTGAAAACTTGTTGAGACTGCTTTGATTTTGAGTTTGCTTTTTAAAATAGAGTTGAAGAATGATGTTCACACTTTATTTCTAGGTTTAAGAAATAAGTTCAGGCTTTTGTTGTGGAAAATGAATTTCAGGTTTTGTTCTTATTTCTGGTTTTGAGGAGTGTTTTGATTACAGATTGTTTTGAGCTGAAGTTTCTCTTAGTTTGAAAGAAAATGGAAAGAAATGAGGAGAAGAAATGCATATGTTTATATATAAGTAAATTTGTGATTTATAAAAATAAAAGAAAAATAAAAATTAATGATGACATTTGTCATTAGCATTGTTTATAAATTAACACTTTTTATATATGTGTCTTAATTTTATTACACTTGTCCTTTAAGTAATTTTACTTCTTTTCATTTATTTTAAAAGTAAATAAAACCCTTTTTTCTTTATTTATTTAAATACTTATCTATATATAAATTATTTTAAAGAAACAAAACTAATTATAAAAGCTTATTCAAATATCTTTAGAATGTCTATCTTTTGAATTTCTATTATAAATCCAAATTCATATTCAAATTAAATTTAAAAATCCAATTTAAAATCAAGTTATATATATGCATATATAACTACCATTTAAATTTAAAATAACAATTCTATTTCCATAAAATATATTTATGTTTATAAAAACAAAGTATTATATTTATTATTTGAAAATATCAAATTTGACAATTTTAAATAATTTATAAAAGAGATTATAAATTACTTCTATTATTAAATGAATTAATACCATGTGTAAATTGTATTTTAAACTTCTATTTTTAAATCATATATATCAAGTAATATTTAAAAAGAAATAAAACAAACTTTTTATTTAAATTTAAACTTAAGTTAAAAATCTATTTTTAAACAATAAATTATTTATTTTAAGTATTTAAAACCATATAGTTATTTATTAAATAGCTTTGAAAAGCTTAATATTAAATTAATCATGATTTCCAAATTACCAAAATATATTAGAAATTTGAAAACATAATTTCATTTGTTAAATTCAAACCAAATCTCATCTATTTACAATATATACAATTATATATATACATTATAAATAGAAAATATTTTATTAACTTTTTAAAAGATAAAATTCACCAATTAAATATTTATTTAATTAGATTATTAAATTAATTCAAATTTATTAACAAAGATTATCAAATCAATTTAATTTTTAATACAGATTATTAAATTGATATTGCTAAAATTCCGGGATATCACATTCCTCCCCCCTTAAAAGAATTTCGTCCCCGAAATTTAAAAGCAAAGGTAATTTAATAATCTATCAAAGATTTTAATTCTTAAACCACAACATATATTATCAACCATATGCTAACAACCATTGCAACCAATTTACTCAAACAAACAAATCTAACTATCCAGACAAAATTCTAGATAGAACTTCCTAGAGTTTCCCAGGTATAAACACCAAGATACTCACTCAACAGAACCCAAACAATCTATACTACTAAGCTACAGAGTTCCTACTCATCTAGATCTACAAAACTAGATAGGATATCAGACTACAGACAAGTCTGACTCAACTACCAAATCCTCCTGAACTGCTGGTTCTAAAACCAGAGATGGATCATACACATACTCCCTCAGAGATACGTGAAACACAATGAATCCCAGTTATCCAAACTGGCAATTCAATCCTGAAGACCAAACACTTATCCTTACAAAAATTCAGAAGAGATCCAAAACACCTCGGAGCTGACTTCCCAGTCTTACCAAGTCTTATAGCTCCTTTGATCGAAGAAAACTTATCCAAAATCAAATCCTCTTCAAAATCCAAATTTCTTCGTCTCTTATCCACAAAACTCTTCTGACGATTCTGGGCTGTTTACATCCTTACATATCAGCTCAACCTTCGCTGATGCCTCAAAACAACTCATCAAAATGATCCACTCATAATCAATCCAAGAACACAAACTCTACTCCTCAAACATCAGAAGACTAAACTTCTCCTATCTGGAAAAGATAAAACAAAAGCACTTCCAAACTGCTTCCGCTGCACAACTCTGATCTGAAGTAGATAAGAATGCTGATGAAGAACACAAGCACAGACTGGACAACACATCCCAGAAAAATGGTTCAACAGATCCATAAAGAAAAACTCAGATACTCCATCAAAACCTGAGCTGCTTCACCAAACTCTATCTTTAGGAACCATCCTTCAACTAAACCGAACCACCGGTACCACTCCTGGAATCCTAATCGATAAGAAAACTCAATCTCCAGATGCGGACAAACCTCTGACTTCCCTGAAGACATCCAGAAAAACTCTGATAACCCAAGAGAACACTCAGCAATCGCAAGTCACTTTAGCGATCAACCCAGCCTATTTCCAAAGAAAAAACTGCTCTCTCTTTACCAATCAGAATAGCTTACACTTAGCTATCCAGTCCATCGAAGAAATGGATCCACTCTGTTGCTTCTAAACTTCTTCTCAAGAAAAACTACTCAGCCAGAAAACTTCCTGTCAACACACAGAACACTTCGAGCTGCATTGCTAACACAGATGCCAAAGAATTCCTAATCCAAAGCTCTTCGAGAAACTCGAACCTCAAACAAAACAGAAACACCATGCTGAACTCAGCCACAACACCGAAGCAGACACACTTCCTTAAACTTGTTCAAAAGAAAACATCTTCAGAAACATCCATAGTCACTGCATCTCATCACACAACTACTTCTTCCAGAAGTTACCAAGATACCATCACTCGCTTTTGCTCAACCGACAGATCCAAACTCTAGTTATCCAAACTGCACTTCAAAAATGGACTCCGAACCTTTAACAGGTTTCCTTCAGAGATTGGTGAAATCCTTACACCACTGCAAAACTTACTCGAGACAGTATTGGGTGTACAGTCTCGACAGATACTGTGACGCCCCACCTCTATACCCACGCTAGCCAAGAACACTACGGTGTAGTGCTATCAACTAGCACGGAGAATAAGGCTGTTGAGGAGCGACCTTCTATGTAATTGCCTTGTGCGAGCACCGATATGTCAGATAATAAAACATTGCATTTCATTTTTAGAGGAAACCCGACATTCCGATACAAACTAAAAGCTACTACACAGTGGCTATAATAGTTTAGGACAATAGATATAAAAATAACACAGATAACATAAATGCGGAATAAAGATGGAACGAAAAGTCTCATATATACAATAACTGATATCAGTTACAATACATTTGACACAATACAAATGATACAACTACAATTGTCGACTCAAGAAGTTATATATATACAAGTACATTATCGACTAATATACATGAATACATTATCATCTTAAACAGACACACTGACTACTACAACAAAACGAAGACCACTTCAAATGATATAAAAAGTCTTCATAGCTCTAGCAGCAACCCAAAGCTAAAAATCTACAACCTGTAAATACTCGGTCTGACCCGAGTATTACATTCAAAAGAAAATAATACCCGGATCAGTCTAATTCAAACCAGTTTATTAGTGCATATAGGCAGTAATAATCCATCTCAATATAGATGACGGTCACAGAAATCTCGTATATCCAACTCTCGATACGAGAATTGGATAACGGCAGATATAACACTAAACAGTGTTAATCCACAAAACAGAAGTCCAAAACAGTTTAAGCAATTGAAATGTCAATTTAAAAATATCAATGCTAATTGGCTGCAGTACACGCTAACGTGTACTGCCTCGCCAATACAGCGTACGAATTACGCAACAGGTCGATGAATTAAGAATAAAAGAGATATCGATTAAAATCTGTCAATTCGGTGTGGCTGCAGTGCACGCACGCGTGCACTGCCTCGCCACAACAGAATTTAAAGTCACCACAAGGGACAAGGGTAAAACTGCTACGAAAATGCAGCCCCCACTTGAATTCAATGGCCAGTGCAAGGGACAACCAAATCAGACTGCAATAGAACTACAGGCACCAAGTCAAGGGAACAATAGAGACATGCTTAACAAAGTCAAGTGGAGCTAACCAATGTTCAAATCAGGTCAGCGACCACTTCATATATGCAGTCCAGACTAAAGTGACAACAGGGACAACTCAACAAGTCCAGTGAGATAACCAATTCAATAAGCTAAATGCTCAAGCTACTGCACAATGCAAATGAAGACTAGTCCACACATATACAATTTGGTGGCCACACAGTGCGCAAAACACATGAGGGAAATGCACATGTTAAATGGGCAGCAAAGAATACAAGCTACAGGATTCAAATACAGTACAAGTCTCGAACTCAAACCAGCAAGTCAGAGACCAGATTATACGGTGGACAAGGACTGGGCCACAGCAACAAGATGAACCAGACAGTAACTACAACACAGTGCGGCAAAGAAGAAACTGGCAACTACACAAATGAACACGGTAAAATGCACAAGGACAGTGAGCTACATGAGGATCGAGGTCTCTCAAGTCAGCACTTCGATGACCCAGACATTGCAGTATCAAAGACAAGAAGGCAAGTCGACGTTAACAGAAGAAGTATGAATGTAGACCAATAAATTAAAAATCGTCAAAGACGTGTACGAATTGCAAATGTCAAGGCAACAGTAACAATTCCAAGGCAAACTATGTCATATAGGAAACAGTGGCAAATTGCATAGGTAAGTTCAAGTGTACTTCAGAGAATATGCAACATGAATGACATAATGGCAGTGAAGTACTGACCGTAAACAGACTACAAAGACATCAACAAGTATGACATAAAGCAGTGCAACAATGACTACCAAGGTCAATGTAAATGCAGACTGAAGTGCACATCTAAACCAACATGAATGAAGATACAGTGATGCATGTATACAGTTAAACAGCACAATCAAACTGCAACAAGACCAACATGACCAAGAGAATGAAGATACAAAATGACCACACCATTACGCAAAGGTATGCAGTGACAATTAGCAACCATGAATAGTAGGTGCTCGATAAAGTACAACTGGAATGGCCAGAGTCGAGGTACAAAACTGCTCAAGCCAAATGCACAGTGGATAATACTAGTTATACATGAAAACAATGAATGCACTAGCGACTGAAACTAGCTCATAGTAACTGAAAGCAAATGCAACCCAATGGAAAATTACCCAGACTTGTGGCAAGTGGTAAAGTAAATGTCAAGGCCAAAGTCAAGACTGATGCCAACATAAAAATGCTCAAGATCGACTGTAGTTCAATTAATCAAACGAAACGAAACAGCAATAAGATCAAGTATAACAGGGATGCAACATCACTGATACACTATCCCAGTTCAACATCAAAATGCCGAGCTTCAGTGCTACAAAGAAACAAAACTGCAGAGAAGTCACAGTCGAAACGAAATCATACAAAATCAGGAACCTCGGATTAAGTTCAAACAATAGAGTGAATAGATGTGAGTGAAAAAGATCACTCACCAGCAAAAACCCAATTCGAATTCGCAAGCAAAAGGAGACCGAAGACAAAGATTACCACAAAACCATGACGACTAAGAAAACATTATCAAGCAGTCGAGATAAAGCAATTAACAGTTCAAAATCGAAGCCGAGAGAACTAATACAAGATTCACAAATAACTAGATTAAATTAGATGCGAGTGCTGGGAACACTCACCTTAGCCACGAATGAAAGGCGAAGCCGTAGCGATGAGGAGGAGGAACGAAGTTACGCCGAAGCCCCATAGAGCATGAGCACGTCGAAGAAGCCACGAGCAAGATGAAGGAATCATTGACGTTGGCGCCTTTTTCCCCGAAGCAAAAGGAAGAGCTCGCCTGAGAGGAGCTGCGAAGATCGACACGAAATCAAGAAGCCCTAATTCACGATCGAAGAAGAAGGACGAAAACGAGATGCCGCCATTTTCGTTCGTTTTGATTTAGGGTTCGTGAAAGTGAAAATTGAATGGAGGAAACGGGTTTAATTTTTACACGGGTTTAAAACAAAGGATAGGCTCCATTTTTAAATATCATCAACATTTAACCAACCTTTTATAAAAGAATTTCACAAAAATCTAAAAAGGATTTAAATCGATTCAAATCTGCAATAGCACTAAACAATCGATTTGATCGTCTAGAGACGAAAATTAATTGATATAAAATACCGGGTTGTTACAGACTCCCCTCCTTAAAGGAATTGCGTCCTCGCAATCATAAGAGGAATAAATGGACAAAAGGTAACAACCAAAAGAGCATGGCAATGACGAGTGCATAAGCAAAGCAAATGTCAGCAGGGGAAGTATTAGATACGAAATCAAAAGGTTCGACTGATTCAAATCAAAAGAATCAACAATCGTGGGGATCAAGGAATCAAAATCAGACGACTATTAGAAGCAAGAATCAATCGAGTTCCAGCATTTAAAGGAAAAGGAATCAGAGCAGAAATTACGTACTGCACGAATTGAATGTGAGTAAATCAGATTACTCACCTGAATTGCCAGAGAAAAAGACGAAGCTCGAATCTCAAAATCGCAAATATTCAATCATCAAAAACGATAGTCGAAATTTTTCACAAATATCCGATTATCAAAAACGATAAGTAGAAACCACAATTATTCGATTATCAAATCGAAAAATATTTAATTATCTCAAACGATAATCAATTTCACAAATATCTGATTATCAAAAACGATAATCAAAAATCACAAAGATTCGATTATCAAATCGAAAAATATTTAATTATCTCAAACGATAATCAAATTTCACAAATATCTGATTATCAAAAACGATAATCAGAAATCACAAAGATTCGATTATCAAATCGAAAAATATTTAATTATCTCAAACGATAATCAAATTTCACAAATATCTGATTATCAAAAACGATAATCAGAAATCACAAAGATTCGATTATCAAATCGAAAAATATTTAATTATCTCAAACGATAATCAAATTTCACAAATATCTGATTATCAAAAACGATAATCAGAAATCACAAAGATTCGATTATCAAATCGAAAAATATTTAATTATCTCAAACGATAATCAAATTTCACAAATATCTGATTATCAAAAACGATAATCAGAAATCACAAAGATTCGATTATCAAATCGAAAAATATTTAATTATCTCAAACGATAATCAAATTTCACAAATATCTGATTATCAAAAACGATAATCAGAAATCACAAAGATTCGATTATCAAATCGAAAAATATTTAATTATCTCAAACGATAATCAAATTTCACAAATATCTGATTATCAAAAACGATAATCAGAAATCACAAAGATTCGATTATCAAATCGAAAAATATTTAATTATCTCAAACGATAATCAAATTTCACAAATATCTGATTATCAAAAACGATAATCAGAAATCACAAAGATTCGATTATCAAATCGAAAAATATTTAATTATCTCAAACGATAATCAAATTTCACAAATATCTGATTATCAAAAACGATAATCAGAAATCACAAAGATTCGATTATCAAATCGAAAAATATTTAATTATCCTAAATGATAATCAAATTTCACAAATATCTGATTATCAAAAACGATAATCAGAAACACAAACATTCGATTAATCCAATCGAAAAATATTTAATTATCTCAAATGATAATCAAATTTCACAAATATCTGATTATCAAAAACGATAATCAGAAATCACAAACATCTGATTATCAAAAACGATAATCAGAAGTCATAAATATTCAATTAACGAGTCCGGAATTAACCGAAGTAGTAAAAGTATGGTTTCATAGTCCGTACTTTTGCTAAATCGTTTAAATCTCTTTATCGTTTCCTTGAAAGTGCAGGATTGTGTGTTTTAAAAATAACATTTCACATTCTCAAACGGACAAGTCCGGAATTAAGCGAATCAGTAAAAGAAAGGGGTCATAGTCCTCGATTTTTCTGAAATGTTTAAATCGCTTCCTCGTTCTTTTGAAAATGTAAGCTGTAAAAATTTGAAAACAATTTTAATTTATATTTTTGAAACAACTTTTAAAAATAAAGAATTTTGAAAACGCGTGATTAAATTAGCAATATCAGTGTTGCGGGAGAACCGCTTGTAAATCCATTTCAAAATTGACGGTTACCGAAGTTAACACGTCAAAGTCTCATTAAAATAACTGACATCAAAATATAATACCAAATGAATTTTCATTCATCAAAGATGTCACAAGAATCTTCTCAAAGATAGAAAGGGATATCATACCCTAAACTTGTATTCATAACAAGTCAATAACACATGAATTCACCAATACACATAAATTGACGAAACTTGTCAATAGAAATCACGAAAATTGGTGAAGCACAAATTCTAGAAATCATCACAAGAAATCCAGAAAACACATGAAGGGGGGAAAAGGCCTAGCATAAAATGGGAGTATGAAAACTCCAAAACACCGGTATCACATGAACGAGACGCTATCTCTTGGTGGCTAACCAATAAAGTTTCACACAGGAATGGTCCGAAGACCGTAGGGCGCTACCCTACAACAAAGCGGGGTCTAGTCTCCCTCGCAGACAAAGAGACATCGCATAATCGCTAGTCTAAATCATAAAAAAGAAAAGGGGAAAGGCCTATCACAAAAATGGGAGTATGAAAACTCACCGACCGGTATCACATGACGAGACGCTATCTCATGGAAGCCATCCATTAAATTTTCACACAGGAATGGCCCGAAGACCGTAGGGCGCTACCCTACAACAAAGCGGGGTTTAGTCTCCCTCGCAGACAAAGAGACATCGCACAGTTGCTAGTCTAAATCATAAAAATCACACAAAGAGTATCTAGACAACCCTCAAAGCCCAAGAGATATGTGTGAGACGAAATCACACCGATGAGGCCTAGTCTAACCGTGCAATATGTGTGAGACGAAATCACACACTGGTGTCTAGACAATCCTCAAAGCCCAAGAGATATGTGTGAGACGAAATCACACCGATGAGGTCCAGTCTAAATCATAAAAATGATCGTCATGATCATAAAGAAGTGTCAATCACACCAAGCTAGTAAATATATGAGTTTAGCTTCATGTCCCATAACCACTTGCTTAACTTAAATATTTACGAACAAGCTGTAAATCTTCACTAGGAAATTGTCACGAAAAGGGTTCAATCGAACAAGTCCAGGAGTTAACCGACGAAGTAAACGCAAGCGTTTCATACCACTTGTTTTACTAGGCCGTTTAATTCAATTTCTCATACGAGTGAAATAAAGGCTTGTATATATTAATAGATTGGAAAACGATTTAGGAAAAGAGCTTTGTAGTAAACTAATTTTTGAAATCGTTTGGAGAAAAGGATTTTAATATTTACTACTAGTATAGAAAACCTTTATATTTTTAAAGTGACAAATCACAAAAATGATTGTAGAAACAATCAATCACAAGAATTCACATACGAAGATGTGAATGGAATCCAAAGAAATCGATACTGAATTTATTAAAATAGGAACACCCAAAAATTCCAGAAAATAGAAGTTATCAAAATCAATAAAGGTGATAACAACTAAATAGGAAAGAAGAATCGATATCAACTGGAAAAACAAAGCAAAACGAGTAGAAATGCATAATTGACTTCAACAAAAGTAAGAATCAAGTCAATGTCGAAGCCAACAGTTAATAGCCGCAGTCGAGTACAAAATGAATCAATCATCATTATCAAAGAAACCAACGGCAAATAAAATCAGAGTCTTGAAAATCAAGAAATTAACAATTTCTCAAAAACAAAGTGACCGCAGTCGAATGGAATTCAAGATGAGGAAAACACAAAATATCAAGTTCAAAATCGTTGAGATTCGAACTAGATGTGAATGAGAAATCAAAATCACTCAATTTGCAACTGGTCCAGCTATTTTTCATCACAGTGTAACAGGTACACAATGACACTCATAGCATAGAACAAAAGTGGAACAAAGTCCAAAAGTCAAAACGGCTTTAATTTGCCAAATTAAAACAAAATCAACATCGGCTAAATCAATTCAAAGCCGAAAACACAAGAATAAGCGTTAGGAATTCATACCTAACAGTCAAAAATAATCATATGTAAAGATGAGAGATAAAACATCGACAAATAGTTGTAACACATGCTCCATCTAAGTTATGTTTTATAATTGTCCTAAACCCCAGGCTCTGATACCAAGCTGTGACGCCCCACCTCTATACCCACGCTAGCCAAGAACACTACGGTGTAGTGCTATCAACTAGCACGGAGAATAAGGCTGTTGAGGAGCGACCTTCTATGTAATTGCCTTGTGCGAGCACCGATATGTCAGATAATAAAACATTGCATTTCATTTTTAGAGGAAACTCGACATTCCGATACAAACTCAAAGCTACTACACAGTGGCTATAATAGTTTAGGACAATAGATATAAAAATAACACAGATAACATAAATGCGGAATAAAGATGGAACGAAAAGTCTCATATATACAATAACTGATATCAGTTACAATACATTTGACACAATACAAATGATACAACTACAATTGTCGACTCAAGAAGTTATATATATACAAGTACATTATCGACTAATATACATGAATACATTATCATCTTAAACAGACACACTGACTACTACAACAAAACGAAGACCACTTCAAATGATATAAAAAGTCTTCATAGCTCTAGCAGCAACCCAAAGCTAAAAATCTACAACCTGTAAATACTCGGTCTGACCCGAGTATTACATTCAAAAGAAAATAATACCCGGATCAGTCTAATTCAAACCAGTTTATTAGTGCATATAGGCAGTAATAATCCATCTCAATATAGATGACGGTCACAGAAATCTCGTATATCCAACTCTCGATACGAGAATTGGATAACGGCAGATATAACACTAAACAGTGTTAATCCACAAAACAGAAGTCCAAAACAGTTTAAGCAATTGAAATGTCAATTTAAAAATATCAATGCTAATTGGCTGCAGTACACGCTAACGTGTACTGCCTCGCCAATACAGCGTACGAATTACGCAACAGGTCGATGAATTAAGAATAAAAGAGATATCGATTAAAATCTGTCAATTCGGTGTGGCTGCAGTGCACGCACGCGTGCACTGCCTCGCCACAACAGAATTTAAAGTCACCACAAGGGACAAGGGTAAAACTGCTACGAAAATGCAGCCCCCACTTGAATTCAATGGCCAGTGCAAGGGACAACCAAATCAGACTGCAATAGAACTACAGGCACCAAGTCAAGGGAACAATAGAGACATGCTTAACAAAGTCAAGTGGAGCTAACCAATGTTCAAATCAGGTCAGCGACCACTTCATATATGCAGTCCAGACTAAAGTGACAACAGGGACAACTCAACAAGTCCAGTGAGATAACCAATTCAATAAGCTAAATGCTCAAGCTACTGCACAATGCAAATGAAGACTAGTCCACACATATACAATTTGGTGGCCACACAGTGCGCAAAACACATGAGGGAAATGCACATGTTAAATGGGCAGCAAAGAATACAAGCTACAGGATTCAAATACAGTACAAGTCTCGAACTCAAACCAGCAAGTCAGAGACCAGATTATACGGTGGACAAGGACTGGGCCACAGCAACAAGATGAACCAGACAGTAACTACAACACAGTGCGGCAAAGAAGAAACTGGCAACTACACAAATGAACACGGTAAAATGCACAAGGACAGTGAGCTACATGAGGATCGAGGTCTCTCAAGTCAGCACTTCGATGACCCAAACATAGCAGTATCAAAGACAAGAAGGCAAGTCGACGTTAACAGAAGAAGTATGAATGTAGACCAATAAATTAAAAATCGTCAAAGACGTGTACGAATTGCAAATGTCAAGGCAACAGTAACAATTCCAAGGCAAACTATGTCATATAGGAAACAGTGGCAAATTGCATAGGTAAGTTCAAGTGTACTTCAGAGAATATGCAACATGAATGACATAATGGCAGTGAAGTACTGACCGTAAACAGACTACAAAGACATCAACAAGTATGACATAAAGCAGTGCAACAATGACTACCAAGGTCAATGTAAATGCAGACTGAAGTGCACATCTAAACCAACATGAATGAAGATACAGTGATGCATGTATACAGTTAAACAGCACAATCAAACTGCAACAAGACCAACATGACCAAGAGAATGAAGATACAAAATGACCACACCATTACGCAAAGGTATGCAGTGACAATTAGCAACCATGAATAGTAGGTGCTCGATAAAGTACAACTGGAATGGCCAGAGTCGAGGTACAAAACTGCTCAAGCCAAATGCACAGTGGACAATACTAGTTATACATGAAAACAATGAATGCACTAGCGACTGAAACTAGCTCATAGTAACTGAAAGCAAATGCAACCCAATGGAAAATTACCCAGACTTGTGGCAAGTGGTAAAGTAAATGTCAAGGCCAAAGTCAAGACTGATGCCAACATAAAAATGCTCAAGATCGACTGTAGTTCAATTAATCAAACGAAACGAAACAGCAATAAGATCAAGTATAACAGGGATGCAACATCACTGATACACTATCCCAGTTCAACATCAAAATGCCGAGCTTCAGTGCTACAAAGAAACAAAACTGCAGAGAAGTCACAGTCGAAACGAAATCATACAAAATCAGGAACCTCGGATTAAGTTCAAACAATAGAGTGAATAGATGTGAGTGAAAAAGATCACTCACCAGCAAAAACCCAATTCGAATTCGCAAGCAAAAGGAGACCGAAGACAAAGATTACCACAAAACCATGACGACTAAGAAAACATTATCAAGCAGTCGAGATAAAGCAATTAACAGTTCAAAATCGAAGCCGAGAGAACTAATACAAGATTCACAAATAACTAGATTAAATTAGATGCGAGTGCTGGGAACACTCACCTTAGCCACGAATGAAAGGCGAAGCCGTAGCGATGAGGAGGAGGAACGAAGTTACGCCGAAGCCCCATAGAGCATGAGCACGTCGAAGAAGCCACGAGCAAGATGAAGGAATCATTGACGTTGGCTCCTTTTTCCCCGAAGCAAAAGGAAGAGCTCGCCTGAGAGGAGCTGCGAAGATCGACACGAAATCAAGAAGCCCTAATTCACGATCGAAGAAGAAGGACGAAAACGAGATGCCGCCATTTTCGTTCATTTTGATTTAGGGTTCGTGAAAGTGAAAATTGAATGGAGGAAACGGGTTTAATTTTTACACGGGTTTAAAACAAAGGATAGGCTCCATTTTTAAATATCATCAACATTTAACCAACCTTTTATAAAAGAATTTCACAAAAATCTAAAAAGGATTTAAATCGATTCAAATCTGCAATAGCACTAAACAATCGATTTGATCGTCTAGAGACGAAAATTAATTGATATAAAATACCGGGTTGTTACAGATACACTTCCAACCTCAAACATTCAAACTTCTATCATTGGTAGTCATGCTACACACACCACTACCCTTTCTACCTCTAGAACTTATATTGGAAAACCCGAACAGGTAACCCAACAAATAGGTAGGTATATATATATATATATATAGTTATATATATAGTTATATAAAAATTACAATTACGCGCTCTCAAGATAGACACCATTCCAGAGCCTAGGTATTATCTCAACCTATGCTCTGATACCAACTGTGACGACCCGGCTTTCATCGACCAGAAAGTCGCATCATCATTAAGAAAGAAAGGGATAGAAAAGAGAAAAGATAGAGAAGAAAGAAATAAACAACATCAGAATCTCAACAACGGAACGAATAAATTATATTAATAACATAAGTATTACATAATATACAATGACTATCAGAGTTACACAGATTATACATCACATACTAGACAGTTATAAACACCCGTCTAGTTATTACAACTCAATACAATATAGAGATCAACACAACAGAACTACTATATATATCTACAACGCTGAAGCCTCCTGCTCCATTGCTCCTCCATAATTCGTCAAAGCTAACCTGAATCCCTTGGCTACTCGTAAAAATTTGAGTACCCAAGAGTTTATAAAACAGAAAATAAACACTTGGGTCAGACATGGGTTTGGTGTGAGTAACAGGTTAAAGTTGCTTAACTTTGAAAAACCTTTGAAACAAAAGGTATCACGTAAGACTCCCCACACATAAACATGGGTAAGTTTTTACCTTATGCTAACCAAAACATTTGATAGGAAATCCTGTTATATTATAATAGGTCTAGGGTTTTCAAATAACTATTCACATAGCCGAAATTGTTACATTATTAAATTCCAGCATACTAGCCACCAAGTGGGTTATACAATCAAATCCGAGATCACTTATTAGAGATTGGATTCCATACAATGGCAGGGCTACCGGGGTACCGCCCGTCACAGTACGTGGCCTAGATCACCGTACCGAGGATCACGCCCAATCCCCTGCAACACAAGGCCGGAACCATCCCTTACTGGATAATTCCCGCACAAGACTCCCCAGTAGTTGTTGCAATCAACTGCCCACACAACCGAATAATAAGAAGGGACCTCTAGACAGGGGAAATCTTGTCCTACTTGGGTGCTACCCACTAACCTTGCTGCACCTCCCCTGTTTTAGCCATTCCCGGTTGATGAGGCTTGAGGCTACGATTACCTTTAGAGAACATATCTCTTAAAATGCTCATCGTCCACCTGACGATGTTCTGAAAGCATTCAATATACAAGTTCGTTCCGGGTTCGAACGAAACCGAAGGCATTATCTCGTTACACTCATTTTGGAATCACCCTCAGAGTTAACGACAATAACCCTTGCACTCTGAATCTTCATCTTCACTTGAGATTCACGACCTATCGTTAATTTGGATCGATGTGGTTTTCAGATATCCAAATCTGGAAACCCGATCCCGGTCTCATCGAAATCCAAAACGTATCTTTTAGGTCCAAGTTGTTTTAAAGTTAAAACAATTCAATTCTATTATCTATATACACAGATAGATAATTCATAGATTCACAATGGATAATCTATATTATCATCACAAATAGATAATTCACATTATCATCATACTTCATCCAAAGCATCCATATCACACAGTATCACTTATCTTATATCTGAGATCTCAAAGCATTCAAGACAATCAATATCATCTATTCATATATAAGCAATGATCTAATCATCACACCATCTATAATTAATTTAAATTGAATTAAATTAATTACTTCATCTTTAATTAATTTAAAGTAAATTAAATTAATTACTTCCATCATTATCGATCTTGCTTAAATCACTATTAATTAATTATCAATCAATTAATCAATCATCATCCATTTATTCATTTTAATTAATTATCCTTGATTAATTAACATTTAATTACATTCAAGTAATTAGCATTAAATTAATTTCACAAATTAATTATCCTTAACCACTTATAGTAATTATCCTTTAATTACTTCATTAATTAATTAACTATAATTAATTACATTACTCCTTAATTAATTACATTAATTAATCACTTTATTTATTAATTAATTCTTAATTAATCAATGTTTAATTACATCATTAATTATATTAATTAATGATCCTTAATTACATTTTATTATTAATTATCCTATTTAAATTAATTACACTGAGTAATTAATTTTAATTAAACCATAATTATTAATCACTCTTGATTAATCACATTCAGAAATTAACTACCCTTAATTACTTCTTTAAATAAATTAATTATTCCTTAATTAATTATCTTTAATTAATCCCTTGATTAATTCCATTAAGTAATTAACTGCCCTTAATTACTCCATTAATTACATCAG